>LR738710.1:866827858-866868162 GCA_902687465.1 Secale cereale | reverse complement strand
GCCCCCCCCCCCCCCAGGCTGCCCTTCGGACGCAGTGTTGTTTCCGGAACGCTGATTTTTTATATAATTTTTCTGGGCAGTTCTCGAAACGTGAAAACGTGAAATACAAAAACAACCGAAAACAGAAACTGGCACTGGGGTGCACTAGATTAGTAAGTTAGTCCAAATATGATCAAAAGTGTATGGAAGTGTATGAATATCATAGCAATATCATCCAAAAGTGGCATGGAGCAAGCAGAAATTATAGATACGTTTTGGACGTATCAGCACCATGAGATGCTGTTCTTCCTGGACGTCGGCTGCGGCTTCCTCCTCCAGCAGCGCGGCGAGCTCTTCCTCGTCATCCGAGTCCATCGCCGAGATAGGCAAAACGCCGAACACCTTGCGCTCGGTGGGCGCGTACCCGCCGCTTAACCGCGCCTCCGCGGCCGGAAACGCCCAGCTGCTGTGGGAGGGGTTGCCGCGGCGGAGCGCTGCTATTTTCCGGCGGGGAATGGCTATCTAGCGGAGTAGGGCGGCGGCCGTCGCCGGGATATAGCTAGTGGCGGCCGAGGGCGTGGTCGCGGGGAGGGGGGGGGAGGGGGTGCGAGGCGAGTCGGGGGGGGGAAGAAAACCTTGAATTTTCCCCTGTCGGTGTGGGCCAGGCGTGCTTTTCCCTAGCGCCGGAGCCCCCAACTGCTCCCCAGGAAGAAAAAAGGTCCGAACCGGCGATTTTCGGCGTCCTGGGGGTGCGACTGTGCCGTTTTTTAGGCGCCGGCGCCGAAAAAGTGGCCTGGGGGGCCTGTTGGGGGCGCGGCTGGAGATGCTCTCAGATGGCAAGATGGGAAGCGAAGCGACCAATTCAGAAAATATTTTCATTTAACTATAGCTGCTAGCTACATCTGTTATGCTTTCATTTTCTTTTCCTGAAAACCGAGGTGAGACCCTCGAACTCTGGATCATTGTGATGCACACAACTATTTTTAATTAACAATTTTTCTGAGTCTCAGTCGACTTTGTTAAGTCTCAGTCGATGCTATATCCGTGAGATCTTATATTAAGATCAAGTGTCGAAATTAAGATTCGTTTCGTCATTGGTTTTCTTGTGATGAGCTCTTCAAACTAAATCCCAAATTAGGAAATACGTTGCGATGAATACCCATATCATGTCAATTGTAAACTGGTAGGGAGAGAAATAAAATTTGGACAAACATTGCTATGAATATTCATATTGGCTATGAATTGGGCCCATTAAGAACACCACATTTTTTTTATTTCTCGATAGCTAAGTTGTATATTTTTTGTACATCGAGTGCTGAGTTGTATTTGTAACTGGAATTTTGTGGCGTGTTAAATGCATGCGATGTCTATGCACTCAATTGTTTTTAGAACTTTTAGCATGTGTTTTTAATGCCTGGCGCACTGGTTGCATATGAACTATGGATCCAATTTCTTAGGTTTGATGTGATGACTAGTTGAAAAGAGAACGTAATTAAGTTAAATTGGGAGAGCTTCGATCGTCTTCTATCTCACCGCTGTAAAATGAAGATTTGCCATATTTCATTAATTAAGGAGAAGATGATTAGTATAGACAAGGGAAATGATTCTAATCAGCCGGTGGATGAAGCACGAGGCGTCCATCGCCTCTGTTGCTTGACACGTGTCCTGCTTGACCACGCACGGCTCTCTCCCTATTCTTTTCTTGCAACAACATCATTGTTGCAGAACGGTGGCACCGAAAGATGACTTCACGAGTGTGTGACGCGACTGTTGCAATTTTTGCAACATGCGCCTTGTTGCAGAAAATTAGGTGCGGCAGGGATTTTGTTGCAAGTTATACAGCAAGGGTCTTATTTTAGAAATATAGGGAAGAAGAGGTTGTGCAACACGGGTCTGCTGCAGGAGATTAGAGAAGAAAATGTTTTGCAACAAGGATTTTGTTGTAGAAGTCATCCCGCAACAACGTTCCTGTTACAAAAATATTAAGATGAGAAAAAATATTCTGCAACATCATCCGTGTTGCAGAAGTCCGTCCGGAACGACACTCACGTTTCGAAAAAATTAAGGCGAAAAAATCCTACAACAAAATCTCTATTGCAAAAGTTTACGCACCAAGAGATATGTGCAAACGTTTCCGCAACACTGCCTTTGTTGCGATTGTGAGGAAAGAGTCGGACCGATGGATGCGCCAGATCAAACGGCTGTGAAGGTGGTGGATTTTTGAAAATAATCCACCGGCGGATGCGTAGCGTCGCCCGATAGACAAACATTGTTCGTAGCCAATACAATGTAATTGCTCTCCCGGTATTCTAAGGAGACGTTCCCCTGCTTTAATCCAGAGCGTTGTTTTTTTTTAAACGGAGGCAAAGATTGCCTCATCTATTAATTAAATAGAAGAGAATTGCCCAATTAATTACGAAAAACCTGGCGAAAACCGGAAGAACAGGGGGCAAGCCCACCCCAAAGACTAACACATAGGGCAAAGCCCATCCACGACCAACACCGATGACAACCACGTCGCCCACACGACACAAGGTCCATGCCTTCGAAGATGCAAATCTCTCGAGGTCGCCGCCTCGACATCCATTGTTCCACTGCGCCCCGCGCAATCAACCGACACCGCCTTCAGGGGTTGCCGCCCCGACATGCCACCACTCATCCTCGAGCAGCAACACCCCACGATGCAACTACCCGCAGCCCACACTGCCCAAGATAGCCGCACACAGACCACGAACACCGCAACAAATCTGAGGCCGTTACCCCGACATACCTCCACTCGCCCTCAAGCAGCAACACCGCCCAATACAGCTACCCACAGCCCATGCTGCACAGGACAACTGCACGCAGACCACGAACGCCGCACCACATCCGGGGCCGCCGCCCCGACGTAAAGTTAGACCGCCCCCTGTTGGGTGCATCGACCGAGCTGACACCCCCACCGCGGTGCCTCAAAGGCGGTGCCTCAAAGAAATTTAGTGAAGGGATCATCTTATAATGCTACTGCCGTTCTAAGCAAAATAAGATGCATAAAGGATAAACATCACATGTAATCAAAATATGTGACATGATATGGCCATCATCATCGTGTGCTTTTGATCTCCATTTCCAAAGCATCGTCATGATCTCCATCGTCACCGGCTCGACACCTTGATCACCATCGTTGCGTCGTGGTCGTCTCGCCAACTATTGCTTCTACGACTATTGCTAACTCATAGCGATAAAGTAAAGCAATTACATGGCGCTTGCATTTCATACAATAATTAAGAGACAACCATAAGGCTCCTACTGGCTGTTGATATTACAAAACATGATCATCTCATACAATAACGTATAACTCATCACATCTTGACCATATCACATCACAACATGCCCTGCAAAAACAAGTTAGACGTCCTCTACTTTGTTGTTGCAAGTTTTACGTGGCTGCTACGGGCTTCTAACAAGAACCGTTCATACCTACGGCACAAAACCACAATGGTGATTTATCAAGTTTGTTGTTTAAAACTTAAACAAGGACCGCCCACAGTCAAATTCGATTCAACTAAAGTAGGAGAAACAGGCACCCACCAACCACCTTTATGCAAAACAAGTTGCAAGTCTGTCGGTGGAACCGGTCTCATGTATGTGGACATGTAAGGTTGGTTCGGGCCGCTTCATCCCACAATGCCGCCGAATCAAAATAAGATGTTGGTGGTAAGCAGTATGACAATCATCACCCACAACTCTTTGTGTTCTACTCGTGCAAATCATCTACGCATAGACCTGGATCATGATCCCACTGTTGGGTAATATTGCATGGAAAACAAAAAAAATCTACGCACACGCAATGATCTATCCATGGAGATGCATAGCAACGAGGGGGAGAGTGTGTCTATGTACCCTCGTAGACCGAAAGCGGAAGTGTTTATTAACACGGCTGATGTAGTTGAACTTCTTCGCGATCCTACCGATCAAGCACCGAGCGTACGGCACCTCCGCGTTCGACACACGTTCAGCTCAATGACGTCCTTGCCTTCTTGATCCAGCAAGACGGGCGAAGTAGTAGATGAGTTTTGGCAGCACGACGGCGTAGTGACAGTGATGGTGAAGTGATCTCCGTAGGGCTTCACCTAAGCACTACGGAAATATGACCGGGGAAGTAAACGATGGACGGGGGTGCCACACACAGCTAAGACAAATGTTGTGTATCCTTGTGTGACGCCCCTCCCCACATATATATAGGTGGGATGGGAGGGGAGGCAGCCAGGGTGCCTTAGGGCTTGGCCGCCGCCTCCTAGGGGCCCTGCCTTGCCCTGCGCCCCTTCTTTCCATGTATGAAGAAGGGGGAAGGAAAGAGGGGGAGAGGGAAGGAAGGGGGAGTCGTACTCCACACTTTCCTTCCCCTCCCCTCTTCCCTTATCCTCCACATAGGCCGGCCTCTATAGGAGGCGCACCAGCCCCTTGTGGGTTGGTGTGTTCCCTCTCTTGCTGGGGGTGCCCGAAACTCTTTCAGGTGATTGATGTCTACTACGCAACCTTCTTCTTGTAGACATTGTTTGGCCTCCAAGTGCAGAGGTTTGCAGGACAATAGCAAATTTCTCTCAAGTGATGACCTAAGGTTTATCAATCCGTGGGAGGCGTAGGATGAAGATGGTCTCTCTCAAGCAACCCTGCAACCAAATAACAAAGAGTCTCTTGTGTCCCCAATACACCCAATACAATGGTAAATTGTATAGGTGCACTAGTTCGGCGAAGAGATGGTGATACAAGTGCAATATGGATGGTAGATAGAGGTTTTTGTAATAAGAAAATATAAAAACAGCAAGGTAGCAAGTGGTAAAGTGAGCATAAACGGTAGTGCAATGCTAGGAAACAAGGCCTAGGGTTCATACTTTCACTAGTGCAAGTTCTCTCAACAAGGATAACATAATTGGATCATATTACTTAGCCCTCAACATGAAACAAAGAGTCACTCCAAAGTCACTAATAGCGGAGAACAAACGAAGAGATTATGGTAGGGTACAAAACCACCTCAAAGTTATTCCTTCTGACCGATCTATTCAAGTGTCCGTAGTAAAATAGCACGAAGCTATTCTTTCCATTCGATCTATCATAGAGTTCGTACTAGAATAACACCTTAAGATACAAATCTACCAAAACCCTAATGTCACCTAGATACTCCATTGTCACCTCAAGTATCCGTGGGCATGATTATACGATATGCATCACACAATCTCAGATTCATCTATTCAACCAACACAAAGAACTTCAAAGAGTGCCCCAAAGTTTCTACCGGAGAGTTAAGACGAAAACGTGTGCCAACCCCTATGCATAGATTCCCAAGGTCACGGAACCCACAAGTTGATCACCAAAACACACATCAGGTGAATCAATAGAATACCCCATTGTCACCACGGGTATCCCACGCAAGACATACATTAAGTGTTCTCAAATCCTTAAAGACTCAATCCAATAAGATAACTTCAAAGGGAAAACTCAATCCATTACAAGAGAGTAGAGGGGGAGAATCATCATAAGATCCAACTATAATAGCAAAGCTCGCGATACATCAAGATCGTGCTATCTCAAGAACATGAGAGAGAGAGAGATCAAACACAAAGCTACTGGTACATACCCTCAGCCCCGAGGGTGGACTACTGCCTCCTCGCCATGGAGAGCGCCAGGATGATGTAGATGGCCATCGGAGAGGGATTCCCCCCTCCAGCAGGGTGCCAGAACGAGTCTAGATTGGTTTTCGGTGGCAACAGAGGCTTTCGGCGGCAGAACTCCCGATCTAGGTTACTTTCCGGAGGTTTCTGTATTTATAGGATTTTTTGGCGTAGGGCACAAGTCAGGGGGGCCTCCGGGCTGTCCACGAGATAGGGGGGCGCCACCACTTGGGGTGGGCACGCCCCCCACCCTCGTGGGCAGCCCGTGGCTCTCCTGGCCCAATTCTTTTACTCCGGGGGCTTCTTTTGGTCCATAAAAAATCATCAAAAATTGGCATGTCAATTGGACTCCGTTTGGTATTCCTTTTCTGTAAAATTCAAAAACAAGGAAAAAACAGAAACTGGCACTGGGCTCTAGGTTAATAGGTTAGTCCCAAAAATCACATAAAAGTGTATATAAAAGCCCATAAAACATCCTAGAAGGAAAATATAATAGCATCGAAAAATAAAAAATTATAGATACGTTGGAGACGTATCAAGCATCCCCAAGCTTAATTCCTGCTCGTCCTCGAGTAGGTAAATGATAAAAACAGAATTTTTGATGTGGAATGCTACCTAACATAATTCTCAATGTAATTCTCTTTATTGTGGCATGAATGTTCAGATCCGAAAGATTCAAGACAAAAGTCTATATTGACATAAGAATAATAATGCTTCAAGCATACTAACAAAGCAATTATATCTTCTCAAAATAACATGGCCAAAGAAAATTCATCCCTACAAAATCATATAGTTTGGCTATGCTCCATATTCGTCACACAAAATACTCAAATCATGCACAACCCCGGTTTCAGCCAAGCAATTGTTTCATACTTCAATTTTTCAAACCTTTTCAATTTTCACGCAATACATGAGCGTGAGCCATGGATATAGCACTATAGGTGGAATAGAGTGGTGGTTGTGGAGAAGACAAAATAGGAAGATGGTCTCACATCAACTAGGCGTATCAATGGGCTATGGAGATGCCCATCAATAGATATCAATGTGAGTGAGTAGGGATTGCCATGCAACGGATGCACTAGAGCTATAATTGTATGAAAGCTCAACAAAAGAAACTAAGTGGGTGTGCATCCAACTTGCTTGCTCACGAAGACCTAGGGCATTTGAGGAAGCCCGTCCTTGGAATATACAAGCCAAGTTCTATAATGAAAATTCCCATTAGTATATGAAAGTGACAAACCAAGAGACTCTCTATCATGAAGAACATGGTGCTACTTTGAAGCACAAGTGTGGAAAAACATAGTAGCATTGTCCCTTTTCTTTTCTTTTCTTTTCTTTTTCTTTCTTGTTCTTTTTTTTCTTTTCCTTTTCTTTTTGGGCCTTTCTTTTTTTCTTTGGCCTTTCCTTTTTTTCCTTTTTTCCTTTGGGAAAATGCTCTAATAATGATGATCATCACACTTCTATTGATTTACAACTTGATATTACAACTCGATACTAGAACAAAGTATGACTTTATATGAATGCCTCCGGCGGTGTACCGGGATGTGCAATGAATCAAGAGTGACATGTATGAAAAATTATGCATGGTGGCCTAGCCACAAATACGATGTCAACTACCTGATTATGCATGGCAATATGACAATGATGAAGCGTGTCATAATAAATGGAACGGTGGAAAGTTGCATGGCAATATATCTTGGAATGGCTATGGAAATGCCATGATAGGTAGGTATGGTGGCTGTTTTGAGGAAGGTATATGGTGGGTGTATGGTACCGGCGAGAGTTGCGCGGTACAAGAGAGGCTAGCAATGGTGGAAGGGTGAGAGTGCATATAATCCATGGACTCAACATTAGTCATAAAGAACTCACATACTTATTGCAAAAATATACAAGTCATCAAAACAAAGTAATACACGCATGCTCCTAGGGGAAGGGTTGGTAGGAGTTAACCATCGCGCGATCTCGATGACCTCCATACAAAGGATGACACTCAATGAAATACCTCATGCTTCAAATTTGTCACACAACGATTACCATACGTGCATACTACGGTACTTGCAAACCATAACACAAGTATTTCTCAAATTCACAACCACACTACTAGCATGACTCTAATATTACCATCCTCGTATCTCAAAACAATCATCAAGTATCAAACTTCTCATAGTACTCAATGCACTTTATATGATTTTTTTACTATACTCATCTTGGATGCCTATCATATTAGGACTAGTTTTATAACCAAAGCACATTACCATGCTGTTCTAAAAGACTCTCAAAATAATATAAGTGAATAATGAGAGTTCATCTATTTCTTCAAAATAAAACCACTGCCGTGCTTTGATAACCCACAAGTGTAGGGGATCGCAACCGTTTTCGAGGGTAAAGTATTCAACCCAAATTTATTGATTCGACACAAGGGGAGCCAAAGAATACTCTTAAGTATTAGCAGCTGAGTTGTCAATTCAACCACACCTAGAAACTTAGTATCTGCAACAAGGTAGTTTAGTAGCAAAGCAATATGGAGATAGCGATAATAGCAATAAAAGTAACGGTAGTGTTTTTGTAGTTTTTGTAACAATAGCATCGGAAAAGTAAATAAGCAACAAGCAATATGTGAAAAGCTCGTAGGCATTGGATCGGTGATGGGGAATTATGTCGGATGCAATTCATCATGTAAAAGTTATAACCTAGGGTGACACAGAACTAGCTCCAGTTCATCAATGTAATGTAGGCATGTATTCTGAATGTAGTCATACATGCTTATGGAAAAGAACTTGCATGACATCTTTTGTCCTACCCTCCCGTGGCAGCGGGGTCCTAGTGGAAACTAAGGGATATTAAGGCCTCCTTTTAATAGAGTACCGGAGCAAAGCATTAACACAAAGTGAATGCATGAACTCCTCAAACTATTGTCATCACCGGGAGTGGTCCCGATTATTGTCACTTCGGGGTTGCCGGATCATAACACATAGTAGGTGACTATTGACTTGCAAGATAGGATCAAGAACACACATATATTCATGAAAACATAATAGGTTCAGATCTGAAATCATGGCACTCGGGCCCTAGTGACAAGCATTAAGCATAGCAAAGTCATAGCAACATCAATCTTAGAACATAGTGGATACTAGGGATCAAACCCTAACAAAACTAACTCGATTACATGGTAAATCTCATCCAACCCATCACCGTCCAGCAAGCCTACGATGGAATTACTCATGCACGGCGGTGAGCATCATGGAATTGGAGATGGAGGAAGGTTGATGATGACGATGGCGACGATCTCCACTCTCTGGAGCCCCGAACGGACTTCAGATCAGCCCTCCCGAGAGAGATTAGGGCTTGGCGGCGGCTCCGTATTGTAAAACACGATAATTCTTCCTCTCTGATTTTTTTCTCCCCGAAAGTGAATATATGGAGTCCGGGGGTACGTCGGTGGATCGTCAGGGGGCCCATGAGGCAGGAGGCGCGCCCAGGGGGAGGGGACGTGCCCCCCACCCTCGTGGACAGGGTGTGGGCCTGATACGTCCAAAATGCATCACTATTTTGTATCATAATTTATCCTTATTCATTGATATATTTCACGTTACGATGATGTTCTTATGTTGTTTTGGTCTATTTTACACAGTTTGCAACTTTCCGATGCCGGAGCAGCAGACGCAGGATTCAGCGGTAAAAAGTGGACGCTGAGTTGCTGAAGAAGAATACCTCAAAATTACCTGAAAATTGACGGGAGATATTTTTCAGACAAATCACGAAGACATGCGAAAGGGCAACCGGAGGGGGGCCATAGGGTGCCCAGGCGCCCTGGGGGCGCGCCCCCCTGGCCGCGCCGGGGGGGCGCCTGGAGCCCCTGGCCCACCTCTAGTCGCCCCCTTTTGCATATATACTCTCCGTTATCCAAAAACCCTAGAGACGGGAGTTTTTACGGAGTTCCGCCGCCGCTCCGTGGCGGAAACCTACAGAGAAGAAAAAGCCATCTCCGGTGGGCAGATTCCGCCGGGGAGATCACCTCCCGGAAGGGGAGATCGTCGCCATCGTCATCACCATCGCCACAGACATCATCGAGATCATCATCAACATCATCCCCAACACCAGCACCATCTACATCTTCATCCAAATCTCATCTCGTAATTGCAACTTGTGTTGTAACTCGTACTATCTATCCTCTCTACTCCATCGGTGTTGATTACTACTTTGTGGTGAATGCTATTGAGTTTTGTTGGAGAAATATTATTATGTCCAGATTGTTTATCACCCATTTATCTCCACTGATCATGATCTCTTTTATGTCTCGTGAGTAGTTACTTTAGTTCTTGAGGACATGGGAAAGTCTTGTTGTTAGTAGTCATATGCTGTTGAAGTAATATGTGTTGTTTGATACTTAAGTTGTGTTGTCATTCTACTAGTGGTGTTGTGTGAGTCGAACACTCAACACTTCGCCTTATTAAGGACCTAGGAGAATACATTGTGTACAAAGAATGCTTACGGTGGGTTGCCGGAGTGACAGAAACCTGAACCCCAGTTCGCACGCTTTTGCATAAGGGAATAATGGATCCTCGATCGTATTGCTATGGTTAGGCTTTTGCCTTAAATTCTATCTTGTATTTGCGGATGCTTGCAAGGTGTTTAATCATAAGAGTGCACTCATCTTAGTCTAGAGAGTGTACTAGCATAGATCCACCCACTCAACACTTATCAACACATAACATAGTATCGATACGAAATATGGCGAAAGCACATGACTACTTCTCCCGTGTGTCCTCAAGAACGCTTTAGTCTTTATAAGTTCAGTTGCTAGGCCTCTCCTTTGCTAAGAAAGGATTGGGCCACTTGTTACTCTCGGTTCCTTTTACATTGTTTGCTTTTACTTTCCTGTTGCTTATATCGAGAAAACCCCTAAAAAGTTATCTTTCAGTGCTTGCAGTAATTTCTTGCTCAGAATCGCTTATCAATACCTTCCGCTACTCGTTGGGTTCGACACTCTTACTTATCGAAAACGCTGCAATAGATCCCTTACGGTTGTGGGTCATCAATTACCGTTTTTTGGCGCCGTTGCCGGGGAGCGTAGCGCTATTGGTAAAGTGAAACTGGTAAGGAAGTTTTTATAATTCTGTTTTTATATTTTGCTATTGCTGCTCTTTGTCCTTATGGACAACCCTATTATTGGATCGTTGCTTACGGGAAGACGCCCCACACCTGTGGTGGTTGATCCTCCCCCTACTGAAATTGTGCCCTATAAGATACCAGCTGGTATTATCGATTATGTTTTGGCTAATCGTTATGCAGGAAACAGACATCCCGGTGAACACTTGCTATATCTGTCACAACTATGTTCATTATTTAAGATTGCAGGTGTATCGAGGGAGTTTGTCATGAGGAAGTTGTTTGCCGTATCACTTATAGATAAAGCTTCGGATTGGTATAGGCTTCTCGATAACTCACACTTACTTGACTGGCAGGAGCTTATGTCTCTCTTTTATACTAAGTTTTATCCTCTTCATGGAATTCATCGAGACAGGAACTATATCTATAACTTTAGGTCTCGTGACGGAGAAAGCTTTGCTCAAGCTTGGGGGAGATTGAAGTCCCTAATGCTCAAATGCCCTATTCATAAGCTTCCCAAGGAAATTATACTTACAAATTTTTATGCCAGGCTTTCTCGTCAGGATAAGGAGATGCTGGATGCCTCCTCTAGTGGGGTATTTCAGAAGAAGAGTGTTGAAGAAAGGTGGGATCTCATTGAAAGGATCCAGAGGAATACCGAAGATTGGGAAATTGATAAAGGTATTGAACCCGCTATAAATTATGGACATGATTATATTGAGAGCTATGTAAAAACTGATTACTTCAATACTTTTTGCTCTAAGATTGGTCTTGATTCCCATCTAGTGATTGATTTCTGTAAGAATTTTGCCTCTCACGTTGATTCTTTTAAAAAGAAGAGAGACCAGCATCATGAATCTTTTAAAGAGCCACCTGTTGATATTCATGTTGCTGACCCTATTTTGCCTGCAGTTATATATGAACAACCTCCTTTTCCCGCAAGGATGAGGGAGCACACTCTTGTGACAGGCATAATAAATAAAAGTGAGAGAAGAGTTGATGAGCCTGAGGACCAGATCAGGGTCGATCGTCAAGTTGCATTAATTAAAGACCTTATTACTAATGATGTTTTGGATTCCAATATAAATTTTTGTGCTGTTTCCGCTAACCTTGTCACAGCCAAGAATAAAGGCCCAATTTCAGGTACTCCAGTGGTATCTGTTAAAATAGGAGATCACAACTATTATGGGCTATGCGATTTGGGATCGAGTGCAAGTGCTATCCCCTATTCACTTTATGAAGAGATCATCGGTGAGATTTCCCCTTGTGAACTTGAAGAAGTTGATGTTACCATTCATCTTGCAAACAGAACAACTATCTCTCCTATTGGAATTGTGAGGGACGTTGAAGTCCTATGTGGAAAGGTAAAATACCCTACCGACTTTCTAGTACTTGGTTCAGAGAGGGACAATTTCTGCCCTATTATTTTTGGTAGACCTTTTCTTAGAACTTGTGGAGCTATAATAGATTGCAAGAAAGGTAAAGTTTCTGTTGAATTCAATGGTGAGCCATATGAATTTAATTTTTCTAAGTTCTCTCAGCAGCCTCGTGGTACCAATTTACCTAGTGATGATAAACTTATTGAAAGTATTGCTTCTAT
Organism: Secale cereale; assembly: GCA_902687465.1. Lineage (NCBI taxonomy): Eukaryota > Viridiplantae > Streptophyta > Magnoliopsida > Poales > Poaceae > Secale > Secale cereale. The sequence goes on along the minus strand of LR738710.1, from coordinate 866,855,826 downwards.
TGCTATTCCCCCTAATGATCCTTTGCAGCAATATATGGAGGACCACGAGAATGATTTGCATATGCAGGAAAGAAATGAACTAGATGAAATATTCCGGAGGCAACCTGCTATCCTGAAGCACAACCTTCCGGTTGAACCTTTGGGAATTTTATCGAAACCGAAAGAAGACCCGGTGTTCGATCTTAAACCTCTTCCCGATATGCTCAAGTATGCTTATTTAGATGAAAAGAAAGTATATCATGTTATTATCAATTCTAACCTTTCAGGATATGAAGAAGAGCGACTATTGGAAGTACTCCGTAAACACCGAGGCACAATTGGATATACCCTTGATGACCTTAAGGGGATTAGTCCATCTATCTGTCAACATACTATCAACCTTGAGCCTGATGCTAAACCGGTTGTTGATCATCAACGACGATTGAACCCGAAGATGATGGATGTTGTGAGAACTGAGATTCTCAAGCTTCTAGCCGCAGGTATTATCTACCCTATAGCTGATAGTAAGTGGGTAAGCCCGGTACATTGTGTTCCTAAGAAAGGAGGTAGAACTGTGGTTCCTAATGATAAAAATGAACTAATACCTCAGAGAATTATTATTGGATATAGAATGTGTATTGATTACAGGAAGTTGAACAAGGCAACCAGGAAGGATCACTACCCCTTGCCGTTCATCGACCAAATGCTTGAAAGGTTATCCAAAAATACCCACTTTTGTTATCTCGATGGTTATTCTGGCTTCTCTCAAATTCATGTTAACACCGCTGATCAAGAGAAGACCACTTTTACTTGTCCCTTTGGTACTTATGCTTACAGGCGTATGCCTTTTGGTTTATGTAATGCCCCTGCTACTTTTCAAAGGTGTATGTCTGCTATCTTTCATGGTTTCTCTGGGGATATTATGGAAGTCTTCATGGACGATTTCTCCGTCTATGGAACCTCCTTTGACCATTGTCTTCACAATCTTAATAAAGTTTTGCAGAGATGTGAGGAGACGAATTTGGTACTCAACTGGGAGAAGTGCCACTTCATGGTTAACGAATGAATTGTTCTTGGTCACAAGATTTCCGAAAGGGGAATTGAAGTGGAAAAAGCCAAGATCGAAGCTATTGAGAGGATGCCCTATCCAAGGGACATCAAAGGTATTCGCAGTTTTCTCGGTCATGCAGGTTTTTATAGAAGATTTATTAAAGACTTTTCTAAAACCTCAAGACCCCTCACTAATCTTCTCCAGAAGGACGTTCCTTTTGTATTTGATGAAAATTGTAAGGAAGCTTTTGAAGTCCTTAAGAAAGCTTTAATAACCGCTCCTATAGTACAACCACCTGACTGGAATTTACCTTTTGAGATTATGTGTGATGCTAGTGATTTTGCTGTTGGAGCCGTTTTAGGACAAAGAGTTGATAAGAAATTGAATGTTATACATTATGCTAGCAAAACCCTTGATAGTGCTCAAAGGAATTATGCTACTACTGAGAAGGAATTCTTAGCTGTAGTTTTTGCTTGTGATAAGTTTAGACAGTATATTGTTGATTCCAAAGTTATTATTCATACTGATCATGCTGCCATTAAGTATCTTATGACAAAGAAGGATGCCAAGCCAAGGCTTATCAGATGGGTACTCCTCCTTCAAGAATTTGATTTGCAGATTGTTGATAGGAAAGGAGAAGACAATCCGGTGGCGGACAATCTTTCAAGGATGGAAGATATACCGCATGATCCCATCCCAGTCAACGATAGTTTTCCAGACGAGCAACTTGTCATTGTAAAAGTACAATCTCTTTCCGATCCTTGGTATGCAGATTATATGCTAATTTTATTGTTGCAAAGTATTTGCCTCCAGGTTTAACATTTCAGCAAAGGAAGAAGTTCTTTCATGATTTGAGGCACTACTTTTGGGATGACCCACATCTTTTCAAAGAAGGTCCCGACGGGATCGTGAGAAGATGCATACCGGAACATCAGCAGAAGGACATTCTCAGACGGTGTCATGATAGTCCCTATGGAGGACATCATGCCGGTGAAAGGACTACACATAAGGTTCTTCAATCAGGTTTTTATTGGCCTACTCTCTTTAAGGATGCTAGAAATTATGTTTTAGCCTGTGATAAATGTCAGAGAGTTGGTAACATTAGTAGAAGGAATGAGATGCCTATGAATTACTCACTAGTGATTGAACCTTTTGATTGTTGGGGTTTTGATTTTATGGGTCCTTTTCCTTCTTCGCACAAGTACACTCACATTTTAGTAGCTGTTGATTATGTGACCAAGTGGGTTGAAGCAATCCCCACTGAAAGTGCTGATCACAAGACATCTTTGAAAATGCTTAAAGATGTAATTTTTTCTAGGTTTGGTGTACCAAGGTATCTCATGACTGATGGGGGATCACACTTCACGCACGGAGCTTTTAGAAAAGCTTTAGCCAAATACGATGTCAACCATAGAATTGCTTCACCATATCATCCTCAAACTAGTGGGCAAGTTGAGCTCACCAATAGAGAGATTAAGTTGATCTTACAGAAGACAGTAAACAGAAATAGAAAGGATTGGTCGAACAAGTTAGGAGATGCTTTGTGGGCATATAGAACTGCTTACAAAAACCCCATGGGCATGTCCCCCTATAAGATGGTGTATGGCAAGGCTTGCCATTTGCCATTAGAGTTAGAGCACAAAGCTTTCTGGGCTGTTAGAGAGCTTAATGCTGACCCAAAATTAGCTGGTGAGAAGCGTCTCATTAACTTGACTTCTCTAGATGAATGGAGAAGTGAAGCTTACGAGAGCGCTAAAATGTTCAAGGAAAAGTTAAGAAGTGGCATGATAGGAAGATTCTGAAACGTGAATTTAATGTTGGTGATAAAGTTTTGTTGTTTAGATCCCGTTTCAGGTTTTCTCCAGGCAAACTACTTTCCAGGTGGGAAGGGCCATTTCATATTGAAGAAGTCTATCGGTCTGGTGCAATTAAGATTAACAATTTTGAAGGCACCAAACCTCAAGTTGTGAATGGGCAAAGACTGAAACATTACATAGCAGGAGACCCTGTCGATGTTGATGTGAATATAATATACACAACAACTCACGAAGAACATGTTGCAGCCCTGTTTCAGACGCCAGCAGAAGCAGAATAAAGAAAAGGTATGTAGTACGGTAAGGAAACATCGCGAACCGCCATAAAAGTTCCGTATTATGAGTTTTTGCAAAATTAGTAAAATTCTGAGCCTAAGCGGAGCCGGAGACGAGCTCCAGGGGGTCCAGGCGCCCCCCTTGCGCGCCCTACCTCCTCGCCGCGCCGCCAGGACGCCTGGACACCCGGGAGTCCGTCTCCGACCCCGCTTTAGCCCGTTACCTTCCGTTCTGTGCATAAATTTTTGCTATATATTTGCCCGGATTGTTCCGGCAACGTATCTTGCGATTTCGCGTGTTTTCTTTTCGATCTGTTTCTGTCAGGGAATCTTTCAGCTGAATTTAGGTGCCATGGCTTCTCCAAGTTCCCCCAAGGACGAGTCCGTCGTCAACGTCATCAACCCTTACCTCGCTGAGGTGAAGAAGCACCCTCAGGTTGTTCGGATGGAGGACGGTGTCCTTCATCAAGAAGACCTGAAGGGACCTATCAAGGAGGGGAGCATCCAGGCCAGGCTGGAAGAAGTGGAGCAAGAAGTCTTCGAGTACAAGAAGATGATCGAGCGTGGTGTTGAAGCTAACTTTGACATCATCAACGAGCTGAAGAACTACTTCCTGAAGGAGATGAAGGAGATGTGGAAAAGCATCACCGCGTCTGAAGAAAGAATTATAGAGCTCCAAGGGCAAATTAATGATCTACATCGCCAGAACTGTGAGTATGAACTAAGGTTTATGCGCATGAGTATGGGTGCTGCCTGCAGGATTCAGGAGACAAGCTTCTCATATGAGACTGGAGAACCCCTTCCATGGAAGCGTTTTGCCGAGGACTACGTGATCAACGCCAACAAGGATGAGGAGTGAAATCTCCTGGGGTAACGGCATTCCCTTGGCTTGTTCCAAGCTTGGGGGAGTGCCCGGTATCTTTATCTTTACTTTTTGTCTTTTAGAGTCAAGTAGAGTCGTATCATGTCTAGGGAGGTTATTATATGAAATAGGTGTGTGCATTGAGGTCTATCACCCCTTCGGTGGGGAGATTGTATCCGTGAGTGTGGAGTCGTCTATGATGGAATATTAATGAGAAGTTTATTGGTTCCTTTTGCTGCACTCGGTATTCTCTTCACGCAATCGACCTTATATGATGACTCTTATGGGGAGTATTGACCTTATATCAGGTATGGCTGTGAAAACTTTGTTTAATCTTGGCAAACATAGCTTTGGTCATAACAACAAGCATGTTTTTCCTAAAGTATCGACATAGCCAAAACCTTTATGTTATTATGCTTGAAGTGTTATGCTGACAAGGAAGACAACTTGATGTGTTATGCTTATTTCAATGTTTATGCTTTATATTGTTTTGCATCTTAGTCATCATCAATTGTCTGTTCTCTCAAACCTTTGCTAGCCTAACTCTGTACTAAGCGGAATTCTGCTTGTGCATCCATACCCTTAAACCAATACCTTCCATATGAGTCCACCATACCTTCCTACTCGTGGTATTCCACTACCACCTCCTAAAGTACAGAATTTATGTGTTATCCTTAAATGTTCAAAATCTTTTATTTTGTGCCTCTGTTTTAGCTCATGAGGAAGTAATAGCTAATTCATGATCTTTTTGAGTTGGACAAGCTTCACCCCGGGGTTGCATGTCTAATGTGCAAACCCATAATACAAGAAGGAACTGGCAAAGAGTGCGCCCGGCTCGAAATAATATAACAAACAAACCCTCCTTCACGCTTTGTTCATGAGAAATCAGAAAACTTTGGCAGTGATAAACAAAGGAGAATAAGAGGATGTGATCGTCCTCGTGCGGGAGACGTTCCTCGAAACTTGTCCAGCTCAAGAAGTAATTGAGTTATCTATTAGCATTTGTTGACAAATCATGCACCTCTAAAAACTTGTTTTCATTCTGTTTGATTTAAGGATAGCACATGAGTTTTCCCTACTACCCTAGAGCAGGGCCTATCTTTTAATTTTAAGTTGAGTCAGTTATTCCTACTCCCTTCTATTCTTAAAGAGAGCAGACATTTGATGTTGATAAGGACTCATTCATATAAAGTTGCATTAAGATTTGCCATATCATATCCTTGTTGACATTATCATTTGATAAGCAAGTTGTTTGTCAAGCCCAGCTAAGGCAAATATCTTCCTTTGTGTTAACACTTTCACTTCTTGCCTGATAACATGTTCTTTCAAAAGCTTCAATTAATCTCATCAAAACATAAAGAAAGAGCGAAAGTAAAAGCTATTAGTTGTTCTTTGACCAAAGGACATGTTTGCCATGACTCAATGAGTTTCCTTAGCCCTACTTCCGAACATAAGTGTTACTACTCTTTTATAAGGGCCTTATGAGTTGAAGATTGTTGTTAAGGATATTTGAGTTGGTGAAGAAACTGTGATGCTTCTTGTCCGTATTCTATTTATCGACACTTCACTCTCTAAACTTGTGGACAGGTTTACCGAGCTCGGTATTCGCTTGGAGACAAGCGAGGTCTAAGCTTGGGGGTGTTGATACGTCCAAAATGCATCACTATTTTGTATCATAATTTATCCTTATTCATTGATATATTTCACGTTACGATGATGTTCTTATGTTGTTTTGGCCTATTTTACACAGTTTGCAACTTTCCGATGCCGGAGCAGCAGACGCAGGATTCAGCGGTAAAAAGTGGACGCTGAGTTGCTCAAGAAGAATACCTCCAAATTACCAGAAAATTGACGGGAGATATTTTTCAGACGAATCACGAAGACATGCAAAAGGGAAACCGGAGGGGGGCCATAGGGTGCCCAGGCGCCCTGGGGGCGCGCCCCCCTGGCCGCGCCGGGGGGGCGCCTAGAGCCCCTGGCCCACCTCTGGTCGCCCCCTTTTGCATATATACTCTCCGTTATCCAAAAACCCTAGAGACGGGAGTTTTTACGGAGTTCCGCCGCCGCTCCGTGGCGGAAACCTACAGAGAAGAAAAAGCCATCTCCAGTGGGCAGATTCCGCCGGGGAGATCACCTCTCGGAAGGGGAGATCGTCGCCATCGTCATCACCATTGTCACGGACAGTATCGAGATCATCATCAACATCATCCCCAACACCAGCACCATCTCCATCTTCATCAAAATCTCATCTCGCAATTGCAACTTGTGTTGTAACTCGTACTATCTATCCTCTCTACTCCATCGGTGTTGATTACTACTTTGTGGTGAATGCTATTGAGTTTTGTTGGAGAAATATTATTATGTCCAGATTGTTTATCACCCATTTATCTCCACTGATCATGATCTCTTTTATGTCTCGTGAGTAGTTACTTTAGTTCTTGAGGACATGGGAAAGTCTTGTTGTTAGTAGTCATATGCTGTTGAAGTAATATGTGTTGTTTGATACTTAAGTTGTGTTGTCATTCTACTAGTGGTGTTGTGTGAGTCGAACACTCAACACTTCGCCTTATTAAGGACCTAGGAGAATACATTGTGTACAAAGAATGCTTACGGTGGGTTGCCGGAGTGACAGAAACCTGAACCCCAGTTCGCACGCTTTTGCATGAGGGAATAATGGATCCTCGATCGTATTGCTATGGTTAGGCTTTTGCCTTAAATTCTATCTTGTATTTGCGGATGCTTGCAAGGTGTTTAATCATAAGAGTGCACTCATCTTAGTCTAGAGTGTGTACTAGCATAGATCCACCCACTCAACACTTATCAACACATAACATAGTATCGATACGGAATATGGCGAAAGCACATGACTACTTCTCCCGTGTGTCCTCAAGAACGCTTTAGTCTTTATAAGTTCAGTTGCTAGGCCTCTCCTTTGCTAAGAAAGGATTGGGCCACTTGTTACTCTCAGTGCCTTTTACATTGCTTCCTTTTACTTTCCTGTTGCTTATATCGAGAAAACCCCTAAAAAGTTATCTTTTAGTGCTTGCAGTAATTTCTTGCTCAGAATCGCTTATCAATACCTTCTGCTCCTCGTTGGGTTCGACACTCTTACTTATCGAAAACGCTGCAATAGATCCCTTAGGGTTGTGGGTCATCAGGGCCCACTGGTCTGGATCGTTACACATGTATTTTGTATATTTTCCAAAATAATTTTCCATGTATTTTTAGGTCATTCCAAGAACTTTTTATTTCTGCACAAAAACAACACCATAGCAATTCTGCTGAAATCAGCGTTAGTCCGGGTTAGTTCCATTCAAATCATGCAAGTTAGAGTCCAAAACAAGGGCAAAAGTGTTTGGAAAAGTAGATACGTTGGAGACGTATCAACTCCCCCAAGCTTAAACCTTTGCTTGTCCTCAAGAAATTCAGTTGATAAACTGAAAGTGATAAAGAAAAACTTTGGCAAAATCTGTTTGCTCTTGTTGTTGCAAATATGTAATCCAGCATTCAAGTTTTCAGCAATAATCACGAACTAACCACATTCACAATAACTTTCAGGTCTCATGTCTACTCACATCAATGGCGTAATCAGCTAGCGAGCAATAATAATAAACCTCGGATGACAATACTTTCTCAAAACAATCATGATACGATATAACAAGATGGTATCTCGCTAGCCCTTTCCGAGACCGCAAAACATAAATGCAGAGCACCTTTAAAGATCAAGGACTGACTAGACATTGTAATTCATGGTAAAAGTTATCCAGTCATGATCATACTCAATGCAAATTAATAGTAATACATGCCAATGACAGAGGTACTCTCCAACTGATGCTCTTTTATAAGAGGATGATGACTCAGCATAAAAGTAAATAGATAGGCCCTTTGCAAAGGGAAGCAGGGATTTGTAGAGGTGCCAGAGCTCGATTTTTAAATAGAGATGACTATAATTTTGAGCGGTATACTCTCATTGTCAACATAACAACCAAGAATCTCGATATCTTCCATACTACACACATTATAGGCGGTTCACAAACAGAATGGTAAAGTTTATACTCCCCCAACCACCAACAAGCACACTCCACGGCTAGCCCGAAACAACCGGTACCGTCCAAACGAACAACGGGCTGATACGTCCAAAATGCATCACTATTTTATATCGTAATTCATCCTTATTCATTGATATATTTCACATTACGATGATGTTCTTATGTTGTTTTGGCCTATTTTACACAGTTTGCAACTTTCCGGTGCCGAAGCAGCAGACGCAGGATTCAGCGGTAAAAAGTGGACGCTGAGTTGCTGAAGAAGAATACCTCCAAATTACCTGAAAATCGACGGAGGGTATTTTCCAGAAGGATCACGAAGATACGCAAAAGAGCAACCAGAGGGCGGCCACAGGGTGCCCAGGCGGCCACCTGGCGCGGCCCCCACCCTGGCGGCGCCGAGAGGGCGCCTGGAGCCCCTGGCCCACTCCAAGCTCCCCCCTCTGGCCTATATACTCCTCGTCATCCAGAAACCCTAAAAGAAGGGGAGAGTTTACGGAGTTCCGCCGCCGCTCCGTGGCGGAAACCTACAGAGAAGAAAAGCCATCTCTGGCGGGCAGATTCCGTCGGGGAGATCACCTCCCGGAAGGGGAGATCATCGACATCGTCATCACCATCGTCACGGGCATCATCGAGATCATCATTAACATCATCCCCAACATCAGCACCATCTCCGTCTTCATCCAATCTCATCTCACAATTGCAACTTGTGTTGTAATCCGTACTATCTATCCTCTCTACTCTGTCGGTGTTGATTACTACTTTGTGGTGAATGCTATTGAGTTTTGTTGGAGAAATATCATTGTGTCCAGATTGTTTATCATCCATCTATCTCCACTGATCATGATCTCTTTTATGTCTTGTGAGTAGTTACTTTAGTTCTTGAGGACATGGGAGAAGTCTTGTTGTTAGTAGTCATATGATGTTGAAGTAATATGTGTTGTTTGATTCTTAAGTTGTGTTGTTATTTTCCTAGTGGTGTTGTGTGAGTCGAACACTCAACACTTCGCCTTATTAAGGTCCTAGGGGAATACATTGTGTACAAAGAATGTTACGGTGGGTTGCCGGAGTGACAGAAACCTGAACCCCAGTTCGCACGCTTTTGCACAAGGGAACAATGGATCATCGATCGTATTGCTATGGTTAGGCTTTTGCCTTAAATACTATCTTGTATTTGCGGATGCTTGCAAGGTGTTTAATCATAAGAGTGCACTCATCTTAGTCTAGAGGGTGTACTAGCATAGATCCACCCACTCAACACTTATCAACACATCACATAGTTCCGATACGAAATATGGCGAAAACACATGACTACCTCTCCCGTGTGTCCTCAAGAACACTTTAGCCTTTATAAGTTCAGTTGCTAGGCCTCTCCTTTGCTCAGAAAACATTGGGCCACTTGTTACTCTCCAGTGCCTTTTACTTTGCTCGCTTTTACTTTCATGTTGCTTATATCAAGAAAACCCCTAAAAAGTTATCTTTCAGTGCTTGCAGTTATTCCTTGCTCAGAATCACTTATCAATACCTTCTGCTCCTCGTTGGGTTCGACACTCTTACTTATCGAAAACGCTGCAATAGATCCCTTACGGTTGTGGGTCATCAAGTACCGTTTTCTGGCGCCGTTGCCGGGGAGTGTAGCGCTATTGGTAAGTGAAGCTGGTAAGGAAGTTTTTATATTTCTGTTTTTATTTTGCTGTTGCTGCTCTTTGTCCTTATGGACAACCTTGCTATTGGATCGTTGCTTGTGGGAAGACGCCCCACATCTGTGGTGGTTGCTCCTCCCCCTACTGAAATTGTGCCCTATAAAATACCAGCTGGTATTATCGATTATGTTTTGGCTAATCGTTATGCAGGAGACAGACATCCCGGTGAACACTTGCTATATCTGTCACAATTATGTTCATTATTTAAGCTTGCAGGTGTATCAATGGAGTTTGTCATGAGGAAATTGTTCTCCGTATCGCTTATAGATAAAGCTTCAGATTGGTATAAGCTTCTCGATAACTCACACTTGCTTGATTGGCAAGAGATTATGTCTCTCTTTTATACCAAGTTTTATCCTCTTCATGAAATTCATCGAGACAGGAACTATATCTATAACTTTAGGTCTCGTGACGGAGAAAGCATTGCTCAAGCTTGGGGGAGATTGAAGTCCCTAATGCTCAAATGTCCTATTCATGAGCTCCCCAAGAAAATTATACTTACAAATTTTTATGCCAGGCTTTCTCGTCAGGATAAGGAGATGATGGATGCCTCCTCTAGTGGGGTATTTCAGACAAAGAGCATTGAAGAAAGGTGGGATCTCATTGAAAGGATCCAAAGGAATACCGAAGATTGGGAAATCGATAAAGGTATTGAACCCGCTATAAATTATGAGCATGATTATATTGAGAGCTATGTGAAAACTGATTACTTCAATACCTTTTGCTCTAAGATTGGTCTTGATTCCCATCTAATGATTGATTTCTGTAAGGATTTTGCCTCTCACGTTGATTCTTTTAAAAAGAAGAGAGATCAGCATCATGAACCTTTCAAAGAGTTACCTGTTGATATTCATGTTGCTGACCCTATTTTGCCTGCAGTTATATATGAAAAGCCTCCTTTTCCCGCAAGGATAAGGGAGCACTCTCTTGTGACAGGCATAATAAATAAAAGTGAGAGAAGAATTGATGAGCTTGAGGACCAGATCAAGGTCGATCCTCAAGTTGCATTGGTTAAAGACCTTGTTACTAATGATGTTTTGGATTCCAATGTAAATTTTTGTGCTGTTTCCACTAACCTTGTCACAGCCAAGAATAAAGGCCCAATTTCAGGTACTCCAGTAGTATCTGTTAAAATAGGAGATCACAATTATTATGGGCTATGCGATTTGGGATCGAGTGCTAGTGCTATCCCCTATTCACTTTATCAAGAGATCATCAGTGAGATTTCACCTTGTGAACTTGAAGAAGTTGATGTTACCATTCATCTTGCAAACAGAGCAACTATCTCTCCTATCGGAATTGTGAGAGACGTTGAAGTCCTATGTGGAAAGGTAAAATACCCTACCGACTTTCTAGTACTTGGTTCAGTGAGGGACAATTTTTGTCCTATTATTTTTGGTAGACCTTTTCTCAGAACTTGTGGAGCTATAATAGATTGCAAGAAAGGTAAAGTTTCTGTTGAATTCAATGGTGAGCCATGTGAATTTAACTTTTCTAAGTTCTCTAAGCAGCCTCGTGGTACCGATTTACCTAGTGATGATAAAATTATTGAAAGTATTGCTTCTATTGCTATTCCCCCTAATGATCCTTTGCAGCAATATATGGAGGACCACGAGAATGATTTGCATATGCGGTAAAGAAATGAACTAGATCAAATATTCTTGAGACAACCTGCTATCCTGAAGCACAACCTTCCGGTTGAACCTTTGGGAATTTTATCAAAACCAAAAGAAGACCCGGTGTTCGATCTTAAACGTCTTCCCGATACGCTCAAGTATGCTTATTTAGATGAAAAGAAAGTATATCCTGTTATTGTCAACTCTAACCTTTCAGGATATGAAGAAGAGCGACTATTGGAAGTACTTCGTAAACACCGAGGTGCAATTGGCTATACCCTTGATGACCTTAAGGGGATTAGTCCATCTATCTGTCAACATACTATCAACCTTGAGCCCGATGCTAAACCAGTTGTTGATCATCAACGACGGTTGAACCCGAAGATGATGGATGTTGTAAGAACTGAGATTCTCAAGCTTCTAGCCGCAGGTATTATCTACCCTATAGCTGATAGTAAGTGGGTAAGCCCGGTACATTGTGTTCCTAAGAAAGGAGGTACAACTGTGGTTCCTAATGATAAGAATGAACTAATACCTCAGAGAATTATTATTGGATATAGAATGTGTATTGATCACAGGAAGCTGAACAAGGCAACCAGGAAGGATCACTACCCGTTGCCGTTCATCGACCAAATGCTTGAAAGTCCCTATGGAGGACATCATGCCGGATTCAGGAGACAAACTTCTCATATGAGACTGGAGAACCCCTTCCATGGAAGCGCTTCGCCGAGGACTACGTGATCAACGTCAACAAGAATGAGGAGTGAAATCTCCTTGGGTAATGGCATCCCCTTGGCTTGTTCCAAGCTTGGGGGAGTGCCCGGTATCTTTATCTTTATCTTTTGTCTTTTAGAGTCAAGTAGAGTCTTATCATGTCTAGGGAGGTTATTATATGAAATAGGCGTGTGCATTGAGGTCTATCACTCCTTCTGTGGAGAGATTGTATCCGTGAGTGTGGAGTCGTCTATGATGGAATATTAATGAGAAGTCTATTGGTTCCTTTGCTGCACTCGGTATTCTCTTCACGCAATCGACCTTATATGATGATTCTTATGGGGAGTATTGACCTTATATCAGGTATGGCTTTGAAAACTTTATTTAATCTTGGCAAACATAGCTTTGGTCATAACAACAAGCATGATTTTCTTAAAGTAGCGACGTAGCCAAAACCTTTATGTTATTATGCTTGTAGTGTTATGCTGACAAGGAAGACAACTTGATGTGCTATGCTTATTTTAATGTTTATGCTTTATATTTCTTTGCATCTTGGTCATCATCAATTGTCTGTTCTCTCAAAGCCTTTGCTAGCCTAAACTATGTACTAAGCGGAATTCTGCTTGTGCACCCATACCCTTAAACCAATACCTTCCATATGAGTCCACCATACCTTCCTATTTGTGGTATTCCACTACCACCTCCTAAAGTATAGAATTTATGTGTTATCCTTAAATGTTCAAAATCTTCTATTTTGTGCCCCTGTTTTAGCTCATGAGGAAGTAGTAGTTAATTCATGATCTTTTTAAGTTGAACAAGTTTTACCCCGGGATTGCATATCTAATCTGCAAACCCCTAATACGAGGAGGAACTGGCATGAGTGCGCCCGGCTCATAAAAGATAATACAACAAACAAACCCTCCTTCACGCTTTGTTCATGAGAAATCAGAAAACTTTGGCAGTGATAAACAAAGGAGATTAAGGGGATGTGATCGTCCCCGTGTGGGAGCCGTTCCTCGAAACTTGTCCAGTTTGAGAAGTAATTGAGTTATCTATTAGCATTCGTTGACAAATCATGCACCTCTCAAAACTTGTTTTCATTCTGTTTGATTTAAGGATAGCACATGAGTTTTCCCTACTTCCCTAGAGCAGGGCCTATCTCTTAGTTTTTGGTTGAGTCAGTTATTCCTACTTCCTTCTATTCTTAAAGAGAGCAGACATTTGATGTTGACGAGGATTCATTCATATAAAGTTGCATTAAGATTTGTCATATCATATCCTTGTTGACATTATCATTTGATAAGTAAGTTGTTTGTCAAGCCCAGCTAAAGCAAACATCTTCCTTTGTGTTAACACTTTCACTTCTTGCCTAATAACATGTTCTTTCAAAAGCTTCAATTAATCTCATCAAAACATAAAGAGAAAGAGAAAAAGTAAAAGCTATTAGTTGTTCTTTGACCAAAGGACATGTTTGCCATGATTTGATGAGTTTCCTTAGCCCTACTTTCGATTATAAGTGTTACCACTCTTTTATAAGGGCCTTATGAGTTGAAGATTGTTGTTGAGGATATTTGAGTTTGGTGAAGAAACTGTGATGCTTCTTGTCCGTATTCTATTTATTGACACTTCACTCTCTAAACTTGTGGACAGGTTTACCGAGCTCAGTATTCGCTTGGGGACAAGCGAGGTCTAAGCTTGGGGGTGTTGATACGTCCAAAATGCATCACTATTTTATATCGTAATTCATCCTTATTCATTGATATATTTCACATTACGATGATGTTCTTATGTTGTTTTGGCCTATTTTACACAGTTTGCAACTTTCCGGTACCGAAGCAGCAGACGCAGGATTCAACGGTAAAAAGTGGACGCTGAGTTGCTGAAGAAGAATACCTCCAAATTACCTGAAAATCGATGGAGGGTATTTTCCAGAAGGATCACGAAGATACGCAAAAGAGCAACCAGAGGGGGGCCACAGGGTGCCCAGGCGGCCACCTGGCGCGGCCCCGACCCTGGCCGCGCCGGGAGGGCGCCTGGAGCCCCTGGCCCACTCCAGGCTCCCCCCTCTGGCCTATATACTCCTCGTCATCCAGAAACCCTAAAAGGAGGGGAGAGTTTACGGAGTTCCGCCGCCGCTCCGTGGCGGAAACCTACAGAGAAGAAAAGCCATCTCCGGCGGGCAGATTCCGCCGGGGAGATCACCTCCCGGAAGGGGAGATCATAGCCATCATCATCACCATCGTCACGGGCATCATCGAGACCATCATCAACATCATCCCCAACATCAGCACCATCTCCATCTTCATCCAATCTCATCTCACAATTGCAACTTGTGTTGTAATCCGTACTATCTATCCTCTCTACTCTATCGGTGTTGATTACTACTTTGTGGTGAATGCTATTGAGTTTTGTTGGAGAAATATCATTGTGTCTAGATTGTTTATCATCCATCTATCTCCACTGATCATGATCTCTTTTATGTCTTGTGAGTAGTTACTTTAGTTCTTGAGGACATGGGAGAAGTCTTGTTGTTAGTAGTCATATGATGTTGAAGTAATATGTGTTGTTTGATACTTAAGTTGTGTTGTTATTTACCTAGTGGTGTTGTGTGAGTCGAACACTCAACACTTCGCCTTATTAAGGACCTAGGGGAATACATTGTGCACAAAGAATGCTTACGGTGGGTTGCCGGAGTAACAGAAACCTGAACCCCAGTTCGCACGCTTTTGCACAAGGGAACAATGGATCATCGATCGTATTGCTATGGTTAGGCTTTTGCCTTAAATACTATCTTGTATTTGCGGATGCTTGCAAGGTGTTCAATCATAAGAGTGCACTCATCTTAGTCTAGAGGGTGTACTAGCATAGATCCACCCACTCAACACTTATCAACACATCACATAGTACAGATACGGAATATGGCGAAAACACATGACTACCTCTCCCGTGTGTCCTCAAGAACACTTTAGCCTTTATAAGTTCAGTTGCTAGGCCTCTCCTTTGCTCAGAAAGGATTGGGCCACTTGTTACTCTCCAGTGCCTTTTACTTTGATCGCTTTTACTTTCTTGTTGCTTATATCAAGAAAACCCCTAAAAAGTTATCTTTCAGTGCTTGCAGTTATTCCTTGCTCAGAATCACTTATCAATACCTTCTGCTCCTCGTTGGGTTGGACACTCTTACTTATCGAAAACGCTGCAATAGATCCCTTACGGTTGTGGGTCATCACGGGCCTGGGGGAGTTTTGTTTAATTATTATGATTTTGAGCATGGGACCGGGCATCCTGGTTACCAGCCATTTTCTCATGAATGATGAGCGGAGTCCACTCATCGTGAGAATAATCCACCTAGCATGGAAGATATAGACAGCTCTAGTTGATACATGAGCTGTTCGAGCATACAAAACAGAATTTCGTTTGAAGGTTTAGAGTTTGGCACATACAAATTTACTTGGAACGGTAGGTAAATACCGCATATAGGAAGGTATGGTGGACTCATATGGAAAAACTTTGGGGTTTATGGAAGTGGATGCACAAGCAGTATTCCCGCTTAGTACAGATGAAGGCTAGAAAGAGACTGGGAAGCGACCAGCTAGAGAGCGACAACCGTCATGAACATGCATTAAAATTAATCAACGGTGAATGCAAGCATGAGTAGGATATAGATCACCATGAACATGAATATCGTGGAGGCTATGTTGATTTGTTTCAACTACATGCGTGAACATGTGCCAAGTCAGATCACTTGAATCGTTCAAAGGAGGATACCACCCTATCGTACCACATCACAACCATTTTAATATCATGTTGGCACGCAAGATAGACCATTATAAACTCTCAGCTAATTAAACATGGCACAAGCAGCTATGATCTCTAATTGTCATAGCAAGCATGTTTCATTCATAACAAGCTGAATCGGGAACGATGAACTATCATATTTACAAAACAAGAGAGGTCGAGTTCATACCAGCTTTTCTCATCTCAATCCATTCATCATATATCATCCTTATTGCCTTTCACTCGCACGACCGAACGGTGTGGATAATAATAATAGTGCACGTGCATTGGACTAAGCTGGAATCTGCGAGCATTTTAATACAAGAGAGAGGACATAATATGGCTCAAGGTTAAATTAACAATAAAGCATATGAGACCCACTAAGCATTTTCAATCATGGTCTTCTACTCTTGACCCCCAAAGAAAAGAAAAGAAACTATTTACACGGGAAAGTTCCCAACAAGCAAAAGAAGAACGAGAAATATTTTTGGGTTTTCTTTTAATTACTACTACTACAAGCAAGGAAAGTAAACTAGTTAGAAGCTACAACTAATATTTTTTGTTTTTCTTAAGGTTTTTCTAGCACGCAAGAAAAAGACTAAGAAAAGAATTGAAACTAGCATGGATGGTACAATGAAAGAGTGCGAGCACCGACAACTAGAATAAGTGTGTGAACATGAATGTAAAGTCGTGAGAAACACGTACTCCCCTAAGCTTAGGCTTTTGGCCCAAGTTTGGCCTATGGCCAGTATTGGCCTGACGGATATCCAAAGTCGTAGTTGGGGTTGTACTGGGATGCAGCAGCTACTGCCTGCTGAGCTGCAGCTAGAAGGCGGGCTGCTTCCATCATATCATGATACTCATTTGCCTCCTCCATGGTTATAGTATATCTCCCTTTTGCCTGAAAGTCAAACAAGGTAGGGACAGGAAGAGCAATATGGACGGCGTGACGCCTGTTAAAGATTAGTCGATATTTGAGGGATTATTCATCCATCTCTATAAACCTGTGATTAACCATAGCATTGTAATACAAATGAGCAAGCGGTAAAGGTTCATCATTTTCATGTACATGCACACCAAGACGGTGGGCTATGCGAGTGGCATAAATCCCTCCAAATAAATCTCCATACAAACCATTATGATGTAGCCTATGTGCAACAATGGCTCCCAAGTTGTATTGTCTATCATCTAATATGGCACTCTTGAGAACACTGAGATCAGGGACACACATATGACAAGCCTCATCTTTTCCGTTTATGCATCTACCAGTAAAGAGAGCAAAGTGATGAATAGCAGGAAAATGAATGCTCCCTATGGTAGCTCGTGTGATTTCTCTAGATTCCCTCACAGTGATACTAGCAAGGAAGTCTCTATATTCAGATTTGCGAGGATCACCCATACTACCCCACTACAGGAGCTTACAAGCATCGTTAAAATCCTCTAAATCCATGGTGTAAGATTTATCATAGAGGTCAAACAGGACAGTGTGAGAGTTTCGTGAAGATGAAAATTTAAACCTTCTCACAAAGGTATCAGTTAAGTAACGGTATTGATGGCACTTATCTTGTATGAAGCCCTCGAGGTCAGTGTTGCGCACATATGCGTCAAATTCCTCCTTAATGCCAACCTGAACCATGAATTCGTCTGACGGCCATTCACAAGGCCACACTTCAGCTTCCCTCGGTAGTTCATCGTCTGGCTCATGAATCGCGAGCATTGGTTCTTGCTTCCTTGAAGAACCACCTTGGAAGATTTTCCTATGCATTTTTCTGAGATTCTCTTAAATTTTTAGTAACTCAAAATAAAAGTTAACCGAACTCAACAAGATTGATAGCAACAACTCCTACAAGTGCCTAGAGACTATATCATGCATTAGAACTACTTGGGACCAAAGAAATTTCACATGCAAGCTCAAGAACAAGGTCACCACAGCAGCAAAAATTTGCAATAAATAAAGCACTAGAGCAAAATCTAATTGGACCAATGGAGGAGTCACATACCAATGAACAATCTCCCCAAACAGTTTTGTGAATGGAGCTTTGAGCAAGGAGATCGAAAATGGTAGCAAGATGAGCTAAAACTCATGCTTGAGCTGGCTAGTGATTTTTTTGGGAGGAAGAAGAAGGGTATGGGTGCAGGAATAAGTGGAGGGAGGCCACGTCGGGCCCACGAGGTAGGGGGCGCGCCTTGTGAGGATGGGCGCGCCCTGGACCCTCGTGGCCAGGCGTTGGCTCCCCTCGCTGTGTTTTCTGTGCCATATATTCTCAAATATTCTAGAAAAAAATCATATTTCATTTTCAGGGCATTTGGAGAACTTTTATTTTTGGGGTATTTTTTTATTACACGGATAAGTCTAGAAACAGACATAAAATACTATTTTTGCTTTATTTATCCTAATTAATAGAAAGTAAAAGGAGGGTACAGAAGGTTGTGCTATCTATATTCACCTATCTCATACTCATCAAAAGGAATCCATTAACAAGGTTGATCAAGTCTTTTTAATAAACTCTTTCCGAATAACATGAAACCGGAGAATTTTTGAATAACACTAGGTTACCTCAATGGGGATATATACGTCCCCAACAATAAGAATGTCATATGTCTTCTTGATAGTAGGAGGAGGAAATTCAAAACCTCCAATAGTAATAGTTGAAATTTTTCCAATAGAATTGATACTATGAACCTGAGGTTGTTTCCTCGGAAAGTGTACCGTATGCTCATTACCATTGACATGAAAAGTTACATTGCCTTTGTTGCAATCAATAACAGCCCCTGCAGTATTCAAAAAAGGTCTACCAAGGATAATAGACATACTATCGTCCTCAGGAATATCAAGGATAACAAAGTCCGTTATAATAGTAACATTTGCAACTACAACAGGCACATCCTCACAAATACCGACAGGTATAGCAGTTGATTTATCGGCCATTTGCAAAGATATTTCAGTAGGTGTCAACTTACTCAAGTCAAGTCTACGATATAAAGAGAGAGGCATAACACTAACACCGGCTCCAAGATCACATAAAGCAGTTTTAACATAGTTTCCCTTAATGGAGCAAGGTATAGTAGGTACCCCTGGATCTCCTAGTTTCTTAGGTATTCCACCTTTAAAAGTGTAATTGGCAATCATGGTGGAAATTTCTACTTCGGGTATCTTTCTTTTATTGGTAATAATATCTTTCATATATTTAGCATAAGGATTTGTTTTAAGCATATCAGTCAAACGCATACGTAAAAAAATAGGTCTAATCATTTCAGCAAAGCGCTCAAAATCCTCATCATCCTTTTTCTTGGATGGTTTAGGAGGAAAAGGCATGGGTTTCTGAACCATGGTTCTCTTTCCCTACCGTGCTTCCTAGCAACAAAGTCTCTCTTATCATAACGTTGATTCCTTGATTGTGGGTTATCAAGATCAACAGCAGGTTCAATCTCTACATCATTATCATTGCTAGGTTGAGCATCATCATGAACATCATCATTAACATTATCACTAGGTTCATGTTCATTACCAGATTGTGTTTCAGCATTAGAAATAGATATATCATTGGGATTCTCAGGTGTGTCACCTACAGGTTCACTAGAAGCATGCAAAGTTCTATCATTTTTCTTTTTCTTCTTCTTAGAAGAACTAGGTGCATCTAGATTTGCTCTCTGAGAATCTTGCTCAATTCTCTTAGGGTGGCCTTCAGGATACAAAGGTTCCTGAGTCATTTTACCACCTCTAGTAGCAACTCTAACATCATAGTCATTATTCTTACTATTTAATTCATTGAGCAAATCATTCTGAGCTTTAAGTACTTGTTCTACTTGAGTGGTAACCATAGAAGCATGTTTACTAATGAGTTTCAATTCACCTTTAACTCTAGAAATATAATCACTCAAGTGTTCAATCATATAAGCATTGCGTTGCAGTTGTCTACCAACATAAGCATTGAAGTTTTCTTGTTTCACAATGAAATTGTCAAATTCATTTAAGCATTGGCTAGCAGACTTACAACGAGGAATATCACCTTCATCAAATCTATAAAGATAATTTACCTTTACTACCCGTGTCGGGTTATCAAGACCATGTATTTCTTCAATAGGTGGTAAATTCTTAACATCTTCAGCTTTAATACCTTTTTCTTTCATAGATTTCTTTGCCTCTTGCATATCTTCAGGACTGAGAAATAGAACACCCCTTTTCTTTGGAGTTGGCTTAGGGGTTGGCTCAGGAAGTGTCCAATTATTTTAATTGGCTAGCATATTATTCAATAGTAATCCAGCTTGATCAACTATCCTTTCCCTGTAAACACAACCAGCACAACTATCCAGGTGGTCTCTGGAAGCATCGGTTAGTCCATTATAAAAGACATCAAGTATATCGTTCCTCTGAAGAGGATGATCAGGCAAAGCATTAAGTAATTGGAGAAGCCTCCCCCAAGCTTGTGGGAGACTCTCTTCTTCAATTTGCACAAAGTTATATATTTCCCGCAAGGCAGCTTGTTTTTTATGAGCGGGAAAGTATTTAGCAGAAAAGTAATGCATCATATCCCGGGGACTACGCACACAACCAAGATTAAGAGAGTTAAACCAAGTCTTAGCATCACCCTTTCACGAGAAAGAAAATAGCTTAAGGATATAGTAATAACGAATCTTTTCATGATTGGTAAACAGGGTGGCTATATCATTCAACTTAGTAAGATGTGCCACAACAGTTTTAGATTCATAGCCATGGAAAGGATCAGATTCAACCAAAGTAATTAACTCAGGATCAACAGAGAAATCATAATCCTTATCAGTAACAAAGATAGGTGAAGTAGCAAAAGCAGGGTCATGTTTCATTCTAGCATTCAAGGACTTTCCTTTCAGCTTAGCTAATAGTTTCTTAAGATTGTATCTATCATTGCAAGCAAGAAAGTCTCTAGTAGTTTCTTCATCCATAACATAACCCTCAGGAACAACAGGCAATTCATATCTAGGGGGAGAAGCTTCATCATCACTTTCATAAATATTATCAGTTTCAATATTTGCATTCTCCCTAACCTTAGCAATTTGTTCATCTAGAAATTCACCTTGTGGCACATTATTATCAAGCATAGAAGTAGTTTCATCATACATAGCAGAAGTGGCATCATCAAGAACATGCGACATATCAGATTCAATAGCATGAGTAGGTGTCGCTAATTTACTCATAACAGAGGGTGAATCAAGTGCAGAGCTAGATGGCAGTTCCTTACCTCCCCTCGTGGTTGAGGGATAAATCTTGGTTTTTGAGTCCTTCAAGTTCTTCATAGTGATCATAAGATATAAATCCCAAGTGACTTAAAGAATAGAGCTATGCTCCCTGGCAACGGCGCCATAAAATAGTCTTGATAACCCACAAGTGTAGGGGATCGCCATAGTTTTCGGGGTTAAAGTATTCAACCCAAATTTATTGATTCGACACAAGGGGAGCCAAAGAATAGTCTTAAGAATTAGCATCTGAGTTGTCAATTCAACCACACGTGGAAACTTAGTATCTGCAGCAAGGTAGTTTAGTAGCAAAGTAATATGGAGATAGCGGTAACAGCAATAAAAATAAGGATAGTGTTTTTGTAGTTTTTGTAACAGTAGCAGCGGAAAAGTAAATAAGCAACAAGCCATATGTGAAAAGCTCGTAGGCATTGGATCGGTGATGGGGAATTATGTCGGATGCAATTCATCATGTAAAAGTTATAACCTCGGGTGACATAGTATTAGCTCATGTTCATCAATGTAATGTTGGCATGTATTCCGAATATAGTCATACGTGCTTATGGAAAAGAACTTGCATTTACATCTTTTGTCCTACCCTCCCATGGCAGCGGGGTCCTAGGGGAAACTAAGGGATATTAAGGCCTTCTTTTAATACAGTACCAGAGCAAATCATTAACACATAGTGAATACATGAATTCCTCAAACTACGGTCATCACCGGGAGTGGTCCCGATTATTGCCACTTCGGGGTTGCCGGATCATAACACATAGTAGGTGACTATTGACTTGCAAGATAGGATCAAGAACACACATATATTCATGAAAACATAATAGGTTCAGATCTGAAATCATGGCACTCGGGCCCTAGTGACAAGCATTAAGCATAGCAAAGTCATAGCAACATCAATCTTAGAACATAGTGGATACTAGGGATCAAACCCTAACAAAACTAACTCGATTACATGGTAAATCTCATCCAGCCCATCACCGTCCAGCAAGCCTACGATGGAATTACTCACGCACGGCGGTGAGCATCATGGAATTGGAGATGGAGGAAGGTTGATGATGACGATGGCAACGATCTCCACTCTTCGAAGACCCGAACGGACTCCAGTTCAGCTCTCCCGAGAGATATTAGGGCTTAGCGGCGGCTCTGTATCGTAAAACGCGATAATTTTTCCTCTCTGATTTTTTTCTCCCCGAAAGTGAATATATGGAGTCCGGGGGTACGTCGGTGGAGAGTTAGGAGGCCCACGAGGCTGGGGGGCGCGCCCCCACCCTCGTGGACAGGGTGTGGGCCCCCTGGTCTGGATCTTTATGCATATTTTTTTATATTTTCCAAAATAATTGTCCGTGGATTTTCAGGTCATTTCAAGAACTTTTTATTTCTGCACAAAAACAACATCATGGCAATTCTGCTGAAAACAGCGTCAGTCCGGGTTAGTTCCATTCAAATCATGCAAGTTAGAGTCCAAAACAAGGGCAAAAGTGTTTGGAAAAGTAGATACGTTGGAGACGTATCATGCTCTAAAAAGATATAAGTGAAGCACTAGAGAAAACGACAAACTACTCCAAAAGATATAAGTGAAGATCAATGAGTAGTTGAATAATTATGTAACTATGTGAAGACTCTCTAACATTTAAGAATTTCAGATCTTGGGATATTATTCAAACACCAAGCAAAACAAAATAAAACAAAATGGCGCTCCAAGCAAAACACATATCATGTGGTGAATAAAAATATAGCTTCAAGTAAAGTTACCGATAGACGGAAACAAAAGAGGGGATGCCTTCCGGGGCATCCCCAAGCTTAGGCTCTTGCTTGTCCTTGAATATTACCTTGGGGTGCCTTGGGCATCCCCAATCTTAGGCTATTTCCACTAATTATTCCATAGTCAATCGAATCTTTACCCAAAACTTGAAAACTTCACAACACAAAATTTAACAGAAAACTCGTAAGCTCCGTTAGTATAAGAAAATAAAACCACCACTTAGGTACTATTATGAACTCATTCTAAATTCATAATGGTGCAATATCTACTGTATTCCAACTTATCTATGGTTCATACCCTCCGATACTACTCATAGATTCATCAAAATAAGCAAACAACACATAGAAAACAAAATGTGTCAAAAACAGAACAATCTGTAGCAATCTGTAAATTTCGAATACTTCTGTAACTCTAAAAATTCTGAAATAAATAGGTAGACCTGAGGAATTTGTCTATTGATCATCTTCAAAAAGAATCAACTAAAAAGCACTCTCCAGTAAAAAAATGGTATCAAATCTCGTGAGCGCTAAAGTTTCTGTTTTTTACAGCATGATCGCATAAACTTCACCCAAGTCTTCCCAAAGGTTCTACTTGGCACAAACACTAATTAAAACACAACACCACATCTAAACGGAAGCTAGATGCAATATTTATTCCTAAACAGAAGCAAAATCAAAGAACAAAAATAAAGTTGGGTTGCCTCCCAACAAGCGCTATCGTTTAACGCCCCTAGCTAGGCACGATGATTTCAATGTTGCTCGCATAAAAGATAAGGATTGAAACATAAAGGGAGCATCATGAAGAATATGACTAGCACATTTAAGTCTAACCCACTTCCTATGCATAGGGATTTTGGGAGCAAACAACTTATGGAAACGATAATAAACTAGCATAGCAAGGGAAAACAAGTATAACTTCAAGATTTTAAGCACATAGAGAGGAAACTTGATATTATTGCAATATGTAGAAGCATATAATCCTCTCTCATAATAATTTTCAGCAGCATCATGAATGAATTCAACCATATAATCAGCACATAAAGCATTCTTTTCATGATCTACTTGCATAGAAATTTTACTACTCTCCACATAAGCAAATTTATTCTCATCAATAGTAGTGGGAGCAAACTCAACAAAATAACTATCATGTGAAGCATAATCCAATTGAAAACTAAAATCATGATGACAAGTTTCATGGTTATCATTATTCTTAATAGCTTACAAGTCATCACAATAATCATCATAGATAGCAACTTTGTTCTCATAATCAATTGGACCCTCTTCCGAAATAGTGGATTCATCACTAAATAAAGTCATGACCTCTCCAAATCCACTTTCATCAATATAATCATCATAAATAGGAGGCATGCTTTCATCATAATAAATTTTCTCATCAAAACTGGGGGGACTAAAAATATCATCTTCATCAAACATAGCATCCCCAAGCTTGTGGCTTTGCATATCATTAGCATCATTGGTATTCAAAGAATTCATACTAACAACATTGCAATCATGCTCATCATGCACATATTTTATGCCAAGAATTCTATGTAATTATTCTTCTAGTACTTGAGCACAATTTTCCTTCCCATTATTTTCACGAAAGATATAAAAAAGATGAAGCATATGAGGTAACCTTAATTCCATTTTTTTGTAGTTTTCTTTTATAAACTAAACTAGTGATAAAACAAGAAACTAAAAGATTCGATTGCAAGATCTAAAGATATACCTTCAAGCACTCACCTCCCCGGCAACGGCGCCAGAAAAGAGCTTGATGTCTACTACGCAACCTTCTTCTTGTAGACGTTGTTGGGCCTCCAAGTGCAGAGGTTTATAGGACAGTAGCAAATTTCCTTCAAGTGGATGACCTAAGGTTTATCAATCCGTGGGAGGCGTAGGATGAAGATGGTCTCTCTCAAGCAACCCTGCAACCAAATAACAAAGAGTCTCTTGTGTCCCCAACACACCCAGTACAATTGTAAATTGTATAGGTGCACTAGTTCGGCGAAGAGATGGTGATACAAGTGCAATATGGATGGTAGATATAGGTTTTTGTAATAAGAAAATATAAAAACAGCAAGGTAGCAAGTGGTAAAAGTGAGCATAAACGGTAGTACAATGCTAGGAAACAAGGCCTAGGGTTCACACTTTCACTAGTGCAAGTTCTCTCAACAAGGATAACATAATTGGATCATATTACATAGCCCTGAACATGCAACAAAGAGTCACTCCAAAGTCACCAATAGCGGAGAACACACGAAGAGATTATGGTAGGGTATGAAACCACCTGAAAGTTATTCTTTCTGATCGATCTATTTAAGAGTCCGTAGTAAAATAGCATGAAGCTATTCTTTTCATTCGATCTATCATAGAGTTCGTACAGAATAACACCTTAAGATACAAATCAACCAAAACCCTAATGTCACCTAGATACTCCATTGTCACCTCAAGTATCCGTGGGCATGGTTATACGATATGCATCACACAATCTCAGATTCATCTATTCAACCAACACAAAGAACTTCAAAGAGTGCCCCAAAGTTTCTACCGGACAGTCAAGACGAAAACATGTGCCAACCCCTATGCATAGATTCCCAAGGTCACGAAACCCGCAAGTTGATCACCAAAACATACATCAAGTGAATCAATAGAATACCCCATTGTCACCACAGGTATCCCACGCAAGACATACATCAAGTGTTTTGAAATCCTTAAAGACTCAATCCGATAAGATAACTTCAAAGGGAAAACGCAATCCACTACAAGAGAGTAGAGTGGGAGAAACATCATAAGATCCAACTATAATAGCAAAGCTCGTGACACATCAAGATCGTGCCATCTCAAGAACACGAGAGAGAGAGAGAGAGAGATCAAACACATAGCTACTGGTACATACCCTAAGCCCCGAGGGTGGACTACTCCCTCCTCATCATGGAGAGCGCTGGGATGATGTAGATGGCCACCGGAGAGGGATTCCCCCCTCCGACAGGGTGCCAGAACGGGTCTAGATTGGTTTTCGGTGGCAACAGAGGCTTTCGGCGGCGGAACTCCCGATCTAGGTTACTTTCCGGAGGTTTCTGTATTTATAGGATTTTTTTGGCATAGGGCACAAGTCAGGGGGGCCTCCGGGCTATCCACGAGATAGGGGGCGCCACCACTTGGGGCGGGCACAACCCCCACCCTCGTGGGCAGCCCGTGGCTCTCCTGGCCCAATTCTTTTGCTCTAGGGGCTTCTTTTGGTCCATAAAAAATCATCAAAAATTGGCACGTCAATTGGACTCCGTTTGGTATTCCTTTTTTGTAAAACTCAAAAACAAGGAAAAAAACAGAAACTAGCACTGGGCTCTAGGTTAATAGGTTAGTCCCAAAAATCACATAAAAGTGTATAAAAAAGCCCATAAAACATCCTAGAAGGAAAATATAATAGCATGGAACAATCAAAAATTATAGATACGTTGGAGACGTATCAGTGACCCGATAAGTACCTAATACCTTCCGGAACACTTCCGGTGTCCTAATACCATCATCATGTATACCAATCTTTACTTCCCGACCATTTCGAGACTCCTCGTCATGTCTGTGATCTCATCCAGGACTCCGAACAACATTCGGTCACCAAATCACATAACTCATATAGCACTATATCGTCAACGAACGTTAAGCGTGCAGACCCTACGGGTTTGAGAACTATGTAGACATGACCGAGACACCTCTCTTGTCAATAACCAATAGCGGAACCTGGATGCCCATATTGGCTCGTACAGATTCTACGAAGATCTTTATCGGTCGAACCGTTATGACAACATACACAATTCCCTTTGTCCGTTGATGGCTTCTCGCCCCTCGTTGGTTACCCCAAGTGGAAGGTTTGAGATGCAGTGTAGCGGAAGTTTTCCCTTGGCAAAGATACCAAGGATCGATTTCCCTGAGACTCCCAGTTTCAACAAGAAGGTGTCAACTGCTAACGTCGCCAGATATTAGCAATCAACGTGGACCTGCACACAGATACAAATAACTTTGCTCCCAACGAGTACAGAGAGGTTGTCAATCTCTCCGGCCTTGTAGTTTACAAAGGATCAAACGCAAGTGATAATAGTGATAGGTAATGCTGCAATAGTAAGTAAAAACGGAAAGTAAATAGCGGATGTGATCAATGATGGTAATATGGACCGGGGTCCCATGATGTTCACTAGTGATGTCTCTCTCCCAAAAGACGATAAAACAGCTATGTGAGGTGAACGAATTACAGCTACGCAATTGACAGAATTATGTGCGCAAACCAATGCTAACTATGTTACAAGAAAGGTAGAGGTTCAAAGCATGGGCGGTACACCAAGGCAAGTAGACCGAAATCCATCTGCATCTACTACTAATCATCCACCTTGAGATATCTATCCAGAACATCTCGCTGGTATTAAGTTGCGAGTCCCACCCATAGTGTAAACTCAAAGCAACAGACAACTGCATTAAAAGAACTTTGCGTAAAGTAAACAATCCTTGCACCCGCGGGCACAAGCACCGTTGTTTTCCCCCTTGTGGCAACAGCACATCCCCTAGACTCATGTTTCTGTCACTCAAGCTAGTCATCGAGGGGCATGAACCCACAATCAAGCATAACGTTCCCTCTTGGAGTCACTACCTACTACTTGGCCAAAGCAATAAATAACAATGGAGAACATGCAAGAATTACTTACGAACATAAATATAAAAGAGGTAGATCAAATATATTACTCGAACACAATCTGAACATAATCTCACAATCCATCGGATCCCAGCAAACTCAACATAGCAACAGCATAAGGATTTCATATGTGCCTCGATCATGTAGGGCAGCTCACGAGGACTAATTAGTGAAGCACAAGAACGGGAGGAGAACATCACATAGCTACTGGTCATGGACCCATGGTCCAAGGGAGACTACTCACAACTCATCCGGGAGGCGTCCATGGTGGTGGAGAAGCTCCCGGTGGTGATCCTCCCCTCCGGCAGGGTGCCGGGAAGAGTTCTCCTGGTGCTTCCGATCTTCGAAGCGGCGGCGGCGGCGGAACAGAGATGAGATCGCGAAAAAGGGTTCCCGTCTCGAGGGTTTCGGGACACGATATAAATATATGCCAAAGTGGGGCATCAGCGGAGGCTCGGGGGGCCCA
>LR738710.1:866764916-866806779 GCA_902687465.1 Secale cereale | reverse complement strand
ACTCGACTAGAGGTGCCTTGACTCATCCAACGGTTTTCTATTTTAAACTCTACGATCCGATACAGTTAAGGGAGCTGGCTGGCTGGCTTACTAGCTTAAATGGACACTTAAGACCAACACACTTCGGTAATAAAATCGATGCCCCGGTCATAATATGATGGAGATCGCCCCGGTCATATAAACGTGCCGGACGCCGTAAAATAGACCATCGCCCCTGGAGCACACATGGATGTCTATCATCTTTTGGCTATCCTCCATCGATTGATTGTTAACCTCGATGAATTTGTCCAATCTTTCTCCAAGCTCTTGTGAATTTTTTCCAGGTCGGCAACCACTACGGTACACTCCAATTACGTCAATCCACTCACCATGGAAAGCGGCTAGCCTTTTCTTGGTCCTTGGCCACTCCATCTTCAACTGATTTTGGTCTCTCTTTCAGTTAATTACTTTGTGCGGCACTGTTGTATAGAGGAGCAAAGTCATCCCAGAACTGCTCACTCTTCTTTCTGATCCCATAGATGGGATCGAGTGAACACTCCAGCCAAGAACCTGCCTAGATTGCGCACATTTAATTTAGTTGAGCCCAACAAGCAACAAGAAATTACATGCACATAATATGGATTTGACCACCCCGGCAAAAAAAAAAAAAAAAGGATTTGACCAACGGACATCCTTACCAGTCTTTCATGTTCCTCGGGTAAACAGGGCAGACGATATGCGGTCACCCAACTTCATCCATCCCTCTCCTCACCAACTCCCAGCAAGCGCTGGCCGTAACGGAGTACACATGTCACCGATGCTGTTCGTTCTTCCGTGGCATCGTCGGCTCAGCGGTGAAGAGTAGTACTCCCTCCGTTCTAAATTACTTGTCGCGGGGATGAATGTATCTAGACGTATTTTAGTTCTGGATACATCCATTTCCGAGACAAGTAATTCCGAACGGAGGGAGTATAAAATTGACCTTGGCCATCGTTTCTTTGAAAGAGTAAGAGCATCTACAGTCATGATGGGCAATCCGGCCCCTAAAACGCCCGTGAACGCGCCCGTATGCGCCTGCGGACACTAACCGGGCATACCTTATATTTTGCCTTGCACGTCCCTCGTATCCGGAATATCAAAACCATGTAATTCATGCAACATTACGTAATAAACGATAAAAGCGCAGTTCATCGGATCAGCCGAACAAAAGAAACATAATACATCGGAGTTCAACGGCGGGCAGTGCAAATTCGTACTACAAACTACTTATAAAACACAGATAAAATATAAACAGAACGGTGAAGGGCGGAGGAAATCACCATTTCCTCGCCGTCCCCTTCCCCTTTTGGTCGTCAGCGCGGCTGTGCCCCTCCTCCGTGTAGGCGTCGGCGTGCGGAGGCGTGTCGTCGTCCGAGCTCGAGGTGGAGCCGTCCGTCAGGTCCGAGTCGGAGCTGCACCTCATGCCCGACAGCCGGTGGAACAAGCGGTCCCGCTCCTTCGCATGGCGGGCAACCTTCCCCTTCGCCGCGCACCTCCTTGGTTGCCTCGCGCTCCGGCAACTCGATGGCGAGTCAGAGCACCTTGGCATTCTTGCGGTGGAACCGCGGCACATCAGTCTCCGCCATCATGAGAGAAAAGCGGAGGACCGACGCGCTCGTGCGCGAGCGGCACGCGAACATCGACTCGGACGCCGCTGCGCTCTCCCTCACCCGCTGCCGCTGGCGTCGGGCTGCCCGTGTCTCGGACTCGGGCATCTACGTGCACGCCGACCTCGGCGCGGGCACGAGGACCAAGCGGTGGCCGGGTACCACCTCTAGAGCAAAGGGTGGTGGTGGTTGGCGGCGTAGCTGGAGGAGCGGACGGAGTGGCCGGAGCTATGCGCCGAGCGGGAAGGGCCGGCGACGTCGTCGGCGCTGCATCACAGGCGCTGACAAAGTGGATCCGCCGCTGTCAGATCCGCCTCGGTGGACCATCGAATGCCTCAAGGCGATGCGGAGAGCAACCTCCTCCACATCGTCAGGGCCCCGCTTCGCGCAATAGGCTAGCCCAGTCGTCGTCGGAGCCGGAGTCCCCACCGGAGGCAGCACTGCTTCGGTAGCCGGCCATCGGATGCGTTCGGAGCGGATCAGAAGTGGAGTGGACGGAGAGAGGAGTGAAGTGGAGTTTGGATTGACTGCGATCTATGTTTTTTTCGGATGAGGATTTTTGTGGGGCAGACGTTTGCCCGGCTGGACCAAGCCGACGTGGCGGACGCGCCCGGACCATCCTATATTCGCCTCATATTTATGTTGAATATGAGAGGTGCCAGTGCGTTCCCAGTCGCCGCCCCCCAGGTCGCCCCCAGGCGCCGATATCGGCCCAGTTTCGGCGCTTTCAGCCCATTTCCGGCGCAAAACGGCCCAGGCTCGACGTGTTTCGGCTTCTATTGAAATAGAATCACATAGTCGCAAATAAAATCACAGTTTCCCATACGATAGATAGATAGATAGTTCACATATATCCTACGATAGATAGATAGTTCACATAATCTTAATCCTACGATAGATAGATAAATAGATAGTTCAGATAGTCTTCTCCTACGAACTACTACTACTCGTCATTCTCCGACTCGGACTCTGCTCGGTGATGTCCTCCTCCACCGTCTCAGCGTAAGCGTCAAGGAACCGCTCGTCGGTGGAGTCCCAGGAGGACGCATCTCCTAGCTTAATGTTGAACTTAGCGACTGCCATCCGCGCTCGCTTGTCCTCGCGATAGGCCTCTCGCTCCTTCCTCCTCTTCTTCCTCTCCGCCCTCTTCTCGGCCAAGAACTGGTGCTCGTTGATGATGTCTTGTGGGAAGTTTTGGCGCCACGTCGCCATGGCTTCCTCGTCCATCTCGGCCAGGTTGAGACGATGCGCCCGCCTACGGTTCTTCCGATGATCTTCGTCGGTGATAAGCCGCGGGGAAGGCGCCAACTCCTGTGCCCGCTCCCAAGTCGGCACGTCCGTGAAGTTCATGTTCCAACGGGAACGCCGGAGGCGCCACGCCGCAGCGTCGTACGCGCATGCGCCCTCCTGAGCGGTGTCGAAGGTTCCGAGGCGGAGACGCACGTCGCCCGACCGAATCTCGGCGGAGTAGGTGCCGGACGGACGAACCCGGACGCCGCGGTAGCCCGCAGCTCCCCGGCGACGAGGCGGCATGGGGGCGCAGTGCGTGTCGGTGACGAAGCAGCGAGCGCGCGTGGCAGTGTGGAGAGTGCGGGCGGGGCGATGTGCTGCGGTGTGGCGTTCACCGGCGAGGTGGGTGGCTTTTATAGCCGGAGCTCGGGCGGCGAGAGGCGCATGCCAGGCGACGCGTGGCGGGCGCCCGTGGGCGACGCGACGGTTCGCTACGCGGCATCAATGGGCAGGCTGACCGGGGCTGCATCTCGGCAGCGCGGGGCATCAATGCAGGTGGCGGCGCGGCAGTACGGCAGCTTTGGAATTGATTCCCGTGGGAACCGAGGCGATGAGGACGACGAAGCAGCGAGTCGCTAACAGGGCGGGCCCATCACATTCACGCCAAAAACGCCCCGTCCGGCGCCCCCAGGTGACCCCAGCGCCCCGGGTTCGAGTTTGATCCGTCGGCGTCAGTTTCGGCCCAATCCGGCGATTTTCGGCGTCCTGGAGGCTCGGCTGGGCCATTTTTTCGGCGCCGGCGCCAAAAATTTGGCCTGGGAGGCCTGTTGAGGACGCGGCTGGAGATGCTCTCAGTCCGCATATTTAAAGCCCATTTGAGGCGCTCGGATGAATCGATTTTTTGTGACCGGTCAGTCCACCTGGGCATTTGCGACGGGTTTAGGACGCCCGGCATTAGATGCACTAAGCATACATGCGTACCACTTGCTGAGCTAGGCATCATTTGACCCGTCCAATCCTCATCCTCGAACCCTAGTGAAAGATCGTGGATGTCGCCTAGAGGGGGGGGGGTGAATAGGCGCTTTAAAATAATTACGGTTTAGGCTTGAACAAATGCGGAATAAACCTAGAGGTTAATTTTTCAAGCACAAAACCTGCAACAACTAGGCTCACCTATGTGCACCAACAACTTATGCTAAGCAAGGTAAACAACTAGGTGATAGCAAGATATATGACAAGAAACAATATGGCTATCACAAAGTAAAGTGCATAAGTAAAGGGCTCGGGTAAGAGATAACCGAGGCACGCGGAGACGACGATGTATCCCGAAGTTCACACCCTTTCGGATGCTAATCTCCGTTTGGAGCGGTGTGGAGGCACAATGCTCCCCAAGAAGCCACTAGGGCCATCGTAATCTCCTCACGCCCTCGCACAATGCAAGATGCCGTGATTCCACTAAGGGACCCTTGAGGGCGGTCACCGAACCCATACAAATGGCAACCCTTGGGGGCGGTCACCGAACCCGTACACTTTGGCAACCCTTGGGGGCGGTCACCGGAACCCGTCAAATTACTCGAGGCGATCTCCACAACCTAATTGGAGACCCCCGACGCTTGCCCGGAGCTTTACACCACAATGATTGAGCTCCGAACACCAAGGTTGGGGCTATCTCCCCAACGACACCACAAAGCTTCACCACAATGGAATATGGCTCCGAGGTGACCACAAC
The DNA here is from genome assembly GCA_902687465.1 of Secale cereale. Classification (NCBI taxonomy): domain Eukaryota; kingdom Viridiplantae; phylum Streptophyta; class Magnoliopsida; order Poales; family Poaceae; genus Secale; species Secale cereale. The sequence goes on along the minus strand of LR738710.1, from coordinate 866,802,195 downwards.
CGTCTAGGGCGCCCAAGCACCCAAGAGGAACAAGCTCAATGGTACCAAGCACCCAAAAGTAATAAGCTTCTCAACTTCACTTACACGTATCACCGTGGAGAACTCAAACCGATGCACCAAATGCAATGGCAAGGGCACACGGAGTGCCCAAGTCCTTCTCTCCCAAATCCCACCAAAGCAACTAATGCTAGGGAGGGAAATGAGAGGAAGAACAAGAAGGAGAACACCAAGAACTCCAAGATCAAGATCCAAGGGGTTCCCCTCACCTAGAGGAGAAAGTGATTGGTGGAAATGTGGATCTAGATCTCCTCTCTCTTTTCCCCCAAAAACTAGCAAGAATCCATGGAGGGATTGAGAGATAGCAAGCTCGAAGAAGGTCAACAATGGGGGAAGAACACGAGCTCAAAGAATTAGGTTCATTGGGGAAGAAGACCCCCTTTTATAGGTGGGGGAAAAATCCAATCGTTATGCTCACAGCCCGCACAGAGCGGTACTACCGCTCTAGGAGCGGTACTACCGCTAGGGCAGTAGAACCCCTTTGAAAAACAATAGCGAGGAGACAAAAAGGTCAGAAGAACCGTCGGAGCGGTAGTACCGCTTGACCTCACGGTACTACCGCTACGGGTAGCGGTACTACTGCTAAGGGTAGCGGTACTACTGCTTGCGAGCGGTACTAAAAAATTACATCCGTGCCTACCACCGCTGGACTTGTGACGAGTTTTTGGTCCCGAGCGGAAGTAGCCACGGAAGTAGCCGCGGTAGTACTGCTCCAAGCGATAGTACCGCTCCCGAAAGTGGTAGTAACGCTCCCGAAAGCGGTAGTAAAAAATTACTTCCGCTCCAACCCGCGGTAGTACCGCTGCAGCCTTTTCAGTACACCAAAACGACAATAACTTTTGCATACGGACTCCGAATTCGATGAAACCAAGTTTGTTAGAAAGCTAGCGACAAGGGCTAACACAATCTTGATAGAAAAACCAATAATAAGCAAATTAGAAAAGGCCCATAAGAAAATGGTGAGAACCCTTTCTCGGATAAGACCCGTAAAACCTCCAACACCGTAAACATCATAGAAGACGCATGTGAACTCCGTTTTCGATGAACTCAAGCTTGTCATCAAGATGACCATAAGCTCTAAGACTCACAAAGAGAACCAAACAAGAACCAAGAAACATGATGCAAGGATGCAATGGTTTGAGCTCTCTACTAACGATACGATCAAGCTACCAACTTGAGAGCCCCCCTTGATAGTACGACAATCGATCCTATAACCCGGTCTCCCACAACTACCATGAGACCGGTAAAATAGAAAAGCTATCAAGGGCAAACCTTTGCCTTGCACATAGTCCACTTGAGCTGGATGATGACGATCTTCACTCCCTCAAGTTGGACCACCTTTCTTGATTGCGTTGGCTCGCTGAAGACTAGTAGATTGCTTCCCCATACTCCACTATGGGTGAGCTACTCTTCGGCACATCTTCACAAGTCCATTGTCACCACAATGGACGGCAAGCTTCAAGCACTTGATGTCTTTGTGATGCTCCACTTGAACTTTCATACCGCAATCTTGATGACGATCACCATTTGATGTCATCCTCCATGGGTTGTATAATATCTTTTTCTTGACGCAAGCCCATGGAAACAAACCTAACCCCACAACGAACTCTCACGTAGACCATGGGTTAGTACACAAAGCGTAATGGACAATGCTTACCATACCATGGGATCACTTGATCCCTCTTGGTACATCTTATATGTTTTGTGTGTTGATCAACTTGATTCGCTCTTTGACTTAGTCTTGATCAACCTTGAATCTTTCCAACTCTCTTCATTTCGATGATGTCTTGAAGGTAAACATGAATGATCACACACTCTTCTTCTTCAAGACATGCTTGCAATAAGTTCAACCCTCACAAGACCAATCTTTGGATAATTCCTTAATATCACCTTGGTCATCACAAACTCTCCTTGAAACCAACGAATGTAGTCCAAGAAAAGCCTATGGACAAACCCTTCAAATATAACTCAAGGCAACCATTAGTCCATAGAGATTGTTATCAATTACCAAAACCAAATATGGGGGCACCGCATGTTCTTTCAATCTCCCCCATTTTGGTAATTGATGACAATCACTTTCAAGAGAGTTTACATAAGGAATTATGCATCACCATACCATGCAACAATAATGTATGCGCATGAGATGCAAAAGCTTAGGAACAAAACCAAAGCAAGAAGAGCGAAGAGACAACTCTCTAAACTTCCTCACAAAACTAAACTCTCTGAAACTTCTCCCCCATTGGCATCGATTGCCAAAATGGGCGAATAGCTTAGAAGGTCAATATAAATTGTGTTCCTCCATAAATTATGTATTCCTCAAAATAGAGAGTGGAAGGCAATACATATATCCAACTGTAAATACTTGGAGGAAGACAAACTATATTGAGGCCCAAAGATTGCAAAAGAATGATATGCCACAAAGGCATAACAAAGGGAGAAAAACACGCAATCAAGCAATCAAAGGATACCAATTGAATCAAGCTATCAAAAGATACCAATTGACCCAACTAAACTAATGATCCTACATGCCAAATGAATAAAAGATATTATGATAAGAGCAAATGAGTGTTCTATAGAAACTAGGGAAGCTCCCCATGATTTGTGCACAATTTAGTTTTGTATTTGGATACAATGAGCACAAAATAGGATCGTCGCTCCCCTAAGATCAATAGAACCTCACGACATAGCAACGGAGTGTTCTAAAGACATTAGTGAATTTCCCCATAATTTATGCACTCCTTAGAATATTTTCATTAGGATACCAAGTGCACAAAATAGGATCATCACTCCCCCAAGATCAATAGACACTCACACCAAGTGCAAGTGAGCATGAAGGAAACAAAGCCTAGCACTTGCAACAAACAACTGGTTGAGCAATATATAAAAGAGTCAACTTAAGAGTAGGCTCAACCAAAATGATGTGTGTGAGTCATGGAAAAGCACTTGAGAAGATTAATGTATGGATGAACATTAAGCATCAGTATACTCTTGAATGAATGAGATACACAGTGCAAGGCCTATCATTCCCACACAAAACAGCAAATGGGTTCACAAGCTCACTAATAATCATATAAATAACCTATGCTTGTGACAACCCGTGGTGAAGATATAAAAAGGATAGCTTTGTCATGAGGAGGGATACCAATAGAAATGGCAAAGCCTCATCAAGACAAGCAAGAGAGAATGATGTTCACCACAAAAGAGTGCATCAAGATGAAGCGATATAAGATCCGCACTCGAGACACACACCTTCACGGAGCCACCAAAGAAATAAAACAGGAACGAAAAGGTGGACGTGAAAGAAGGGGATATCAAATAGATATGCAACTTCTCTCAAGTGTATAAGATTCTAGGTAGATGAAGATCATGATGATATCAATCCACAAAGAAGGATGTACACACAAAATTGTTGCAAAAAGGAATGAATAAGATATCCCCAAGGAAGTCATAAATATACCAATAAGATATTTGCTTGAAGGCATAGCACATGGCTAGATATGTTCTTATTGTATATAAATGAGTTCCAACCACACGAGCATCAAAGACATCACAACTAGCAACAGGAGATCATTGTTGGGATGCTTTGAGAAAGGAAACAAGTATCATTAGTAGGAATGACTAACATGCCATGATACAACCTACACAAGGTTGGTGCAAGAAATGTGTGCATGAAGTAGATGGTGATACTTGTTACCGAGATACCATTGGAAGGATGTAGTAGATACCAATTGAAGGTAGATAGTAGTTCATTGATCATCCTAGCTTGACTCCAATAAGCACATGGTGACACCACCTTCCTTTTGAATGAGCCGAGCATACAATGCATCTCCAATTGTTCCTAGAACAACAACGCAAACAAAATGGTACCCAAACTCATTGGGACCAAAGAGTTAGAAACACCAATACATAGGACAAACTCCACAAACACATGTTCATTTATATATGAAAATGAATTTCATGCACATCTCATCCAAATTGAGACTAGGTGGAGTTTCCCATATATATTGTGTTAAAGAAAGAAAGCATGCCAAAGAAAATACATGAAGTAAATATGCATGCTCAAGACTTTCAAGAAACGAAACAAAATGAAAAAGAAATACCAAGTGAAAATAGGATACCAAATGGAGAGATCATCACTTGGAAGATATCTATTAGAAGATACATCAAGGAATGAGATATCCATTGATACACGCAAAAGGAAAGATATCGGACTCCCAAAAGAGAGGATGGTTCCAAACAAACCAACCCATCTATAAAGTTTCATGATGGCATAAGTACCGAAAAGAAACGGCTTGCCTTCCATAAACACACACTTGAAATGGATCACAAGATGAGTGTTCTATCGAAAATAGGATAGCTCCCCCAAGAATTGTGCATTATAGAGAATTTGCATTTGAATACGAAATGCACACGATGGGATCACCACTTTCGCTATATCTATAAAACACTAGACAAGATCAAGAAAACAACAAGATCCACAAGTGGCACGGAAGGCAATGGGAGGTTATGCAATCTTGGAAAGAAATAGGCCGAACAAAAGCAAAAGCCAATGTAAAGATGATCAACAATTTCTACCACATAAATGATTACCAATTGTCAAGAGACAAGAAGTATTTGGGAATAATTCCCGGTGATAGATTGCAATGATATCCAACATCATCTTCACACCGAACACAAGCAAATTGGAACTTGTAGAGCTAACATGTCACCTAGGAACAAGATAATTTACAATATCAACTCTAGGTGACAATATCTCAAATGTACACATTTTCTAGGATAGTAATATGCACATAGCACATTACTCCCCCATAATGTGATACCAAAGAAAACTTAAACAAGAGGCAATAAGAGGAACCAACAAGAGATAATTAATGGACACTTTAGAATTTGGATTTCTCATGAGAAGATATACCACATAGTGACTAGATAATCTTGTAATATCAAAACTAGATGGTATTCCTCATGTACACACATTTTTAGGATTGTGAGGTGCACAAAGCACATCACTCCCCCAAAATGGGATTTCCATTAATCTCTCACAAGAGCCAACTAAGATATAAACAAGATGCAAAAAGGCTCAACACACGACACACGCGTACATGATGTACAAACCAACATACACATACTTGATTTCTCAAGATAAGCAAATTGGAAGCACAACATATACAAGCACATGCAAGGTACAAAACCACAACATGCTAAGGAGGAAGTAACTTTCAATGTAAATAATTTAAGCACGAGTTACCGCAAGGAGGAACATTGGATATACCATAGAAAGATAATCCGAATGACTTGGCTTGAGACAATATGAATGATGAAGACCCCTCAAATCTTCATAATGTAGCCAAGTCTCCAATGCCCTCCAACATCACCTATTGATCAAGTTTGAGCTAGTTGGTCCCCAACCAAGTTGGGTCCTAAGAGGTTAGTCACAATAGGCTTGGCTACCCAAATGGTTCTTTTCTTGACACCACTTTGAGTCCCAAGAAACTTGGCAAACACATTGCCAACCTTATCCTTCCCAAGAGAATAGACGTCATCAATAATAATTGGGTTGGATAAGTTACCACTAGTGCATGAAGAAGCAAGGTGACCCTTCTCACGGCATAGGTAGCAACATCTACTCTTCACTTTCTTCTCATTTGATTTCTCAAAATGAGAAGCATTACCATGAGTCTTCTTGGGAAGCGGCCTTTCTCCAACTTGTGGTTGAGCACGAGAATGAACTTGTGGCATCTTCCCTTGTTGCTTGTCACTAATGGCCTTCTTCTTCAATGGGCAAGATCTAACATGATGCCCTTCAATTTTGCACTTGAAGCAAATAATCTTGGCCGAATTCTTGAGTTGTTCTTGGCCCTTATTCTTCTTAATGATCTTGGACCTTTTCTTCTTGTTGGAGTTGAATCCAAGTCCACCTTTGTCATTGGGGGATTTTTGCACACTCAAGATATTGTTGAGTGTGGACTTCCCTTCATGACACTTTTCCAAGTCTTTCTTCAAGGAAGAGACTTGGGCCTTGAGCTCTTTGATTTCCTCTACATGGTTAGTATCAACACAAGTACTAGAGGAAGTATAGGCTTCATTGTTAGAGCAACAAGGCAAGGAAAGCAATTCATCACAAGATGTACCAATGTTATGCATAGATGAATTACGAGGACTAGCACATGGCAATATAGCATTTTGACTAGAAGTAGTGCTAGCGACCACATGAGACTCACTAGATGTTACCTTGATAATCATAGCCTCATGAGCTATCTTTTGCACATTGTGGGATACTAGAAGATCATCATGAGAGCTTGTGAGCTTTACATGACTTTCTTCCAATTTCCCATAATTGCTAGATAACAACTCAAGTTGAGCCCTTAGCTCAACATTCTCCTTCAAAATGGATGCTTCACTAGAAATAGAGTTAGTAGCACAAGCATCATCAATAATAGCAAGAGGAGAAGGCAACTTGGCAAGCTCTTTAGAATATGAAGCTTTAAGTTGAGCATGAGACTCGGTGAGTTTGATGAGCTCACTCTTAATGACCATTGAGCCATTTTCGAGGTGCTCAAAATCCTCAAGGAGTTTAGCATGTGCAACTTCAAGCTTCTCATTTTTAGTTTCAAAATCATTAGCCACCTTGAGAGCTCTATCACAGGATTCCTTTATTCTAGATAGTTCTAGAGAAAAAGTCTCCTCAAGAGATTCCTTGGTGGTTTGTTCAAGTTCAAGAGCTTGCGAAAGGTCGGCGATCTCATTAGCGTAATCACGCTCATGACCTTCCATTTTCTCAATGGTGACCTCATGCTCCTCTAGATGAGATTCCAACTCATCAATATATTTCTTGCCCTCAATGGCAATAGACATGATTTCCATAAAGTTGGAACGAGCTAATTTATTCTTAAGAAGAGCTTTAAAAATCATTCCCCCGTTAATTTTTAAGGAGGCAACATTATCATGCTCTTCATCATTTTCTACATCATCATCATTGTCATCATCACTATCATCACAAGATATATTGGGGTTCAAAGTGGGAGATACCTTTGAAGCCTTAGCCATAAGGCAAAACACAATAGATGATGATGTAGGATCCCTTGAAGCACCATTCAAGACTACATCTTGTTCCATGGGGTGTTGGGTTTCCTCTACATTGTTAGCACAACAATTCGAGGAAATAGATGCATTTTTATCATGGCAACAAGACATAGCAAGCATATCATCATGAGTTTTAGTCAAGCAATTTCTACATGATATGCAAGGACTATCAACACAAGCATGTGAAACATGTAGGGTGCTCGAAGTGTTAAAGTCCAGAGAAGATGCATTGCAATAAGATAATGATGAAGGATCATCCACAATAAGCATACTATCATCATTGCAATGACCAACACTACTCACCATATCATTACCTTGTGGCAAACCACATGTAGGTGAACTAGAAGAAGTTGAGAAGACAACACGGCCGGAGGTGGAGGGAGAACAATCATTCCTATAGTTCTTGGACACACCATATTTATCTTGAAGCTTTGTCCACAACTCATGAGCATCCCGGAACGGCATGAGTTGAAATATAACTACATTGCTCAAAGCATCAAAAAGCACATTAGAAGCTTGAGCATTGAGATAAGAGTTTTTCTCATCCTCTAAAGATAATCTTTGTGCATCCTTTGGAGGAGAAAAACCCATATCTACAATTCACTCTAAATTTGGGTCCATGACCCTAAAGAGATTAAGCATGCGAATTACCCAAACATCAAAATTTGTGCCATTGAAACTAAGAGTGTCAGAGAAACCTAAACCCCTAGTCGACATCCTTACTCTCTAGGCGGTAAAGCCCTATAAAGAGAGATGAGGCTCTGATACCAATTGAAAGATCGTGGATGTCGCCTAGGGGGGGGGGGTGAATAGGCGCTTTAAAGTAATTACGGTTTAGGCTTGAACAAATGCGGAATAAACCTAGAGGTTAATTTTTCAAGCACAAAACCTACAACAACTAGGCTCACCTATGTGCACCAACAACTTATGCTAAGCAAGTTAAACTACTAGGTGATAGCAAGATATATGACAAGAAACAATATGGCTATCACAAAGTAAAGTGCATAAGTAAAGGGCTTGGGTAAGAGATAACCGAGGCACGTGGAGACGACGATGTATCCCGAAGTTCACACCCTTTCGGATGCTAATCTCCGTTTGGAGCGGTGTGGAGGCACAATGCTCCCCAAGAAGCCACTAGGGCCACCGTAATCTCCTCACGCCCTCGCACAATGCAAGATGTCGTGATTCCACTAAGGGACCCTTGAGGGCGGTCACCGAACCCGTACAAATGGCAACCCTTGGGGGCGGTCACCGGACCCGTACACTTTGGCAACCCTTGGGGACGGTCACCGGAACCCGTCAAATTGCTCGAGGCGATCTCCACAACCTAATTGGAGACCCCGACGCTTGCCCGGAGCTTTACACCACAATGATTGAGCTCCAACACCAAGGTTGGGGCTATCTCCCCAACGACACCACGAAGCTTCACCACAATGGAATATGGCTCTGAGGTGACCACAACCGTCTAGGGCGCCCAAGCACCCAAGAGGAACAAGCTCAAGGGTACCAAGCACCCAAAAGTAATAAGCTTCTCAACTTCACTTCCACGTATCACCGTGGAGAACTCAAACCGATGCACCAAATGCAATGGCAAGGGCACACGGAGTGCCCAAGTCCTTCTCTCCCAAATCCCACCAAAGCAACTAATACTAGGGAGGGAAATGAGAGGAAGAACAAGAAGGAGAACACCAAGAACTCCAAGATCAAGATCCAAGGGGTTCCCCTCACCTAGAGGAGAAAGTGATTGGTGGAAATGTGGATCTAGATCTCCTCTCTCTTTTCCCCCCAAAACTAGCAAGAATCCATGGAGGGATTGAGAGATAGCAAGCTCGAAGAAGGTCAACAATGGGGGATGAACACGAGCTCAAAGAATTAGGTTCATTGGGGAATAAGACCCCCTTTTATAGGTGGGGGGAAAATCCAACCGTTATGCTCACAGCCCGCACAGAGCGATACTACCGCTCCAGGAGCGGTACTACCGCTAGGGCAGTAGAACCCCTTTGAAAAACAATAGCGAGGAGGCAAAAAGGTCAGAAGAACCGTCGGAGCGGTAGTACCGCTTGACCTCACGGTACTACCGCTACGGGTAGCGGTACTACTGCTAAAGGTAGCGGTACTACTGCTTGCGAGCGGTACTAAAAAATTACATCCGTGCCTACCACCGCTGGACTTGTGACGAGTTTTTGGTCCCGAGCGGAAGTAGCCAAGGAAGTAGCCGCGGTAGTACTGCTCCAAGCGGTAGTACCGCTCCCGAAAGCGGTAGTACCGCTCCCGAAAGCGGTAGTAAAAAATTACTTCCGCTCCAACCCGCGGTAGTACCGCTGCAGCCTTTTCAGTACACCAAAACGACAATAACTTTTCCATACGGACTCCGAATTCGATGAAACCAAGTTTGTTGGAAAGCTAGCGACAAGGGCTAACACAATCTTGATAGAAAAACCAATAAGAAGCAAATTAGAAAAGGCCCATAAGAAAATGGTGAGAACCCTTTCTCGGATAAGACCGGTAAAACCTCCAACACCGTTGATGGGCCTCGAACCCCTCGTTCGTTACCCCAAGTGGAAGGTGTAAGATGCAGTAAGTAGAAGTGTTTTCCCCTAGCAAAGATGCCAAGGATCGAATCCCCAGAGACTCCTAGGTTCAACTGCTAACGGCGCAATTAGCAATCAACGTGGACCTGCACACAGATACAAATAACTTTGCTCCCAACGAGTACAGAGAGGTTGTCAATCTCTCCGGCCTTGTAGTTCACAAAGGGTTAAAAGCAATATTATAGTAGTGATAGATAGTGTTTTGCAATAGTAAATAAAATAGCGAAAAGTAAATAGTGGATGTGATCAATGATGGTAATATGGACCGGAGTCTCATGATGTTCACTAGTGATGTCTCTCTCCCAAAAGACGATAAAGCAGCTATGTGAGGTAAACAAATTACAGCTGGGCAATTGACAGGACCACGAACGCAAACCAATGCTGACTACATTGCAAGAAAGGTTGAGGTTCAAAGCATGGGCGGTACGCCAAAGTAAGTAGACCGAAATCCATCAATATCTACTACTAATCATCCACCTTGAGATATCTATCCAGAACATCTCGCTGGTATTAAGTTGCAAGTCCTACCCATAGTGTAAACTCAATGCAACAGACAACTGCATTAAAAGAACTTTGCGTAAAGTAAACAATCCTTGCACCCGCGGGCACAAGCACCATTGTTTTCCCCCTTGTGGCAACAACACATCCCCTAGACTCATGTTTCTGTCACTCAAGCTAGTCATCGAGGGGTATGAACCCACAATCGAGCATAACGTTCCCTCTTGGAGTCACTACCTATTACTCGGCCAAAGCAATAAATAACAACGGAGAACATGCAAGAATTACTTATGAACTAAAACATGAAAGAGGTGAATCAAATATATTACTCAAGATCAATCTGAACATAATCTCATAATCCATTGGATCCCAGCAAACTCAACATAGCAACAACATAAGGATTACATAGGTGCCTCGATCATGTAGGGCAGCTCACGAGGACTAATTAGTGAAGCACAAGAACGGGAGGAGAACATCAGATAGCTACTGGTCATGGAATCATGGTCCAAGGGAGACTACTCACGAGTCATCCGGGAGGCGTCCATGGTGGTGGAGAAGCTCCCGGTGGTGATCCTCCCCTCCGACAGGGTGCCGGGAAGAGTTCTCCTGGTGCTCCCGATCTTGGAAGTGGCGGCGGCGGCGGAACAGAGATGGGATCGCGAAAAGAAGTCCTGTTCTGAGGGTTACGGGGAACCCTTTAAATATATGCTAAAGTAGGGCACCGGGGGAGCCTCGGGGGGCCCAGGCGCCCCCCCCGGCGCGGCCCAGGGGGGGGCGCGCCCACAGGGCGCCTGGAGCCCCTGTGCCCCCCCCCCCAGGCTGCCCTTCGGACGCAGTGTTGTTTCCGGTTCGCTGATTTTTTATATAATTTTTCTGGATTTTTCTGGGCAGTTCTCGAAACGTGAAAACCTGAAATACAGAAACAGCCGAAAACAGAAACTGGCACTGGGGTGCACTGGATTAGTAAGTTAGTCCAAATATGATCAAAAGTGTATGGAAGTGTATGAATATCATAGCAATATCACCCAAAAGTGGCATGGAGCAAGCAGAAATTATAGATACGTTTTGGACGTATCAACATCCCCAAGCTTAATTCCTGCTCGTCCTCGAGTAGGTAAATGATAACAAGAATAATTTCTGTGGTGACATGCTATTAACCATATAGGACTTTCTCATAGTCATATGACAAAAGCTTACTGAGACAATGATTCTAAAGTAATTAAGTTGCCTCAAGAGAAAATCACAAATGATTGAAAGTTTTACAACATGAAACTGAAACATCAAAAAGATTTGCAATGAACATGATGTGCAAATATGATAAAGTGATATCTAGCTTGCCCCCTTTAGTGATGCAAAACATAAGTGCAGGGGCACCTTCAAGGTTTAAGTGATGTCTAGATACAATCATTTCAGAATAAACGATATCACAATCATGCAAAAGACAATGCTACTTTGGGACAATGCACATTACACTCAGAATGACAATCATGCTCTCAGTAGTTGGTGCTTCAATCATAAAGGTAAAAGAAATGGTTAAGTGCTAGAGCTTTTTATTTTGAAACATGGAAGCAATTGTGTCAACGGTAGTAGTACTTCATATGTGTCATGCATAAAACATCCTATAAGTTGCAAGCCTCATGCATCGAATACCAATAGTGCTCGCTCCTTGTCCTAATTAGCTCGGATCCCCATGGGTTATCATTGCATTGCATATGTTTTAACCAAGTGTCACAAAGGGGTACCTCTATGCCACCTGTACAAAGGTCCAAGGAGATAGATCACATTTGATTTCTCGTTTTTGATAGATCTCAACTTGAGGACATCCATACCGGGACAACATAGAAAATAGATGATGGACTCCTCTTTAATGCATAAGCATATTCTCATGAGAGATTGAGGATTAAGGTCCAAGCTAAAACTTCCACCGTGATGCATGGCTTTGGTTGGCGGCCCAATGTTCTTCTCTAACAATATGCATATTAATTCAACCCACGGTAGATCACCCTTACTTCAGACAAGACGAACATGCATAGCAACTCACATGATATTCAACAAAAGTGTGATAGTTGATGGCGTCCCCAGAAACATGGTTACCGCTCAGCAAGCAACTTATAAGAAATGAGATACATAGGCAACATATTCTTTACCACAATAGTTTTTAGGCTACTTTCCCATGAGCTATGTATTGCATGGTTAATTTGCTTAGTGCAGGTGGAGGTTAGCAAAAGACTGGGAGCGACCAACTAAGAGAGCAATGACGGTCATAATCATGCAGAGCGACAAAGCAATATTGAATCAGGCATGGTAGTTATATCGCTACTTAGAAATAAAAGATCATCAAGGCTTGACAGACTTTCTTTACAGTCTTAAATATGCGTGAGCATACGCCAAGTCAATCAAAATAAATTCTCGAAGGAAGATATTACTAAACCATACCATATCATAGGCAAACAAACCAAGTTGGTACTCCAATAACACATTGGGAACCCCCCAGCTATTTGAAATTAACCAAAAGAAAACCTGAACTACTAAGCACCATCATGAAAGTAGCATCTTTATCATAGACACATTAACCCATGCAACGGAAGCAAACTCTCTTAATAAGGTGAGCATGGTGATTAAAGAGAGTTCAAGCAACCAACTAAATAAAAGCTCTTGAAAAGATAAGCATGTATACTAAGAGCAAAGTATGATAGTAGCTATTAAAAGACAAAGAACACACACAGCATAGATAGACATGAAAATTCTATGTAATGTTCTAGGTAGAGGTGGAGCGTGTTTCTCTCCCACATAAAGGAATGCTGGGTTCCGACTCGTTATGAAAAACTAAAAAGAAAACTAAAAGCAAGACGCTCCAAGCATAGCACATAACACATGAAGTGATAAAAATATAGCGGAACGAAAGACGAACTGATAATGTTGATGGAGAAGGGGATGCACGGGGGCATCCCCAAGATTAGACGCTTGAGTCTCCTTGAATATTTCTTGGGGGTGCACGGGGGCATCCCCAAGCTTGAGCGCTTGACACTCCTGAATCTTTTTATCATCTTCCCTCGCACACTTGAAAACTCCCTTCATACATAACTCATCATAATCTGATTAGCGAGGTTAGTACCCTTAATAAAATAATTATACCTTGCTGGAAATAAGAATATTCTTGAAGTTCTACTGTTTCTCAGGATTGCCAAAAGGTTTTTGCAAAGAAAAAGCAAGTTCTTAATTTGCAAAGTGAAGGTAAGGCAAAACAGGACAGAATCTGTGAAAAACAGAACAGCAGGCAGTAATTGACCTGTTCGGGATAATTCTGCAACTCAAATAAAAAAACTCAGAACTGACGCACGAAAGACAATTATATAGAGAACGCTGTCGAAAAAATTCAGACCAAAAAGATGATCTGGTGATTTTATACGAATTTTTCTATCCAAGGACAGAATCTGTTTCCTGGACAGCACCTCACAACTTTTGAACTTTCTAGCAATCAGAGGCTATACTTGGCACAAATATGAAAAGCAAAGATACAATGATGATGCTACAGCAGTAAACAACATCAAGACACAACAAAAGCAAAAAATTTATTCATGTGGGCTGCCTCCCAAAAGCGCTTTCTTTTATGCCTTTAAGCTAGGCATAATGCATAGATCAAGTTGTATCAATTGAACCATCATCAAGATCATCAAAAAGCTCTTCAATAATACAACTACTCTTAAGAGGACTCTCAAATAGAGGCATCATAGAGATACTTCTAGGTAGAAGACCAAAAGGATAAAAGTCAAGGGAAGATTCATTTATAAATTCATCAACGATAGGTGTTTCTTCCAAAGTCTTTACAGTTTCAACCCCTTTGGCAATAGGTGGATTGCTTTTAGAACGGGGAGCCTTTGGAACATGAACGAACTTAGGCTCCCTCTTTGCCGGAGTTTCTACCTTTTCGGTTTTGATCGAGGAGAAAGTAGTTCCTAAGGTATCAAATATTTCCTCAATCTTGGCCATCCTAGAAGAGTCAGAATCATGGAATTTGACGGTCTCCAAAATTTTGAAAATTTTATGCATGGAGCTATCAAGTCTATTCAAATTCCCTTGGATCTTACGATCCAACTCATTCATCTTATTAATGCTTGGCATCTCTAGCTCTATTTTTTCAAGTTTTTTCATAATGTGAGCTAGGGTGATGTCCTCTCGAATGCTAACAACAGGGGGACTCCCAACAAGATTTTCAATAATACTAAGAGACTCCCAAACTTGGGCCTCTAGGAAATTTCCATTGATAGCAGTATCTAGAATAAACCTATTCCAAGAAGTAATTCCAACATAAAAATTTCTAAGCAAGATAGTAGTGGGCTGCTTCTTGGTGGCTCTCTTTTGTGAATCATTAATTCTATACCAAGCATCCTTCAAACTTTCCCCACCTCTTTGTTTAAAGGTGAGAACTTCTGCCTCGTCAAAGACAAAAGGACCCGACATAATGATAACTAAAGAACAAGATAACTATTTTTGTGATTTTCGATAAAAGGAACTAAAGCAAAAAATGAAAGGTAAACTAACAAGACTAAAAAGCAAAGGTAAAAGATAGCATGCAACTCCCCTATCCTGAAGAGTGGAGTCCCCGGCAACGGCGCCAGAAAATACTCCTTGATGGGCCTCGAACCCCTCGTTGGTTACCCCAAGTGGAAGGTGTAAGATGCAGTAAGTAGAAGTGTATTCCCCTAGCAAAGATGCCAAGGATCGAATCCCCAGAGACTCCTAGGTTCAACAGGTAGGTGTCAACTGCTAACGGCGCAATTAGCAATCAACGTGGACCTGCACACAGATACAAATAACTTTGCTCCCAACGAGTACAGAGAGGTTGTCAATCTCTCCGGCCTTGTAGTTCACAAAGGGTTAAAAAGCAATATGATAGTAGTGATAGATAGTGTTTTGCAATAGTAAATAAAATAGCGAAAAGTAAATAGTGGATGTGATCAATGATGGTAATATGGACCGGAGTCTCATGATGTTCACTAGTGATGTCTCTCTCCCAAAAGACGATAAAGCAGCTATGTGAGGTAAACAAATTACAGCTGGGCAATTGACAGGACCACGAACGCAAACTAATGCTGACTACATTGCAAGAAAGGTTGAGGTTCAAAGCATGGGCGGTACGCCAAAGTAAGTAGACCGAAATCCATCAATATCTACTACTAATCATCCACCTTGAGATATCTATCCAGAACATCTCGCTGGTATTAAGTTGCGAGTCCCACCCATAGTGTAAACTCAATGCAACAGACAACTGCATTAAAAGAACTTTGCGTAAAGTAAACAATCCTTGCACCCGCGGGCACAAGCACCGTTGTTTTCCCCCTTGTGGCAACAGCACATCCCCTAGACTCATGTTTCTGTCACTCAAGCTAGTCATCGAGGGGCATGAACCCACAATCGAGCATAACGTTCCCTCTTGGAGTCACTACCTATTACTCGGCAAAAGCAATAAATAACAACGGAGAACATGCAAGAATTACTTATGAACTAAAATATAAAAGAGGTGAATCAAATATATTACTCAAGATCAATCTGAACATAATCTCATAATCCATCGGATCCCAGCAAACTCAACATAGCAACAGCATAAGGATTACATAGGTGCCTCGATCATGTAGGGCAGCTCACGAGGACTAATTAGTGAAGCACAAGAACGGGAGGAGAACATCACATAGCTACTGATCATGGACTCATGGTCCAAGGGAGACTACTCACGAGTCATCCGGGAGGCGTCCATGGTGGTGGAGAAGCTCCCGGTGGTGATCCTCCCCTCCGGCAGGGTGCCGGGAAGAGTTCTCCTGGTGCTCCCGATCTTGGAAGCGGCGGCGGCGGCGGAACAGAGATGGGATCGCGAAAAGAAGTCCTGTTCTGAGGGTTACGGGGAACCCTTTAAATATATGCCAAAGTAGGGCACCGGGGGAGCCTCGGGGGGCCCAGGCGCCCCCCGGCGCGGCCCAGGGGGGGCGCGCCCACAGGGCGCCTGGATCCCCTGTGCCCCCCCCAGGCTGCCCTTCGGACGCAGTGTTGTTTCCGGTTCGCTGATTTTTTATATAATTTTTCTGGATTTTTCTGGGCAGTTCTCGAAACGTGAAAACCTGAAATACAAAAACAGCCGAAAACAGAAACTGGCACTGGGGTGCACTGGATTAGTAAGTTAGTCCAAATATGATCAAAAGTGTATGGAAGTGTATGAATATCATAGCAATATCACCCAAAAGTGGCATGGAGCAAGCAGAAATTATAGATACGTTTTGGACGTATCAACCGTAAACATCATAGAAGACGCATGTGAACTCCGTTTTCGATGAACTCAAGCTTGTCATTAAGATGACCATAAGCTCTAAGACTCACAAAGAGAACCAAACAAGAACCAAGAAACATGATGCAAGGATGCAATGGTTTGAGCTCTCTACTAACGATACGATCAAGCTACCAACTTGAGAGCCCCCCTTGATAGTACGGCAATCGATCCTATAACCCGGTCTCCCACAACTACCATGAGACCGGTAAAATAGAAAAGCTATCAAGGGCAAACCTTTGCCTTGCACATAGTCCACTTGAGCTGGATGATGACGATCTTCACTCCCTCAAGTTGGACCACCTTTCTTGATTGCGTTGGCTCGCTGAAGACTAGTAGATTGCTTCCCCATACTCCACTATGGGTGAGCTACTCTTCGGCACATCTTCACAAGTCCATTGTCACCACAATGGACGGCAAGCTTCAAGCCCTTGATCTCTTTGTGATGCTCCACTTGAACTTTCATACCGCAATCTTGATGACGATCACCATTTGATGTCATCCTCCATGGGTTGTATAATATCTTTTTCTTGACGCAAGCCCATGGAAACAAACCTAACCCCACAACGAACTCTCACGTAGACCATGGGTTAGTACACAAAGCATAATGGACAATGCTTACCATACCATGGGATCACTTGATCCCTCTTGGTACATCTTATATGCTTTGTGTGTTGATCAACTTGATTCGCTCTTTGACTTGGTCTTGATCAACCTTGAATCTTTCCAACTCTCTTCATTTCGATGATGTCTTGAAGGTAAACATGAATGATCACACACTCTTCTTCTTCAAGACATGCTTGCAATAAGTTCAACCCTCACAAGACCAATCTTTGGATAATTCCTTAATATCACCTTGGTCATCACAAACTCTCCTTGAAACCAACGAATGTACTCCAAGAAAAGCCTATGGACAAACCCTTCAAATATAACTCAAGGCAACCATTAGTCCATAGAGATTGTTATCAATTACCAAAACCAAACATGGGGGCACCGCATGTTCTTTCACCTAGATAACCTAACATACGCTGGCCATCCCTTTCAAGGTTCAAGTCAACTGCACGGATGCAAATGTGATGGTTCCAGACAGATAAATTTCCAGGGAAACTTGTAGACATGGGCGCCATTTCCCGTGTGGGAGGCATTGCTGAATTCGACATCTACAAACATCTGAACTTGAGAGCATCTCCAGCCGCGCCCCCAACAGGTCTCCTAAGGCCACTTTTTAGGCGCCGGCGCCGAAAAATGGTCCAGTCGCGCCCCCAGGACTCCGAAAATCGCCGAATTGGGCCGAAACTGCCGCCGGCGGACCCAACCCGAACCCGGGGCGCTGGGGTCGCCTGGGGGCGCCGGGTGATGTCTACACACGCTTCTACTCTTGTAGACTATGTTGGGCCTCCAAGCGCAGAAGTTTGTAGGACAGTAGCAATTTCCCTCAAGTGAATGACCTAAGGTTTATCGAACTCAGGGAAGTAGAGGTTGAAGATGGTCTCTCTCAAGCAACCCTGCAACTAAAATACAAGAAGTCTCTTGTGTCCCCAACACACCTAATACACTTGTCAGATGTATAGGTGCACTAGTTCGGCGAAGAGATGTTAAATGGCAAGTGATATGGATGGCAAAACAAAGTAATATAAATCTGTAATAAAAAGTGCAGCAAGCAAACAAGTGGTAAACATGAGCACAAATGGTATTGCAATGGTGGAAACAAGACCTAGGGATCATACTTTCACTAGTGGCAACTCCCAACAACATTAACATAATCGAATCACATGATATTTCCCATAAAACATGCAATGGAGACGCACCCGGAGGTCATTCCTTCGTGGTCAAGAGAGGACGAGAATTATGTAGGGCTACAAAAGCACACCTCAAAGTTCGTAGTTCTCAATCTAAGGATTTCCCAATGTCACCGCGGCCATCCAAAAATAGTCCCACAATCACCACAACATATCTAAAGGATAGTCAAAGACAAGCACCAAGAGACTCTCAATCTTCAATCAACACACAAGAGAGGAAATCACTCATGAAAATATTTTTCTAATCCATGTCCAATAGACCGCTGTCACCTTGGTCTCGGGGATTATACTAGATAAAGACAAGTGAGTACATCAATCCAATACATTGAGGAAGGGGAAATATCATGGGATCACCCTAGATTAACATAGCCTATGATCACAACGAAGATCACATCATGGGAGAGAGAGATAACCACATAGCTACACGTATGAGCCCTCGGCCCCGAAGGAAACTACTCACGCATGGACATGGTGAGGAGGAGGTTGATGATGGTGTTGATGGAGAGGTGCAGCCCCGCGAGGAGGAGATGGCCGGCGGCAGCCACGGAGGCGGCGGCGGCGGCCCTTGGGGGCGCGGCGGCGGCCCTAGGGGGCAGCGGATCCTTGGCCCCCCTTCTTCCTTGTGGATGGTGCTGCAATGGTGCTGGTCCTCCCCTCCAAGACGGCGGCTCGGGGGGGAGGAAAATTCGTGGCCCTTGGTGACCTAGGTTTCCTCTCTTTATATAGACTATCGGATTCCCGTCATCAGATTTTGGGCCTCAGTAAAACGGGCTTTACTCGGCCGTCTGGACTCCGATTTGGACGAATTTTATATCCAGAAGCATCGCCTCGAAATTCCCCACAGCTTTCGCAACTAGACTTTTCCCGTTTGATGTTGTCTTCGGGCGGGAACGTGACCATCTTTAAAAAACGTTCTCAGACAGATTTCAGGAAAGTCAGAGTCCTACTCCAATACGACTCCTTTTGCGTTTTTGTCAATTTCCAAGTAATTCCTACACAATAAAGTGTAAAACAAGAACATTGTGCACTTTTGCAACCATTAGTAGGTTAGTCCAAATATGATCAAAAGTGTATGGAAGTGCATAAATATCATAGCAATATCACACAAAAAAGGCATGGAGCAAGCAGAAATTATAGATACATTTTGAACGTATCAACATCCCCAAGCTTAATTCCTGCTCGTCCTCGAGTAGGTAAATGATAACAAGCATAATTTCTGTGGTGACATGCTATTAACCATATAAGGACTTTTCATAGTCACATGACAAAAGCTTACTGAGACAATGAATATGTAGTAATTAAGTTGCCTCATGAGAAAATCACAAAGAACTGAAAGTTTTACAATATGATACTGAAACACTCAATAGATTTGCAATGAGCATGGTGTGCAAATATGACAAAGTGATATCTCGCTTGCCCCCTTTAGTGAAGCAAAACATAAATGCAGGGGCACCTCCAAAGTTTAAGTGACGACTAGATACAATGATTTCAGAATAAACGATATCATAATCATGCAAAAGACAATGGTACTTTGGGACAATGCACATTACACTCAGAATGACAATCATGCTCTCAATAGTTGGTGCTTTAAAGAAGGTGGAGACTCTCGAACTGTGGCTTTTTATGGCAAGGTTGAAAACCCGTGGTCGGAAACAAAAACTAAACATGTACCAGAGCTCTTGGTTTTAAAAACAGAGGTAATAATTTTTTTTTTTTTTGAATATGCATGTTTCGTCAACGAATGCTAGCAGATAACTCAATTACTTCTTGAGCTGGACAAGTTTCGAGGAATGGCTCCCGAATGAGGACGATCACATCCTCTTAATCTCCTTTGTTTATCACTGCCAAAGTTTTCTGATTTCTCATGAACAAAGCGTGAAGGAGGGTTTGTTTGTTGTATAATAATTTTTTTAATGAGCCGGGCGCACTCTATGCCAGTTCCTTCTCGTATTATGGGTTTGCACATTAGACATGCAATCCCGGGGTGAAGCTTGTCCAACTTAAAAAGATCATGAATTAACTACTACTTCCTCATGAGCTAAAACAGAGGCACAAAAGAGAAATACTTTTTTGAATAATTTCGAGATGGTACATGAAAGTCTTCGTTAGGAATGGCAGGTAAATACCATGTATAGGAAGGTATGGTGGACTCATATGGCAAAACTGGTTTAAAGGATTTTGGATGCACAAGCAGTCAGTCCGCTTAGTACAGGCGAAGGTTAGCAAAAGACTGGGAGCGACCAACTAAGAGAGCAATGACGGTCATAATCATGCAGAGCAACAAAGCAACATTGAATCGGGAATGGAAGCTATATCGCTACTCAGAAATTAAAGATCATCAAGGCTTGATGGACTTTCTTTACAGTCTTAAATATGCGTGAGCATATGCCAAGTCAATCAAAATAAATTCCTGGAGGAAGATATCACTAAACCATACCACATCATAGGAAAACAAATCATGTTGGTACTCCAATAACACATTGAGAACCCCCCAGCTATTTGAGACTAACCATAAGAAAAAATGAACTACTAAGCACCATTATGCACATAGCATTTTTATCATAGACATATCAACCAGTGCAACAGAAGCCAACTCTCTTAACAAGATAAGCATTATAACTAAAGAGAGTTCCAGCGACCAACTAAACAAAAGCTCTTCAAAAAGTAAAGCATGAAAACTAAGAGCTGAACATGATAGTAGCTATTGAAAGACAAAGAACACACACAGCAAGGATAGACATGAAAATTCTATGTTGTGTTCTAGGTTGAAGTGGAGCGTGTTTCTCTCCCACACAAAGAAAGTTGAGTTCCAACTCGTTATGAACAGCAAGCAAAGCTAAAGAAAACTTAAAAGGAAACTAAAAGCAAGACGCTCCAAGCATAGCACATAACACATGAAGTGATAAAAATATAGTGGAACGAAAGACGAACTGATAATGTTGATGGAGAAGGGGATGCACGGGGGCATCCTGATACGTCCAAAACATATCTATAATTTCTGCTTGCTCCATGCCACTTTTGGGTGATATTGCTATGATATTCATACACTTCCATACACTTTTGATCATATTTGGACTAACTTACTAATCCAGTGCACCCCAGTGCCAGTTTCTGTTTTCGGCTGTTTTTGTATTTCAGGTTTTCACGTTACGAGAACTGCCAGGAAAAATCCAGAAAAATTATATAAAAAATCAGCGTTCCGGAAACTACCGTGCGTCCGAAGGGCAGCCGGGTGGGGGGGCACCAGGGCTCCAGGCGCCCTGGCGGCGCGCCCCCCCTGGGCCGCGTCGGGGGGGCGCCTGGGCCCCCCGAAGCTTCCCCGATGCCCCCCTTTGGCATATATTTAAAGCGTCCTCCGAAACCCTCAGAACAGGAAACTCTTTTCGCGATCCCATCTCTGTTCCACCGCCGCCGCCGCTTCCAAGATCGGGAGCACCAGGAGAACTCTTCCCGGCACCCTGCCGGAGGGGAGGATCACCACCGGGAGCTTCTCCACCACCATGGACGCCTTCCGGATGAGTCGTGAGTAGTCTCCCTTGGACCATGAGTCCATGACCAGTAGCTATGTGATGTTCTCCTCCCGTTCTAGTGCTTCACTAATTAGTCCTCGTGAGCTGCCCTACATGATCGAGGCACATATGTAATCCTTATGCTGTTGCTATGTTGAGTTTGCTGGGATCCGATGGATTATGGGATTATGTTCAGATTGATCTTGAGTAATATATTTTATCTACCTCTTTTATATTTATGTTCATAAGTAATTCTTGCATGTTCTCCGTTGTTATTTATTGCTTTGGTCAAGTAATACGTAGTGACTCCAAGAGGGAACGTTATGCTCGATTGTGGGTTCATGCCCCTCGATGACTAGCTTGAGTGACAGAAACATGAGTCTAGGGGATGTGCTGTTGCCACAAGGGGGAAAACAACGGTGCTTGTGCCCGCGGGTGCAAGGATTGTTTACTTTACGCAAAGTTCTTTTAATGCAGTTGTCTGTTGCATTGAGTTTACACTATGGGTGGGACTCGCAACTTAATACCAGCGAGATGTTCTGGATAGATATCTCAAGGTGGATGATTAGTAGTAGATATTGATGGATTTCGGTCTACTTACTTTGGTGTACCGCCCATGCTTTGAACCTCAACCTTTCTTGCAATGTAGTCAGCATTGGTTTGCGTTCGTGGTCCTGTCAATTGCCCAGCTGTAATTTGTTTACCTCACATAGCTGTTTTATCGTCTTTTGGGAGAGAGACATCACTAGTGAACATCATGAGACTCCGGTCCATATTACCATCATTGATCACATCCGCTATTTACTTTTCCGCTATTATTTACTATTGCAAAACATTATCTATCACTACTATCATTTGCTTTTAACCCTTTGTGAACTACAAGGCCGGAGGGATTGACAACCTCTCTGTACTCGTTGGGAGCAAAGTTATTTGTATCTGTGTGCAGGTCCACGTTGATTGCTAATCCGCGCCGTTAACAGTTGACACCTACTTGTTGAACCTAGGAGTCTCTGGGGATTCGATCCTTGGCATCTTTGCTAAGGGAAAACACTTCTACATACTGCATCTTACACCTTCCACTTGGGGTAACCAACGAGGGGTTCGAGGCCCATCACATCCCCAAGCTTAGACGCTTGAGTCTTCTTGAATATTTCTTGGGAGTGCATGGGGGCATCCCCAAGCTTGAGCGTTTGACACTCCTAAATCTTTTTATCATCTTTCCTCGCACACTTGAAAACTCCCTTCATACATAACTCATCATAATCTGATTAGCGAGGTTAGTACCCTTAATAAAATAATTTTTCCTTGCTGGAAATAAGGATATTCTTGAAGGTCTACTGTTTCTCAAGATTGCCAAAAGGTTTTTGCAAAGAAAAAGCAAGCTCAAGGTTTGCAAAATGAAGGAAAGGCAAAACAGGACAGAATCTGTGAAAAACAGACCAGCAGGTAGTAAATAATTTTTTCGGGGCACTTCTGCAATTCAAATCAGAAAACTCAGAACAGACGCCCGAAAGCCAATTGTATAGAGCACGCTGTCGAAACAATTCAGACCAAAAAGATGATCTGGTGATTTTATACGAATTTTTCTGTCCAAGGACAAAATCTGTTTTTTGGACAGCACGTCACAACTTTTGAACTTTCTTGCAATCAGAGGCTACACTTGGCACAAAGCTGAAAAGTAAAGATACAATGATGTTGCTACAGTGGTAACAAACATCAAGACCACTAAAAATTGAAAGAACAAACTGAAAGCAAAGATAACAAGGGTTGTCTCCCTAGAGCTCTTTCTTTATAGCCATAAAGATAGGCTTAAGACTTTAATGATGCTCTCGTAGGAATAAGAGTTGAAGAACAAAAGAGAGCAACAAGAAGCAAATACCAAACACATTTAAGCCTAACATGCTTCCTATGCATAGGAATATTGCAATAGAATAATTCATTGAAGCACAAAGCAATAAGCATAGGAAGACAAAACAAGTGCAGCTTCAAAACCTTCAACCTAAAGAGAGGGAACTTAATATTATTGAAATATCTATAAGCATATGTTCCCTTCTCATAATAATTTTCAGTGGGATCACGAATAAACTCAACAATATAAGCATCACATAAAGCATTGTTACCATGATCCACATGCAAAAAGGTACTCTTACTCTCCACATAAGCATCTTTGGGGAGCCCATGGTTAGGACTTTTTAGCATTAACGTTTTCAGTCTCCCCCAAGCTTGAGCAATGCTTTCTCCGTCACAAGACCTAAAGTTATAGATATAGTTCCTGTCTCGATGAATTTCATGAAGAGGATAAAACTTAGTATAAAAGAGAGACATAAGCTCTTGCCAATCAAGCAAGTGCGGGTTATCGAGAAGCTTATACCAATCTGAAGCTTTATCTATAAGTGATACGGCGAACAATTTCCTCATGACAAACTCCCTTGATACACCTGCAAGCTTAAATAATGAACATAATTGTGACAGATATAGCAAGTGTTCACCGGGATGTCTGTCTCCTGCATAACGATTAGCCAAAACATAATCGATAATACCAGCTGGTATTTTATAGGGCACAATTTCAGTAGGGGGAGGAGCAACCACCACAGGTGTGGGCCGTCTTCCCACAAGCAACGAACTAAGATTGCGGTTTTCCATAAACATAACTAGTGAAATAAAAACAAGAAAACAAAAAGATTTAATTGCAAGATCTAAAGATATACCTTCAAGCACTCACCTCCCCGGCAACGGCGCCAGAAATAGCTTGATGTCTACACACGCTTCTACTCTTGTAGACTATGTTGGTCCTCCAAGCGCAGAGGTTTGTAGGACAGTAACAATTTCCCTCAAGTGGATGACCTAAGGTTTATCGAACTCAGGGAAGTAGAGGTTGAAGATGGTCTCTCTCAAGCAACCCTGCAACTAAAATACAAGAAGTCTCTTGTGTCCCCAACACACCTAATACACTTGTCAGATGTATAGGTGCACTAGTTCGGCGAAGAGATGTTAAATGGCAAGTGATATGGATGGCAAAACAAAGTAATATAAATCTGTAATAAAAAGTGCAGCAACCAAACAAGTGGTAAACGTGAGCACAAATGGTATTGCAATGGTGGAAACAAGGCCTAGGGATCATACTTTCACTAGTGGCAACTCCCAACAACATTAACATAATCGAATCACATGATATTTCCCATAAAACATGCAATGGAGACGCACCCGGAGGTCATTCCTTCGTGGTCAGGAGAGGACGAGAATTATGTAGGGCTACAAAAGCACACCTCAAAGTTCGTAGTTCTCAATCTAAGGATTTCCCAATGTCACCGCGGCCATCCAAAGAGAGTCCCACAATCACCACAACATATCTAAAGGATAGTCAAAGACAAGCACCAAGAGACTCTCAATCTTCAATCAACACACAAGAGAGGAAATCACTCATGAAAATATTTTTCTAATCCATGTCCAATAGACCGCTGTCACCTTGGTCTCGGGGATTATACTAGATAAAGACAAGTGAGTACATCAATCCAATACATAGAGGAAGGGGAAATATCATGGGATCACCCTAGATTAACATAGCCTATGATCACAACGAAGATCACATCATGGGAGAGAGAGATAACCACATAGCTACACGTACGAGCCCTCGGCCCCGGAGAAAACTACTCACGCATGGACATGGTGAGGAGGAGGTTGATGATGGTGTTGATGGAGAGGTGCAGCCCCGCGAGGAGGAGATGGCCGGCGGCAGCCACGGAGGCGGCGGCGGCGGCCCTTGGGGGCGCGGCGGCGGCGGCGGCCCTTGGGGCGGCGGCGGCCCTAGGGGCAGCGGCTCCTTGGCCCCCCTTCTTCCTTGTGGATGGTGCTGCAATGGTGCTGGTCCTCCCCTCCAAGACGGCGGCTCGTGAAGAGGAAAATTCGTGGCCCTTGGTGACCTAGGTTTTCTCTCTTTATATAGACTATCGGATTCCCGTCATCAGATTTTGGGCCTCAGTAAAACGGGCTTTACTCGGCCGTCCGGACTCCGATTTGGACGAATTTTATATCCAGAAGCATCGCCTCGAAATTCCCCGCAACTTTCGCAACTAGACTTTTTCCGTTTGACGTCGTCTTCGGGCCGGAAAGTGACCATCTTTAAAAAACGTTCCCAGACAGATTTCAGGAAAGTCAGAGTCCTACTCCAATACGACTCCTTTTGCGTTTTTGTCAATTTCCAAGTAATTCCTACACAATAAAGTGTAAAACAAGAACATTGTGCACTTTTGCAATCATTAGTAGGTTAGTCCAAATATGATCAAAAGTGTATGGAAGTGCATAAATATCGTAGCAATATCACACAAAAAAGGCATGGAGCAAGCAGAAATTATAGATACGTTTTGGACGTATCACCGGGCGAGGCATTTTTTGGCGCGAATGGGATGGGCCCGCCTTGTCAGCGACGTGCTGCTTCGTCGTCCTCATCGCCACGGTTCCCGCGGGAATCAATGCCAAAGCTGCCGCACTGCCGAGCCGCCGCCTGCCATTGATGCCGCCCCCAGCGACCCGTCGCATCGCCTGGCACCACGGGCGACTACCACGCGTCGTCTGGCATGCGCCTCTCGCCGCGTGAGCTCCGTCTATAAAAGCATCCTACCTCGCCGGTGAACGCCCACACCGCAGCCACATCGCCCACCGCACTCTCCTCCGCACTGCGCCCCTCCGGCCGCTGGCTGCTTTGTCGCCGACACGCACTGCGCCCCCATGCAGCCTCGCCGCCGGGGAGGTGCGGGCTACCGCGGCGTCCGGCACCTACTCCGCCGAGATTCAGTCGGGCGACGTGCGCCTCCGCCTCGGAACCTTCGACACCGCTCAGGAAGGCGCCCGCGCGTACGACGCTGCGGCGTGGCGCCTTCGGCGTTCCCGTTGGGACATGAACTTCACGGACGTGCCGACTCTGGAGCAGGCACAGGAGCTGGCGCCTCCCCCGCGGCTTAGAACCGACGAAGATCGTCGAAAGAACCGTAGGCGGGCGCACCGTCTCCACTTGGTCGAGATGGATGAGGAAGCCATGTCGATGCGGCGCCAAAACTTCCCGCAAGACTTCCTCGACGAGCACCGGTTCTTGGCCGAGAGGAGGGCGGAGAGGAAGAAGAGGAGGAAGGAGCGAGCGGCTTATCGCGAGGACAAGCGAGCGCGGAGGTCGATCGCTAAGTCCAACGTCGAGCAAGGAGATGCGTCCTCCTAGGACTTCACCGACGAGCGGTTCCTTGACGCCTACGCTGAGACGTCGGAGGAGGACATCACCGAGGAAGAGTCCGAGTCGGAGAATGACTAGTAGTAGGTCGTAGGAGAAGACTATGTGAACTATCTATTATCTATCTATCGTATGAAATATCTATCTATCTATATATGTGAACTATCTATCTATCTGTGTTAACTATCTACGAGAATGTCGAGCTTGTGCCGTTTTGCGCCAGAAATGGGTTGAAAAGCGCCGAAAATGGGCTGAAAGCACCGAAAATGGGCCGATATCGGCGTCTGGGGGCGACCTGGGGGGCCGGCGACTGGGAACGAACTGGCACCCAAGCCGAAACTAGCGCCGGCTCGCCCCCACGCGGCGGTTTTAGGCGCGTCCTGGGGGGGCAACGGCTGGAGATGCTCTGACAAGACACACTTTGTGTACTTGTTTACAAATCACCGCTGACTGAGTTCAGTTACCAATTTGCTTGGCAAATGCTTGTTTTTTCTAATATATAAAACGACTGACTGAACCAGTGAGTTGTAAAATTGCTTAGTCGCTTGGGCTAAAATTGCGAGGGAATTGCATAAACCATCATTCATTGGGGCTAGTGTTGCACGAAACACTCATTATACGGGTTTCTTGTAGAAAGCACTACATGTTGGTCTAATACATTGCAGGTAGGTCTAATCTAGTATTTGGATACATTGACATAGTTCCAGACAAATGCGTCCCGCTTGTAAGTGCACACGTTGCAATAAAAACCAGCCACATCAGCCAACATATTAGATAGTTGTTATCTCCCAAACATGTGGTCCAATTGAGCCGAAACTTTCCCAAATTAATATTGAATACATGAGTATTTACTGGAACTGTTTCACATTTTTCTGAAAATGTCAAACTTTGAACCAAAAAATAGTATGGGCTAACTAAAACTTCCACGATCTAGCAAACCATTGGTCCAAATGGGGTAAAACTTTCCCAAAATGTAGACATGTGAAATTTATTGGAATTTTTCATATTTTCTAAAATTGTTAATTTTTGAACCAAAATTTGAGTGAAACAAGTTCAGCACGTGAGCACGCAGCCACCGGAGTTCTTCGACCTCACCTGCTCCAACGACGAGGACATCCGTCAAACTGCTTCTCCTCGCTTTCGACCTTATGTCGGGGCTCAAGATCAATTTCCTTAAGAGCGAAGTGATCACCATAGGGATGGACGATCATTCGAGTGCTAGGGTGGCGAACTCACTGAACTGTAAGTGTGGCTCTTTCCCGATCAAATATCTGGGGCTGCCTATCTCTACCAGAGGCCTTACCATCGCGGAATGGGAACCACTTTACGGGAAAGTGTTCAACAGGGTTAGTCCTTGGAGGGGTAGATTTATGTCCTCGGCGGCAAGACTCATTCTCACCAATTCGAGCCTATCCTCTCTTCCCATTTTTACTATGGGTATGTATCTTTTGGCCGATGGCGTGCATGCCAAACTGGACACCCCGCGGTCTCGTTTCTTTTGGGAAGGAACCGGGACCAAACGGAAATACCATCTGGTCAAATGGGCGGCAATCTGTCGTCCAAAAAATTTGGGGGGCCTTGGGGTAACAAACTCCAAATTAATGAATGTGGCCCTTCTAACCAAATGGTGGTGGAGATTGGCACAAAACAAGTCGGGACTCTGGGCCAAAATTCTTCGGGCTAAGTACTTCCCGGACGGAAACGTCTTCAAAGCTCAGCCCTCCGGTTCGTCGTTTTGGAAAGGGATCCAAGACGTTCGGCCGGCTTTCTCTTTGGGGGCCCATTTTGGAGTTAAGAATGGCGAATCTACTCGATTCTGGCTAGATCACTGGTGGGAGAATGCCCCGCTGTGGCAATCTCACCCTGATCTATACCACCTTGCCACTAACACTAACATTATGGTTGCCGACGCCCTTAGAGTCCATCCTCCGGCGATCTCTTTTATTCGCACCTTGGGGCAGGACGAGGCCTCTAGTTGGGATTGCCTCGTGTCGGCTTGGAGGGATATTAACCTATCTAATGAGCCAGACCTCATATCTTGGAAACTTACGGCCTCAAAGCAATTTACGGTGAAGTCCATATACTCCAAGATGTCCGATGGCCCTGTGTTAACCATGGCTAGGGGACTATGGAAGGCGGGCCTGCCGCTGAAAATCAAGATCTTCATGTGGCAAATGGTGCGGAATCGGCTGCCAACTTCCGATAATGTGGCTAAACGCAATGGGCCCGCTGACGGTACTTGCTCTATTTGCGGATTGGGCGAAAACGCAAATCATGTCTTTTCTCAATGCGTGCTGGCCAGTTTTGCGTGGAGTGCGGTTCGTGAGACCTTTTCCAAAAATTGGAACCCCCAATCTTCTTCGGACCTCTTAGCTATTCTTAACGCACAGAAAGGGTCGAACGCTCGTATTCTGTGGCGATGCGCTGGGGCGCTGCTATGGTCTCTCTGGACGGTTAGGAACAAGATTACCATCGAACACAAGTTTCCAAACCATCCAGCTGACATCTTCTTCAAATGCCATCTTTTTCTTCAGGTGTGGATGCCGTTGGGGAAAGCGCGTGATGAGCAGTACATGCAAGCAGTGATGGAGAAGATCAAGACGGTGACGAGGCTGACACGACAACATGACGGATCTCCTCCTCCTGCTTCTTAGGTGCTGCGGTTTTTGGATATCTGCCCTTCCCGTGTTCTTTGTTGTATTAGTGGTCGGAAGGGCATGGAGACCCCTATTCGCAAACTTATTATGGTCTGTAATAACGACTTATGTATGTGTGATGACGTTGCCCTGGTGGCTTTATTAATTTAAAGCCGGACGCATCTAGCGTCTACGTTCCAAAAAAAAACGACGAGGACATCAGTTAGGGATGCGGGTGAGGACGGCTGGAAGGCCTTTTTGTTTTTATTATGTTTTATGTTTAATTATGTTTGAAGTGGACTTTGGCCGGCGGTTTAATATTTAATTATGTCTCAAGTGGAGTATTTTGTGTGCCTATTTAGTTTTTCTAAGACCATGCGGGCAAATGCGTCAGTGACGGTGGGCGCACCGACCGACCCAAATCAAAAATGCGTCTGCTTGGCTGACTCAAACGGACAAAAAGCGAACAAAAATCACGTTCGTTTGCATTGGCCGGTTGAAAATACCCTTACAAGCGGGACCTATTTGTTTGAAATTATGCCAATGCATATAAACACAAGATTAGACATATCTATAATGTATTACACCAATATATGGTATTTTTTGCAACAAATCTGTATAGTAGATGTTTTGTGCAACATTAACCCAATAAATAGTGGTTTGTGCAATTCCCTCCAAAATTGCAGCCAGCTCTGGAATGCAGTGATGTTTCTTTAGAAGAATGGTATCTCTTGCAATAATGTAAACATCTTTTTTCTTTGAGAATCAATAATGTAAGCAGTCTGTAGGTAGGTTAGATAGACTGGGGTTGATTTTGGCTGGAGAGAAAGTAACAAACTGAGCTTAAAGGAGGCCTCACGCGATTTCCGACGGGGTCCGGGGAGCGATCATTGCTGAGACTCAGCCATTGGCACACTCTTGGGCAGGTTCAAGGTGAGAGCATCTCTAGCGTTCGGCCCACGAGGACTCGAAAAATCGTCGCCTAGGAGCGAACCGGCGATAAATTCGGCTTGACGGCGGCCGGTTTTCCAGCTGCCGATCCCAGGTGGTTTCTAGACCCGGCTATTTGAAATCAAACTCAACCGAAATACGTCCAAATACAACAGAATTTCGGTCAAATTAGGCGATTTCATTGATATTTGTTAAAAAAAAGTAAAACAAACATAACTTAGAACCGACTAAACGGCAACTAAAACCACTACCATGCCCCCGCCTCAGCCGCCGCTCGCCCTCTACATGCCGAGCAGCCGGTACATCTTGCCGTAGTCGCCGCCGTCGTCGTCGTCGCTGTCGCCGCCGCCGTCCCTGCTGCAGCCCTGACCGGCGTCGCCGATGCGTGGGGGGTTGGACGGTCCCTGCGCCTCCTCATCGTTGTTGTCGAGGAGGACAACGCCGCCCACCTCACAGCCGCGGCGCTGAGCGTAGATCTCCTCAAGGGCGCAGCGTTGGCACGCCATCTCCTCGTGGATATAGCCCTCCCGCGCCCACCTGAGGGCGGTCTCGTCGGCGGCGGCCATGGCCTTGTACTCCTTTACAGGGAGCAGCCCCGGCTCGGCTTCGGCCGGACAAGGCGAGAAAAGGGACGGGAAGGGCAAATGTCGCCCTCGTTGATGACCAGGGCGGAGCCGCGGTTGCAGCGCCGGAGCGTCGGCACCGGCTTGAGGGGCCGGAGCAGCGTCTCTTGCGGCTCCGGCTTGACGGGCCGAAGCGCAAGCGATCCGGAGCCCGATGACAAGGAAGTACCGTGGCGGCGAGAGAAGGTCGGGGGCGCCAGGTACTCCAGGCGCCCCGTGTTGCCGGACTCGATGTAGTCGAGGACGGCTTCAAGGGTTCGGCTGGGGCCGCCCACCATTGGCGCCTCCCGTCGGAGTTGAGGCGGCCTCGAGGCTCGACGCTGTTGCTCGAGGCGAGCTACTCGGCGTGGCATCGTTCGAAGTACGACATCCACAGCGAGGTGCTTTCGGGGGCGTACCTCGGCTGGTTACACGCCTCGGCCGGCAGCAACGACCTGATGTGGGCGATTTCGGCCCGACGTTCAACTTCGATGGGCGTTGGAGGCACCGAGACGCCGCCGATGCTGAGCCTCCAAGCGCCCGGCACACGCATGTTCGATGAGGCCGGGTAGTTGGCCTCGTAGAAGAGGCATGCCTCGTCCTCGTGCAAGTGGCGGCGGCCGAAGCCGTTGGCCGCCGCAGCGTCGTCTGGGTAGCACTCAGTCATTGCTCGCCAGGGTGGGAGAGGAGAGACGAAGCGTCGGCGGCGAGAGGTCGAGAGGTGATATGTTTTTGTGGCGATCGAATATGAGCTCACCGGCGAGGGAAGGGCGCCTTTTATAGGCGAGTGTGGGCGGTGAGCGAACGGCCGGTGTGTGTACGCGTGGTGGCGGCTGGCGGGACGCGCGTCGACGCGCACCTTCATTGCGCCGCCCGTGAGGCATCAATGGAGGCTGACGGGCGCGGCAACTTTCGCATTGATTCTCGTGAGAACCTAGGCGATGAGGACGACGAT
The DNA here is from genome assembly GCA_902687465.1 of Secale cereale. Taxonomy (NCBI): domain Eukaryota; kingdom Viridiplantae; phylum Streptophyta; class Magnoliopsida; order Poales; family Poaceae; genus Secale; species Secale cereale. Next base: position 866,769,983 of record LR738710.1, on the reverse strand, counting down.
GCCGCCGAGTCGCTGACTTAATGAGCCCGCCGGGTTTTCGCGTCAAGATGTTTCCCCCGGCGACACCCAGCACGCCCCGGCGACACCCACCCGGCGTCAAATTCAACCTTAACCGATGAAAATTGGGTTTTTAGGGACACGACTAGACTGTTTTTTTTAGCGCCGGCGATGAAAAGGGGCCTTTGGGGGCTTGGTGGAGCGCGAGTGGAGATGCTGTGAAGGACAGCGAGCGTGTGGGAGTCAAAATCAGTGGCGAGAGGATGATGCACAAGGTCTCGTACACATGCAGAAAGCACACCAGCTTTGGTCAAAGTTTGTAAATTTGACTCGATTTTGGATCCATGGACACGCTGTGGTGTTACCCTGAATCGAGTGAAATATCTTTATTGTGCTACATGATGAGTATACTTTTGTGCGCGCCTACGACGTGACATCAGACTTTATGCGTGGCATCGACATCAGAGACCAATGAATGAGTAAGCCGGGGCGTGGGCACGGCGCAGAGCCTGGTGGCGCGCGGCGCGGTGAGGCCAAAGGTGTCGGTCATGTCGAGCTCCGAGGGCTTCATGCCATCGGGCAGCGCCCAGCTGAACCCATGGGCGAGCTGCGCGACCGCAAATTCCAGTGAGTAGATGCCAAGCGCCATCCCGGGGCACGAGCGGCGGCCGGACCCGAACGGCAGGAACTCGAAGCAGCTGCCCTTGAAGTCGACCCTCGCGGCCTCCCCTTCCCCCGCCATAAACCTCGACGGCCGGAACGTGTCGGCGTCCTTCCACACCTTGGGGTCGCGCCCTATGGCGAACACGTTGATCATGACACTTGATCCCCGGGGCACCGAATAGCCACCGACGACGCAGTCCTCGGCGTTCTCGTGGTGGAGGATCGGGATGGGCGGGTGTAGCCGGAGCGTCTCCTTGATTACGCACTTGAGGAAGGGGAGCTTGTCGAGGTCCGGCTCGTCCACGTTCCGGTCGAGACCCACCACGTCGGCGAGCTCCTGCTGCAGCCGGCGGAGGTCGTCCGGGCTGTGCATCATCTCCGTCATTGCCCACTCGATCCCCGATGCCACCGTCTCCGTCCCGCCAAACATCACGTCCTGCCGAGCATACACATACACTGCTTCAGTTTACCACACCACACCATGAAACTAATTAAAAATGGAAGCTCCGGTATCCATCATACCATGATCATGGCCTTGATGTTGTTACGGGTAAGGCGGAGCGTGTTCTGCAGGTCGTCGCCAGCGTCCTTCTTCGGCTTCGTCTCAGGGAGGAACGCGAGCATGTCGTCCACCATGTCGGCGTCCACGTCGTCGGGGGTCTTGCCTCTCCGCATGTGCTCGTCGATGATCTTGTCGATGAACTCGTCCAGGGCGGCGCGCGCGGCGCGGGCGCGCACGTTGAGGCCCTGGTCCGCCCAGCCGAGCCACGGGATAAAGTCGCCGATGCTGGACCCGCCGAAGAGCTGGGAAAACTCCTGCATGATGGCGATGAACTCGTCCCGTTTCGCCGGGTCGCCGGCGGCGTCAGCGCCGAACGCGGCGCGGAAGGTGACGTTCTTGGTGAGGTTGAAGATGAGCTCGCCGAGGTTCACGGACTCGCCGCTCCGCCGGGCCACGGCACGGGCGAGCGCCGCGGACTCGTCGCGCACGGCGAGCCAGGTCCCCGCGCGGCGCCGGCTGAAGAGCTTCATCACGCACAGCTTGCGCATCTGGCGCCAGAAGGGCCCGTAGTGCGCGAACGCCATGTCGGCACGGTCGTAGGTGAGGTAGACGCCGGCGATGGTGGCTGGCCGGTTCGAGAAGGCGACGTCCTGCGCCTGCAGCACCTCCTGGGCGTACTCCGGCGTCGACAGGACGATGGCGTGGACCTTGCCGAGGCGGAGGTGGCAAATGCCGCCGTACTGCTTCGCCAGAGCCGCGAGGCCCCGGTGGGTCAGCTGGTCCTGGTCCATCGTAAACATGTTGCCGACGATCGGCAGCGGATACGGCCCCGGAGGCAGCGGCGGTGCCTTGCCACGCCGCCGCCGCCGCCGCTGCAGCACCATGAAGACCACCGAGGCAACGAAAAACCAGCTCAGTGGCTCTTGGAGCCATTCTACGGCGATCTTGGCCAAGCCCGCCATTGATTGATACTCAAAGTCTCAAACTGAAAGCTCACGCTCTTGGAGTGGAGCTGAGGAGGAAAGTGGAGGGAGCCGGGTTTATATATAGTTGAGGAAAGTGGAGTAGTATATGAGATTTGCGAATTGGAATTAAGGAGGGAAAGGGCCCACGGTGACTTTAGTAAATCGTATGTACAGAAAGGCAAAGTTTAGCTTATCTAGTAGGAGATTTGATTGATGATAAACCGGGTTTATCTATGAGATTTGCTGATTACACGTATTTCCATGAACCAGTTCAGCTTATCTCTCACGCACAGGTCAAATTCGTTTGTTCATTTTCTTATCCAAACAAGAATGGTGCATGCTTATCTCTAACCAAACTGTTAGAAAAACTGAATTCAAAGTAAAGCACGCTTTACTAAATAGTTTTGCTATGTCTCAGTCGAATGAAACTTCGTTATGTCTCAGTCGATGTTATCTTCTCTTAATATTGCATGAAGATTCGTATAAAAAATTTATTTTTAGTTTTTTACATACTATAGCACTTGACTAAGACTTGGTTAAGTCTCAGTAGACTTAACTGAGACTTAGCCACACCTTTTACTAAAACTAGATGTTAATTTCTTTATCCAAAATCCATGTAGATTCCGTAGGTTGTAATCTTCAATTGTAGTATGTGATCCCCACAAAAAAAGCGTAGGTTTAGCATTTTGCTCGTCTATGTATTTCTATCCCCGCACAAAGCAACAAGGCAAAGTCTTCATCCCTTCGATCTCCCTCTGAAAAACGCCGAGCCAACATGGCCAAAAGCTCGACCGTTTGCCTGCGGGTGGGAAACAGAATTAAGGGTGGACGAGCATCCCGTGCGATTTCCATCAAAGAAACAGCCACAACCACGAGTTCGATGGAGTTGTAATGTGACACCAAGACTTTAGTGATCTTTTCAGGCGATCCCCGAGTTAGTCAATGGAAGCTCTTGCAGTTTCTAGCTTGGCTCCAACCCTTGGATGTTGGGGAAAGACGGTTCCTGATTGGACCATGTGCACAGGACTCGTTCAAATGTGACAGAAAACGGACCAATTAAAGAACATGCCGCGTTGCTGACGGCATATATACGTCGTATATGCTGTGAGAACAAGTCAGACCAAGCGAACCAGTGATATTAATGAAATTAACAAAGTCATCGGGATTCATGCGTCTCCGTGGCACATATTACACGGCGGCCAGGCTGCGTCAATTCTTTACACAGCGGCCAGGCTGCGTCGATTCTTTAGGCCCTGCTTGGATTCAAGGGACTAAAACTAATCTGACTAAAAATAGTCTTTTAAAGAGGCTAAAGTTCCAAGCACCCCTGACTAAAGAGGGGCTAAAACTAGTCTTAAGACTAAGATCTTTTAGTCAGGGGTACCCCTACTAAAATGTGAATTAGTCCTCTCTCTCCTCATTTAACTCCTCTCCTTTAACACATGCAAGTTCTGGATTGGAGGGTTTGGAGGATAATAAATGCTCATTAACTTGATTTTAGTCTCTTAAGTATTTGGATCCAAGCATGGGTGAGGCTAGCAAGTTTTAGTCCCACTACTTTTAGTCATGAGACTAAAACGTATCCAAGCACCCTCTTAGACTACCACAGTGAGAGTAAACTGGAATTAAGGAGTAAATAGATACTAGTAACATCACACATATCTAGATAAAATAGGTGATGTACCAAACAATAAATGAAGAATGAGAGGTACTATTACTAGTATGTGAGTAACATCACACATATCAAGGTAAGATGAGTCTATAACTTAATAAATGAAGTCTTCCATGTTATCACACATATGTTACTCCCCATTATAGAGATAGTAACATAGAGTAGTAACATGGAGAGTTAATTACACTATTCATGCATAAACTTGCAGCGTGGATACAATTTCATATAAAAAACTTACAAAATGACTCAACTGGGCCCCTAAACTTGCTTTGCGGGAACAAACTAATACAAAGGCCGAAACTTGCCACGCCGGATGACACGTCGGCCGGAGCAGTTAGCCCACATCCATGATAATTTACAGGAACGTCCCCCTCCCGTTGTATGCTGAAATAAATCCCCATGTAGCCTGTCCAAATCCTCCTGCCGTCTCTGTGTTCGCTTCACAACAGCCAATTCCCTAGCCACATTTCTCTGTTCTTCCCCCAAAATCCACTCTCGACTGAATCCAACAAACATGGAGAAGAGAGGTCGGCGGCCAGCCCCTCTCGATGCCATGACGCGACGTCCTCGTCAGCGAACTGCCAACCCCTTCTCGTGGGTGCATGACACATGGGCGTCGACGCTGGCGGTCACAACGGCGGCTGGGTCGGCGGCTATAGTGACGAATGGTGGGTGAGATCTTAGCTTCACTTAGGCCCCAAAAAAAACCGAGGTGCTTTTCCATTCACAATTTCTGGATGCTGGGAGTAGGTTTATAGTCTGTTCGTGTGAAAACGACAGTCAAACAATCGTTTTTCAGTCAACACTTTGAACCCCTTGGCCAACACTTTCATCTAGTGATGCCCGATTACCAACCATGTGTACCAATGAAGAACCACATGCGGGCGGAAATACTACCGATCAAATACGACGAAAACCCTAGCCATGAGCAGACCGAAACAGGCGACCAATCAAAAACAGGAGAAGAAGTATACATACCGTACTCTGGCGAAAACTCGCCAATGCCGCGAGGACGCGGCTCCATCAAGCGTCGATCTCGTCGACGGCGACCAACGAGGCAGCGTCGCCTCAGGGGCCAATGGGAAACAGAAAGGCGAAGGGGCTGATGAGATACAAGAAGACGGAGAGGCGAAGGGGTTTGTGCTAGGACTGTGGTGTAAATGAAAGATTTTGCATTACCTCAGGGTCATTTTCAAATTATCTACTCCCAGCTCTTTTTGAGGACTGCATGTTGGATTATTGCTATACTTTGGGGAGGGGGGGGGGGG
>LR738710.1:866658275-866764839 GCA_902687465.1 Secale cereale | reverse complement strand
GTGCGTAATACAGAAGCGATCGGCGCGTGCCTCTCATCCGACGTGACAGGTTTCAAACTAGTTTGTATCAATTTGTTCCCGCAAAGCAAGTTTAGGGGGCTAATTGAGTCATTTTGCAAGTTTTTGAGTTTTTGTATAAAATTGTACCCGCACTGCAAGTTTATATATGAGTAGTGTAATTAAGTCCTAACATGGACATGTTACTACTCTATTTTACTATCTATTGTGGCTAGTCTTAGATAGCCAATATTATCATGTCATTTAATGTCAACCTAATAGTAGTCGGTTTGTATAATATTAAAATTTAAATATGTAGTACTTTATTAATAACTTTTATACTATATATTCTTACAAAGTGAATTGGGTCTCGTGCCATAGCCAACTCTTATTTTACAGCCCACATCCCTTCTCTCTCATTTTCTCTCCTTCAACTAAGTAAGATATACTCCCTCCATCCTAAAATAAATGTCTCAACTTTGTAGTAACGGTAGTACAAAATTATATTAAGATTGAGACACTTATTTTTTGGACGAAAAGAGTAATATTTTAGGAGCGTGTCTAGCTCTCATCTATATGAGACTTAACCAAGTCACATCTAACTCCTAAACAGCCCGCAAAAAAAAAATCTAACTCCTAAACCATTTGATTTTGATGAAGATTCATGTGGGTTTATTATTTTTATTTTTTTGTTTGATTACTTAAATGATTTGTAGGAGTTAGATGAGACTTTGTTATTTCTCATCTAGATAAGATTTAGCAAACCCGATATTTTAGTCGTTACCTGTTTATGTCGTACTTATTCTTACGTTCTTCCGTCGACCTCCAATCGCTAGCTGGCCGTCTATCGTACGTACATACTACTGGACTAGTCTAATTTGTGCCGCGATGATTCATATAGGAGTAGCAATTCTAATGGCAGCAATCAATTGGTTGGCTAGTTTGACCGTCGTTTTCGTGTTGACTATGCAAGAGCTCGTGTACTAGTTTCTTCAAACAGATCTGACCAGGGACGTACTAGTAGTACAGTACAGTAGTTTCCTCCGGGATGGGAGAAAATGGCATGGTCAGCTCAGCCCAATGGTTCCACTTTGTTGAACTTTCCGCCTTAGGCTGGCCATAGTGGGAGTAACATAGCTAGTAACATCACACATCCCAACACAGTTTTGCTTATGTGGCATGTAATTAATGAGGAGAGAAGTGTTTGTGGTAACTAGCTATGTTACTGTAACATCACACATACCAATGCAAATTGAGTCTATAGACTAATAAATGAACTCTTGCATGACACCACATCTATGTTTCTACCCACCATGGAGGTAGTAACATAGTCTAGTAATACGTGTATGTTACTAGTGTAAGTTACTCCCCACTATGACTAGTCTTAGAGGAGGAGAGCAGAAAATGTCAGGCTTCGCCTTGACCATCGTTTCGTTCGTTCAAACTGAAACAGTATGTGAACACGCGTACCACTTGCTCGGGTGGGCACCATTTGACCCGTCCAATCCCCATCTTTTATTAGGCCAACTCCAGCGCACGACCCTAAACAGACGTCCGCTCTGCCCCGCTTTCGTCCATTTGAGGCGGCAATGTAGACGCCAGTGTTCGTTTGGAGCCGTGGCTGTGTGTGTCGGTGCACCCAACGCGCGACCGCATCCCATATCATGTTCGGGGTGGACGTGATATAAAAAAATCGGAAAAACTCAAAGAAATACCAAAAAATCAAATAAACGCAAACATAAAACATAATTAAATAGTCTTCATGGCCAGTGGATGCCCCGTTCCACAGTTCTTACATAAACATAATTAACATAAAATAAAACAAAAGAAAAGCGCTGCCCGCGCGCTGCTGCCATGCCCATCGATGCCGTGTCCGTCGCCGTCTCCTCACGCGTCGCCGTTGTCGTCATCGTCGTCAGTGAGGTCGATGTATGGCGGCGGCATCTAGAGGTGGGAGGGACTGCACCACCTCACCCTGTGGCGACGTCTTGCGCTCCGGTGACCGCGGTGGCGTGGGGCACCAGTTCACGGCCCCCACGGCGTCGGCCATGTCCGTGGCCGTGCACGACCAGCTCCACCGCTGGCCCACCAGGCTCGGGTGGAACGTGGCGACGGGCTCCTCCAGCACCTCCTCCTTCACGTCTATCATCTCCAACTCCGGTACGGCCACGTCACTGGCCGTAGAGAGGGCCAACATGGTGTCCATGCCTTCCCATTCGCGCTCATCGTGCATGTTCATGGAGTCTTTCATGACACGTTGAATGAGTCGGGCCTCCTCATCCTTTGTCATGCGAGGAGGTGGTGGTGGCGACGGAGAGAGCGACGGCGACGACATCGGTGTGATGCCGCGCATCCGCGTACGCCCGCGCAGCTGGGGAGGGCTCGGAGCACGCGCTCGGCGCTCTGTACATGGTCGCCGTGGACCCGACGACCTACCAGCAAAGTAGGACGCGCGCCTAGTGTCGTCGTCCCGAAACCAGGTGTCCCAGAGAGCGGAGTCGACGTCGTACCTGGGTCGTAGAACAGGTCCTCTGGCAGGAGGCGGCGACGACGTTCGATCTCCTCGTGGCGGGCACGGCCGCTCGTCGGGACCAGTGGGATCGGCACCCGATCCGCGGACATATGCCAGTTATTGAGCAGGTGAGCGTCGCTCCAGCGGAGCGGCGTCCTGGTCTCACAAAAACGACGGCAAAAATACGCGTGGATGTAGTGTCGGTTGTGCGTGCCGGCGGCTGTAGGGGTGACGGTGAATGGGGGAGGCGCGGGGGGCCTCCGTGGGGGTGGTGTGGGCTCTAATTTGACGGCGCGGCGGCGGCCCGAGGACGAACCGGCCTCCTAGTCGTGCGCCCCCTTGCAGCCGGTGCTCCACCACACCATGGTTGTCGGTGGCCGGCGAGCTCGAGGAAAGGGAGGGGAGAGGTAGGGTTTGTGGTCGGGTTTCAAGGAGGCAGCAGGGACTGGAGTGGGAGCGTGGACCGCGACCGGTCCACGGTTTCTCATTTAAGAACGACGGCGACCGCTCGCCTGGGCGGATGACAGGTGGGGCCGACCGCATGTGCGCATTGAAGTTGGGTGGTGGAAGGTAGGTGGCCGCCTGCCACGCGGCCCCGGTGCGGACGAGCGGCGCGTCCGTTCGCTGTTCGCCTGGACCCAAACCGAACGCATATTTGCGCTCGAAATGGGTCGGGCCGGACACAAAACGGACAAGATAGGTTCAGGTCGTCTCGCGCTGGGTCATGAGGTCTATCCGTTTTGTCTCAAATGGACGCATCCGAACAAGATGGGATCATGCGCTGGAGTTAGCCTTAACCACAGATAACCTAACAAACTCTTGCCATCCCTTTCAAGATCAACAAGTCAACTGCATGTGTTGGTCGATCGGTGCCCCTACCTACCTAAACAGAGGACGCATTCATTTTATCCCAAGGTCTTTCATATCGATTCATACACGTAAACTTGTACTCCCTCCCATCCCATTCATAATAAGTGCCGCAGTTTTGAACTAGCCTTCGGTGGCTGAACGTAGCGATGCAAGCATGATGCTTCAACGATCAGACCCCTTGAGGTCTGTTCCGGGCTGCTGCTAGATAGGTGATTGGAGATGGAAGGGGAAAAAGTCCATTTCAAATCCTAAATTCGTAGAGCTTCGGCGAATGAAATCCTCAAGTTCAAATCTCTGTCGTTTGCACCCTGAACAGTACAATCCCGGTCTAAATTAAACCTTGACATCGTTTGAGCCATAAATTTGCTGACGTGGCAAATGTCAACGGGGATTCGTTGGTGGGCCGGCCTATTTGTTGAGCACAGCGCCTACTAGTCCTCCGCGCTGCGCCGACCCATTTAATTTTTTGTTTCTGTTACACTGCTAAAAGAATGCGCGAACCTTTTTACAAAACTTGTGGACCTTTTTGATCCCGTGAATTTTTTTCCAATCCACAAACTCTTTTTCATTTATTTTTTCAAATTCCGTGATTTTCCCCCAAATCAGTGGACTTTTCATTTGAAAATGCGTGAACTTCTTTTCAAAACGATGAAATTTTTGCCAAAAATGCGCAACAGCCGTCGGCATACATGTCTGGAGTTCGTATCTTGCTTGTCACAAATTAATAAAATTTGCCCCTTTTTGTTTTGCGTTTGCTGGGCCATAGAAGTACGCGTATAAATTCACTTTTAAAAAATTTGTACACAAACTTGTTCAGATTTTTGAAATTTGTTCACCGCTACTCGCAAATTAATAAATTTTGCTCTTTTTTTCTTTTGTGTTTGCTGGGCCATCGACGTACACGTCTATCTTCACTCAAAAAAATGTTCACAGTTCAAAAAACCTGTTCAGATTTTTTAAATTTGTTCATGCTTTAGAAATGAATAATCGAATTTCTTTTGACGAGTTCCAAACATTGGTTGCATTTTAAAGAAATTTTGTTCACAATTTTTTCCAAGAAATGTTGAAAACCACCGGAACTGCCGCTTTGTTGGTTTGTACTTTTAAATACAGTGCTGCATATAAGGCGTACTCATTTCGTATCTCAGCTGGCTAGCAGAGCTGGCAAATATTGCACGGTCGGGAGTTCGACTCCCATGACGCGACAAACGACTCGAGGGTTCGATTTAGATCGGAATTACATAGTTTAGGGTGCAAACGACATGGATTTAAACTTGAGGGCTTGATTCACCGAACCTCTACGAGTTCAGGGTTTAAAATGAACTTTTTTCAGATGGAAGGAGCATGCTATTTTAGGAGGACCGTTGGCTGCAGGACCAGAGAGTCCAGGAGGTGGCACCTCGCTTATATGCGTGAATCAGGCCAAGGGTGCGTGCAACACGCACTGTATACCAAGCCTTGTCGGCAAGCGGGTGGTCAAGGGACGTTGTCCCAGAGCTGACAGTAGAACTGCTGTAGGATTACCTGGCACTAGCACTATGGACGGCGATCATGAGCAGTGTGACTCCATCGCTTGGGCTAAGGGTGGTGCCATGACAAGATCGGTATGGGAAAAAGCAAGAAGGATGCGTGAGCAATCATTATAGTTGTCTTGTGGGAGCTGCGAAAACAACGCAATGCAATTGTATTCGATGGTTTAACCCCGTCAAAAACCATGTAATTACTACGATCAAGGGGTGTAGGGGGGCTGAACGTGGAAGCAAGCCTGGATCCTTAAAGGAGAGGTGAACACCTTCCTAGTGGTGTTGGCAATCGTGGGCTAGCGAGAGGAGTTAGACTTTCGGTGTTGTGTGAATGGAGTTGGTCTACATTTAACACCGTTAGAAGGGAGAGAGAGGGATTGGCGGAATAGTTGTTGTATTGCTTGAGCCTCGTGGGCATATATATAGGAGTACAATGATTTACTTGGAGTACAAGATAAGCGAGAACAAATCCTAGTCTATCTCTTCTGTCCTAATAAACATTATACTCAACATTCCCTCGCAGTCACAACGGTAGCGACGCAGACGGTGAGACTGGAGAAGAATCCGAATGCAAGCCGACGGACACCCCACCCCCACAGTCGTAACGATCGTTGCATCGCGGAAGTCGTGGCTGGAATGGAAGCCAACAAGATTGCTCAAGCAAGGCGGTAGCCCTTTGTGCCATTTGTCGAGGTAGCCGAGAGCGTAGGGTGGTGGAGCCGTGGTCGAGGTAGCCGTACGAAGAATGTCGTGGTCGAGGTCGAGTCGGGGTAGCCGGTGTCGAGGAAGTCGCCATGGAGCCGCGGGCGCAAGGAGGCGCCGAGTTAGTATGGGCGCAGTGGTGTCGAAGTAGTGGTGCGCTGGGAGGAAGATGGTGTTGACGATGCATCGCGGCGGGTTTGCCAAGCCCGGGGACACGTCGTGGACGAAGGCACACATCGGTGTTGCCAACACCGGGCATGCGTAGATGGACGAAGACGAAGTTGACGAAGCGCCGCACCAGGCTTGCCAAGCCCGGGGACACGTCGTGGATGAAGGCACGCATCGGTGTTGCCAGCACCGGGCATGCGTAGACAGGGACCTGCACGAGCTGTGCGCCATGTCAGAGAAGTCAGAGAGGCCAATAGAGAAGGACTCGACGACGATCGTGGCGCAAATCAGCGGGGGCCGATGTCGCCCGCGATGGTCGGAGAGTAGACGAAGTGGTCGGGGTAGATGACGACGACGCTGGCGACGGGCTGGTGCTGGTCGAAGACAAAGGGGGTGGACGGGCGGCTGCAGCGGCTACGGGGGTAGCGACGGCGGCGGCCGAAGAAGAGCGGCGACGGCTAGGTTAGAAGCGTGGCAGTGGTGCTCGAAGTAGGCGAAGAACCCGACAACTTGACGAAGACCGGCGCGGACATCGACGTTCACGCGCCAAGAGAAGTGACGCGGAGCATACCACGGGAGGTCGACGCACGGAGACGGCGGGGGACCGCGGGCCGCGGCGCTACGGTCAGAAGGGGCGACGCAGCGGTGGCGGACAGATCAGGGCGACGACGGAAGACCTCAGGGCGGCTGCGGGGACCGCGGGCAACGACGCGATGACCCGAAGGGGCGGCGCAATGGCGGAGGGCGGGTCGGTGCAACCATGGGAACGGCCTCGGGCGGTGGCGTGGATCACGTGTCACGCTCGCTACGGCCTGACGGGGCGATGCAGCGGCGACTGATACGTCCAAAACGTATCTATAATTTCTGCTTGCTCCATGCCACTTTTGGGTGATATTGCTATGATATTCATACACTTCCATACACTTTTGATCATATTTGGACTAACTTACTAATCCAGTGCACCCTAGTGCCAGTTTCTGTTTTCGGCTGATTTTGTATTTCAGGTTTTCACATTACGAGAACTGCCAGGAAAAATCCAGAAAAAATATATAAAAAATCAGCATTCCAGGAGCTACCGTGCGGCCAAAGTACAGCCGGGGGGGACCCACAGGGGCTCCAGGCGCCCTGTGGGCGCCCCCCCGGGCCGCGCCGGGGGCGCCTGGGCACCCCTGACCCCCTCTGGTGGCCCCCTTTGGCATATATTTAAAGCGTGTCGAGGAAACCCTGATTCCGGAACCCTTTTCTCCAGACGCGATTCCGATCTCCGCCGCCATCGCCATCAAGCTTCGCGGGACCATAATTCCTGCGCCGGCACCCCGCCGGGACGGGGAAGTGCCCCCGGATTCATCTCCATCGACGTTGCTTCCTCCCTCCATGATGCGGGAGTAGTTCCTCCTCGGGGCTGAGATTCTTACCAGTAGCTATGTGGTCAATTCTCTCTCCCATGATGTGATCTTCGTTGTGATCATAGGCTATGTTAATCTAGGGTGATCCCGTGATATTTCCCCTTCTTCTATGTATTGGATTGATGTACTCACTTGTCTTTATCTAGTATAATCCCCGAGACCAAGGTGACGGCGGTCTATTGGACATGGATTAGAACAATATTTTCATGAGTGATTTCCTCTCTTGTGTGTTGATTGAAGATTGAGAGTCTCTTGGTGCTTGTCTTTGACTATCCTTTAGATATGTTGTGGTGATTGTGGGACTCTCTTTGGATGGCCGCGGTGACATTGGGAAATCCTTAGATTGAGAACTACGAACTTTGAGGTGTGCTTTTGTAGCCCTACATAATTCTCGTCCTCTCTTGACCACGAAGGAATGATCTCCGAGTGTGTCCCCTTTGCATGTTTTATGGGAAATATCGTGTGATTCAATTATGTTAATGTTGTTGGGAGTTGCCACTAGTGAAAGTATGAACCTTTGGCCTTGTTTCCACCATTGCAATACCGTTTCTGCTCACGTTTACTACTTGTTTACTTGCTGCACTTTTTATTACATATTTATATTACCTTGTTTAGCCATCCATATCACTTGCCATTTAACCTCTCTTCGCCGAACTAGTGCACCTATACATCTGACAAGTGTATTAGGTGTGTTGGGGACACAAGAGACTTCTTGTATCTTAGTTGCAGGGTTGCTTGAGAGAGACCATCTTCAACCTCTACTTCCCTGAGTTCGATAAACCTTAGGTCATCCACTTGAGGGAAATTTGCTGTTGTCCTACAAACCTCTGCGCTTGGAGGCCCAACATAGTTTACAAGAGTATAAGCGTGCGTAGACATCAAGCTATTTCTGGCGCCGTTGCCGGGGAAGTGAGTGCTTGAAGGTATATCTTTAGATCTTGCAATTAAATCTTTTTGTTTCTTGTTTTTATTTCACTAGTTATGTTTATGGAAAACCTTACTAGTGGATCGTTGCTTGCGGGAGGACGCCCCACACCTGTGGTGGTTGATCCTCCCCCTACTGAAATTGTGCCTTATAAAATACCAGCTGGTATTATCGATCATGTTTTGGCTAATCGTTATGCAGGAGACAGACATCCCGATGAACACTTGCTATATCTGTCACAACTATGTTCATTATTTAAGCTTGCAGGTGTATCGAGGGAGTTTGTCATGAGGAAATTATTTGCCTTGTCACTGAAAGGAAAAGCATTGGAATGGTATAGGCTACTAAATGACTCTCACCTGCTGGAGTGGGAAGAGATCCAGTCTCTCTTTTACTCCAAATTTTATCCTCTTCATGAAGTCCATAAGAATAGGAATTATGTTTATAATTTCTACCCTCATGACGGAGAGAGCATAGCTCAAGTTTGGGGGAGACTGAAAACGTTAATGCTAAAATGTCCTAACCATGGGCTCCCCAAAGATATTATTATTACTAACTTCTATGCGAGGCTCTCTCGACAGGATAAAGATTTGCTCGATGCTTCCTCTATGGGTTCTTTCACAAACAAAAAGATTGATGCTAAATGGGAACTCCTTGAAAGAATTCAACGCAACACTGAAGATTGGGAGATCGACAAAGGTAAAAAGTCAGGTATAATTTATGAGTATGATTGCATTAAGTCTTTTGTTGAAACTACAAGTTTTAATAAGTTTAGTGCTAAGTTTGGGCTTGATTCTCAACTCCATGTTGATTTCCTCAAATCTTTTGCTTCACATCTTAATATGCCTAAGGAGGATTGGATCAAGCATCATAAACCTTTTAAAGAGACTTGCAAAGAAAATGAAATTGTTCATGATGACTGCAACATGTATGATCCAATTCCTAAAAATGAAGTTTTATATAAGCATGTTAATTTTTGTGGAGTGGATAGACCTTGTGAAAGGCCTATGATTGAAGAAGAGAAGTATTGTAAGCAACATAAGCATGAAAGAACAATCACTTGGGTCAGAGACTTAAATGAAATTACTAGAGAATTGTGTGACCTTTATCCTTTTACTTGTGAACTTTGCCATATAGAGGGTCACTTTAATTTTCAATGCATGGACTTTCAAAACATAACTGTTAACCGGTTGTGTGATGACATGATCACCTCTGATCTTTATGATGAGCTTATGTTATTTTTGATGTGTGTAGAGTTATCAGAAAAGACTTCTTGGCTGGATGATAATGCCATAGGAATAAAAAACACTTTGCAAAATTGCCATCTCTATTGTGTTGTTAATTGCCATGAAAATGATTACATAAGTAAGATTAGAAAGGAGGGAACTTTACCAAAGTATAAAAATGTCTCTTATATTTCTGCTAATAAAAAGGAGAGTTTCTCCCAAGTTTCCCCTATTGTTTCTAATGATAAACCAGGATATGTGGAGAAGCTTCATCTGCAACCACCCCCTCCTAAGGTGAAGAAGAAGAAAAAGAAGAGGAGGAGGAGGAGCAAGAAGGAAGAAGAATGGGTATCAACCTGGCCTGAGCATATTCCTCCTAACAACTTTTATCCTAACGGTTGTAAGTTTAAAGAAGAAGGTGAAGTTTATTGCCTTAATTATCATCTTGATGATACGTCCGTAGGTACTATTGAAGATGATTTTGATTATGATATACATGTTACTTATTGTGATTGGGAAAATGATAATGCTACTTATGATCTTGAAAATCTTTTTGTTACCAACTCTGAAAGTGATGATATGGGAAGCTCTAAGCTTGGGGATGATAGGATTGCAAATCCTATCCCCACTAGTGATGTGATGATTGATAATTCTCTTGCTAGTAAGAATAAAGACAACATGTTTACAAATATAGTTGCTAGCAATGATAATGCTCTTCTCTACCATGATGATGTTATAACTCCAATCTATAGTGTTCAAGTTGTTTATAATAGTCCTACTCCCACTATTACCAATGAGAAAGATTATGCTTATGTGGGGAGTGAGAGTACCTTTTTGCATGTGGATCATGGTAACAATGCTTTATGTGATGCTTATATTGTTGAGTTCATCCATGATGCCACTGAAATTTATAATGAGAGAGGGAGGCTTGGTTCTAAATATCTTAATAATAAGAAGTTTCCTCTCTTTATGGTGAATATTTTGAAGTTATGCTTGTTTTGCCTTCCTATGCTAGTTGCTTCGTGCTTCAATGAATTATTCTACTGCAATATTCCTATGCATAGGAAGCATGTTAGGCTTAAATGTATTTGGCATTTGCTTCTTGATGCCCTTTTTTGTTCTTCAGCTCTTATTCTTACAAGAGCATCATTAAAGTCCTATGCCTAGCTTAAAGGCATAAAAGAAAGCGCTTTTGGGAGGCAGCCCACATGAATAAATTTTTATATTTTGCTTTTGTTGTGTCTTGATGTTGTTTACTACTGTAGAATCATCATTGTATCTTTGCTTTTCATATTTGTGCCAAGTATAGCCTCTGATTGCTAGGAAGTTCAAAAGTTGTGAGGTGCTGTCCAGGAAACAGATTCTGTCCTTGGATAGAAAAATTCGTATAAAATCACCAGATCATCTTTTTGGTCTGAATTATTTCGATAGAGTTCTCTATATAATTGTCGTTCATGCATCTGTTCTGAGTTTTTTGATTTGAGTTGCAGAAGTACCCCGAATAGATCAATTACTACCTGTTGTTCTGTTTTTCACAGATTCTGTCCTGTTTTGCCTTTCCTTCATTTTGCAAACCAAGAGCTTGCTTTTTCTTTGCAAAAACCTTTTGGCAATCTTGAGAAACAGTAGAACTTCAAGAATATCCTTATTTCCAGCAAGGAATAATTATTTTATTAAGGGTACTAACCTCGCTAATCAGATTATGATGAGTTGTGTATGAAGGGAGTTTTCAAGTGTGCGAGGGAAGATGATAAAAAGATTCAGGAGTGTCAAGCGCTCAAGCTTGGGGATGCCCCCATGCACCCCCAAGAAATATTCAAGGAGACTCAAGCGTCTAAGCTTGGGGATGCCCCCGTGCATCCCCTTCTCCATCAACATTATCAGTTCGTCTTTCGTTCCGCTATATTTTTATCACTTCATGTGTTATGTGCTATGCTTGGAGCGTCTTGCTTTTAGTTTTCTTTTTAGTTTTTCATAACGAGTCAGAACCCAGCATTCCTTTATGTGGGAGAGAAACACGCTCCACTTCTACCTAGAACATTACATAGAATTTTCATGTCTATCTATGCTGTGTGTGTTCTTTGTCTTTAAATAGCTACTATCGTGCTTTGCTTCTACCTAGAACTTTAAATAACGAGTCGGAACTTTGCAATATATAGCTCATGGGAAAGTAGCTTAAAAACTATTTTGGTAAAGAATATGTTGCCTATGTATCTTATTTCTTATAAGTTGCTTGCTGAGCGGTAACCATGTTTCTGGGGACGCCATCAACTGTCACACTTTTGTTGAACATCATGTGAGTTGCTATGCATGTTCGTCTTGTCTGAAGTAAGGGTGATTTGCCGTGTGTTGAATGAATATGCATATTGTTAGAGAAGAACATTGGGCCGCCAACCAAAGCCATGTATCATGGTGGAAGTTTTAGCTTGGACATTAATCCTCAATCTCTTATGAGAACATGCTTATGCATTAAAGAGGAGTCCATCATCTATTTTCTATGTTGTCCCGGTATGGATGTCCTCAAGTTGAGATCTATCAAAAACGAGAAATCAAATGCGATTTATCTCCTTGGACCTTTGTACAGGTGGCATAGAGGTACCCCTTTGTGACACTTGGTTGAAACATATGCAATGCAATGATAACCCATGGGAATCCGAGCTAATTAGGACAAGGAGCGAGCACTATTGGTATACGATGCATGAGGCTTGCAACTTATAGGATGTCTTATGCATGACACATATGAAGTACTACTACCGTTGACACAATTGCTTCCATGTTTTCAAAATAAAAAGCCCTAGCACTTAACCTTTCTTTTACTTTTATGTTGAAGCACCAACTACTGAGAGCATGATAGTCATTCTGAGTGTAATGTGCATTGTCCCAAAGTAGCATTGTCTTTTGCATAATTGTGATATTGTTTATTCTGAAATGATTGTATCTAGTCATCACTTAAACCTTGAAGGTGCCCCTGCATTTATGTTTTGCATCACTAAAGGGGGCAAGCTAGATATTACTTTATCATATTTGCACATCATATTCATTGCAAATCTTTTTGATGTTTCAGTTTCATGTTGTAAAACTTTCAGTCATTTGTGATTTTCTCATGAGGCAACTTAATTACTATAGAATCATTGTCTCAGTAAGCTTTTGTCATATGACTATGACAAAGTCCTATATGGTTAATAGCATGTCACCACAGAAATTATTCTTGTTATCATTTACCTACTCGAGGACGAGCAAGAATTAAGCTTGGGGATGTTGATACGTCCAAAACGTATCTATAATTTTTTTTTGACTATGTACTGCAAGGCAACAGCCTCACAGTGTTTTATTACCTTAAAAACCCATATAGGGGAAGAAATACAAAAGGTCCTAAATATATACAGAGAAGAGAGGGGAGGGGACTTACATCTAGGCTACTGAAGTGAGGCTATCCAAGATAGGAGTCTATCTCTATATTTACATTTAATTCTATGAGCAAGTAAGGAAATATCATACACAAAGTTTCTTTTCCAGGATCTGAAACTAGGTTGCTCATTCCTGAAAACTTTGCCATTCCTCTGAGTCCAGATATTCCAAGCAGCGGTGAAGACCACCTCAGTGAAGAAAGGTTGTCCAAAGTCTTGACGTGCTGCTAGAGCCATGGAGTATGTGGAGGAGTGTCCTGCATCTGTCCAAGAAATACCAAGATAGTTCCAAACGCGCTGACTGAAATTGCAGACGAAGAATAGGTGTGCCCGGTCTTCAAGATGGGGCAGAAGACATATTGAACAATGAGCATCATCGACATGCCAGTGCCTTCGTTGCATCATATCTCTAGTGTTGAGGCGATCCATTAGTAGAAGCCAACCGAAAACTTTGATCTTCAGCGTGCAAGAGCATTTCCATATCCATTTAAATATGGGGTCCACCACAATATGAGAAAACCGGAAGTCATAGTACACCTTGGAGATGAAGGTGCCAGACTTGGAGGGCCATTTCCAGGTGTCATTTGCTGAAGGATCAAGGTGTATAGAAGTCAAAAGAGACTGCAGAAGCTGTAGTTCCTCATAGGCTTCGATGGACAGGGGTAAATGAAAGTTCTGCGTTTCAGTTGAGTCCAGGAAGAAATCCTTGACAGTGATAAACTCATTAATCACAAATGAATATAGATGAGGAAATCTGGTCTGTAGAGAAATCACCCTATTATCAATATGCCATTTATCAGACCAAAACAAGACTGTGTCACCCGAAGAAACATATGGGACGGCGAGGGAGCAGAATTGATCATAGAGTTGAATGATGTCCCTCCACCAGAAGGAGCCACAGTTGCGAGTTGCTTGGGGTGGAGAAGAGACGTAATAAGTGTCCCAGATCAACTGAACCCAAGGTATATCCAATTTGTTAAAAAAATTATATAGATGCTTCATGAGCAAAGCCTCATTCTGAGTTTCCAGGTGGGTGATGCCAAGTCCACCACATTTCTTGGGCCGGCAAATAAGGTCCCAGGCAGCGAGAGATTGACGAGGCGTCTCCGAATTGCCTCTCCAGAGGCATTGGCGCATGATCCGTTCCAGCTGTTTAAGAATGCCTTTTGGGAGGGACAGAGAGCACAAGAAGTAAATAGGCATGGATGCTAAGACCGATTGTAGCAACTGAAGGCGGCTGCCCTGGTTGAGCAAACAGGAGGAAGCAGACAGCCTCCTCTCCAGACGATCCACAAGTGGCGTTAACTCTGCCACAGATGGCCTAGAAGTGCCCATAGGCAGACCAAGGTATGTGAAAGGGAGAGTACCCACCTCACAGCCAAGAAGTGACGCAATACGGGAGCCTTCTTCCTCAGATAAGTTTAAAGGAATCAACGATGACTTGCTGAAGTTAACACAGAGCCCGGTGGCTTGAGCAAACTTATGAAGCATCTGTTTCAGGGCAAGGAGCTGATCATCAGCGGCCGAGAGGATGATCAGAGTATCATCAGCGTACTGAACAATTGGGTAATCATTGGAGCTGGTAGGTATTGGCATTTGAAGAATGTGTCGAGTGCACATATCATTTACCACCGATTGAAGAAGATCCACCGCAATGACAAAAAGAAGCGGGGACAAAGGGTCTCCTTGACGCACCCCAGTTCTGCAGTGGAAATGTTGTCCAGGTACTCCGTTAAGGAGCACAGAAGAAGAGCCTGAAGATAACAGAGAATTTACCCAGCCAGTCCAACGCTTGTCAAAACCCTTATAATGCAACATCTGAAGAATGGTAGCATGTTCCAGAGTATCAAACGCCTTCGTGAAATCAAGTTTGAGGAGAACAATAGGCCGTTTGGAAGCTTTGCATTGGTGTATGTATTCAAAGCACCAAGCTAAGCAGTCCTGGATTGATCTGCAACGTAGAAAACCATATTGGTTTTTATGGATGCACCGGAGGATTACCTGTTGCAGTCTGTTAGCTAGCAGTTTCGTCAGAAATTTCAGACAAGTGTTGGTCAGAGAGATTGGCCGAAAGTCTCCCACCACCTCAGGGCTCAACTTCTTAGGAATGAGGGTGATGAGGGAAGTGTTCAAGCATTCGAGGTCACAATTGCCCTCATAGAAGTCTCGGACAAGGGATAAGAAGTCCTGCTTAAGAATTGGCCAACATTTCTTCAAGAACAGACCAGAAAACCCATCAGGGCCCGGGGCACGATCAGGGGGAATATGTTTGATCACTTCCTCCACTTCTTTCTCGGAAAAAGGCCGAGACAGTTCCTCAAGGCCATCAACCTTGGCAATAAGGGAGGCAAGGTCAAAATCCATCTTAATCCCCTTAGCATGGCCCATACGCTGCTTGAAATCAGACCAAAACATAGCAGCGAGTTGTTGATGGTCAGAAATTACTTCGCCCTCTGCATTTCTGAGCGAAGAGATGGTATTTTACGGTATCTCTCCGTGGCCATGGCATGGAAGAATTTGGAGTTCTCCTCACCAACTTTAATGGACCTAATCGTGCAACGCTGCTTCCAATAGATGAACTGCATGTGCAAGATATCTGCAAGATGTGCTTTAACAATGCGGCCAAAATTCGTTTCAGGCCAACTCAAAGGGCGACAGTCCTCAAGTTGGTCGAAGAAAAGAATAACCTTGTTGCAATCATCGATAAGTGCCTTCACCGTAGCCAGCCGAATATGCCATTGCTTAAGTGCATAGCGTAGGGCTTTGAATTTTGCCGATATTCGTGATGCGATATTAGCCTGTCTGAAGTTTCTGTTCCACACCGATGAGACACACTCAAAGAAACCAGGGAGATCAATCCAGTAATTCTCAAAGCGGAATACTTTGGCTTTGGGGATGCTCGTGGCAATCGAGACTACACAGGGCACGTGATCCGAGGCAGTTCTGGCTAGGGGATAGACCAAGGTATTGGGGTGGTCATGCGTCCATGCAACTGAAGTAAAAAACCAATCAAGTTGCTCTAGCAGTGGCTGTGCTTGCATATTGCTCCATGCCACTTTTGGGTGATATTGCTATGATATTCATACACTTCCATACACTTTTGATCATATTTGGACTAACTTACTAATCCAGTGCACCCCAGTGCCAGTTTCTGTTTTCGGCTGATTTTGTATTTCAGGTTTTCACATTACGAGAACTACCAGGAAAAGTCCAGAAAAAATATATAAAAAATCAGCGTTCCAGGAGCTACCGTGCGGCCAAACTACAGCCGGGGGGGACCCACAGGGGCTCCAGGCGCCCTGTGGGCGCGCCCCCCTGGGCCGCGCCGGGGGGGCGCCTGGGCACCCCTGACCCCCTCTGGTGGCCCCCTTTGGCATATATTTAAAGCGTGTCGAGGAAACCCTGATTCCGGAACCCTTTTCTCCAGACGCGATTCCGATCTCCGCCGCCATCGCCATCAGCTTCGGGGGACCAGAATTCCTGCGCCGGCACCCTGCCGGGACAGGGAAGTGCCCCCGGATTCATCTCCATCGACGTTGCTTCCTCCCTCCATGATGCGGGAGTAGTTCCTCCTCGGGGCTGAGGTTCTTACCAGTAGCTATGTGGTCAATTCTCTCTCCCATGATGTGATATTCATTGTGATCATAGGCTATGTTAATCTAGGGTGATCCCGTGATATTCCCCCTTGTTCTATGTATTGGATTGATGTACTCACTTGTCTTTATCTAGTATAATCCCCGAGACCAAGGTGACAGCGGTCTATTGGACATGGATTAGAACAATATTTTCATAAGTGATTTCCTCTCTTGTGTGTTGATTGAAGATTGAGAGTCTCTTGGTGCTTGTCTTTGACTATCCTTTAGATATGTTGTGGTGATTGTGGGACTCTCTTTGGATGGCCGCGGTGACATTGGGAAATCCTTAGATTGAGATTGTAGCCCTACATAATTCTCGTCCTCTCTTGACCACGAAGGAATGATCTCCGAGTGTGTCCCCTTTGCATGTTTTATGGGAAATATCATGTGATTCAATTATGTTAATGTTGTTGGGAGTTGCCACTAGTGAAAGTATGAACCTTAGGCCTTGTTTCCACCATTGCAATACCGTTTGTGCTCACGTTTACTACTTGTTTGCTTGCTGCACTTTTTATTACATATTTATATTACCTTGTTTAGCCATCCATATCACTTGCCATTTAACCTCTCTTCGCCGAACTAGTGCACCTATACATCTGACAAGTGTATTAGGTGTGTTGGGGACACAAGAGACTTCTTGTATCTTAGTTGCAGGGTTGCTTGAGAGAGACCATCTTCAACCTCTACTTCCCTGAGTTCGATAAACCTTAGGTCATCCACTTGAGGGAAATTTGCTGCTGTCCTACAAACCTCTGCACTTGGAGGCCCAACATAGTCTACAAGAGTAGAAGCGTGCGTAGACATCAGCGACGCGAGGACCGGCGCAACCACGAGGACGGCCTGGAGCGGACGCCTCGGGGCGGCGGTGCACCGCGTACCGCGACACTACGGCCCGAAGGGGCGACGCAGCGGTGACGCGGATCGGTGCAGCCGCGGAGAGAACCACAGGGTGGCGACGCTGCGGCCCGACGGGGCGACGCAGCGGCAGCTCGTTGCTCGATCGGTAGAGGGGCGCGTTGAACTCGGGACGGTCTTCACGGGGCCTGCGAACACACGCGCAACCGACGGGCCAGGTCGGTCGCATGGCGTAGATGAGGCGGATCGCGGCGGCGGGCGTGTAACGACCAAGATGCGATTCTATCCCGATCACGTGACGAACTCGTGATTGGGACACAACCGCATTCTGAATGCTTAGCAAGATGGATATCATTACATCGTACCATTACATACATACATGGGGGATACATACAAATCATACAACTCCACATGAATACAACATCATCATGAACAAGACATCTGACTACGGATGCAAAAAAAATGATATTGTGATATGCCAACACCAAGTTCTGACATGGAGCAATCTTCATCTACACCTGCAACTAACAACGCTATAAGAGGGGCTGAGCGAGCGGTAACATAGCCAAACAATGGTTTGTTGGGAAGGTGTCAAAGGTTAGAGGTTTCATGGCAACGATGAGAGGCTGGCAACAAATAGATAGGTAGCGACACATATAGCGATAACATCAAGACAACTAGCATGGCAATGATAGTAATGAGATCCAAGGTGACGGTCATCTTGCCTGAGATCCCGCAAGGAAGATGAACGAGTCCATGAAGAAGAGAAAGAAGAAGCCACGAAGATGAACCAAGTGTAGTCGAACGAATCCTCACGATCGCAACAGAATATGAACTAGCGAGAAGAAGCACACAACATGGTAAACACACAACACATAACAAGACAAGATGCTTAAACAAGTATGATGCATGACAAGGCTACATGATGCAATTCATGGCAAGGGATGATGCAAACAAGAACATCACACAAAGCAAGTTTAAATGAGGCCGGAAACAACATATAACAATTCCGGTAAGTCCTCATATGCAATTTTCGAAATTGGTCCAGATCTGAACAAACCTTATGTTAAAGTTGTTAAACAGCAAGTTAACATGCACCATGATGATCTACTCGAAATTCTAGTCAAGTTACATATGAAGTTCATTTAATTCGAAGCTACGGCCTAGAAGATATGAGCAAAACAAGATGAACATGGCAAAGATGCAAGATGCATTCAAACATCAAGAAAACACACACTCCAAACATATATACAACATGATATTATGCATCTACATGGAAAATCACACAAGTTTCATATAGAGCACACCCCAAACGGAGCAACGGTTCATCACATACACACGAAGCAAGTTTGAAACACAATCAGCCCAAAACAGCAAGTAGGCATGTAGTTGACATCAAAACAATATGATACAATAACACTTCATGGCAACAAAGGGCATGCAAGCATGTACATGTCAAGCACTACAATCATGATCACTGAGCTACTACCAAACATCACTAGAACATGCTCAAAACATCTTGGCAATATTGCAAAAGATAACAGTTTCACAGACTTAGTGAAATAAAACTGAACATGGCAGCAACAACGACAAGTAGGCATGTTTGCAAGCTTGTGCAACTCATCTCAAAGCATATCAGGGTATGTGAATATAACCAACAGCAAGAAGACATGTTTATGCAGCTACTCATGGCAAGAACATGGTCATAGGATGCATAGATCACTAGCAATTCACATGGCAAAACGGAACTTACTGTTAACAGGCTAACAGAAACATTTTATAGCAACTTGAGAGCATGCAAACAACAAGCTACAACAGGCCATAATTGCAAACAAGGACATGGATGAATAGAGCATAACATGGACATCAAGACATGATCATTGGACATCCCAAAACATTCATGGATTTGAGTGGGGCATCAAGCAAACATGGCATCCTAAGCCCGCCCCTCACCACTCGCCTGAGATCCTCCGTCCCGGCACGCCGCCCCTCACCAGTCACCACTCCCTTGCAACCCTCCATCCCGATAAACCGTCCACTTTGCTGATACCCAGCATCTCGGCGTGCCGCCCCTCGTCATCGCTCCCCTATGACCAACTGCGTCTACTACATCCGCACGGGGGCCTGCGACTACGAGAAGAGCTGCAGCTACAACCACCCTCGCGATCGCGCCACCACGGTGAGCCGGGCCGCTTCTCTTCTGCCAATTTTGTTTCCTCCATCACGCTCAGCTTCACTTCAGTCTATTTGCCAATTGCTACTTACGGCTTGCCAATCCCTGATAATAAACGACAGACTGAATTACAGTTGGTTGGTGTGGAGGGGAGCTTCCAGATAAATCCTCTTTCTGTGATTGAATTGATTCTAGTTATGGCTTAAGAGCTTTTCACCAGTCTATGGAAGTGAAACTTGATTGTGTAGTCGTTGGTTGCTGTCATTGATTATATGATTGTCTGATTGTATAATAAGGCTTGTTGTCTTATTATCGTGGTTGATGTTGATGATTCAAAGTTCCACTTTTTGCTTACAGTGCCACTTGCTTATGTTGTAGGCCTGATCATCCACTCCGTCATATGGTCATGTTTCTTTTCGAGACTTCAGAGCAGATTACAATATCAAATTTCTCTACTAAGTAATAATTACCTCCAGTCGGTATAGAGAAATGAAATCGCACTCAAACACTAAATATGTTGCAATGTACATGAACCCAAAACTTTCTCCCTCTCTTTTATTTGAGGGACAGTTCAGTATTTTTTTTTACATATTTCACTCGCTTAAAGAACCATTTAGATCTAGACGCTCTCTGCTACTACAAACCGAGGAGCAGCTTGATAGCTTTACGCAGCTCGGTTGACTAGACCGCCGCGACACTGTGGGATAAGGACATTGATGCAGAGCACGGAAAAGCTGAGTACTTGTTGGATCAGAGGGCTTCTGATCCATAGTTCTCCGCTTTATCATCCATCAACATCTGGTGACAATAGCACTCAGCTGCATAAGGCTTTCTCCCCACAACAGTTGGAGTTCAAGAGCGAAAGGAAGGTAATCTGGTGATCAACCACTATTGCTTGTGAGAAAACTCTGAAAAATATTATTGAGTACATCTACCACGAGCTATGCTTGCCATTTAGAAAGATGTTTATGTGAGCTGTATGTCATATCAATTTTTTATGCAAGCAAATCTTGTGATTTACTTATGATTTATGAATAAAAATTGTTTATTGCGTAACCCCTAAATACAGTAGAAGGGAAACAAATCTTATGAAACTACGTTGAGACAAGTAGTACTTTTTTAGTCAAGTGACATGTTAGCTAAAATTCCACACCTATTACAACTTATTTGACTTCTGTATTTTTTAAAGATAAGTGAATTAGATTGGCTTTTGGAATTTGATTGATGTCCCCTTCTCCTATTATTAACAACATATACCTACACATTTCTGTCTGCTGGTTTGCCAAATTCTAGATGCTTCTTTTGTGGTTCGTGTTTCCACTTTATACTATGCTTCCCTACATCCGTAGTGTCACTCCTTTATTCTCTTGATGTGCTTTTTCTTTACAAGGAAGAATACACATCATGGTCAAAAGAGAAGTAAATATGTAGCCTATGGCCACTTTATAAATACTTCCATGTTTCTAATTCATCACGAGGTCATGTACTGATGGATTGCAAAAAGAAAAAGAAAAGTAATGTGATACGTCTCCAACGTATCTATAATTTTTGATTGTTCCATGCTATTATTTATGAAGTCTTGGATGTTTAATGGGCTTTATCATACACTTTTATATCATTTTTGGGACTAACTTACTAACCCAATGGCCCAGTCCAGATTGCAGTTTTTTGCCTGTTTCAGGGTTTTGCAGAAAGGAATATCAAACGGAGTCCAAACGGAGTGAAACCTTCGCGAGAGATATTTTTGGAGAAAATCACGCACATGGGACTTGAGAACTGCTACCTCTTGAGCTTGCGTTGTATTCTATCGAAGAGGAAAGGAAGATGGAGCACAGTAGCGTAAGTATTTCCCTCAGTTTTTGAGAACCAAGGTATCAATCCAGTAGGAGACCACGCGCCAGTCCCTCGCACCTGCACAAACAAATAAGAACTTCGCAGCCAACGCGATAAGGGGTTATCAATCCCTTTACGGTCACTTACGATAGTGAATTCTGATAGAGATGATAATTATATTTTTGGTATTTTTGGTATAGAAACAGAAAGTAAGGAAAGCAAATAAACAACGGCAACAAAAATTGACGGGAAAGTAGTATGATAAAGATAGACCCGGGGGCCATAGTTTTCTCTAGTGGCTTCTCTCATGATAGCGGTATTCTACGGGGGGTAAACAAATTACTTGTAGCGACCACGATCCGAATGGACCGAAGTCTCTGTGTTTTGTGTCATCCCTGGATCGGTAATGCTCACACACACAGTACATGAAGGATTTATAACAGAGTGGCAATCACACACTTATTACATCGAATGTCTCCAATGAGAACTTATTACAAAAGTCTATGGCTTAAGGCCATCTAACAAAATAACAGCGGAAGGCTTGGAAGATAAGTGAGTCCATCAACTCCAACGGCATAGCTGAGTGCATGAAAAACGACCTAGCACGTCTTATTCCTCGTCTGAAAAGTCTGCAATGTAATATGTTGCAGCCCGAAAACGGGTCAGCACATGGAATATGCTGGCAAGATAACACAGAAGATGCAAGTAACAGAATAAAGGCTATACTATATGCATATTTGGCTGGTGGAGGCTCTAAGGTTAAAGTTTTTGCGTAAAGCCAATTTTTTCCTACAACAAAGGAATAGATTTTATTTTAACTATCATGTTGGTTGAAAATCATTGAGAAGGTACCTCCAACTCAATCCCAAATTAAAATTATCATTAACCCAACAAATTAAAATTATAGAGTGATGAGATCAACCAATAATTCAAGTACCAGATACTCAAGATGTCCATAACCGGGGACACGGCTAATCATGATCAGTTTGTACACTCTGCGGAGGTTTGTGCACTTTTCCCACAAGACTCGATCGCCTCCGTTTGGTTTCTCGGACTACATGGTGTTTGAGAAACGGATGACCGAGACACAGTCTTTCCGAAGAGGTCCCTTTAACCGGATAGATAGGCCGGTACACCTACAATCCCTCTACATCTGCTAGCCCATCATGGAAAGGTTTCCCACAACTTACTCAACTATGCCAGAGCCCATATTGGCATGTGGCTGCACACGGAAGTTTTTAGCATGAATAGTTTTATGACCCTTTGAGCCTGGGTGGCATTCCATAGGAAAAATCACACGGAACCCCGGGATTTCCTAGGACAACACTGGATTCCCCAGGTGCCCTGCAACCAATTCACCCAGATGTGTATTCAAGTAGCCACCTTAAGTTGAATCCTTAATTAACAACTCACATCTGTCAAGGATTTCACTCAAACCCAAACCACGTCTACGAGCATAGCATAGCAACCTAAGCAAACGTAGAAGTAACTCCCAAGGGTTTGAAAATAATGCAGGTAATAGGTTCTACCACAATCTACTTTCCAGTCCCACAAGTTAAGAGATCCTACTCATGCAATGTGTGAGGGTTTGATCTAATGCATAAAAATTGGGTAATAAAAGGTATGATCAAAGTGTTACTTGCCTTGCTGACGATTCGCAAAACCTAGAGACTCGTAGTAGCACGCTTCACAGTCCGGGTATTCTATCGCAAGCAAACAATAGCATACATAAGCAAACAAGCAAAGATGCACAAACAAAACTCCTAAATATAAGATCTAACGAGAAAGTTCAACTTAAGAACTCCGGTTTGCAAAAAGAATCAAATCGAAAGAAGCAACGAAACTCAAACTGCGAAAGAAACGAGCTCCGGTTAGTAATTGGCCTAAAGTCAAATTTTATAGTAGCCAAAACTTTGTTCAAGTTGGTTAAACAGAAAGAGGGCGTCCAGACGAAGATCTGGGATTTTGAATCACCTGATTCCGACTCTCGAGCGAAAAGAAAAACGAAAAACAAGATCAGGGCAGAAATCGCGATCGGAATAATCACGGATAAATACCCCGAAAAAGAAAACTGACGAACAGGCTAACAAACGAACGTTCGCTGTCTGCGGCTAACGGACGAACATCGTTCGTTAAAACGAACGTACGGACGAACGTCCGCTAAATAACTAAACCGAAGAAAACCGATCTAAACCTAAAAAAACAGATCTAGGGTTTTCCTAAAAAAATGATCGGTTTCTTGGAGAAGAACCGACGGCGGCGGCGGGGCTACCTTGGCGGCGGCGGGACTCCGGTGGACGGCGGCGGCGGCGGCGAGCGGCGCGGCGGCGCGGGCGGCAGCGGCGGTGGCGCGGGGCTTGAGGCGGCGGCGCGGCTAGGGTTCGGCGGGGCGGCTGGGCTGTTGCGGGCCGGCGGCTGGCGCTTATAAAGGCCAGAGTCCTAGCCTAACACGGCCCGGAGTCGGTTTGCCCCTTTTTTTTAAAAGAGTCCCGACGTAGCAAAACTAACGAAAGAAATACTAAACGGACTCCAAAAATCCTGAAATAAATTTTCACCGTCCTCTAATAATATTTAGGACAAAGTGAACATTTTTTCACGGACCTAAATGCAATTTTTAAAAACGCGCATTTTTCCTATGAGAATAAAATCGCAAATAAATCCAGAAAAATACCAAAAGTGATTTTAACATTTTTCCTCCAATATTTATGTTATTTTGGAGAAGTCATATTATCTCCGCTCATATATTGTATTTAGAAATATTTTTAGGAGGGAAAAATAATTAAAACCAACATTGTCCTCGTACCGGTATTCGAGTAGACTCAAATACAAAACGGTAGAATTCCCAACTCTCTCCGTAGGTCCTTGAGTTGCTTAGAATTTCGAGGATCGCCACAAACAAAAATGCAGATAAACATGCAATGCAGTATGATCTATGTATAACATTCCAAATTGAAAATGTGGGATGTTACAAACCTACCCCCCTTAGAATGAATCTCGCCCTCGAGATTCGACTTGGCTAGAGAACAGGTGTGGGTGGTCCTTGCGTAGATCATCTTCTCGTTCCCAGGTGGCTTCTTCCTAGGTGTGGTGACTCCACTGAACTTTGCAAAACTTGATAACCTTACTACGGGTGACTCTGCTCGAAAATTCGAGAATCTTAACAGGCTTCTCCTCGTAGGTCAGATCATTGTCCAACTGAATTGCTTCCAGGGGTACTGTGTCTCTAAGCGGAATATCGGCCATCTCCGCATGACACTTCTTAAGCTGCGAAACGTGAAACACGTCGTGCACTCCTGACAATCCTTCGGACAATTCCAACTTATAGGCAACCTCTCCCATGCGTTCCAAAACACGGTAAGGTCTCACAAATCTCGGGGCTAGATTTCCCTTAACTCCGAAACGTTTAACTCCTCGCAGAGGCGATAATCTCAAGTACGCCCTGTCTCCGATTTCCTAGGCTATCTCCTTGCGCTTCGAGTCTGCATAACTCTTCTGCCTGGACTGAGCTACCTTCAATCTATCTCGAATCAACTTCACCTTCTCCTCAGACTCCTTGATCAAGTCTGGTCCAAACAACTGTCGGTCTCCAACTTCGTCCCACATTAACGATGTTCGGCATCTCCTTCCATACAATGCCTCGAACGATGCCATCTTCAAACTGGCCTGGTAACTGTTGTTGTACGAGAACTCCGCGTAGGGCAAATTATCATCCCAACTAGATCCATAATCTAACGCACAGGCTCTCAACATGTCCTCCAGGATCTGGTTGACTCTCTCGGTGTGTCCATCGGTCTATGGATGAAAAGCTGTGCTGAATTCTAGTCTTGTTCCCAAAGTTTGGTGTAGCTGATGCCAGAACTTTGAGGTAAATTGTGTTCCTCTATCTGATACAATGGTCCTCAGAACTCCGTGCAGCATACTATCCTGGTCATGTATATCTTGGCCAACTTCGCACTGGTGTATGTGGTTTTCACGGGGATAAAATGGGCTACCTTCGTCAATCGATCCACTACTACCCAGATTGAGTCATATCCTGCCTTGGTCCTGGGCAATCCGGTGATAAAATCCATGCCAAGCTTCTCCCAGTTCCATTCGGGTATCGGCATAGGCTGCAACAATCTTGCTGGCTTCTGATGTTCTGCCTTTACTCTCTGGCATACATCGCATACGGCTACATACTCGGCAATATCCTTCTTCATTCCCGTCCACCAGAAACGTTCCTTCAAATCCAATTACATCTTGGTGTTTCCGGGGTGTATCGAGTATGGTGAATCATGTGCTTCCTGCAGTATCAACTTCCTGATCTCCGGGTCGTTGGGCACATAGATTCGATCCTCAAACCACAAGGTGTCGTGTTCGTCCTCACGAAATCCCTTGGCTTTTCCCTCACTCATCCGTTTCATTGTCTCTGCGATTTCCTTATCATCCTTCTGGGCTTCACGTATCTTTCCCAGCAATGTCGACTGAACCTCCAACGTTGCAATGAAACCTCTAGAAACTATCTCCAAACAAAACTCCCTGAGATGTCCTGCTAGCTCCTGTGGCAATCCCCCTTTAATTAGGGTATTTGCATAACTCTTCCGGCTCAAAGCGTCTGCTACGACGTTGGCCTTTCCTGGATGATAGTGTAGCTTCATATCATAATCCTTTATAAGCTCCAACCATCTCCTTTTCCTGAGGTTCAGCTCCTTCTGTGTGAAAATGTACTTCAAACTCTTGTGATCCGTGTACACATCACAACGATTTCCAATAAGGAAATGTCTCCAGGTTTTCAGTGCGTGCACTACAGCTGCTAACTCCAGATCGTGCATCGCGTAATTCAACTCGTGCGGTCGCAGTTGAGGGATGCATAGGAAACAACTCTTCCATCCTGCATAAGTACTCCTCCAAGTCCTAAGCGTGAAGCGTCGCAGTACACATGGAAATCCTTTCGTATATCTAGCAATATCAGCACTGGGGCTGTCGTCAACCGTTTCTTCAACTCCTGGAAACTTTCTTCACACTCTTCAGTCCAATCGAACTTTGTCTCCTTCTTCAACAATGTCGTCATTGGCTTAGCAATCTTGGAGAAATTTTCTATAAATCTCCGGTAGTATCCCGCGAGTCCAAGAAAACTACGGATCTCTCCAACTGAAGTGGGTGCCAACCACTCCGTGACTGCCTGCACTTTGACGGGGTCCACTGCTATACCTTCTCCTGATATAACATGCCCTAGGAATCCGACTTCCTTCAACCAAAACTCGCATTTGCTAAACTTGGCATACAACTGATGTTCTCTGAGCTTCTCCAATACCAAACGCAAATGCTCTGCATGTTCCTCTTCATCCTTCGAGTACACCAGAATATCATCAATGAATACCACGACGAACTTATCCAAGAACTCCATGAACACCTTGTTCATCATACTCATGAAGTAGGCAGGGGCGTTAGTCAATCCAAATGACATAACCGTATACTCATATAGCCCGTACCGTGTGGTGAAGGCTGTGTTAGGTATATCCTTCTCTCGGATCTTCAATTGGTGTTATCCCGATCGTAGATCTATCTTGGAGAATACTTTCGCTCCCTGGAGTTGGTAGAACAAATCATTGATCATCGACAGCGGGTACTTATTCTTAATAGTCACTTTATTCAGCGCACGATAATCAACAACCATTCTTAATGATCCATCCTTCTTCTCGACCAAAAGCACTGGAGCTCCCCAAGGTGATGAACTTCGGCGAATAAATCCTTTCTCCAATAACTCCTTAATCTGCTTCTTGATCTCCTCCAGATCATTCACTGGCATCCGATACGGTCTCTTAGATATTGGTCCGGTGCCAGGCAATAACTCTATCAAAAATTCAATATCTCTATCCGGTGGCATGCCTGGTAACTCCTCTGGGAACACATCCGGATAATCCTTTACTACTGGCACTCCCTCCTGAACAACTCCCATGAGAGAATGTACTTGGGTCCTTATAGGCGAATGCCTAGATACATACTTAATCCTTTTTCCCTCCGGGGTGGTGAGCAAAATATACTTACTGGCACAATCGATATTACCTCCATACTTCGATAGCCAATCCATACCTAATATCACATCCAATCCTTGTGACTCCAGAACTATTAGGTCGGAGGGGAAAGTGTGGCGTCCTATGGTCTATGGCGTCTGAAAACATCCTTGGTGTGCCATATACTTTGCTCCTGGTGAACTTACTAACATGGGGGTCTTAAGAACTCGGGTGGACATCCTATGTCTATTTATGAATCCGCTTGAAATGTATGAATGCGATGCACCAGTATCGAAAAGAACTATTGCGGTAAATGTCTTAACCAAAAACTTACCGACAACAGCATCTGGTTGCTCTTCTACCTCCTCCACGGTCACGTGGTTCACTTGTCCTTTGTTGAATGGGTTGGGCTTCTTCCCGGCGCTTCCATTGCCGTTCCCATTCTTAGCTTCAGGGCAGTCATTGGCATAATGTCCATTCTTCCCGCACTTGAAACAAGTGACGTGGCTGAAATCCTTCTTGGCGGGTGTGGACGGGGTAGAGCGGCTCTGGTTATTACTTGCTCCATTCCCATTTCCATTTCCATTCTTAGGGCCATTGTGGTTGTGGGAAATTCCATGGTTATGGGTATACCCTCCCAAATTCGGAGTGAATCTGGGCTTCTGCTGGGCTCCAGAATTATTCCTTCCTTGTCCATACTTCCACTTGCGGCTTTCAATCTGCTGCTGCTTCCCTTCAATCATAAGAGCTTTATCTACCAACTCCTGATAGTTGTTGAAAGTTGCCACAATCAACTGTACGCTCATCTCATCATTCAGCCCTTCCATAAATCTCTCCTGCTTAGCAGCATCTGTGGCCACATCATCTGGGGCATAACGAGATAGGGTACTAAACTCATCCACGTACTGAGCTACAGTACGGTTTCCTTGGCGCAAGTTGCGAAACTCCCGCTTCTTCATGCTCATAGCTCCAGTTGAGATATGGGCTGTACGGAAAGCTTTCTAAAACTGCTCCCAAGTGACATTGGCTATGGGGAAAGTGGCTGTGTAATTCTCCCACCATGCTGTGGCTGGTCCAGACAACTGGTGTGCGGCAAATCGCACCTTCTCAGCATCCGAGCAATTGGCAGTGGTCAAATCCCTTCCAATCTTGCGTAGCCAGTCATCAGCCACTATTGGTTCGATGCTGCTAGCAAACACGGGTGGTTGCAACCTTAAGAAACGTGTCAGGTTGTCCACGGGTGGTGGTGGTGGAGGGTTGTTGTTGTTGTTCTAGTTGTTCTGAGTGTTCTGGACAAGAAGTTGCATCAAGGTGTTCTGCTGCTGGATCAACTGGGTGAGCTCAGGGGGAAACTCAAATCCGGGCTCACGTCTTGGAGGCATCTGATGGGTGTAGAGGGAAGAGATTAGAATAGAATTGAGGTCTAAGGGAAATTGACTACCCATATGCACATGAGACAAACACAATCATATCACACCAATCAATTTCAAGCAAGATCTTACAAATCTAACTACCGTTACAAAAAGTGCTCTAAATACTACTGTGTGGGGGTAAACTACTAGTCATAGGGTGGTCATCTAGAAATATTGATCGGCGGAAGATTCCATGATGTCTGCTCCAGCTTCATCTTCATAGTCTTCGTCTTTACTATCATCGGGTTCTGAATCCGTGTCGTCGATGATAATGTAATCTTCAGGACAAATCTCCTTGGGTTCTTCTTCCTCTTCTTCACCTCCTGGTGCTGGATCTCCCATGAATACTCCTAGCTTCCTTGTCAAATCATCATTCTTCTCCACTAGTATCAACATCTTCTCCTCGTATCCGTCACGAGTAGACTTAAGTTCTTCTTCTAGCTCCAAATTCATGTTTAGTGTCTTCTTCAATTCTATCATCCCAGCGCACATCTGGTGCTCCTGTCGTCGAATGTGTTGGTTCAACTCATGGATGAACGCGGCAATGGACCTATCCTTCCGGGTGCTGATCATATCCCAACTCTCATCTCGGCGTCCACAAATCTGGTAGATGGCGTCCTTCAGCTCCTGTTTATAGACTTCTCCAATCCTTCCCATTGTGATGTGGGCAGCCATGCTCTTTCCTAGGCTCCAGGATGGTGCATTAAAAGAAAACTCTATTGGCTCAGTGGATGGTGCAAAGGTTCTCCCGGGAATTTGAACTTGTATGCTCCATTGCTCCTCTTCCGGTAAAGTGGCGGTGTAGGTCCCGGTAAAGCTTGGTATTCCTATATTCATGTACCTCGTGACTTCCTTCAAGTGTCGTCCAAATGGTGTGTCTTCATCCGGTTGAGTGAACTTGTTCCTTGGGTCCACCATCCTAAAGAAGTAGAAAATGGAGAGAAGTCAGAAATGAGTAGAGAAAAGTGATCTAGGGTCTGTCTTAGTGGTCGTGTCCTACATTCAGCGTGTGCTCTGATACCATCTTTGTAGCGACCACGATCCAAATGGACCGAAGTCTCTGTGTTCTATGTCATCCCTGGATCGGTAGTGCTGACACACACAGTACTTGAAGGATTTATAACAGAGTGGCAATCACACACTTATTACATCGGATGTCTCCAATGAGAACTTATTACAAAAGTCTATGGCTTAAGGCCATCTAACAAAATAACAACGGAAGGCTTGGAAGATAAGTGAGTCCATCAACTCCAACGGCATAGCTGAGTGCATGACAAACAACCTAGCACGTCTTATTCCTCGTCTAAAAAGTCTACAACGTAATATGTTGCAGCCCAAAAATGGGTCAGCACATGGAATATGCTGGCAAGATAACACAGAAGATGCAAGTAACAGAATAAAGGCTATACTATATGCATATTTGGCTGGTGGAGGCTCTAAGGTTAAAGTTTTTGCGTAAAGCCAATTTTTCCCTACAACAAAGGAATAAATTTTATTTTAACTATCATGTTGGTTGAAAATCATTGAGAAGGTACCTCCAACTCAATCCCAAATTAAAATTATCATTAACCCAACAAATTAAAATTATAGCGTGATGAGATTAACCAATAATTCAAGTACCAGATACTCAAGATGTCCATAACCGGGGACATGGCTAATCATGATCAGTTTGTACACTCTGCAGAGGTTTGTGCACTTTTCCCACAAAACTCGATCGCCTCCGTTTGGTTTCTCGCACTGCATGGTGTTTGAGAAATGGATGACCGAGACACAGTCTTTCCGAAGAGGTCCCCTTAACCGGATAGATAGGCCGGTACACCTACAATCCCTCTACATCTGCTAGCCCATCACGAAAAGGTTTCCCACAACTTACTCAACTATGCGACAGCCCATATTGGCATGTGGCTGCACACGGAAGTTTCTAGCATGAATAGTTTTTATGATCCATTTGAGCCTGGGTGGCATTCCATAGGAAAAATCACACGGAACCCCGGGATTTCCTAGGACAACACTGGATTCCCCAGGTGCCCAACAACCAATCCACCCAGATGTGTATTCAAGTAGCCACCTTAAGTTGAATCCTTAATTAACAACTCACATCTGTCATGGATTTCGCTCGAACCCAAACCACATCTACGAGCATAGCATAGAAACCTAAGCAAACGTAGAAGTAACTCCCAAGGATTTGAAAATAATGCAGGTAATAGGTTCTACCACAATCTACTTCCCAGTCCCACAAGTTAAGAGATCCTACTCATGCAATGTGTGAGGGTTTGATCTAATGCATAAAAACTGGGTAATAAAAGGTATGATCAAAGTGTTACTTGCCTTGCTGACGATTCGCAAAACCTAGAGACTCGTAGTAGCAC
Organism: Secale cereale; assembly: GCA_902687465.1. Taxonomy (NCBI): domain Eukaryota; kingdom Viridiplantae; phylum Streptophyta; class Magnoliopsida; order Poales; family Poaceae; genus Secale; species Secale cereale. The sequence goes on along the minus strand of LR738710.1, from coordinate 866,733,833 downwards.
GCTTCACAGTCCGGGTATTCTATCGCAAGCTAACAATAGCATACATAAGCAAACAAGCAAAGATGCACAAACAAAACTCCTAAAGATAAGATCTAACCAAAAAGTTCAACTTAAGAACTCCGGTTTGCAAAAGGAATCAAATCGAAAGAAGCAACGAAACTCAAACTGCGAAAGAAACGAGCTCCAGTTACTAATTGGCCTAAAGTCAAATTTTACAGTAGCCAAAACTTTGTTCAAGTTGGTTAAACAGAAAGAGGGCGTCGAGACGAAGATCTGGGATTTTGAATCACCTGATTCCGACTCTCGAGCGAAAAGAAAAACGAAAAACAAGATCAAGGCAGAAATCGCGATCGGAATAATCACGGATAAATACCCCGAAAAAGAAAACTGACAAACAGGCTAACGAACGAACGTTCGCTGTCTGCGGCTAATGGACGAACAGCGTTCGTTAAAACGAACGTACGGACGAACGTCCGCTAAATAACTAAACCGAAGAAAACCAATCTAAACCTAAAAAAACAGATCTAGGATTTTCCTAAAAAAACCGATCGGTTTCTTGGAGAAGAACTGACGGCGGCGGCGGGGCTTCCTCGGCGGCGGCGGGACTCCGGCGGACGGCGGCGTCGGGTCCGAAGGCAGCGGGCGGCGGCGAGCGGCGCGGGCGGCAGCGGCGGCGGCACAGGGCTCGAGGCGGCGGCGCGGCTAGGGTTCGGCAGGGCGGCTGGGCTGTTGCGGGCCGGCGGCTGGCGCTTATAAAGGCCAGAGTCCTGGCCTAACACGGCCCGGAGTCGGTTTGCCCCTTTTTTTAAAGAGTCCTGACATAGCAAAACTAACGAAAGAAACACTAAACGGACTCCAAAAATCCCGAAATAAATTTTCACCGTCCTCTAATAATATTTAGGACAAAGTGAACATTTTTTCCCGGACCTAAATGCAATTTTGAAAAACACGCGTTTTTCCTATGAGAATAAAATCGCAAATAAATCCAGAAAAATACCAAAAGTGATTTTAACATTTTTCCTCCAATATTTCTGTTATTTTGGAGAAGTCATATTATCTCCACTCATATATTGTATTTAGAAATATTTTTAGGAGGGAAAAATAATTAAAACCAACACTGTCCTCGTACCGGTATTCGAGTAGACTCAAATACAAAACGGTAGAATTCCCAACTCTCTCCGTAGGTCCTTGAGTTGCTTAGAATTTCGAGGGTCGCCACAAACAAAAATGCAGATAAACATGCAATGCAGTATGATCTATGTATAACATTCCAAAATGAAAATTTGGGATGTTACATTACTGTCGAGCAATTGATAGAAAAGCGAATAATTATGAGACTATCTAGGCATGATCATTGTATATAGGCATCACGTCCGAGACAAGTAGACCGAAATATTTTGCATCTACTACTATTAACCCACACATCGACCGCTATCCAGCATGCATCTAGTGTATTGAGTTCATAAGAACAGAGTAACGCCTTAAGAAAGATGACATGATGTAGAGGGATAAACTCAAGCAATATGATGAAAACCCCATCTTTTTATCCTCGATGGCAACAATACAATATGTGCCTTGCTGCCCCTACTGTCACTGGGAAAGTACACCGGAAGATTGAACCCAAAGCCAAGCACTTCTCCCATTGCAAGAACTATAGATCTAGTAGGCCAAACCAAACCAATAATTTGAAGAGACTTGCAAGGATATTATGAGCACACATAAAAAGTTCAGAGAAGAACCAAATATCTTTCATAGAGAACCTTGATCATAAACTCATAATTCATCGGATCTCGAGAAACACACCGCAAAAAGAGATTACATCGAATAGATCTTCTCGAAGACCGAGGAGAACTTTGTATTGAGATCCAGAGAGAGAGAAGAAGCCATCTAGATACTAGCTATGGACCCGAAGGTCTGTGGGAAACTACTCACAACTCATGGTGAGGGCGATGTTGATGATGATGATGAAGGCCTCCGTGATGGATCCCCCTCCCGGAACAGGCTCCAAGATGGGATCTCCACGGGAACAGAAGCTACGGCGGTGGAATTAGGGTTTTCTCTCTGCGTATGGAGTTTCTGGGTACGTAGGTATATATAGGAAGAAGGGGGGCACTGGGGTCCACACGGGCTGCCCTCGAGGCAGGGGGCGCGCCCTGGGAAGGGGGGCGCGCCCCCCACCCACGAGGGTGGCCCCTCTGTCCCCTGGCTTGGCCCTGAAGTCTTTCGTGCGTGATTTCCTCCAAAAATATCTCTCGCGAAGGTTTCATTCCGTTTGGACTCCGTTTGATATTCCTTTTCTGCAAAACCCTGAAATAGCCAAAAAACAGCAATCTGGACTGGGCCTTTGGGTTAGTTGGTTAGTCCCAAAAATGATATAAAAGTGAATGATAAAGCCCATTAAACATCCAAGACTTCATAAATAATAGCATGGAACAATAAAAAATTATAGATACGTTGGAGACGTATCAAGCAACCCCAAGCTTAATTACTGCTCGTCCTCGAGTAGGTAAATGATAACGAAAGAATTTTTGATGTGGAATGCTAACCAATATAGTTATCCAATGTAATTATCTTAATTGTGGCATGAATGTTCAGATCTGAAAGATTCTAGACAAAAGTTTATATTGACATAAGAAATAACAATACTTCAAGCAACACTAACAAAGCAATCATGTCTTCTCAAAATACTATGGCTAAAGAAATTTATCCCTACAAAATCATATAATGTTGGCTATGCTCCCTTATTATCACACTAAATATTCATATCATGCACAACCCCGATTTCAGCCAAGCATTTGTTTTCATGCTCTATCTTTTCAAACCTTTCAACTTTCACGCAATACATGAGCGTGAGCCATGGACATAAAACTATGGGTGGAATAGAGGTGGTTGTGGAGAAGACAAAAAGAGGGAGATAGTCTCACATCGACTAGGCGTATCAACGGGCTATGGAGATGCCCATCAATATATATCAATGTGAGTGAGTAGGGATTGCCATGCAACGGATGCACTAGAGCTAAATATGAATGAAAGCTCAACAAAAGAAACTAGTGGGTGTGCATCCAACTTGCTTGCTCACGAAGACCTAGGGCATTTTAGGAAGCCCATCGTTGGAATATACAAGCCAAGTTCTATAACGAAAATTCCCACTAGTATAAGAAAGTGACTAAGCATGAGACTCTCTACAATGAAGAACATGGTGCTACTTTGAAGCACAAGTGTGGAAAAAGATAGTAGCAATTGTCCCTTTTCCTTTTCTCTTTTTTTCCCTTTTTTTCTTCTTTTTTTCCTTTTATTTTTTTGGGCCTTTCTTTTTTTTCCTCTTGGCGTTTCCTTTTTTTCCCTTTTTTTGCGGAGGGTTTATAGATTCAGCCTTTCCTCCCATGGGACAATGCTCTAAAAATGATGATCATCACACTTTCATTACAACACAATATTACAACTCGATACTACAACAACAAAGTATGACTCTATATGAATGCCTCCGGCGGTGTACCGGTATGTGAAACGAAACAAGAGTGACATGTATGAAAAGATTATGCATGGTGGCCTTGCCACAAATACGATGTCAACTACATGATCGTGCATGGCAATGCGTGTCATATAAATGGAATGGTGGAAAGTTGCATGGCAATATATCTCGGAATGGCTATGGAAATGCGATGATAGGTAGGTGATACATCCAAAACGTATCTATAATTTCTGCTTGCTCCATGCCTTTTTTGTGTGATATTGCTATGATATTTATGCACTTCCATACACTTTTGATCATATTTGGACTAACCTACTAATGGTTGCAAAAGTGCACAATGTTCTTATTTTACACTTTATTGTGTAGGAATTACTTGGAAATTGACAAAAGCGAAAAGGAGTCGTATTGGAGTAGGACTCTGACTTTCCTGAAATCTGTCTGAGAACGTTTTTTAAAGATGGTCGCGTTCCGGCCCGAAGACGACGTCAAACGGAAAAAGTATAGTTGCGAAAGTTTTGGGAATTTCGAGGCGATGCTTCTGGATATAAAATTCGTCCAAATCGGAGTCCGGACGGCCGAGTAAAGCCCGTTTTACTGAGGCCCAAAATCTGATGACGGGAATCCGAGAGTCTATATAAAGAGAGGAAACCTAGGTCACCAAGGGCCACGAATTTTCCTCCTCCCAAGCCGCCGTCTTGGAGGGGAGGACCAGCACCATTGCAGCACCATCCACAAGGAAGAAGGGGGGCCAAGGAGCCGCTGCCCCCTAGGGCCGCCGCCGCCCCGAGGGCCGCCGCCTCCGTGGCTGCCGCCGGCCATCTCCTCCTCGCGGGGCTGCACCTCTCCATCAACACCATCATCAACCTCCTCCTCACCATGTCCATGTGTGAGTAGTCTTCTCCGGGGCCGAGGGCTCGTACGTGTAGCAATGTGGTTATCTCTCTCTCCCATGATGTGATCTTCGTTGTGATCATAGGCTATGTTAATCTAGGGTGATCCCATGATATTTCCCCTTCCTCTATGTATTGGATTGATGTACTCACTTGTCTTTATCTAGTATAATCCCCGGGACCAAGGTGACAGCGGTCTATTGGACATGGATTAGAAAAATATTTTCATGAGTGATTTCCTCTCTTGTGTGTTGATTGAAGATTGAGAGTCTCTTGGTGCTTGTCTTTGACTATCCTTTAGATATGTTGTGGTGATTGTGGGACTCTCTTTGGATGGCCGCGGTGACATTAGGAAATCCTTAGATTGAGAACTACGAACTTTGAGGTGTGCTTTTGTAGCCCTACATAATTCTCGTCCTCTCTTGACCACGAAGGAATGACCTCTGGGTGCGTCTCCATTGCATGTTTTATGGGAAATATCATGTGATTCGATTATGTTAATGTTGTTGGGAGTTGCCTCTAGTGAAAGTATGATCCCTAGGCCTTGTTTCCACCATTACAATACCATTTGTGCTCCCGTTTACCACTTGTTTGCTTGCTGCACTTTTTATTACATATTTATATTACTTTGTTTTGTCATCCATATCACTTGCCATTTAACATCTCTTCGCCGAACTAGTGCATCTATACAACTCCTAGTTGTATTAGGTGTGTTGGGGACACAAGAGACTTCTTGTATCTTAGTTGCAGGGTTGCTTGAGAGAGACCACCTTCAACCTCTACTTCCCTGAGTTCGATAAACCTTAGGCCATCCACTTGAGGGAAATTGCTGCTGTCCTACAAACCTCTGCGCTTGGGGGCCCAACATAGTCTACAAGAGTAGAAGCATGTGTAGACATCAAGCTATTTCTGGCGCCGTTGCCGAGGAGGTGAGCGCTTGAAGGTATATCTTTAGATCTTGCAATTAAATCTTTTTGTTTCTTGTTTTTATTTTCACTAGTTTTGCTTAATGGAAAACAACAAAAATATGAGAGAGTTTTATAAGCTCTACCTTGAACTTGGACATGATGTGTTCGAAGAGAAAATTAAAAAAACCTTTGGAACTTTATTATTTGCATAACAATCATGATGGTGGTGATGTTATTAGTATGTTTCTTTTTAATATCAATATTGCTAATGACATGGAAAGCTCTAAGCTTGGGGATGACACGTTTGATGAACATGATATTTTTAGTCCCCCAACTTTTGGGGAGAAAATTTACTTTGATGATACTATGCCTCCTATATATGATGATTACAATGATGAATATGATATTTTCAGTCCACTTACTATTGAGGATAAAATTTATTATTATTATGATATGCTTCCTAAATACGATGATTACCATGATGGTTATGATAGTCTTACTCTCACTATTCCTAATAAGAAAGATTTTGCTTATATGAAGAGTAATGACACTTTCATGCTTTTGAATCATGGAAATAATGCCTTATGTGATAGTTATATTGTTGAGTTCATCCATGATGCCACTGAAATTTATAATGAGAGAGGGAGACATGGTTCTAAATATCTTAATAATAAGAAGTTTCCTCTTTTTATGGTGAATATTTTGAAGTTATGTTGGTTTTGCCTTCCTATGCTAGTTGCTTTGTGCGTCAATGAATTATTCTATTGCAATATTCCTATGCATAGGAAGCATGTTAGGCTTAAATGTGTTTGGTATTTGCTTCTTGATGCTCTCTTTTGTTCTTCAACTCTTATTCTTACGAGAGCATCATTAAAGTCTTAAGCCTAGCTTAAAGGCATAAAAGAAAGCGTTTTTGGGAGGCAGCCCACAATGAATAAAATTTTATTTTGCTTTTGTTGTGTCTTGATGTTGTTACTACAGTAGCATCATCATTGTATCTTTACTTTTCAGCTTTATGCCAAGTGTAGCCTCTGATTGCAAGAAAGTTCAAAAGTTGTGACGTGCCTTCCAGGAAACAGATTCTGTCCTTGGACAGAAAAATTCATATAAAATCACCAGATCATCTTTTTGATCTGAATTTTTTCGACAGCGTGCTCTATACAATTTTCTTTCGGGCGTCTGTTCTGAGTTTTTTTATTAGAGTTGCAGAAGCGCCCCGAAAAAATCATTTACTACCTGCTGGTCTGTTTTTCACAGATTCTGTCCTGTTTTGCCTTTCCTTTATTTTGCAAACCTTGAGCTTGCTTTTTCTTTGCAAAAACCTTTTGGCAATCTTGAGAAACAGTAGACCTTCAAGAATATCCTTATTTCCAGTAAGGAACAATTATTTTATTATGGGTACTAACCTCGCTAATCAGATTATGATGAGTTATGTATGAAGGGAGTTTTCAAGTGTGCGAGGGAAGATGATAAAAAGATTAAGGAGTGTCAAACACTCAAGCTTGGGGATGCCCCCATGCACCCCCAAGAAATATTCAAGAAGACTCAAGCGTCTAAGCTTGGGGATGCCCCCGTGCATCCCCTTCTCCATCAACAATTATCAGTTCATCTTTCGTTCCACTATATTTTTATCACTTCATGTGTTATGTGCTATGCTTGGAGCGTCTTGCTTTTAGTTTCCTTTTTAGTTTTCTTTAGCTTTGCTTGCTGTTCATAACGAGTTGGAACCCAGCTTTCTTTGTGTGGGAGAGAGACCCGCTCCACTTCAACCTAGAACATAACATAGAATTTTCATGTCTATCTTTGCTGTGTGTGTTCTTTGTCTTTCAATAGCTACTATCATGTTCAGCTCTTAGTTTTCATGCTTATCTTTTTAAAGAGCTTTTGTTTAGTTGGTCGCTGGAACTCTCTTTATTTATCATGCTTATCTTGTTAAGAGAGTTGGCTTCTATTGCACTGGTTGATATGTCTATGATAAAAATGCTATGTGCATAATGGTGCTTAGTAGTTCATGTTTTCTTATGGTTAGTCTCAAATAGCTGGGGGGTTCTCAATGTGTTATTGGAGTACCAACATGATTTGTTTGCCTATGATGTGGTATGGTTTAGTGGTATCTTCCCCCAAGAATTTATTTTGATTGACTTGGCGTATGCTCACGCATATTTAAGACTGTAAAGAAAGTCTATCAAGCCTTGATGATCTTTAATTTCTGAGTAGCGATATAACTTCCATGCCTGATTCAATGTTGTTTTGTCGCTCTGCATGATTATGACCGTCATTGCTCTTTTAGTTGGTCACTCCCAGTCTTTTGCTAACCTTCGCCTGTACTAAGCGGACTGACTGCTTGTGCATCCAAAATCCTTCAAACCAGTTATGCCATATGAGTCCACCATACCTTCCTATACATGGTATTTACCTGCCATTCCTAACGAAGACTTTCATGTACCATCTCGAAATTATTCAAAAAAAAGCATTTCTCTTTTGTGCCTCTGTTTTAGCTCATGAGGAAGTAGTAGTTAATTCATGATCTTTTTAAGTTGGACAAGCTTCACCCCGGGATTGCATGTCTAATGTGCAAACCCATAATACGAGAAGGAACTGGCATAGAGTGCGCCCGGCTCATTAAAAAAATATACAACAAACAAACCCTCCTTCACGCTTTGTTCATGAGAAATCAGAAAACATTGGCAGTGATAAACAAAGGAGATTAAGAGGATGTGATCGTCCTCATTCGGGAGCCGTTCCTCGAAACTTGTTCAGCTCAAGAAGTAATTGAGTTATCTGCTAGCATTCGTTGACGAAACATGCATATCCAAAAATATAATTTTTACTTCTGTTTTTAAAACCAAGAGCTCTGGTACATGTTTAGTTTTTGTTTCCGACCACGGGTTTTCAACCTTGCCATCAAAAGCCACGGTTCGAGAGTCTCCACCTTCTTTAAAGCACCAATTATTGAGAGCATGATTGTCATTCTGAGTGTAATGTGCATTGTCCCAAAGTACCATTGTCTTTTGCATGATTATGATATCGTTTATTCTGAAATCATTGTATCTAGTCGGCACTTAAACTTTGGAGGTGCCCCTGCATTTATGTTTGCTTCACTAAAGGGGGCAAGCGAGGTACCACTTTATCATATTTGCACACCATGCTCACTACAAATCTATTGAGTGTTTCAGTATCATATTGTAAAACTTTCAGTTGTTTGTGATTTTCTCATGAGGCAACTTAATTACTACAGATTCATTATCTCAGTAAGCATTTGTCATGTGACTGAAAAGTCCTTATATGGTTAATAGCATGTCACCACAGAAATTATGCTTGTTATCATTTACCTACTCGAGGACGAGCAGGAATTAAGCTTGGGGATGTTGATACGTCCAAAACGTATCTATAATTTCTGCTTGCTCCATGCCTTTTTTGTGTGATATTGCTATAATATTTATGCACTTCCATACACTTTTGATCATATTTGGACTAACCTACTAATCGTTGCAAAAGTGCACAATGTTCTTGTTTTACACTTTATTGTGTAGGAATTACTTGGAAATTGACAAAAGTGCAAAAGGAGTCGTATTGGAGTAGGACTCTGACTTTCCTGAAATCTGTCTGAGAACGTTTTTTAAAGATGGTCACGTTCCGGCCCGAAGACGACGTCAAACGGGAAAAGTCTAGTTGCGAAAGTTGTGGGGAATTTCGAGGCGATGCTTCTGGATATAAAATTCGTCCAAATCGGAGTCCGGACGGCCAAGTAAATCCCAATTTACTGAGGCCCAAAATCTGATGACGGGAATCCGAGAGTCTATATAAAGAGAGGAAACCTAGGTCACCAAGGGCCACGAATTTTCCTCCTCCCAAGCCGCCGTCTTGGAGGGGAGGACCAGCACCATTGCAGCACCATCCACAAGGAAAAAGGGGGGCCAAGGAGCCGCTGCCCCCTAGGGCCGCCGCCGCCCCGAGGGCCGCCGCCGCCGCCGCGCCCCCAAGGGCCGCCGCCGCCGCCTCCGTGGCTGCCGCCGGCCATCTCCTCCTCGCGGGGCTGCACCTCTCCATCAACACCATCATCAACCTCCTCCTCACCATGTCCATGTGTGAGTAGTCTTCTCCGGGGCCGAGGGCTCGTACGTGTAGCAATGTGGTTATCTCTCTCTCCCATGATGTGATCTTCGTTGTGATCATAGGCTATGTTAATCTAGGGTGATCCCATGATATTTCCCCTTCCTCTATGTATTGGATTGATGTACTCACTTGTCTTTATCTAGTATAATCCCCGAGACCAAGGTGACAGCGGTCTATTGGACATGGATTAGAAAAATATTTTCATGAGTGATTTCCTCTCTTGTGTGTTGATTGAAGATTGAGAGTCTCTTGGTGCTTGTTTTTGACTATCCTTTAGATATGTTGTGGTGATTGTGGGACTCTCTTTGGATGGCCGCAGTGACATTGGGAAATCCTTAGATTGAGAACTACGAACTTTGAGGTGTGCTTTTGTAGCCCTACATAATTCTCGTCCTCTCTTGACCACGAAGGAATGACCTCCGGGTGCGTCTCCATTGCATGTTTTATGGGAAATATCATGTGATTCGATTATGTTAATGTTGTTGGGAGTTGCCTCTAGTGAAAGTATGATCCCTAGGCCTTGTTTCCACCATTGCAATACCATTTGTGCTCCCGTTTACCACTTGTTTGCTTGCTGCACTTTTTATTACAGATTTATATTACTTTGTTTTGCCATCCATATCACTTGCCATTTAACATCTCTTCGCCGAACTAGTGCATCTATACAACTCCTAGTTGTATTAGGTGTGTTGGGTACACAAGAGACTTCTTGTATCTTAGTTGCAGGGTTGCTTGAGAGAGACCATCTTCAACCTCTACTTCCCTGAGTTCGATAAACCTTACGTCATTCACTTGAGGGAAATTGCTGCTGTCCTACAAACCTCTGCGCTTGGGGGCCCAACATAGTCTAGAAGAGTAGAAGCGTGTGTAGACATCAGTAGGTACGGTGGCTGTTTTGAGGAACAATATTGTGGCTGTTTTGAGGAAGGATATATAGTGGGTTTATGCCACCGGCGAAAGTTGCGCGGTACAAGAGAGGCTAGCAATGGTGGAAGGGTGAGAGTGCGTATAATCCATGGACTCAACATTAGTCATAAGAACTCATATACTTATTGCAAAAATCTACGAGTCATCAAAACAAAGCAATCAACGCATGCTCCTAGGGGGCAGGTTGGTAGGAGTTAACCATCGCGCGCCCCCGACCTCCACACAAAGGTTGACACTCTATAAATACCTCATGCTTTAACTTAGTCACATAACGGTTCACCATACGTGCATGCTACGGGAATCACTAACCTTAACACAAGTATTTCTCAATTTCATAATAACTCCACTAGCATGACTTTAATATCACTATCCTCATGTCTCAAAACAATTATCAAGCATCCAACATCTCTTTCTATTCAATGCGCTTGGTGTGAATTTTTTTACTACATTGACATTGGATGTTTATCATGTGAAGACTAGTTTCTTTAGCCCAAACACTTTAACATGTCGTTTTAATAGACTCTTGATACGTCCAAAACGTATCTATAATTTCTGCTTGCTCCATGCTTCTTTTGTGTGATATTGCTATGATATTGATGTACTTCCATACACTTTTGATCATATTTGGACTAACCTATTAACTCAGTGCACCACAGTGCCAGTTCCTGTTTTCTACTGTTTTTCTATTTTAGGTTTCCCCCATATTAAAAGTGCTCCAAAAATTCCAGGAAAAATATAGGAAAAATCAGCGTACAGGAAGCTTCACGAAGAACAAAAGATGGGCCAGAGGGGAGCCAGGGGAGGCCCAGGTGGCCACCTGGCGCGGCCCCACCCCTGGCCGCACCAGGGGGGCGCGGCCCCACCCCTGGCCTACGTCTAGTTGGTTTGGTATTGTTTGGGCGTCGGATTACAGGGAGCGGATTCGCTTGCCTGTGTCTCGATGGGTTGATTGTTGCTTGTCCCTGAACCATCGCCGGGTCGTCCCTTTATATAGAGGTGACGCCTGGTCCGGTTTACAGAGTCCCGAGACCGGCTCATACTTGTGTCCGCCTCGGTGTCTGTCTTTTCTTCCTTATCTCTCAAGTTACATCACTTGTCGGTTTACAAACCTCACTTTTACACATGGGCCCTAAGATCTCATGGGCCGTAACCTTTACTAAGTACTACAACCAAGTGTAATATAACTAAGCCGGTTTACATTAGCCGGTTCATACCTGCTAGTCATATCCCTGACATTAGGCCCCAGAATGATTTGAACGTGTTCATATCAGTCTTCCTTGTCTTATATGATTTTCTTCTTTGTCTTCACATTTTTGTAAACCGGCTCTAACGTCATCTTCGAGAATCATTAAATCTGTCCGTGACATCATCTCCGCATTTAACGCTGCGAGCTGTACTGTAGCTTTGTTTAATGGTTATCCGAAAATCGAGGCGTCAAAAAAGGATCATAATCCGATCTTTACCCCCTCGAATCCCGCACCTGTCGCTTCGCATCTGTCCTTCGCTTATAAATATCGCCGTCCCCCTTCATTCTTCCTTCTTCTCGCCTCTTCTTCCTTCGTCTGCCGCCCGAGCTTCAATACTCCATTGACGCCCGAGCTTGAAGCGCCGCCGTTGCCTCGCCGAGTCAAAATTTCCCTGGCCGCTGCATCAACCTGATTCGACCAGAGAACTCCGCCGCTGTCCTCCATTGCTCGGGTACGTCCTTTCTTCCTCATTACCGATCTGTATCTGCTAGTGTTCCTCCCTTGTTCTTCCGCCATTAGGGCTTCCAACGAAAGCTTCGTCTTGTTCCTCGTAGATACTTACCTCGTAGAAGATTTGCGACCTTTAGGCCCAGTTAACAGATCTTCCACTAATATTAGCTTTAGATCTCGCCACTTATACTTAATCCTATAGATTCATCTGCTTCGCATAAGATCCTTGACGTTTCTTCTCGTATTTTCTTGCACTTTATTTTTCTTTTCCTCGCACACCCAGATCTGTCCCACTTTAGCTGTTTACAAGGAAACTGTTTCTTCTCCTTTGTAGATCCATTACGTATGCTCCGGTTTAAACTCTTATGCCATGTTCTTGCGAAACTTTCGAAACTGAACGCGACGGTTTAGCTGTTCCTCATTTATTGTCGTGAACCGGAAATGACGTAACTCCCTGATATTGCCGGTCTAACCATGCCATTAGTCCTCGGTTCAAACCGTTGTGTAACTTTCATAGATAGTTGCCGGTTTATACTGCTGCACCCGCATAATCCGTTTTTTTACACTTTATCTTTTTCAGTACTTGTCCTTCCATTGCTATGGCCAAACAATACGTCTCCTGTGACTGGCTTCCTCCCATCATCACGGAAGAAGACTTGGTCAGAATTTCTGAAGTTGGTACCTTAGGCCCTCAGTCTGTTTTGAAGTGGCGAGCTCCGGGTAATGAATGCCCCCCTACTCCCAGACCTGGGGAAGTTATTGTGTTCTTTGACCATATATCTCGAGGCTTCTCTCCTCCCGGTTCAAAGTTTTTCCGGGACGTTCTTGCCGCATTCCAACTCCACCCTCAGGATATCGGACCCAACTCTATTTCAAATATCTGTGACTTCCAAGTGTTTTCAGAGGTATATCTGCAAGAAGAACCGTCTGTCGATCTGTTCCGGGACTTCTTTCACCTGAACCGGCGCACAGAGTTCACCAGTGGACCGCATCAGGAGCTCGGTGGCATTAGCATCCAGAAGAGGAGAGACATTGTTTTCCCTCACGCCGCTTTACACACGCATCCAAAGGATTGGAACAAGTCATGGTTTTATTGCGTTGACACTTCTCCTGAAGGGGAGAACCCTTTGCCGGGTTATCGTGAAACCCGTATTCCGGAGGATCATCCTTTACCCCAACGGCTCAGCTCTGTCGAGCGGACCCGGTTTTCATCACAACTCTCCAGGTTAAGAGCTTTCATAGCCAATGGCTTGACTGGAACTGATTTTATGCGCTGTTGGTTGTCTTGGAGCATCCTTCCCTTGAGCCGGCGATCACAGCTGATGTGCCAATACTCTGGTAAACCGGATGACCCCCAAAGATTTACCAAGGAAAAACTCTCTGAATCGGAGGTTATAGAATCAGCCAAGAAAATGCTCAACGTCTCCTTGGCAGACTGCAGCAAGGTCGGGTTAGCTCCATATTATAAGAAGAACAAGCTGCCTGCAGTAAGTTTTGCCTTGCCCTGTATTTGTAACCCGTTTCTTTAAACCGTCTTTTCAATTGTCTTTCTTTCTTTTGAATAGGCTGATGACCCTTTCTGGAAGAGGAAGCCTCAGGAGAAAACCGGCAAACAAGCTCGCCGGAAAACCTTTGCCAATAAGAAAAGAAAAGCAGCTGTTGACGCTAGTTCTCCCACTGAAGATGATGATCCGGATTCCGAGGTATGAATTAATCCGGTTTGAATTTTGCTTTCTTGAACTTATATCTGTATCTAATGATAACCTTCCATAGGAGTTGGCTGAAGGTGATAATCCGGCCGAAGTTGAGGTAACTATTCTTTCCTCTGATTCAGAATCTCTTCCACAAAAAAGTCGTCGGACCGTCCGGAAATACCAATTTTCTCATCCTTATGCTCAATTGGATCCTAATTTTATTTTGAAGAAACAACAGCATGAAGCTCTTCGCCGGACCACTCGCCATAGTGGCCTGGCAGTGGAATCATCCGGAATTTCTTTAACTCCGGCTCAAAAACGCCGTGCTGAGGTGATACTTTCTCCGACTCTCCTTCATCCCAAGGCCGGGCTTATCCGAAAACCTCTTAAACCGTCTGACCCTGATTATCAGGAAACTCCACTGTCTTCTTCTAGTGAATCGACTGCCACACAGCTTCCTCCATTGAAAACTGTCCCAGGGTAACTTTTTAACTTTTCCGGTTTATGATTCCTTTTTGCTTTATAATGTTAACTCATTTTGCATACTTTTTCCAGCAAACCAAAACCTAGCAAGAAACCCAAGGCAAACAAACCTCCTGCTGAGACCACTGCAGATGATCCGGCCGATGATCCGGCAACGACCGTTCCTCCAGAAGGCGAGCCCATAGCTCCTCTTGAAGATCCTGTGCCTACAGATCATATCTCCGTTCCTGAGAATCCTACTGCTGAGGATGCCCATAATCCGCCAAGTCCCGCCCGGGTCAATTCTCCTCAGATTAATCCGGCGTCTCCCAATCCGGCTCACACTGCGACTCCCCCAACTGCACCTGCTTCTCCAGATGTTGTGGTGACTGGGACTGCCTTCGTTGCTCCGGCTGAGCCCACCGTTTTAGCCAAGCATACGGCTAAAACGGAGAAGTTATATAAAGAGAAGGGCAAATGGAGTACTGAAGTATCCAATCTTGCCGATATGAGCGCCCAAGAAATTTATTCTGGGTATCTAAACCGGCTCCACAGCAGCCGAGACTATGAAGCGAGCTTGGTTAACTTGATGAAGGAGAAATATGAGGTAATCCTCTTCTTCCGACTTTGTACTTTTGATATGCTTCTATCCCATAACAGCCCCCAAGTTCCGGTTTAGCTGCGTGCTGAAGGTGAACCGGAACTTTGTAGTTTGAACAATTGATCTTTACATTAGCCCCCAAGTATCAAGTAGATAACTTGTTTATGTATTTGATACTTGTGAAAATTTCTGATGATACTTCAACCATCTATTAGCCCCCAAGTGTCAAGTAAACAACTTGTTTGTGTGCTTGAGACTTGTAACTTTGAATTGCTGTTGCTTATTGCTTCAACTGCCATTAGCCCCCAAGTGTCAAGTAAACAACTAGTTTGTGTGCTTGAGACTTGTAACTTTGAATTGCTGTTGCTTATTGCTTCTTGTCTTTTGATTGTGCTTGTAGGGTGAGTTAAACCGGAACACTGATGAAATTAATGAACTTCGGAGCCGTCTTGCTGAGACAGAATCTGCCGCTTCAAAGGCTAAGAAAGATCTTCAAGTAAGTTTAAAGACTGCTGAAGATCTGAAGAAATACTTTGAAGAAGAGTGGACCACTTTTGAGGTTCAAAAGAAAGATCTGGAGAAAAGGATTCAAGATGCTGAAGGGGCGCTTAATCCGGTTACAGAAGAGTTGACCGGTTTAAAGCAGCAGATTGAGATGATGACCACTGCAATCTTTGGTAAGTATAATCTGAACTCCTGGTTTATCCCTGTAATCTTCTAACTGTGCCGGTTTAACCATTATATCTGTGTGCAGGGCGCCGTGTCTCCCATCTTGGGGATGATCTACGGAAGAAGCTTAAAGCGTGTTACACCTTGGTCGAGCAGCTATATTCCGGCGCTCAGAGGATCATCAGTGCAACTTCTTTCGGCAAACCGGCCCCTACGACTATCCAGGACACATTGAAGAAATTATCTGTCTTGCCGGTTCGTCTTGAAGAAGTCAAAAAATCTGCTGCCCGAGGTGGTGCTCTTCTGGCCCTTACCAGGGCTAAGGCCTGGGTTCCGGATCTTGATCCGGAAGAAGCTTTAACCGGATTTCCTGATACAAAAGATGACGGCTCAGCCTTTGCCGCAAAGGATCTCTATGCCTTGACGAAGGAGATGCGTCCCCCCGCCAGCAAGCTTGCAGCTGAATCTGACTTATCCAGATATCATCCGGGATACGACTTGCAAAACAAACGGGTGGAGCGACCGGTCTATGACACCGTCAACTTAATCCCGCCGGTTCGTCCTCATACCTTCGCTCCTGACATTGAACCTTCTGAACTTATCAACGACGAGATGTATTTCCGGGCTTTGACGAAGATTGACTGGCGTGTGCCGGACTTCCAACCGCTTCAGGAAGATGAAGATATTCCGGATCAAGGTGATGGCCAGCCGTCTCAGCAAGGAGGAGCATAATTCAAAATTTATTGTTGTAACCGCAGTCTCTGTTTTGCAAAACAATCTTTTTAATCCGTCAGGCTTGCTATGCCTTGTAATAGGATAGCTGAAACTTGATCTGCTTTAATCCGGATATTCTGTCTTATATAAAATATTTGCCAATCTAAATGTTGTCCGATGTTTGCTTATCTTGCATATCCTCTGCTCCTGCAGAAATAATACTGAAAATGTTTCCTAGCGGTTTACCGCTGGACGGATTACATTGTTCCCCCGAAATGTCAAATAAGTACCCATTCATACCAGAAATAAAGTTATACATGAGATTATATATGCTCAATACTCTTAATCCGGCAGAACTTTAAAGACCTTTGATGAAGACCTTCATGGATCCAATTAGACACCCGGGTTTTGATGGTAAACTCCGGTTCATCTTGTTCTCCAAGACTTTGTTCAGAAATTTGTAGCTTGTTGCCTGATATATGATCCGGGTTTTAATGAACACCGTGTTACTCATGCTGGTATTCATGACCCAGACTTTCCACTTTATAGATATGTGGTCAGCTTCTGTAGCTGCTCCACTCCGGTTTAAAGGGTTATAAAACACAAACACAAAAAGATGCAAATTTTGCAAATAAGACCATGTAGTCGAGGCTTTTTAAGAGCTGCCAGGCTCAAAGCAAGGTTCAGCCAATCAATGGGACGTGGTTTATCCATCTCTTCCCAGGGGGCCTAGCCAATCACTGAACGTGGGCGAAACCATTCTTTTCAGAGGGCCGATAGAACCGCAAATAAAAACTGAGCCAATCAATGGGACGTGGGCAAAACCTATCTTTCCCAGAGGGCCTAGCCAATCACTGAACGTGGGCGAACCATTCTTTTCAGAGGGCCGATAAAATCGTACATAAAAATTGAGCCAATCAATGGGACGTGGGCGAAACCATTTTTTCCCAAGGGGCCTAGCCAATCACTGAACGTGGGTGAACCATTCTTTTCAGAGGGCCGATGTACATAAAAATTGAGCCAATCAATGGGACGTAGATTATCCATCTTTCCCAGAGGGCCTCCATGGTTCCTCTTGAACCGGTGGGTAAATTTAAACCAATCACTGAACATGGAATTATCCAACTTTTCAGAGGATCTCTAGGGTTCCTCCTGAACCGGTGGGTAAATTTAAACCAATCACTAAACGTGGAATTATCCAACTTTTCAGAGGGTCTCCAGGGTTCCTCCTAAACCGGTGGGTAAATTTAAACCAATCACTGAACGTGGAATTATCCATTGGATTGGGGGTGGGCCACAGAAGACACGTCTAAACGAATATGTTCTCTTTGACAGAATTCCTTCATCTCACCCTTAGATAAATTAGTGCCATTGTCTGTGATGATGCTGTGTGGAAAGCCAAAACGGAAAATTACTTTTTTGATGAATTTGACTATCGTTGCTGCATCACACTTGCTTATAGGCTCCGCTTCAACCCACTTTGTAAACTTGTCTACTGCTACTAGTAGATGAGTTTTCTGATCTTGGGATCGCTTGAAGGGTCCAACCATATCAAGCCCCCAAGTCGCAAACGGCCAAGTGATTGGTATCATCTGGAGCTCCTGTGCTGGAACCAGAGCACGCCTTGAAAATTTCTGACAAGCATCACACTTCCGGACTAGATCTGCCGCATATGCATGAGCAGCTAACCAATAGAAACCATGCCGGAATGCTTTAGCCACCAATGATTTTGAACCGGCATGATGACCACAATCCCCTTCATGGATCTCGCGAAGGATCTCACAACCTTCCTCAGTTGACACACACCGCTGAAATACTCCAGAAGTACTACGACGGTGAAGCTCTTCGTTTGCAATCGTCATGGACTTAGAACGCCGGATTATCTGTCGCGCTTCTTCTTCATCGTCTGGTAATTCTCCTCGGCTCAGGTATGCCAAATAGGGCATCGTCCAATCTGGAATAACATGGAGCGCTGCAACTAACTGTGCCTCTGGGTCAGGAACAACTAGGTCTTCCTCCGACGGTATCTGAACCGAAGGACTGTGTAATTCATCCAAAAAAGTGTTTGGTGGCACCGGTTTACGTTGAGAACCCAGCCGGCTTAGAGCATCAGCCGCTTCGTTCCTCCACCGGTCTATATGATCCACCTGATATCCTTTGAAATATCCTGCAACTGCTTCAACCTCTCGTCTATAAGCCGCCATGAGGGGATCTCTTGAATCCCACTTGCCAGAAACTTGCTGTGCCACCAGATCTGAGTCGCCAAAGCACTTAACCCGGCTCAAGTTCATCTCCTTTGCTAGCCGTAAACCATGAAGCAGTGCTTCATATTCTGCTGCATTATTAGTACAAGGAAACAATAAGCGGAGGACGTAACAAAATTTATCACCTCTGGGGGAAGTCAAGACAACTCCAGCCCCCGAGCCCTCCAACTGTTTTGAACCGTCAAAGTGAATCGTCCAGTAAGTAAGATCCGGCTTCTCCTCAGGAGTCTGCAACTCTGTCCAATCATTGATGAAATCTACCAAAGCCTGAGATTTTATAGCGGTGCGTGGTACATATTTCAACTCATGTGGGCTGAGCTCAATGGCCCACTTCGCTACTCTGCCCGTAGCTTCCCTGTTCTGGATTATATCCCCCAACGGTGCTGAACTAACCACAGTTATTGGATGACCTTGGAAATAGTGCTTCAACTTCCGGTTTGCCATGAACACACCATATACCAACTTCTGCCAATGAGGATATCTCTGCTTGGATTCAATGAGTACTTCACTCACGTAGTAAACCGGGCGCTGAACCGGGTACTCCTTCCCTGCTTCCTTGCGCTCAACCACGATTGCAACGCTAACTGCCCGTGCATTAGCAGCGACGTATAACAGCAACGGCTCCTTGTCAATAGGAGCAGCTAAAACCGGTGGTTTTGCCAGTTGCCGTTTCAGATCCTCAAACGCTGCGTTTGCCTCATCACTCCATATAAACCGGTCTGTTTTCCTCAACATCTGGTAAAGTGGGATCGCCTTCTCTCCCAAACGGCTGATGAACCGGCTTAATGCTGTGATCCAGCCAGCTATGCGCTGAACATCGTTGATGCAAACCGGTTTAGTCAAAGATGTGATGGCCTTGATCTTCTCTGGGTTAGCTTCTATTCCTCTGTTTGAGACCAAGAATCCCAGTAGTTTACCTGCCGGAACACCAAAAGCACACTTCTTCGGATTAAGCATCATCTTATAAGCTCGAAGATTATCAAAAGTTTCCTTAAGATCCTCTATCATTGTTCCTTCCTTCCTCGATTTGACCACAATGTCATCCACGTAGGCATGAACATTCCTCCCTATCTGCCCTTTTAGACAATTCTGAACGCAACGCTGATAAGTTGCTTGTGCACATTTAAGTCCAAAAGGCATAGACACATAGCAAAAGGCACCAAAAGGAGTTATGAAAGCTGTCTTCTCTTGGTCTTCAACTGCCATCTTGATCTGGTGATACCCTGAATATGCATCCAAAAAACTTAGCCGCTCACATCCCGCTGTGGCATCGATGATCTGATCAATGCGAGGGAGAGCAAAAGGATCAGTTGGGCAAGCTTTGTTGAGGTCTGTGTAGTCCACACACATTCTCCACTTCCCGTTCTTCTTTAACACCAGCACCGGATTAGCCAACCACTCCGGATGAAAAACTTCCACTATGAATCCTGCGGCCAAAAGCCTGGCCACTTCCTCTCCTATAGCCTTGCGCCTCTCCTCGTTGAAGCGGCGTAGATACTGCTTGACTGGTTTAAACTTCGGATCAATATTAAGACTGTGCTCAGCGAGTTCCCTCGGTATACCTGGCATGTCAGAAGGTTTCCATGCAAAGATATCCCGGTTCTCACGGATGAACTCGATGAGCACGCTTTCCTATTTGGGATCAAGGTTAGCGCTGATAGTGAACTGCTTAGACGAATCTCCAGGCACAAAATCAACTTGCTTGGTCTCTTCTGCTGATTTAAACTTCAACGCCGGATCATGCTCGGTAGTTGGCTTCTTCAGCGGAGTCATATCTGCCGGATCAACATTATCTTTATAAAATTTCAACTCTTCCGTGGCACATACTGCTTCTGCATAGGCTGCATCTCCTTCTTCACATTCCACTGCTATCTTGCGACTTCCATGAACCGTGATCGTGCCCTTATGACCCGGCATTTTAAGCTGCAAATAAACATAACACGGCCTAGCCATAAACTTAGCATAAACCGTTCTTCCAAACAGAGCGTGATACGGACTTTTGATTTTGACGACTTCGAAAGTGATCATATCTGATCTGGAATCATACTCATTCCCAAAGGTAACTTCCAAGTCAATCTTTCCAACCGGATAAGCTGACTTACCTGGGACCACTCCATGAAACACTGTATTTGATTGCCTTAGCTTCTTATCCGTCAGACCCATACGACGGAAAGTCTCATAGTACAAGATATTGATACTGCTACCACCGTCCATGAGAACCTTAGTGAATTTGTAGCCTCCCACTTGAGGTGCTACCACCAAGGCTAAATGGCCCGGATTATCCACCCGCATCGGGTGGTCTTCCCTGCTCCACACAATTGGCTGCTCTGACCAGCGCAGAAATTGCGGTGTCGCCGGTTCAACTGCATTAACAACCCGCTTCAAAACCTTCTGGTCTCTCTTACACAGACTTGTGGTGAAGACATGATATTGCCCACTGCTCAATTCCTTCGGATTACTCTGATATCCAGATTGCGGCTGCTGTTGCGGACGCTGTTGCTGTTGAT
Organism: Secale cereale; assembly: GCA_902687465.1. Classification (NCBI taxonomy): domain Eukaryota; kingdom Viridiplantae; phylum Streptophyta; class Magnoliopsida; order Poales; family Poaceae; genus Secale; species Secale cereale. Next base: position 866,712,912 of record LR738710.1, on the reverse strand, counting down.
TTCCCTGACTATTATAATTCTCTTGGCCCTGCTGCTGATTACTCTGATTATTGTAACCACCTTGATGATGTGACTGATTGCCCTAGCCATTATAATTCCCTTGATTATTCTGATTACCTACCCGGTTTTGATAACCATTGCTATTGCCCCTATATCCTGATCCGGAGCTGTTCCCCTGATGACCCGGACCATAAAATCCAGGACTTGAACCGCCATTTGGAGGCCGATTATGAGGATTGAAACGGCCCGCCACTGCCTTCATAAGGGGTATGCACTCCCTCATGGTATGCTTTGCCGGTCGCCCTTTTATGCCATGCTTCGGACAAGGCTGATCTAACTCTTGATCCCAGCTAAGTTTTCCTCCGCCGGTTTGTGAAGGTGGATCTCCCAGGCTATGCTGAAAATCCCCTTGAACTTGAGTGCTGGCCACGAAGTCAGAACCACCCTCTGCCTTCCGTTTGCCCAAAAAACTTGTGGTAGCCGGATTAACTTGCGCCGGTTTACCAGACTTGCTAACCTTCCCAGTCTTGTCTCCTTCCGCTTCTGGATACTTGGTATTATCAGAGTCTCCATATTTCACCAGGGCACTCATGAGAGTTCCCATATCATTGCAATCCCTTTTAAGCCGTCCGAGCTTTAACTTTAAAGATTCAAACCGGCAATTGTTCTCCAAAGTCACTATCGCCGTACTAGGATTGATACTATTCGAAGAGTGTAAAATCTCTGCTACTCTCCGTACCCAAGCTGCTGTAGACTCCTGCTCTCCTTGCACACAAGCTGCTAGATCCACCACTGACATCGGCTGTTTGCATGTATCTTTGAAGTTTTTGATAAACTGGCTGCGTAGTTCCCCCCATGATCCAATAGAGTTCGGGGGTAGAGCTTTCAGCCAGGTCCGGGCCGTACCTTCGAGCATCATAGTAAAATACTTAGCACAAGCCGATTCATCCACATCCAGCATCTCCATGGCCATCTCATAACTTTCAACCCAAGCTTCCGGAGCTAAATCTGTCGTGTAATTAGGTACCTTGCGGGGCCCTTTAAAGTCCTTAGGCAGTTTGACACCCCGTAAAGCGGGGATAAGACATTGCACCCCGAAAGAACTCGTCGTAATTCCTGTTTGCTCTCTAGCAGTGTGAACCGGCGTCGTTTGACGAACCTCCTCCCGAGCTCCTGATCTAACCCGGTTTACATCTGGGGCTGGCGCTGCCGCACCCGCCGGATTATCCTGCCTGCGCTGATGCCTCCTGCGTTCGCTGCTAGACACCTCCGGCTCCTCCCAATGCCTAGTATAACTTTGGCTGGGACGTGGTGTTGAATGTAGCCTCTCCCTGCTATGAGAATATGCTTGCTGCTGTATCAACGCCGTATTAAGTAGTTCCTTGACCCGGCGCGCCTCCACTGCCACACGGGACGTCCCCTCATCGGGTAAAGCGGCCAATCGCCCTGCAGCCGCAACAATGTTATCCAATGGGTTCGAATAGTGACCTGATGGGTGAGGTGCAGACGTGATCCGCCGGTCTTGCTCCGCTGCAGGCTGTCGATCCGGCTCATTCCTGACTGGGGTGCCCTTCGGTTTAAGGTGGGATTATTGCTGGTCCCTGCCCCTGGTGTTCTAAACAGATCCATTGCTTCGTAAACCGGCGGTATACGAGATTGGTACTTCCGACCTCTTACGCCCTGTGTAGAGGCCTGTTCCATCCTTAGGTGAAAAGCTTGATCATCCAACTCTGCTTGTCTCACCGCTATCATCTCTCTCTGCCTTCAGATCTTCCTTTAACTGATCGATCCGGCCCTTCAACTGAAGGAGCTCTGCATCATGATGCGCCTTGTCTACTGGAGCTACCGTTTCCACTGCTTTAGCTGTGAACTCATTCATCATGGTGGATAGAACGTCAGTAGGTGAGAGGATCGTGCCGCTCCCCCCTACACCAGCTTCTGCTGTTGCCCCGTTCACCGGGGGCTGTGAACCGGCCATAAAGACAGCCACCCGGTTTGGCGGGCCAAAGGGGTCCGGAATACTGTTTCCATCGGACTCGCCCTCCGACCGGCCGTCCTGCAACTGATACAGAGACTCAGTTTCTCCGGATGAAGACTCGTCGTCTGAGTAGACAACTATTGCACCATCAGATTCCGATCCGTTTTCGGCTCGAACTCCGTGGACTGCTCCAACGAACACGTGCTTCATGGCGGGCTGAATCCGGGCCGATCTCGCACGCTGAGCCGGCTCAACGATGTTGGGGAAGATGTCCGGCTCAGGTCCCGGTTCGCCGATTTTGCCAATGAAGACTTGGATGCCACCGAAGGGAACCCGGTACCCGTATTCGATGGAATCGGCTTCCGGTCCCCAACCTGCGTCATCGATGTAGATCCGGCCGCGACGACTCTTGGTCATCCGGCCGACCGCGTAACCCTTGAGCCCTTCAAAGCTGCCCTTCAAGAACCACCACCGGGAGCTTCTCCACCACCATGGACGCTTCCCGGATGAGTCGTGAGTAGTCCACCTTGGACCATGGGTCCATGATCAGTAGCTATGTGATGTTCTCCTCCCCTCTTTGCTCTTCATGGTTTAGACCTCGTGAGCTGTCCTACATGATCGAGGCACTTATGTAATCTTTCTGCTGTTGCTTTGCTGAGTTTGCTGGGATCTGATGGATTATGAGACTATGTTCAAATTGTGTTTGAGTAATATATTTGATTCACCTCTTTTATATCTTTGTTCTTGAGTAATTCTTGCATGTTCTCCGTTGCTGTTTATTGCTTGGCCAAGTAGTAGGTAGTAACTCCAAGAGGGAGCGTTATGCTTGATTGTGGGTTCATGCCCCCTGATGACTAGCTTGAGTGACAGAAACATGAGTCTAGGGGATGTGCTGTTGCCACAAGGGAGAAAACAACGGTGCTTGTACTTGCGGGTGCAAGGATAGTTTACTTTACGCAAAGTTCTTTTAATGCAGTGGTCTGTTGCTTTGAGTTTACACTTTGGGTGGGATTCGCAACTTAATACCAGCGAGATGTTCTGGATAGATATCTCAAGGTGGATGATTAGTAGTAGATGCAGATGGATTTCGGTCTACTTGCCTTGGCGTACCGCCCATGCTTTTGAGCCTCTACCTTTCTTTGTAGCATAGTTAGCATTGGTTTGCGCACATAATCCTGTCAATTGCCCAGCTGTAATTTGTTTACCTCGCTTTGCTGTTTTATCGTCTTTTGGGAGAGAGACATCACTAGTGAACATCATGGGACCCCGGTCCATATTACCACCGCTGATCACACCTTCTATTTACTTCCTGTTTTTATTTCCTAGTTGCAGTCATAGCTATCATTATTATCTCTTGTGTTTGATCCTTTGTAAACAACAAGACCGGAGGGATTGACAACCTCTCTGTACTCGTTGGGAGCAAAGTTATCTGTATCTATGTGCAGGTCCCTTCAACCGCTAAGTTTCTGGCGCCGTTGACACCTACTTGTCGACCCTCGGAGTCTCACGGGATTCGATCCTTGGTATCTTTGCCAAGGGAAATTTGCCGCTACGCTACATCTCAACCTTCCACTTGGGGTAACCAACGAGGGGCGTGAAGCCATCAAGCAAGTTTCTGGCGCCGTTGCCGGGGACTCCACTCTTCAAGATAGGGGAGTTGCACGCTATCTTTTATCTTTGCTTTTTAGTCTTGTTAGTTTACCTTTCAGTTTTTGCTTTAGTGTCCCTTACCAAAAATCACAAAATAGTTATCTTGCTTGCTGCTGCTATGGGTTCCACCGAGAACACCAAGTTGTGTGACTTCACTAGTCATAACAACAATGACTTTATCTGCACGCCTATTGCTACACCTGCCACTTCAGCACCTTCTTATGAGATTAAACCTGCTTTGCTGAACCTAGTTAGGAAAGATCAATTCTCCGGTGCTGGAGATGATGCTGCTTTGCACTTAAATAATTTTGTTGAGCTCTGTGATATGAAAAAGTACAAAGAAGTAGATGGTGATATTGTTAAGCTTAAGCTTTTTCCTTTCTCCTTGAGAGGAGGAGCTAAAATCTGGTTTCAATCCTTGCCTAGGAATAGTATAGATTCTTGGGACAAGTGCAAGGATGCCTTTATTGGGAAGTACTATCCCCCTGCTAAAATTATCCAACTAAGGAGTAACATAATGAATTTTAAACAATTGGATAATGAACACGTTGCCCAAGCTTGGGAACGCATGAAATCTCTTGTCAAGAACTTCCCTACTCATGGTTTGACTACTTGGATGGTTATCCAAACCTTTTATGCAGGCTTGAACTTTACCTCGCGGAACTTGTTAGATTCGGCCGCGGGAGGAACCTTTATGTCAACTACACTTGGTGCTGCCACGAAACTTCTTGACGAGATGATGACCAATTATTCCCAATGGTACACCGAACGCGCTCCAACAGGTAGGAAGGTAAACTCTGTCGAGGAGATTTCCTCCCTAAATGAAAAAGTTGACTTGATCATGTCTCTACTTTCCAAGCAATCTTCTATTGATCCTCATGATGTTCCTTTAAATTCTTTGATTGCTCAAGATCAAGTAGATGTGAACTTTATCTCTAGAAACAATTTCAATAACAATGCTTATAGGAGTAATTTTGGTAGCAACCCTAGACCGTTCCCCTCTAATTCCTATGGGAACAACAATACATATCCTAGCACCAAGAACTCCACTTCTGAACTAGAGATTATGCTTAAAGACTTCATCACTACCCAAAAGGCCTTCAATAAGAGTGTAGAAGAAAAACTAGACAAACTAGATAATCTCTCTTCGAAGGTAGACAATTTAGCCCATGAGGTAGAGTTGCTTAAAATTAGAACTTCTCCTCTAGAGGAGAGGAAGACCACTCCTATGAATGCTATTCAAGTGCAAATTAATGAAAACATTAGGATGATGGCTAAACTTAAAAAGAGATGGGCTAGAGAAAAGGAGGAAGAAGATAGAATTGAGATCCTTCCTACCCACCACACTGTTGCTACTATTTAAGTTGTTGAGGATTTCCAAACTCTTAGCACCCAATGCACTCCTAGTCCCATTGGACCTATTAATGGTGATGCTATGTCCTCAACCGTAGAAGAAGAAACTCCTATGACCATAGAAGCTACCAAACAAGTGAGCCTAAAGGACACCACTACCACTTTACTTGATAGTAGTGACCTTGATTTTGATAATTGCACCCTTTCTGAAGTTATTGGTTTTCTTCACAGAATGGCTAAAGACCCCCACACTAGCACACTTAATCTTGCCTTCACGGAGCATATCACTAATGCTCTTATCAAAGCTAGGGAGGAGAAGCTTAGGGTAGAAGCCTCCATACCTAGAAAGCTAGAAGATAGTTGGGATCCTATGATTAAAATTAAGTTGAATAACTTCTCTTGCTATGCTTTATGTGATGTTGGAGCTAGTACCTCCGTTATGCCCAAAAGAATGTACGATATGTTTGAATTGAAACCTTTTGATCCTTGTTCTTTTGGTGTTCGTCTTGTTGATTCTTCCGTAAAGAAACCTTTGGGGAAGATCGACGATGTTCTTATCATTGTCAATGACAATTATGTTCCCATTGATTTTACTATTATGGATATTGAATGTGAACCTTCATGTCCAATTATTTTGGGACGTCCTTTTCTTCGCACCATTGGTGCTATCATTGACATGAAAGAGGAGAATATAAAATTCCAATTCCCTCTCAAGAAAGGGATGGAACACTTCCCTAGAAAGAAGATTAAGTTGCCTTTTGAGTTCGTTACACGGGCTAGCTATTCTCTTACTCTTGATAAAACTTGATCTTCTCTTTTTGCATCATGCCTAGCTTAAAGGCATAAAAGAAAGCGCTTTTGGGAGGCAGCCCACAACGAATTAGGTTTTATTTTGCTTTTGTTGTGTCTTGATGTTTGTTACTACAGTAGCATCATCATTGTATCTTTTCTTTTCAGCTTTGTGCCAAGTTTAGCCTCTGATTGCAATAAAGTTCAAAAGTTGTGACGTGCTGTCCAGAAAACAGATTCTGTCCTTGGACAAAAAAATTCGAATAAAATCACCAGTTCATCTTTTTTATCTGAATTTTTTTGACAGCGTGCTCTATACAATTGGCTTTCCAGTGTATGTTCTGAGTTTTTTGATTTGAGTTGCAGAAGTGCCTCGAAAAAATTATTTACTACCTGCTGGTCTGTTTTTCACAGATTCTGTCCCGTTTTGCCTTTTCTTCGTTTTGCAAACCTTGAGCTTGCTTTTTCTTTGCAAAAACCTTTTGGCAATCTTGAGAAACAGTAGATCTTCAAGATTATTTTTATTTCCAGTAGGGAAAAATTATTTTATTATGGGTACTAACATCGCTAATCAGATTATGATGAGTTATGTATGAAGGGAGTTTTCAAGTGTGCGAGGGAAGATGATAAAAGAAGATTCAGGAGGGTCAAACGCTCAAGCTTGGGGATGCCCCCGTGCACCCCAAGAAATATTCAAGAAGACTCAAGCGTCTAAGCTTGGGGATGCCCCCATGCATCCCCTTCTCCATCAACAATTATCAGTTCGTCTTTCGTTCCACTATAATTTTATCACTTCATGCGTTATGTGCTATGCTTGGAGCGTCTTGCTCTTAGTTTCTTTTTTTAGTTTTCTTTAGCTTTGCTTGCTGTTCATAACAACTTAGAACCCAGCTTTCTTTGTGTGGGAGAGAAACACGCTCCACTTCAACCTAGAACACAACATAGGATTTTCATGCTTATCTTTGTTGTGTGTGTTCTTTGTCTTTCCATAGCTGCTGTCACGTTTAGCTCTTAGTTTTCATGCTTTTCTTTTTAAAGAGCTTTTGTTTAGTTGGTTGCTGAACTCTCTTGAGTTTTCATGTTTATCTTGTTAAGAGAGTTTGGCTGTTGCACTGAGTTGTGTGTCTTAACTTAAAGTAGGTAATTGAGGTTGCTATTTAATTTTAGTAGTAACTTGCAATAGTTTTGAGGTATTGCCATGAGTAATGTATGAACTTTTGGTGTCAAGAGCTTTAGCCTATTAGTGATAGATGTCGTATTTTGGGCAATCCGTATTTATTTTCGAAAACCTACAAAATAGTTGAGAACTTTAGCTACTAGATGGATCACTAATCTTTGGAGGGATCGAATATTAGAGTACACTCACGTACCATGAGTCGAGGATGCGCAAGGATAACCAAACCCCCATACACTCCTCCTCGGGGTACTTGTCTCTTTGTGAACCTCCTAATTAGATTGAGAGTTACCGATAATAAGTGCATGAGTTCTTCGGACTAATATGAGTATTCGAAAGTTGACACTTCCACCTAGCCATATTTTTCTAGCCTCTTCGGTACCGTGCATTGCCCTTTCTCACCTCGAGAGTTGGCGCATACTTCGCCGGTGCATCCAAATCCTTGGCACGATACGCTCTGTCATCATAAGCCTCATTATATCCTTCCTCAAAACAGCCACCATACCTACCTATCAAGGCATTTCCATAGCCTTTCCGAGATACATTGACATTCAACATCCATCTTCTCATGACTTGATCTTCATGTCATACATGCTTTTGCTTGATCAATGAGCCACATGCTAGTTGGGCCTTGCCCTAATCATTGCTACATGACGCGCTAGTATCATTGCATATCCTGCTACACTGGCAGAGGCATACATTTGAATACATCATGATAGTTTCATCTTCTTTATGTTGAGTACTTTTGTAAAGTGTGAAAGATCTTCTATACTTCTTGTAATACATAGAGTGTTGCCCCTAAAGTGAGGAAAAGATCCCAAAGAGGGCAAAATCAAAAGATCCCAAAGAGGACAAATGAGAGTTACATAGAAAGAGCCATTGAGGCCACAAAAAAAATAAAAAAATAGAAAAAAGAGAAAAAGAAATAAAAAGAGAGAAGGGGGCACACTACTATTCCTTTTGAGAGATCCACACTCTTACTCCATCTTATACCTTGTACTCCATAGAGATTATCATTCATGCATATAGCTATGTGGGGACCTTCACACTATAGAACTTGGCTTGTATATTCCAATGATGAGCCTCCTCAAAAGAGCTCTAGGTCTTCTTGAGTGAGCAAGTTGGATGCACCCCCACTAGTTCCATTGGAGAGCTTACCTTAGCTCATATGTGCATCCGTTGCATGGCAATCCCTACTCCTCACATCATATCTATCATTTGGCTTTCTCTCGCCTATGATTGTCCTAATTGATGTGAGCCTTTCACACCTTTTTTGTCTTCCCCCTTCATCATTTTTCTCTCTTTGCCATCCTAAGCGTCAACTTTCTTGCTTACGCTCATCCATTGCATGAGTGCTCGAAATATTGAAAGGGAGTGGACCATTTTGACTTGTACCTGGCTAGTGGTCTGGGGATGAGTCAAGATAAGATTCCAAAGAAGACCAAGTGTGAAACTTTAGTAGATTAAGTTCTCAACAATACAAAAACTATGTTTTACTCTCTCGTATATCCCTATCCCCTTTCTTGCACGCAAACACCATTTGGAGACATTCGAGTCACGGACAGCGAGAGCTCTTGCACCTTTATGTTCTTATGTTGCTTGTTACAATGCTAATATAGACTCTTGCTTGTTATGACTTGAATTGAATTACATGCCTTGATTGCTTTACTTAAAAAGTTCTTATATGGTTGGTAGCATGTCACCACAGAAATTATGCTTGTTATCATTTACCTACTCGAGGACGAGCAGGAATTAAGCTTGGGGATGTTGATACGTCCAAAACGTATCTATAATTTCTGCTTGCTCCATGCTTCTTTTGTGTGATATTGCTATGATATTGATGCACTTCCATACACTTTTGATCATATTTGGACTAACCTATTAACTCAGTGCACCACAGTGCCAGTTCCTGTTTTCTGCTGTTTTTCTATTTCAGGTTTCCCCCATATTAAAAGTGCTCCAAAAATTCCAGGAAAAATATAGGAAAAATCAGCGTACAGGAAGCTTCGCGAAGAACCAAAGATGGGCCAGAGGGGAGCCAGGGGAGGCCCAGGCGGCCACCTGGCGCGGCCCCACCCCTGGCCGCACCAGGGGGCCGCCTGGGGCCCCTGCTCCGCCTCTGGCTGCCCCCCTTCGCATATATATCCCTCTCGTCCCGAAACCCTCGAGGACAGAACCCTTTTTCGCGATCTCGCCTCTGTTCCGCCGCCGCAGCGCTTCCAAGATCGGGAGCATCAGGAGAACTCTTCCCGGCACCCTGCCGGAGGGGAGAACCACCACCGGGAGCTTCTCCACCACCATGGACGCTTCCCGGATGAGTCGTGAGTAGTCCACCTTGGACCATGGGTCCATGATCAGTAGCTATGTGATGTTCTCCTCCCCTCTTTGCTCTTCATGGTTTAGACCTCGTGAGCTGCCCTACATGATCGAGGCACATATGTAATCTTTCTGCTGTTGCTTTGCTGAGTTTGCTGGGATCTGATGGGTTATGAGACTATGTTCAGATTGTGTTTGAGTAATATATTTGATTCACCTCTTTTATATCTTTGTTCTTGAGTAATTCTTGCATGTTCTCCGTTGTTGTTTATTGCTTTGGCCAAGTAGTAGGTAGTAACTCCAAGAGGGAGCGTTATGCTTGATTGTGGGTTCATGCCCCCTGATGACTAGCTTGAGTGACAGAAACATGAGTCTAGGGGATGTGTTGTTGCCACAAGGGAGAAAACAACGATGCTTGTACTTGCGGGTGCAAGGATTGTTTACTTTACGCAAAGTTCTTTTAATGCAATTGTCTATTGCTTTGAGTTTACACTTTGGGTGGGATTCACATCTTAATACCAGCGAGATGTTCTGGATAGATATCTCAAGGTGGATGATTAGTAGTAGATGCAGATGGATTTCGGTCTACTTGCCTTGGCGTACTGCCCATGCTTTTGAGCCTCTACCTTTCTTTGCAGCATAGTTAGCATTGGTTTGCGCACATAATCCTGTCAATTGCCCAGCTGTAATTTGTTTACCTCGCTTTGCTGTTTTATCGTCTTTTGGGAGAGAGACATCACTAGTGAACATCATGGGACCCCGGTCCATATTACCACCGCTGATCACACCTTCTAGTTACTTCCTGTTTTTATTTCCTAGTTGCAGTCATAGCTATCATTATTATCTCTTGTGTTTGATCCTTTGTAAACAACAAGGCCGGAGGGATTGACAACCTCTCTGTACTCGTTGGGAGCAAAATTATCTGTATCTGTGTGCAGGTCCCGTCAACCGCTAAGTTTCTGGCGCCGTTGACACCTAATTGTCGACCCTCGGAGTCTCACGGGATTCGATCCTTGGTATCTTTGCCAAGGAAAATTTGCCGCTATGCTACATCTCAACCTTCCACTTGGGGTAACCAACGAGGGGCGAGAAGCCATCAACTCTCAAATAGTTCTAAGTGAACCATGAGAGTTCAACAATTTCTACAAAACATTACCACCACCATGCTCTAAAAGATATAAGTGAAGCACTAGAGCAAAAACTATTCAACTCAAAAGATATAAGTGAAGCATATAGAGTGTTCTAACAATTTCTAGGACATATTTAACTCTCTCAAATAGGTGTGTCCAGCAAGTATGATTGTGACAAACTAACAAGCAAAGACTCAAATTATACAAGACGCTCCAAGCAAAACACATAGCATGTTGCGAATAAAAATATAGCTCCCATTATAGTTACCGATGGATGAAGACGAAAGAGGGGATGCCTTCCCGGGGCATCCCCAAGCTTAGGCTTTTTGATTATCTTGAATTTACTTGGAGTGCCATGGGCATCCCCAAGCTTAGGCCTTTGCTACTCCTTGTTCCATAGTCCATCAAAGCAATACTCAAAACTTGAAAACTTCACAACACAAAACTTAGAAAAAAATTCTCGTGAGCTCCGTTAGTAAGAGAAAGGAAACCACCACTCAAAGGTACAGAAAGGAATTCAATCTTTGTTTATATTGGTGTTAAAACTACTGTACTCCAAGTTCTCTATGGTTCATATCCTCCAATATTACTCATAGATGCATCGGAATAAGCAAACAACACACGAAAAACAGAATCTGTCAAAAACAGAACAGTCTGTAGTAATCGGCTGGGTTCACCTACTTCTTGAACTCCAAAAAATTCAAACTGAATTGGTAAATTTTCGCAATTTGTCTACCAATCAGAATAAAAAATAGTCAACTAAAAAGCACGCTCCAGTAAAATCTGAAGACTACTTTAGCAAGCGCTAACGATTCTGTCTTTCACAGCAAGATCATATAAACTTCACACAAGTCCTACCAAAGGTTCTACTTGGCACAAACACTAAACAAAACATGAAAACACATCTAATCATAGGCTAGATGCAATATTTATTCCCTAACAGCAACAAAAAAAAATTGAGTTGCCTCCCAACAAGCGCTATCGTTTTACGCCCCTAGCTAGGCACGATATAAGATAAATCTAGGTATTGCCATCTTTGGAAGGCAATCCATAAGTGGCTCTCATGATAGATTCATATGGTAATTTGATTTTCTTTCTAGGAAAGTGTTCCATGCCTTTCTGTTGGGGAAACTGATCACCCACGAACACCTATGGGACCGGAGCCCCTTTTCGGTACGGCAAGGGAGCGGAGGGAGCACAAAGAGCGGATCGAGGCGCGCACGCGAGCAGTTTACCCAGGTTCGGGCCGCACGGATGCATAAAACCCTACTCCTGCCTTGGTTTGTTATTGAGTTCTTGGCTCGGGAGCAAGAAGATCTACAGTGCTCAGAGCTAGCTACACCGAGCGTGAGAGTGATCGAGTTTCGGAACCCCCTCTACGTTGTGCATGGGCCTCCTTTTATAGGTCAAAGGGGTCACTGACAGGTGGCAACGTAGGCGAGGGTAAAAGCGTAAAACTGGTGGTAGTTGTAACAGTGTATGCACAGTGTTTTGTACCTAACCCTGACGGTGGGGGACAAAGGCATTTAATGCCCGTCGCCGTCGCCCCAAATAGTGCAAAAAGCGTCCGTCCGGGCGTCTCCGTTCGTCACGACGGTGGCCTTGTCATCGTGGCTCGCCACCGTGTCCCCCAGGCTGCACAGCCTTCCGCCACGTGCCCCTGGAAGGGCCCCAGGGTGACGCGTGGCCGGATGAGCTGGAGCGCGGGCACACAGTGGAAGCTTGCTGCGGCAAGCGCCTTGCCGCGGTCGCTACCTTGCCGGGTCCGAAAGCTTGTCGCTCTCCGGGCCTTGCCGGGGCGCGCGATGCGCCACGACAAGTCTTCTGAAATGCTGTTCTTTGGCCTTCCTGGCAAGCTCCTCTTGCCAAGGAATTGTGCTAGAGGGGTGGTCTTGAGCCTGGAGCGGCCTTCCCGGCAAGCTCCTCTTTCCGGGGTCTTGTCTCATTAACTTGAATACTTTGTTCTTGAATGGCTCCAAAGGAACCAAAGCGGGCCTTGGCGGGCGCGTGGCAAGCCCTGCCTCGGGACGCTGCTACTGCCCGTGCACAAGTCGGGATACTAAGGTACCCCTACTTTAGTACACCGACAGGAGCCCCCGGGCCTGGGCCACACACGGTGCCGAGCGCTGTTGGGCCGGGCCCAAAATAGTGCACGGGCACACGCGGCCCACGGCGCGCCGCAGCCCTCTCTGTATCCGCCGCATCCCTCCCTAACGGCACGCGTCGATTGCGGCGTCGTGGGAGAGATCGTGGCCTGTTTCTTTAATGGAAAAATGCGGAACGTCCCCCTCTCCCCCTTAAAAGCAGAGGAAACAGGGGTTGTTTCCCCCATTGCTTCATTGCGTCTTCAACCTCTAGAAACCCCCGCCGCTCTCCTCCTCCCCAAAGGTCGAAAGAGAGCTGAGCTCCACCCTTCTTCCGCCGCCGCCAGCCTCTCCAGCATCGTCGGCTTCCCCCGCCGCTCCCGCCATGGCCCCGAAGAGCGATAAGGCGAAATCCGCGAAGACCGACCGGGCGGCGAAGCTAGCGGCAATGCGGAAGAAGATGGTGGTCTTCCCGCCGAGGATCGGCGCGAGGGAGCTGAAGGACAAGTTCTATTTGTTCTGGTCGAGGGAGACGAAGGCTCACCCACGCACCAGGGTTCTCCCCGCCGAAGCCTGCGACATGTTCCCGGGAGGTTATCCTTACTTTGCTCTGTTCTTCCATTGCGGACTCTGCCCTCCATACTCTGAGTTCTTCTGCGATGTGATGAACACGTATGGATTCCATCTCCTTGATTTTACCCCGAACGCAGTCCTGACCATGGCCGTTTTCGCACATCTGTACGAAAACTTTGTCGGAGTCACCCCCAACGTAGCTCTCTTCCGCCATTTCTTTACGCCTCGGGTAGAGTCTGGATCTCCCCTGCCCGGTGGGATCTCTTGGATCTTTAGGCTCAATAAGAAAGAAGCGTACTTGATTGGAGAGCTCCGCGGCAAGTGGGAGGAGTGGAGGGTCGATTGGTGCTGGATCATGGAGGATGGACCGCAGCAATTTACTTCCCCGCGCCGAGCCGCAATAGTGCGCGGCAAGGACTGGAGTGACCTGGCCCCGGAGGACGAGAAGCTGAAGATTGCCCTCACTAGGATTCTTCGCCTCCGGCAAGCCAATCTTACTGTAGGTGAGGTCGGGGTAGATTTCCTTCGCCGCCGTATTGCTCCCTTGCAGGAGAGGAAGAGGCCTGCTTGGGAGTTCGGCAACGCGGCAGACTGCATGAGGCTGCACCCCGGCCTCAACTATAACTTCACTGTCCTGGAGCTCAAAGGGATGCTCCATGAGCTGTTCAAGCACGACGCCAAGCACCCGGAGTGGTTCGCCTCGCCGCGGGGGTTAGTGCCACTATGCAACAATTCGTCGCTGAGTGCTATCTGCGCGGCGATGCCGCTGTGCGACTCCCACGGGGTTGACCCCACTTGGCTGGCGCCTTCTGATGAAGCCGCGCAAACCTTCTTCGACAACTTGGTGGAGCTGCCGATCAATCTTGATGAGAAGAAAGGTCTCACCCGCGACACCACCGACCGGGATTTGGCGTATATCGCCACCAGGATGGAGGAGGCGGCCGTAGCCGATGCTGCGGGCGAGTTTGGGTACTCCTTGGACGAGGCAGATGCAGCGGATGCAGTGAGTCGGGCCGAGGAGGAAGAGATCCTCAAATTGTTGAAGCCTGCCGGGGAGCCTGCCGGGGAGCCTGCCGGGACGAGCGAGGCTGCCGGGTAGGGCACAGAGTCAAGTGAGCCCGCCGAGGAGGACGCCGAATCGGGCGACCCTTCAGAAGACTCAGGCGGGTCTCTGGGCCTCGATGGCTCCTCTTCATCCTCGGGGAGTTCTCCGCCACCACCAAGTCCTCCGCCTCAACCGAAGAAGCGTCTTCGCAAGGCCGCAGTCGTGGCGGAGCGTCCGGCGGCAACGCGGCCGCAGCGCCGCCCAACGTGCGCCACCACAGCGGGCAAGACCGCCAAGGGAGCGCCCCGCGCCTCCGCAGCGGCCGGAGGAGGGTATTCCCGCTCCGGTTGCACGGCTCCTTGCGCTCCCCGGGCCTCGGCGACGACCGGAGCGGGGTCTTCGCAGACCGCCGACCCAGCGCCTGCCAAGCGCCCGAGGGAGCCTTCTCCTCCAGCTCCTCGCGCCGGGACGCGCGAGGCGGATTTCGACTTCTCCTTCCTTAGTTCCGACGAGGAGGAGGAAGAGTAAGTGGAGCAACTCTTATTTTCTTCAATTTGCTGTTCTTGTCTTGAATCTTCCTTGTCTGATTCTGCTTGATGTTTGTCTTCCAGGACCCTGGCCCAAAGGGTGGCGAAGAGGGCCAAGATCCCGGTGGTGGATCTCGAGGACGAGCCCGTCGCAGCGGCAGGAGATGCGCCCGCGACAGGCTTGCCGGACCAGCCAGCTGCCCCGCGAGGCAGCCCCCAGCGTAAGTCCCTTGTTTACTTCTTCGCTTGCTGAGCGCGCGTGGACCTCTGATCCTTGCTAATATCTTGCTTGTTTGTTGAATTGTGCAGAAGTAGAGCCGCAGCCTCAGGAGCGTCAGGAGACTGCTCCCGACGAGCTGCACGTCTCGACCTCCCCGCCAAGGAGGAGTTCCCCGGCGAAGGAGAAGACTCCGCCAAGGACGGGTACTCCGCCAAGGGCGAGCACCCCGCCAAGGGTGGCCACCCCGCCAAGGGAAGGCGCCAGCGGCCCTCCGCCGGCGGGGGCCACTACCACGCCGCCGAGGGAGAATACCCCGGCAAGGGACCCCGTCGTTGAAGAGGCCCATGCAGGTAACCCTTGAACTCTTTCTTTCTTGAATTTTTCTTTTTGGATATTTGCTTGACCATTCTTCTTTCTTTTTCTTCTTCTTTTATTGTCTTCAGATCCGCCCGCTCCAGAGCCTATGGAGACGGAGGCCGCCACCGAGGAGGCCGCACGCGGCAACACTAATGGCGCCGCGGCCACCGAGGAGGCGATCGGCACAGAGGAGCCCGCCGTCGAAGAGGCAACCAGGGGACGCCGACGCGGCAGCTGAAGAGGGGATCGGCGGTCGCACCGACGGCCCTGAGGCCGCGGGAGTGTTTGACGTTGTGCCGACCGCCGACCCTGCCGCTGCCGCGGCGGGAACCGGTGCCTACTTGGAGGCTGGGAACGGGGTCTTCATCCATATCCCGTGGGCTTCTACGTCAAGGGCGCCCGCGGAGGGGGGGGGTCTTTGATGGAGAAGTCCTCGCCTCCGCGGGGTTGAAATTCGTCAACGCGCCCGGCAGCAGCAGCGAGCCCGAGGATCTTTTGGCCTTGTACCGCGCCAGGCAGGCTAAGCTGGAGTCCCGAGAGGCTCTGGCTGCCAAGGCGGGCGCCGACTTGGAGAAGCGCGCCGAGGAGCTCCGCGCCGCCAACCAGGCGGCCCTCCGGTCCTTGGCGGAGGAGCGGGAGGAGCTCACCGAGGCGCACCAGGCGTTCATCCTCGAAAAGGCCGAGGCAGAGGAGCAGCAAAGGCTTGCCGCCGAAGACCTGTCTCGGCGGGAAGGAGAGCTGAGGCAGCGGAAGGTCGACCTCGATAGCCATGAGGACGACCTTACCGCACGCGAGCAGTCCCTCGGCGGGGCTCTGCAGGAGGCGAAGGACGCCGCTGCGGCTGCAGAGACCGCCAAGAGAGACTTGGAGGCGAGGGTGGCGCAGTTGCAGCTCAACTTGAAGACGAGCGAGGAGAAGGCTGCCATGCTCACATTGGCGAGGGAGAAAGACGCTCACAGCCACTCGGAGCTGCAGGTCCGTCTCTCCGACAAGGGCCAGGAGCTCACCATCGCCAAGGATTCTATTGCAGACTTGGAGCTGAAGCTGTCCACCCTCACTGAGTCACTTGACGGCGCCCGAAACCGTGAGACAAAGCTGAAGGAGGACCTCCGTGCTGAGAGGGCATTGCTGGACAGCGCCGCCGTCACGCAAAATAACTTCAGGCAGACGGTGGAGCAGTGGACCGAGGGGCTCGTCGCCGCCGCCGCTGACATCGACAGGGAGATGGCGGCGCTGGGGACGGAGCACCTCGTGTACTCCCCCGACGCGAACCTCCCTCACAGCGCCAAGCTGAGCTTATTCTTCAGGGGAATAGCGCCGGCCCTCGAGCAGCTCCGGGAAAGGATCCCAACGCAGCTGGCGGATGAGGCGCGCAGGCTTTGCACGGGAGTTGGGGAGAGAGTGCTGACGAAGATAGTCTATCGCAACCCCGGGATCAATCTAGACAACGTCCTCCGGACCTTGCCGCCCGACGCTGACCAGGAAGCGCTGAAGGCTCATGTCGCCCACATCGTGGCCAAGGTGGGCAAGATCAGGAGAGTTGACGGCGACCGCGTAGACTAGGTTATTTTCTTTCTGCTTCCCTTGTCGCTGTGAACCATGTCATGGACAGTAACCTATTAGAACAGCGGCAAGTCAACTTGTAATATAACTTTATTTTGGATAGTTAATGCAGTGTTATTTCCCTTGCTCGACTCCTTTACTTTGTATGCTTTTACCCTTCGCTTTTAGGGAACTTGCCGGCAAAAGGACCCTTGCCGCGAGCGCTGAGTGCGGGACTTCAGCAGCCTGCCGGCAACGCCTCTGCCGGCGAGAAACCTTGCCGCAGCTAGCCGTAGCACACTTAGATTGTTGAGCGAACTCGAAAACGAGGTAAGGGCGCGACACTTGTCGCAGCTCACTTAAGCCATTGAGCGTGCTCGAAACAAAGTAAGGGCGCAGTTAGCTACGGGTAAGTTCCTTCGCGCACAGGTTTTCCATACAAAGTGTGGTCGTTCAAGGAAGATAACTAAAAATTCTAAAAATATGAAATGCTCAAACTTTGGCAACTTAGCTTTTGTGTTGTTTGCTTCCCGTCAAGGCGAGGCTTTCTTGAATGGCACTTGGTCCATACCACTGTCTCCTTCCCCCCGGCAAACTTGTGCGCGAGGAACAACTTCTTCTGCTTGAGGAAAGAAAGAAAAAGGGAGGAAACATAGATATGGAGCCTTGAGGCTCGTTATTGCTTACCGGGGGTGCGTGCAGCACAAAGTTTCAGATAATGCATGCAAGAAAAGCTAGAAGGCATGAAAAAGACAAGTTATGCGAGGCACATAAGCTTTACTGATGCACGGGGTCTGTGCTCGGCTTTGTACAAAGGTTTACATGCAACAGCGGCAAGACTTGTACAAAAGGTGGTTGCCGGAGCGGATCACGGCAACCGCGCCTTATGGGTGAAACTTGCGAAGGTGCTCAATGTTCCAGGAGTTGCTCACCGGTAAGCCCTCTTCGGTCTCAAGGCGGACAGCGCCTGGCCTTGTGACTTGTCTCACCCGATAAGGGCCTTCCCACTTCGGCGTCAACTTGTTAGAATTCTTGGCGGATTGAACACGCCGAAGAACAAGGTCGCCTTCCTCGAGACTTCTGGCCTTGACTTTGCGGCTATGGTAGCGGCGCAAAGCTTGCTGGTATCGAGCAGCTCGTACAACAGCCTGAAGACGGTCCTCCTCGAGGAGCAGTGCATCATCTTGCCGCAGCTGCTCTTGCTCGAGCTCATCGTAAGCGAGTACTCGAGGAGACCCGTATACGAGTTCCGTGGGGAGAACTGCCTCTGCTCCATAGACAAGAGCAAAGGGTGTCTGTCCGGTGGCTCGATTTGGTGTCGTCCTGATTGACCAAAGAGCCGCCGGCAACTCCTCGATCCAGTTTTTTCCGCACTTGTGCAGCCTGCCGAAAGTTCTTGTCTTGAGCCCGCGCATCACTTCAGCGTTTTCCCTCTCTGGTTGACCATTGCTCCTCGGGTGAGCAACAGAAGCAAAGCAGACCTTGGCGCCAAGGTCTTGGACGTATTGCATGAAGGTGCGACTTGTGAACTGTGTGCCGTTGTCGGTGATGATCCTGTTAGGGATTCCGAAACGGCAGACAATTGATCTGAAGAACTTGACTGCTGACTGTGCGGTCACCTTTCTCACTGGTTCCACTTCTGGCCACTTTGTGAACTTGTCGATGGCGACGTACAAGTATTCAAAGCCCCCGACTGCGCGGGGAAAGGGGCCGAGGATGTCGAGCCCCCAGACCGAAAATGGCCAGGACAAAGGGATCGTCTGGAGAGCTTGAGCTGGCTGATGTATTTGCTTGGCATGGAACAAGCACGCTTCACACTTGGTTACTTGTGCAGTTGCATCTTGGAGGGCTTCTGGCCAAAAGAAACCTTGCCGGAACGCCTTGCCGGCAAGTGCTCTTGCGCCAATGTGGTGGCCACATATGCCTCCATGTATCTCTGCCAACAGCTTCTGTCCATCTTCCCGGGAAATGCACTTCAACCTGACACCATTGAGTCTTCTTCTGTACAGTTCATTGCCGACAAATTGGTACATACTTGACTGCCTGGTTATTCTCTCTGCTTCTTCCGGCTCTTTGGGAAGTTCTCCAGTTTGAAGAAAATGGACAATTTGCTGCGCCCAGGCTGGAGCTTGAGGCTCAACAACAAGGACTAAAGGCATCATTGCTGCTGCGGGAACGTTAGCTTCTACGGAAAGAACCTGCGGCTCTGCCGGAGCTGGACGTTCCCCGGCAAGCTTGCCGGGGCAAGAATTGTCGGGAACGCCTGCTTCAACTGTACGAACCCTAGGGTCCGCAGGAGCAGACTGTTCCTCAGCAACTTTGTCGTTGATCTTGGGGACCTTGGCGGCGACTTCAGGAAGATCCGCCGGCAAGTAGTCCCCGGAGACCAACTTTCTCTTCTTGCTTTGCCCAACTGATGGTGTAACGGATGGTTGAGTTAGCTTGAGCACAAAGGTCCATGGTTCCACAGGTAGCTTCAGTGCAGCACACTTTGACAGGCCATCAGCAATGTCATTTTGAGCTCTTGGAACATGCTCCATCTGCAAGCCTTCAAAGTGCTCTTCAAGTTTTCTCACTTCGTCGACGTAAGCTTCCATCAATGGGCTCTGGTAGCTCTTGTTTACTTGTCGGAAAACCAACTGCGAATCTCCCCGCACAATCAGCTTCTTGATCCCAAGTTCTGTTGCGATTCTGAGGCCGGCAAGCAAACTTTCATACTCTGTAGTATTATTTGTTGCTTGCTCCTTGGGAAAGTGCATTTGGACAACGTACTTGAGGAGCTCTCCGGTGGGCGTGACAAGTAGCACACCAGCACCGGCGCCTTGCAGCAAGAAGGCTCTATCGAAGTACATTACCCATTCTTTGCTTGCTTCTTTGGCGGGGATGCTTGTCTCTGGAACTTCTTCATCCGGTGTTGGTGTCCATTCCGCTATGAACTCTGCCAATGCTCTGCTCTGGATAGTTGAAGTACTTTCAAACTTAAGACCAAAGCTTGACAGCTCGAGTGCCCACTCGACAATCCTGCCTGTTGCTTCTGGATTTTGCAATATCCTTTTCAGCGGAAAGCGAGTGACCACTGTTATCTCGTGTGCTTGGAAGTAGTGGCGCAGCTTTCTCGAGGCCATGAGGAGACCGAAAAGCAGCTTCTGCACCCCAGAGCATCTTGACCTAGCCCCCTGCAAGAGGGAACTTACAAAATAAACTGGGCGCTGGACCATCTTCTTTCGCACTTCTACTTGCATCTGCGCAGACTCGTCCTTGTCGGGGCCAGAGCTTGTCGGGGAAGCCCCCTGCTTGTCGCTGGACGTGCTTGCCAGGACTGTGGAGTCTTCCTCTGCCTCCCTTTCCGCTACCAACGCAGCACTAACCACTTGATTGGTCGCTGCTAAGTACAACAGCAACTTCTCTTGCGGCTTAGGTGCGACAAGTATTGGAGTGGAGGACAGGTATCCTTTTAGGTCTTGCAGCGCTGCCTCCACTTCCGGAGTCCATTTCATTGGACCTGCCTTTTTCAAGATTTTGAAAAACGGCAGGGCGCGTTCTGCAGACTTAGAAATGAACCTGCTGAGAGGAGCCACACAACCAGCAAGCCTCCGCACATCCTTAACGCGCTTCGAGGCTTCGATCTGCTCGATGGCTTTGATCTTGTCGGGATTGGCTTCAATCCCCCTCTGGGACACAAAGAACCCGAGAAGCTTGCCGGAGGGGACTCCGAAGACGCACTTCTCGGGGTTAAGCTTGAGTTGTATCTTGCGCAGATTCGCAAAAGTTTCATCTAGGTCTTGAATCAGGGTATCCTTGTCTTTGCTCTTGACCACTATATCATCCATGTAAGCTTCGACATTCCTGTGTATCTATGGCTCAAAAGCAGTGTGGACCACCCTTGCAAACGTTGAACCCGCATTCTTCAATCCAAAGGGCATGCGTATGAAGAAATAAGTGCCACATGGAGTAATGAATGCGGTCTTCTCTTCATCCTCTTCGGCCATGAATATCTGGTGGTATCCTGAGTATGCATCAAGAAAGGAAAGCAACTCACATCTAGCCGTGGAGTCAACGATCTGGTCAATGCGCGGCAAGGGAAATGGATCTTTAGGACAAGCTTTATTCACATCAGTGAAGTCTATACAAAGCCTCCATTTCCCATTAGCTTTTCGCATGACAATAGGGTTGGCCAGCCACGTGGGATGAAGTGCACCTCTAACAAGGCCTGCTGCTTCCAACTTCTTGATTTCTTCGGCAATAAACTCTTGGCGCTCCACCGCTTGCTTCCTGACCTTCTGCTTGACGGGCCGCGCGTGAGGACAAACATCAAGCTTGTGCTCAATCACTTTCCTGGGAACACCGGGGATGTCAGACGGTTGCCATGCAAACACGTCGACATTCGCCCGCAGAAAAGCAACGAGCGCGCTTTCCTATTTAGGATCGAGCGTGGCACTGATGGCGAAAGTACCACCAGTGCCGTCCCCCTTGGCGGACACCCTCTTGGTTGCAGGTGGAGCTGCCATTCCATTCTTGCACTTGCCGGTGGAGCTCGATGGTGCGTCCTCGACGGCAGCGCAGCACTCCGAAGAGGCGCGTTTGCCGGAGTGGGCCCCAGAGCTCTTGCCGGACTTGGTCTTGTTCTTCCCCCCGGGAGCTTCAGCGGCAAGTGTCTTGCTATCTGTTGCGGCTGCTGCGTCCCGGTAGATCTTGTCGGCGCAGATAGGCGCGTCCTTCATGTCGCCGGGGATAGAGATGACGCTTATCGGCCCTGGCATCTTGAGCATGTTGTAGGCATAGTGAGAGGCTGCCATGAACTTGGCAAGCGCCGGACGGCCAAGTATCCCATTGTACGGCAATGGGATATCGGCAACGTCGAAGGTGATCCTCTCAGTCCTGAAGTTTAGCTCTCCGCCAAAGGTTACTCGCAATGTGATCTTCCCCTTCGGCTTGCTCCTTCCCAGGTTGATCCCTTGGAACGTGCCGGTCTCCTCGAGCTCGCTGTCGGGGATCTGTAGCTTCCGGATCACAGCGGAGGAGATCAGGTTCAGGCCGGCCCCGCCGTCAACCAGCATCTTGGTGACCTTGAGGTTGCGGATGGTTGGTGAAACCAACATCGGCAAGCACCCGACCGCCGTCGTGCGGTCAGGGTGGTCCTCAATGTCGAAGATGATGGGCGTGCTGGACCACTTCAGAAGCTTGCGCGACTCGACGGGTGGCTCAGCTGCATTTACTTCCCGCACCCATTGTTTGAGTTGGCGGTGGGAAGTATGCAGAGAGGCACCTCCATCAACGCACAGAACTTCTATGGCCTTCTGGAACTCCTGCTCGCTGTTGTCTCCGTCGTCCATGTCCTCGTCATCATCTTCGTCTTCGTCTTTGTCACGGCCGCGGGGAGATCTATCTCCTTGCCGCTGCTTGGCCTTGTCGCGGCGTCCTCCCCGGCCATTGAATGGCCGCTTCTTGCCGGATTCTCCTCCGCCTCCCTGGGCCTTCTCCTTGTCTCGTCGCTCGTACTCAGCCTTCTGCTGCTCGACGAGGTATTCGACCCGCTTGCAATTCGGGAGATCGTGGCCCTTGGTGCGGTGGATCTTGCAGTACTGCTTGTCGGAGCCGTCCTGCTTGTCGGCGGCGGCTATAGTGGCAGCTTCCTTGCCGGAGCCACCAGCCTGAGCCTTCTTGGCGCCAGCCTCCTTGCCGGACTGCTCCACAGCCAGTACTTCTTTGTTCTTCTTCTTGTTGTTGTTCCGCCACCGGTTTTTCCTTGCCGGGGCGGCATCCTCACTGTCCGTTCCTCCTGCTCTAGCATCCTCTCCGGGGAGTCTCCTCCCCTCTTCAGCGCGCGCACACTTGTCAGCCAGAGCATAAAGCTCGCTGACGTCTCGTATCTTGCACATCGCCATCTCCTCCCTCATCCTGCGGTTACGCACGTTCT
Source organism: Secale cereale (assembly GCA_902687465.1). NCBI lineage: Eukaryota > Viridiplantae > Streptophyta > Magnoliopsida > Poales > Poaceae > Secale > Secale cereale. Next base: position 866,690,257 of record LR738710.1, on the reverse strand, counting down.
GGTGGAACGCGCTGATGACCGCGGCAGGGTGGACGTCCGGGATGTTGTGCTGGACGCGGCTGAATCTTTGGATGTACTTTCGCAGGGACTCTCCTTCCTTCTGGGCAAGTATATGCAAATCACTTTCCTGGCCATGGGGCTTGTGGCCACCCGTGAAGGCGCCGACAAACTGGTGGCACAGGTCGGCCCAAGAAGAGATGGAGTTTTCCGGCAAGTGCATGAGCCAAGATCTGACATTTGGCTTGAGCACGAGCGGGAAGTAGTTCGCTAATATCTTCTCATCCCGTCCCCCGGCAGCCTGCACCGCAATGGTGTAGATGCTGAGAAACTCCGAGGGATGGGTCTTGCCGTCATACTTCTCGGGTACGTCGGGCTTAAAGTTCTTCATGTTGGGCCAATGTACTTGCCGCAGCTCACGGGTGAATGCAGGGCAGCCTGCCGCGTACGGCAAGTCGCCTGGTTCACCGGGCGCGTGCAAGTCGACAGCGGTCCCAGCGCGTTGGTTGGACTGTCGTCGCGCTTCTCTTCGACGCTCGATGCGAGTCCGAGCGTCTTCTTGTCGCCTGTCGTCGAGGACCTGGCGTTGATCGCGGTGAGCTCGCGGATCCGACGACGCCGTAGAGTCGTCCTCGACGTTGATCCGGCGAGTCGGCGATTTCTGCTTCTGCGGCGGGGAGTGCACGGTAGTTGCACCCCCGGCGGTCTTGTCTCCATCAGCTCGCGCCTGGCTGACTTGCCGCGGCCGTGACGTTGCCGGCTGCTGCGGCGTGTCGTTGTTGGCGAAGGCGGTGAGGCTTTGGATGGTGGCCGTCCAGTCTTCGGCCTTGTCTCCCGCTGGAGGGAAGTCGAGGAGCAGCTGAGCTCTGGCTAGATCATCTGCTGGAGTGGAGGGGAGCGGCGGCGAGCGGTGCGAGGAGCGAGATACGCTCGGACTTCTAACAGTGTTAGAAGGAGCAGGATCTCGCCCCGGCGACCGCGCCTTGCTCGTGCCAGCGCGTTGGCCTTGAGCGTCCCGCGATCCGCCAGCTTGGCCTTGTCCCAGCAGGCGGATGGTACCTTGCGTACCACGCCGCTGCCGTTCCGGCACCTCCTGAGAGGGGCGCGGTGCGTGCACGGACACCGAGGTCTTGGAGTGCGCTCGGTCGTCCGTCTTGTCCTTGGACTTGGCGGCGCCATGAGTCTCCTCGCCGGCGTCCGCCCTTCCGCCAGCGTCTACCCCACCAACCATTGGTTCTGGTGGTGGCGGGACCGACGCGGACGGGCCTCCTACCTCCGAAGCTTTCTTCTTCGGCGGCATGTCGACGAAGTTGATGAGGTTGATGAAGTTGCTGAAGGTTGCGCCCGCGTGAACGCCGGATCAGGTTCGCACAACCTCGACGTCCCCTACCCGGCGCGCCAAAGATGTCGTGGAAACTGATCGCCCACGAACACCTATGGGACCGGAGCCCCTTTTCGGTACGGCAAGGGAGCGGAGGGAGCACAAAGAGCGGATCGAGGCGCGCACTCGAGCAGTTTACCCAAGTTCGGGCCGCACGGATGCATAAAACCCTACTCCTGCCTTGGTTTGTTATTGAGTTCTTGGTTCGGGAGCAAGAAGATCTACAGTGCTCAGAGCTAGCTACATCGAGCGTGAGAGTGACCGAGTTTCGGAACCCCCTCTACGTTGTGCATGGGCCTCCTTTTATAGGTCAAAGGGGTCACCGACAGGTGGCAACGTAGGCGAGGGTAAAAGCGTAAAACTGGTGGTAGTTGTAACAGTGTATGCACAGTGTTTTGTACCTAACCCTGATGGTGGGGGACAAAGGCATTGAATGCCCGTCGCCGTCGCCCCAAATAGTGCAAAAAGCGTCCGTCCGGGCGTCTCCGTTCACCACGACGGTGGCCTTGTCATCGTGGCTCGCCACCGTGTCCCCCAGGCTGCACAGCCTTCCGCACGTGCCCCTGGAAGGGCCCCAGGGTGACGCGTGGCCGGATGACCTGGAGCGCGAGCACACAGTGGAAGCTTGCCGCGGCAAGCGCCTTGCCGCGGTCGCTACCTTGCCGGGTCCGGAAGCTTGTCGCTCTCCGGGCCTTGCCGGGGCGCGCGATGCGCCACGGCAAGTCTTCTGAAATGCTGTTCTTTGGCCTTCCTGGCAAGCTCCTCTTGCCAAGGTCTTGTGCTAGAGGGGTGGTCTTGAGCCTGGAGCGGCCTTCCCGGCAAGCTCCTCTTGCCGGGGTCTTGTCTCATTAACTTGAATAGTTTGTTCTTGAATGGCTCCAAAGGAACCAAAGCGGGCCTTGGCGGGTGCGTGGCAAGCCCTGCCTCGGGACGCTGCTACTGCCCGTGCACAAGTTGGGATACTAAGGTACCCCTACTTTAGTACACCGACACTTTCCTTAACGGAAATTGGATTCTAATATTTCCTTCATATCAATAATTGCATCAATCGTTCAAAGGAAAAGTCTACCGAGAATAATAGGACATGAAGGATTGCAATCTATATCAAGAACAATGAAATCTATGGGAACATAATTCCTATTGGCAAAAATAAGAACATCATTAATTCTTCCCATAGGTTTCTTAATAGTGGAATCCGCAAGATGCAAATTTAAAGAACAATCATCAAGCTCATGGAACCCTAATCACATAAAGTTTTTGGGATAGTGGAGACACTTGCACCCAAATCACACAAAGCATAGCATTCATGATCTTTTATTTTTATTTTGATAGTAGGTTCCCATTCATCATAAAGCTTTCTACATATAGAAACTTCCAACTCAAGTTTTTCTTCATAAGATTGCATCAAAGCATCAACTACATGTTTAGTGAAAGCTTTATTTTGACTATAAGCATGCAGAGAATTTAGCACGGATTGCAACAAGGAAATACAATCAATCAAAGAGCAATTATCATAATTGAATCCCTTGAAATCCAAAGTAGTGGTTTCATCACTATGCAAAGTTTTAATCTCTTCAACCCCACTTTTAGCAATTGTAGCATCAAGATCTAAAAACTCCGAATCATTGGGACACCTTAAAGCAGAATCATATCCAATCCTATTCTCATCAAGATTAATACTAGAAAACAAGGATCTAATAGGAGACACATCAATAACTTTCAGATCTTCATCTTTATTTTCACGATAACTAGAAGAACACGATTTAATATAATCTTCTCTTTTAGCACGCATTCTAGCGGTTCTTTCTTTGCATTCATCAATGGAAATTCTCATGGCTTTGAGAGACTCATTGATATCATGCTTAGGTGGGATAGATCTAAGTTTCAAAGAATCAACATCAAGAGTAATTCTATCCACACTTCTAGCCATTTCATCAACTTTAAGCAATTTCTCTTCAAGGATAGCATTGAAATTCTTTTGCGAGATCATAAACTCCTTAACACTAGTTTCAAATTCAGAAGCCATCTTTCCATAAGAGTTGTTGTAGGAATTACCAAAATTATTAGAGGAATTACCAAAATTATTAGAGGAATTACTAGGAAAAGGCCTTGGATTAAAATTACCTCTATAAGCATTGTTACCAAATTTTTCCTACCAACAAAATTCACATCCAAAGATTCATTGTTATTCTCAATCAAATTGGACAAAGGCATATCATTAGGATCAGAAGAAGCACTCTTAGCAGCAAACAATTTCATAAGTTCATCCATCTTTCCACTCAAAACACTAATTTCTTCGATAGCATGCACTTTTTTACTAGTAGATCTTTCGGTGTGCCATTGAGAATAATTAACCATAATATTATCTAGGAGTTTGGTAGCTTCTACTAAGGTAGTTTCCATGAAAGTGCCTCCGGCGGCCGAATCTAAAAGATTTCTAGAAGCAAAATTCAAGCCAGCATAAAAGTTCTGAATAATCATCCATAGATTCAAACCATGTGTCGGGCAATTACGTATCATTAGTTTCATTCTCTCCCAAGCTTGCGCAACATGCTCATGATCTAGTTGCTTAAAATTCATAATATCGTTTCTAAGAGAGATGATCTTAGGAGGAGGGAAATACTTAGAGATAAAAGCATCTTTGCAATTATTCCACGAATCAATACTATTTCTAGGCAAAGAGGAAAACCAAGTTTTAGCATGATCTCCAAGTGAAAACGGAAATAACTTCAATTTAACAATATCGTTATCCGTATCCCTTTTCTTTTGCATATCACACAAATCAACAAAGTTGTTTAGATGGGTAGCGGCATCTTCACTAGGAAGGCCGGATAATTGATCTTTCATGACAAGATTCAACAAAGCAGCATTGATCTCACAAGATTCAGCATCGGTAATAGGAGCACTCGCAGTGCTGATAAAATCATTGTTGTTGGTATTGGAAAAGTCACACAATTTGGTATTGTTCTGAGCCATAGTGACAAGCAAGCAAACCAACGCACACAAGCGAGCAAGAAGCAAGCGAACGAAAAACACACGGCGGAAGAAGGGCGAATAAAATGGCAAAGGTGAAGTGGGGGAGAGGAAAATGAGAGGCAGATAAATGTAATGCGAAGGATAAGGGTTTGTGATAGGTACTTGGTATATGACTTTTGCGTAAGCCTCCCCGGCAACGGCGCCAGAAATTCTTCTTGCTACCTCTTGAGCTTGCGTTGTATTCCCTCGAAGAGGAAAGGGAGATGCAGCACAGTAGCGTAAGTATTTCCCTTAGTTTTTGAGAACCAATGTATCAATCCAGTAGGAGACCACGCGCCAGTCCCTCACACCTGCACAAACAAATAAGAACTTTGCAGCCAACGCGATAAGGGGTTGTTAATCCATTTACGGTCACTTACGATAGTGAGATCTGATAGAGATGATAATTATATTTTTGATATTTTTGGTATAGAAACAGAAAGTAAAGAAAGCAAATAAACAACGACAACAGAAATTGACGGGAAAGTAATATGATAAAGATAGACCCGGGGGCCATAGTTTTCTCTAGTGGCTTCTCTCATGATAACGGTATTCTACGGGGGGTAAACAAATTACTGTCGAGCAATTGTATATAGGCATCACGTCCGAGACAAGTAGACCGAAACGATTCTGCATCTACTACTATTACTCCACACATCGACTGCTATCCAGCATGCATCTAGTGTATTGAGTTCATAAGAACAGAGCAACGCCTTAAGCAAGATGACATGATGTAGAGGGATAAACTCAAGCAATATGATGAAAACCCCATCTTTTTATCCTCAATGGCAACAATACAATACGTGCCTTGCTGCCCCTACTGTCATTGGGAAAGGACATCGCAAGATTGAACCCAAAGCCAAGCATTTCTCCCATTGCAAGAACTATAGATCTAGTAGGCCAAACCAAACCAATAATTCGAAGAGACTTGCAAGGATATTATGAGCACACATAAAAAGTTCAGGGAAGAACCAAATATCTTTCATAGATAACCTTGATCATAAACTCACAATTCATCGGATCTCGACAAACACACCGCAAAAAGACATTACATCGAATAGATCTCCTCGAAGACCGAGGAGAACTTTGTATTGAGATCCAGAGAGAGAGAAGAAGCCATCTGGATACTAGCTATGGACCCGAAAGTCTGTGGTAAACTACTCACAACTCATGGTGAGGGCGATGATGATGATGATGATGAAGGCCTCCGTGATGGATGCCCCTCCCGGAACAGGCTCCAAGATGGGATCACCACGGGAACAGAAGCTACGGCGGTGAAATTAGGCTTTTCTCTCTGCGTATGGAGTTTCTGGGGTACGTAGGTATATATAGGAAGAAGGGGGCACCAGGGGCCACACGGGGTGCCCTCGAGGCAGGGGGTGCGCCCCCCACCCTCGAGGGTGGCCCCTCTGTCCCCTGGCTTGGCCCTGAAGTCTTTCGTGCGTGATTTCCTCCAAAAATATCTCTCGCAAAGGTTTCATTCCGTTTGATATTCCTTTTCTGCAAAACCCTGAAATAGGCAAAAAACAGCAATCTGGACTGGGCCTTTGGGTTAGTAGGTTAGTCCCCAAAATGATATAAAAGTGAATGATAAAGCCCATTAAACATCCAAGACTTCATAAATAATAGCATGGAACGATAAAAAATTATAGATACATTGGAGACGTATCAAGAACCGCGTCAGGGGAGCCTCGGGGTGTCCACGAGGGTGGGGGGCGCGCCCCCCTTCCTAGGGAGCGCCCCCCGCCTCGTGGGCCCCTCGAGCACCCCCCCCCCGGTGTCCTCCTTCCTCCTATATAAGTCTACGTACCTCGAAACCATTGACAACAGAGAAAAAACCCTAATTCCACCGCCGTAACCTTCTGTTCCCGTGAGATCCCATCTTGGAGCCTGTGCCGGAGCTCCACCAGAGGGGGATCCATCACGGAGTTCATCATCATCATCATCATTGCACTCACCATGATTTGTGAGTAGTTTACCACAGACCTTCGGGTCCATAGCTAGTATCTAGATGGCTTCTTCTCTCTCTCTGGATCTCAATACAAAGTTCTCCTCGGTCTTCGAGGAGATCTATTCGATGTAATATCTTTTTGCGGTGTGTTTGTCAAGATCCGATGAATTGTGAGTTTATGATCAAGATTATCTATGAGAAATATTTGGTTCTTCTCTGAACTTTTTATGTGTGCTCATAATATCCTTGCAAGTCTCTTCGAATTATTGGTTTGGTTTGGCCTACTAGATCTATAGTTCTTGCAATGGGAGAAGTGCTTGGCTTTGGGTTCAATCTTGCGGTGTCCTTTCCCAGTGACAGTAGGGGCATCAAGGCACGTATTGTATTGTTGCCATCAAGGATAAAAAGATGGGGTTTATATCATATTGCTTGAGTTTATCCCTCTACATCATGTCATCTTGCTTAAGGCGTTACTCTGTTCTTATGAACTCAATACACTAGATGCATGCTGGATAGCGGTCGGTGTGTGGAGTAATAGTAGTAGATGTAGAATCGTTTCGGTCTACTTGTCTCGGACGTGATGCCTATATACAATGATCATGCCTAGATATTCTCATAATTATTCGCTTTTCTATCAATTGCTCGACAGTAATTTGTTTACCCGCCGTAGAATATCACTATCATGAGAGAAGCCACTAGAGAACACTATGGCCCCCGGGTCTATTCTCAACATATCAATCTACATCTACTTTACTTTTATCGCTTTTATTTCCTGTTCTTATAAACAAAAATACCAAAAATATAAACTATCATCGCTATCAGATCTCACTTTCGTAAGTGACCGTAAAGGGATTGACAACCCCTTATCGCGTTGGCTGCGAAGTTCTTATTTGTTTGTGCAGGTGCGAGGGACTCGCGCCTGGTCTCCTACTGGATTGATACCTTGGTTCTCAAAAACTGAGGGAAATACTTACGCTACTGTGATGTATCTCCCTTTCCTCTTCGAGGGAATACAATGCAAGCTCGAGAAGTAGCAAGAAGAATTTCTGGCGCTGTTGACGGGGAGGCTTACGCAAAATTCCTATACCAAGTACCTATCAGAAACCCTTATCCGTCGCATTACATTTGTTTGCCTCTCGTTTTCCTCTCCCCCACTTCACCCTTGCTGTTTTATTTGCCCTTCTTCTGCCGTGTGTTTATCGTTCGCTTGCTTCTTATTTGCTTGTGTGTTGTTTGCTTGCCTGATTGCCCTCATGTCTGAGATGGGGGACGACTTTATCGAGAAGGGTAGCAATGTCGAGGGCAACGTCTATGTTGACCCCCCGGATGAAGCTACCACTTTACATATTAAGAAGTTCCGGGTTGGTAGTGGTAATATCATTGGAAAAGGAGTTCTTCAAGACTTCTTTACTTGTGCCGGTACTTTGCCCACTATGGTGGCTCTATTCTTCACAGAACTAGTAGCCTTGCGGATGCTGTACCCATGCTTATAGTAGAAATTTAAAGGCAATTTATCCATATGCATCCCTGTATTCAGAGAATCTTTTTGGAGTTTTCCAATATTGAGCATTCTTCTGTTAAGCCTGCAGCTACTATCTTTTTGGCTCATGAATTTAGATTTATCATGAAAGAGGCCAAAGAAATCTTTGCTCATTACGGAGTAGATGCCGGTCGACCTCCCATAGAGGCTATCATGTTCAATCAAGAAGACATAACGCGGTTGCGATCTCCTGATGATGTTGCTTTTAATGAAAACCTGAGAAAAAAGGTTCCTATTGAGGTCTTGATTGATAGAATTTCTGAGATGAACGATGATTTTGCTATTCAAAATAATGGGTTAGGCTTCTCCCTTGAGCGAAGGCTTATGACCTTTGTCGGTGTACTAAGATAGGGGTACCTTAGTACCCCAACTTGTGCACGGGCAGTGGCAGCTTCCCGCGGCAGGGTCTACCACGTGCTTGCCGGAAACCTCTCTGGTCCTTATTAAGCCATTCAAAAACAAAGTATACAAGTCAGAAGATCAAGACCCCGGCAAGTGGAGCTCGCCGGGAAGGCCGTCCCAGGCTCAAGACTATCACATTAACACAAGACCCTGGCAAGAGGAGCTTGCCAAGAAACTAGAGGACTGCATCTCAGAAGACATGCCTCGGCGCAGCATGCGCCCCGGCAGGGCCCGGGGAGCGACAAGCTTCAGGGCCCGGCAAGGTCAAGGCCCCGGCAAGGTGCTTGCCGGGGGGAACTCACGCTGTGTGCCCACGCTCCAGCTCATCGGCCCACGCGTCGCCCTGGTGTCCTTCCAGGGACGCGTGGCGGATGGCTGTGCAGCCTGGGGGACACGGTGGCACTCCACGGTGACGAGGCTACCGCCGTGGCGAACGGAGACGCACGGGCGGGTACTTTTGGGGTCGACGGCGACGGGCATTTAATGCTCTTGTCCCCCACTGTCAAGTTAGGTGATGACCACTGTTCATCCACTGTTCACGCACTGTTCCCGCACTGTTACAACTACCACCAAAGTTACGTTTTTACCCTTCTTCTACGTTGACACCTGTCGGTGATCCCTTGAACTATAAAAGGAGGCCCATGCACAACGTAGAAAGGGTTCGGAACCCAGACAGCTCTTTCGCTCGGTGTAGCTAGTTCTTCAAGCTCCCGAGCTCCAACACTCAATACAATCTAAGCAGGAGTAGGGTTTTACGCGTCCGCGCGGCCCGAACCTGGGTAAACTGCCCGCGTGCTCTCCTCGATCTGCTCTTTGTGCTCCCTCCGCTCCCTTACCGCAACGTACAAGGGGCTCCGGTCCCATAGGTGCTCGTGGTGGACAGTTTCCCCCGACATCTTTGGCGCGCCAGGTAGGGGGCGTCGAGGTTGTGCGAACCTGATCCGACGTTCACGCGGGCGCATTCTTCATCAACCTCTCCAGCTTCATCAACTCCAGCAACAATAGCATGGCCCCGAAGAAGAAAGCCTCGGAGGTCGCAGGCCCGTCTGCGTCTGTTCCCCCGCCACCAGAGCCAACGGTGGGTGGAGGAGACGCCGGCGGAAGGGTGGTCGCCGGCGAGGAAACTCACGGCGCCACCAAATCCAAGGACAAGACGGACGACCGAGCCTCGGTCTCCATGGACGCGCCGCGTCCGTCTCAGCAGACGACAACCCAACAGCGCCGTGGTACAGGAGGTACCATCCGCTTGCTGGGGCAAGGGCAAACCGGAGGTTCGCGGGATGCTCCAGGCCACCGTCCTGGCACGAGCAAGGTGCGGTCGCCGGGGCGGGAAACTGCTCCTTCTAACCCCGTTAGGAGTCCGAGCATATCCCGCTCCTCGCACCGCTCGCCCCGCTCCCCTCCTCTCCAGCAGAAGCGCTCGCTAGAGCGCAACTGCTCCTCGACTTCCCTCCAGCGGCAGACAAAGCCGAAGACTGGAGGGCGATGATACAAAGCCTCATCGCCTTCGCCAACAACGACACGCCGCAGCAGCCGGCGACCTCGCGGCCACGGCAAGTCGAGAAGATGAAGGCCGACGGCGACAAGACCGCCGGGGGTGCAACCACCGTGCACTCCCCGCCGCGGAAGCAGAAGACGCCTCCCCGCCGGATCAATGTCGACGACGACTCCATGGCGTCGTCGGATCCGCGGGCTCGTCGGGACCAACGCCAAGTCCTTGACGATCGGCGGCAAGAAGATGCTCGAACAACGATCGAACGCCGGCGAGAAGCCCGGCGACAATCTGATCAGCGTGCTGGAACCGCTGTCGACACACACGCACCCGGTGAACCAGGCGACTTGCCGTACGCGGCAGGTTGCCCTGCGTTCACCCGCGAGCTGCGGCGTGTCCAGTGGCCCAGTATGAAAAACTTCAAGCCCGACGTACCGGAGAAGTACGACGGCAAGACGCACCCCTCGGAGTTCCTCAGCATTTACACCATCGCGGTGCAGGCTGCCGGGGGGCGCGACGAGAAGATACTGGCGAATTACTTCCCACTGGTGCTTAAGCCGAACGTTCGTTCTTGGCTTATGCACTTGCCGGAAGGCTCCATTTCTTCATGGGCAGATCTTTGCCACCAGTTTGTTGGCGCCTTCACGGGCGGCCACAAACCCCACGGCCAGGAGAGTGATCTCCACATCTTGGCCCAGAAGGAAGGAGAGCCCCTGCTCTGGCTGACAAGTGCGTGCGCGCCGAAGAGGGGAGGAGACTCCCCGGAGAGGATGCTGGCGCAGGGGGAAGCGACAGTGAGGATGCCGCCCCGGCAAAGAAGAGCCGGCGGCGGAACAACAGGAAGAAGAAGAGCAAGGAAGTGCTGGTCGTCGAGAAGTCCGGCAAGGAGGCTCCCGCCAAGACAGCGCAGGCTGGCGGCTCCGGCAAGGAGCCTGCCCCTGTAGCAGCGGCCGACAAGCAGGACGGCTCCGACAAGCAATATTGCAAGATCCACCGCACCAAGGGTCATGACCTTTCGAACTGCAAACGCGTCGAGTACCTCGTAGAGCAGCAGAAGGCTGAATACGAGCGGCGCGACAAGGAGAAGGCCCAAGGTGGCGGAGGAGAGCCAAGCAAGAAGCGGCCATTCAATGGCCGGGGAGGACGCCGCGGCAAGGCCAAGCAGCGGCAAGGTGATCGACCTCCCCGGGGCCGCGACAAGGACGAAGAGGAAGACGACGACGACATGGAGGAAGGTGATAACAGCGAGCAGGAGTTCCAGAAGGCCACAGAAGTGCTGTGCGTCGACGGGGGCGCCTCTCTGCATACTTCCCACCGCCAACTCAAGCAGTGGGTGAGGGAAGTAAACGCAGCAGAGCCGCCCGTTGAGTCGCGCAGGCTGCTGAAATGGTCCAGCACGCCCATCATTTTTGATCTTGAGGATCACCCTGACCGCACCACGGCGGTCGGGTGCTTGCCGATGTTGGTCTCACCAACCATCCGCAACCTCAAGGTCACCAAAATGTTGGTTGACGGTGGGGCCGGCCTGAACTTGATCTCCTCAGCTGTGATCAAGAAACTCCAGATCCCAGATGGCGAGCTCGAAGAAACCGGTTCGTTCCAAGGAATAAACCCGGGAAGGAGCAAGCCCAAGGGGAAGATCACTCTGCCAGTGACCTTTGGCGGGGAGCTTAACTTCAGGACGGAGAGGATAACCTTTGATGTTGCCGATATCCCATTGCCATACAATGGGATACTTGGACGTCCTGCCCTCGCCAAGTTCATGGCAGCTTCCCACTATGCCTACAACGTACTCAAGATGCTGGGGCCGATAAGCGTCATCTCTGTCCATAGCGACAAGAAGGACGCGCTTATCTGCGCCGACAAGATATACCGGGATGCAGCAGCCGCAGCGGAGAGCAACACACTTGCCGCTGAAGCTCCCGGGGGGAAGAAGACCAAGACTAAGTCCGGCAAGTGCTCTGGGGCCCACTCCGGCAAACGCACCTCTTCGGAGTGCTGCGCTGCCATCGAGGACGTTCCATCGAGCTCCACCGGCAAGTGCAAGAAGGGAATGGCCGCTCCACCGGCAACCAAGAAGGTGTCCGCCAAGGAGGACGGCACTGGTGGTACCTTCACCATCAGTGCTACACTTGATAGCAAATAGGAAAGCGCGCTCGTTGCCTTCCTGCGGGCGAATGTCGATGTGTTTGCGTGGAAACCATCTGACATCCCCGGTGTTCCCAGGAAGGTAATTGAGCACAAGCTTGCTGTTTGTCCTCATGCGCGGCCCGTCAAGCAGAAGGTCAGGAAGCAAGCCGTGGAGCGCCAAGAATTCATTGCCGAAGAGATCAAGAAGCTAGAAGCAGCAGGCCTGGTTAGAGGCGTGATCCATCCCACGTGGTTAGCAAATCCAGTTGTCGTGCGTAAGGCCAACGGGAAGTGGAGACTGTGTATAGACTTCACCGATGTCAATAAAGCATGTCCCAAGGATCCATTTCCCTTGCCGCGCATTGACCAGATTGTTGACTCCACTGCTGGATGTGAGTTGCTTTCCTTCCTTGATGCATATTCAGGCTACCACCAGATTTTCATGGCCAAGGAAGATGAAGAGAAGACTACATTTATCACTCCATGCGGCACATATTGTTTCATACGCATGCCCTTTGGATTGAAGAATGCAGGCTCAACCTTTGCAAGGGTGGTGCACACTGCTTTTGAGCCACAGATCCACAGAAATGTAGAAGCGTATATGGATGACATAGTGGTGAAGAGCAAGAGCAGAGATACCCTGATTCAAGATTTGGAAGAAACATTTGCAAATCTGCGCAAGATCCAGCTCAAGTTGAATCCCGAGAAGTGCGTCTTCGGAGTCCCCTCCGGCAAGCTTCTCGGGTTCTTTGTGTCCCAGAGGGGGATTGAAGCCAATCCCGACAAGATAAAAGCCATCGAGCAGATCGAAGCCCCGAAGCGCGTCAAGGACATAAGGAGACTTGCAGGTTGTGTAGCTGCCCTCAGTAGGTTCATTTTAAAGTCTGCAGAACGCGCCCTGCCTTTCTTCAAGATCTTGAAGAAGGCAGGTCCTATGAAATGGACTCCGGAAGCGGAGGCAGCGCTGCAAGACTTGAAACGATACCTATCCTCCACTCCAATACTTGTCGCACCTAGGCCACAAGAGAAGTTGCTGCTGTACTTAGCGGCAACCAATCAAGTGGTTAGTGTTGCGTTGGTAGCGGAGAGGGAGGCAGAGGAAGAGTCTACACCACCAGCAAGCGAATCCAGCGACAAGCAGGGGGCTGCTCCGATAAGCTCTGGCCCCGACAAGGACAACTCTGCGCAGGAACAAGGAGAAGTGCGGAAGAAGATGGTGCAGCGCCCGGTGTATTTTGTAAGTTCCCTTCTACAGGGGGCTAGATCAAGATACTCCGGGGTGCAGAAGTTGCTTTTCGGCCTCCTCATGGCCTCGAGAAAGCTGCGCCATTACTTCCAAGCACATGAGATAACAGTGGTCACTCGCTTTCCGTTGAAGAGGATATTGCAGAATCCAGAAGCAACAGGCAGGATCGTCGAGTGGGCACTGGAGCTTTCAAACTTTGGTCTCAAGTTTGAGAGTACTTCAACTATCCAGAGCCGAGCTTTGGCAGAATTCATAGCTGAATGGACCCCAATGCCCGATGAAGAAGTTCCAGAGACAAGCGTACCCGTACAAGAAGCGACGAGCGAATGGGTGATGTACTTTGACGGTGCCTTCTCGCTGCAAGGCGCTGGAGCCGGTGTGGTACTCGTAGCACCCACCGGAGAACACCTCAAGTATGTTATCCAGATGCACTTTCCCAGGGAACAAGCAACAAACAATACTGCCGAGTATGAAGGCTTACTTGCCGGCCTCAGGATTGCGGCCGAACTTGGGATCAAGAAGCTGATTGTGCGGGGAGATTCTCAGTTGGTGGTCCGGCAAGTTAACAAGAGTTACCAGAGCCCTTTGATGGAAGCTTATGTAGATGAAGTGAGGAAGCTTGAAGAACACTTTGAAGGTCTGCAAATGGAGCATGTTCCGAGAGCTCAGAACGATATAGCAGATGGCCTTTCAAAGTGCGCTGCAATGAAGTTACCTGTGGAGCCAGGGACCTTCCTGCTCAAGCTGACTCAGCCATCCGTTACACTATCAATTGGGCAGCCTAAGAAAAGAAAGTTGGTCTCCGGCGACTACTTGCCGACGGATCTTCCCGAAGCCGCCGTCAAGGTTCCCAAGATCAACGACCAGAACGCTGAGGAATAGTTTGCTCCTGCGGATCCAAGGATCTGTACAGTTGAAGCAATCGTTCCCGACAAGCCTCGCCCCGGTGAGCTTGCCGGGGGACCATCAGCTCCGGTAGAACCGGAGGTTCTTGCCGTAGAAGCTGAGGTTCCCGCAGCGGCCCTCATGCCTTTAGTCCTTGCCGTTGAGCCACGCGCTCCGGCATGGGCACAGCAGATTGTCCGTTTTCTGCAAACTGGAGAACTTCCCGACGACCCAGAAGAAATAGAAAAGATAACCAGGCAGTCAAGTATGTACCAGTTCGTGGATAACGAGCTGTACAGAAGAAGACTCAATGGTGTCAGGTTGAAGTGCATTTCTAGAGAAGATGGACAGAAGCTGTTGGCAGAGATACACGGAGGCATATGTGGCCACCACATAGGCGCAAGGGCACTTGCCGGAAAGGCATTCCGGCAAGGGTTCTTTTGGCAAGAAGCCCTCCAAGATGCAACTGCACAAGTAACCAAGTGTGAAGCGTGCCAGTTCCATGCCAAACAAATTCATCAGCCAGCTCAAGCTCTCCAGACGATCCCTTTGTCCTGGCCCTTCTCGGTCTGGGGGCTCGATATCCTCGGCCCCTTCCCCCGTGCAGTCGGGGGCTTTGAGTACTTGTACGTTGCAATCGACAAGTTCACAAAGTGGCCAGAAGTGGAACCAGTGAGAAAAGTGACAGCACAGTCAGCAGTCAGGTTCTTCAGGTCGATTGTTTGCCGTTTCGGGATCCCTAACAGGATCATCACCGACAACGGTACACAATTTACTAGTCGCACCTTCATGCATTACGTCCAAGACCTTGGCGCCAAGGTCTGCTTCGCTTCTGTTGCTCACCCGAGGAGCAATGGTCAAGCGGAGAGGGCCAATGCTGAAGTGCTGCGCGGACTCAAGACAAGGACCTTCGACAGGCTGCGCAAGTGCGGAAGAAACTGGATAGAGGAGTTGCCGGCGGCTCTTTGGTCAATCAGAACGACACCAAGTCGAGCCACCGGACAGACACCCTTTGCTCTAGTCTACGGAGCAGAGGCAGTTCTCCCCACGGAACTCGTTTACGGATCTCCTCGAGTGCTCGCTTATGATGAGCTCGAGCAAGAGCAACTGCGACAAGATGATGCGTTGCTCCTCGAGGAGGAACGTCTCCAGGCTGCTGTACGAGCTGCTCGATACCAGCAAGCCTTGCGCCGCTATCATAGCCGCAAGGTTAAGGCCAGGAGTCTCGAGGAAGGCGACCTTGTTCTTCGGCGTGTTCAGTCCGCCAAGAATTCCAACAAGTTGACGCCGAAGTGGGAAGGCCCTTATCGGGTGAGACAAGTCACAAGGCCCGGCGCTGTCCGCCTTGAGACCGAAGAAGGCTTACCGGTGAGCAACTCCTGGAACATAGAGCATCTTCGAAAGTTTCACCCATAAGGCGCGGTTGCCGTGATCCGCTCCGGCAACCACCTTTTGTACGAGTCTTGCCGTTGTTGCATGTAATCCTTTGTACAAAGCCGGGCGCAGATCCCGTGCATCAGTAAAGCTTTTTGTGTTTTGCACTATTTGCCTTTTCCATGCTTTTCTTCGTTATTTGCATGCATTGTTTGGCATCTTGTGCAACACACGTACCCGGTAAGCATTAGCACGCCGAAAGGCCATATACTTGTTTTCCCTCCTCTTTTTCTTTCCCTCTTAAGCAGAAGGAATGTTCCTCACGCACAAGTTTGCCGGGGGGGAAGGAGATCGAGGATGAACCAAGTGCTGTTCAAGAAAGAGAAACCTTGTCGGGGAAACAAGCAATATATGAAAGCTAAGTTGCCAGAATTTGAGCAGTTCAAATTTTTAAATTTTAGTTATCTTCCTTGAACAACCACACTTTGTATGGAAAACCTGTGCGCGGAGGAACCTACCCGTGGCTAGCCGCACCCTTGTCTTGTTTTCGAGTACGCTCAACGGCTTAAGTGAGCTGCGACAAGTGTCGCGCCCTTATTTCGTTTTCGAGTCCGCTCAGCAAGCTAAGTGCGTTGCGACTAGCTGTGGCAAGGTTGCTTGCCGATAAGGCCTTTGCCAGCAGGCTGCTCAGAGTCCAGCACTCAGCGCTCGCGGCAAGGGTCCCTTGTCGGCAAGCTCCCTAGAAGCGTAGGGTAAAAAGCATACAAAAGTAAAGGACCAAAGCAAGGGAGATAACATTGCACTGATTGCTCAAAAGAAGATAATATATTACAAGGGATAACTTGTCGCAATCACTAATTAATTCATGTCCATGGCACACTCTGCAGCAGCAAAGGAAATAAAAAGAGAGAGGCCTAATCTACGCGGTCGCCCTCGCGCCTGGAGATCTTGTTCACCTTGGCGATGATGTGGGCGACCTGCGCCTTCAGGGCCTCCTGATCTGCATCGGCCGGCAAGCTGCGGAGGACGTTGACAAGATTTATACCAGGATTGCGGTAAACAATCTTGGTCAAGACGCGCTCCAGGGTCCCCGCACAGAGCTTGCGCGACTCCTCGGCCAGCTGCGCGGGGAGCTTCTGCTGCAGACGTGCGAGCGCCGGCGCAATCCCCCTGAAGAAAAGACTGAGCTTGGCGCTGTGGGGGAGATTTGGATCCGGAGAGTATATGAGGTGTTCCACCCTCAACGCCATCAGCTCCTTGTCGATGTTGCCAGTAGAAGCCACCAGATCTTCAGTCCATATTTCGACGGTCTGGCGGAAGTTGTTAGCTGAAGTGGCGGCGCTCTCCACCAGGCCTCGCTCCTTGCGGAGCTCGTCCTTCAGCTTGGTTTCGCGGTCCCGGACGGCGTCGAGTGAATCTTTCAACGTGGAGACTTTCAACTCCAGATCAGCAATTGAGTCCTTGGCGGCCTTGAGCTCGTCGCCCTGCTTGGAGAGGCGTACCTAGAGTTCTGAATTGGTATGGGCGTCTTTCTCGCGCTCTATGTTGAGCGCGGTAACCCTCTCCGTGCTCGCCTTCAGGAACTCCTCCAGCTGCGCCACCTTAGCTTCGAGGTCCTTCTTGGCGGTTTCCGCGGCGGCTGCGGCGGCTTTTGCCTCCTTCAACTCTCCGCCAAGGGCCTGCTCCCGGGCGGTAAGGTCTTCCTCGTGGGCGTCGAGGTCGACTTTCCGCTGGGTGAGCTCTCCTTCTCGCCGGGACAGCGCTTCACCGACCAGTCGCTGCTGCTCCTCGGCCTCAGCCTTCTCCAGGAGGAACTCCTGCTGCTCTCCGGCAAGCCTCTCGCGCTCCTCCGCCAAGTCGCGGAGGGCCGCCTGGTTGGCGGTGCGGAGTTCAGCAGCGCGCTTCTCCAGTTCTACTCCAGCCTTGGCGGCGAGGGCTTCTCGGGAGTCCAGCTTCGCCTGCCTGGCCCGGTAAAGGGCCAGGAGCCGGTGAAGCAGCTTCTCCTCCTCGGGCTCATCGCTCCCGCCAGGCGCTTCAACGATCTTCAACCCCGCAGAGGCGAGGACCTCTCCATCAAAGGTCTCTCCCTCCTCGGGGGCTCGCGACGAAGACCCCCACGGCACTTGTATGAAGACGCCATTGGGGGCCTCAAGATAGAAGCCCGACTGCTCCTTGCCGGCGGAGGGGTCGGCGGCTGGCGCAGCGCTCGACGCTCCTACGGCCTCCGGGCCGGCAGTGTGGCCGCCGTCCCCCTCCCCGGCCGCTGCGTCTGCGGTCGGGGCAGTCTCCTCCGCAGCAGGCTCGTCGGCTCCTGCCATGTCTTCAACGACAGGGACGTTGCCGCCGTCGCCTTGCGCGCCCTCCTCGCCGATGACCTCGGTCTCCATCCGGTCCGGCGCGGGAGGATCTAGAAGAAGAAGAAAAGAAAAAGATCAAGCAAATATCCAAAAAAGACAAGTCCAAGAAGACAAGGTTGCAAGACTTACCTTCGCGGACTTCGTCGACGACAGGCTCCCTCGTCGGGGAGCTCTCCCTTGGCGGGGTCGCCACCCTCGCCGGGCTGCTCGCCCTTGGCGGGGTACTCGCCCTTGGCGGAGTACCCGCCCTTGGCGGAGCGCTCTCCCTCACCGGGGAGTTTGCCCTTGGCGGGGATGGCGGGATCGGCAGCTCCTCGGGAGTAACCTCCGGTTGCTCCTGCGGCTGCGGATCCATTTCTGCACAAGACAAACAAAACAAACAGAGCAGCATAACATCAGTACGAAGCAAAGGCCTCAAGCGCGCCCAACAAGTAGGAAATTCAAGACCAGACTTACGCTGGGGGCTGCGCTGGGGGCTGCTCCTCGGAGCAGCGCTTGGGTCCGATAAGTTTGTCGTCGGCGCGTCCCCTGTCGCCGCGACGGGCGAGTCGTCCTCGACCTCGACCACGGGGACCTTGGCCCTCTTCGCCATCCGTTGGGTCAGGGTCCTGCAGGCAAATCAAGAAACAAGATCAGAATCATCAACGAGAGAATCAAGACAGAATTGAAGAAGCTACAAATTACAAGTACTTACTCCTCTTCCTCGTCGTCGTCGTCGCTCAGGGCGGAGAAGTCAAACTCCACCTGAGGTGCGCCCGCGCGAGGAGTAGGAGGAGAAGGCTCCCTCGGGCGCTTGGCGGTCTCCGGGGCTGGGGGCTGCGAAGACCCAGCCTCCGTAGACGCCGAGGCCCGGGGAGCAGGCGGAGCAGCTGCTCCACTCTGAGAGGCTCCTCCTCCGCTTGGCGCTGGTGCGCGGGGCGCCTCCGCCGCAGCTGGTGCGCGGGTCGCCTCCGCCGCGGCTGGTGCGCGAGGCGCCTCCGTCGCGGCTTGGTTCGCTCTGGTGGCGCGCGTCGCCCGGCGAACAGGCTGTTGTCGGGGCGCCTGCGTCCATGTCGCTGTGGGCGCCTTGCGGAGACGCTTCAGCGGTGTTCGCTGGGGGCTGGCACGAGGCGGGGAGTTCTCCGAGGACGATGAGGCGTCGTCATCGAGTCCCAGAGACCCACCGCTGTCCTCATCGGTCTCGGTGTCCTCCTCCTCCTCCCCGACGGGCCCGCTGGATCCAGCACCTTGTCCTGCGGCCCCGCTCCCTCCGGTGGCTCCGCTCCCTCCGGCACCTCTGCTCCCTCCGGCACCCTCACTTGCCGCGGCCTCGCTCACGACCCCGGGAATCCCGGCGTGCCTCAGGGAAGGGACTCCGGCAAGCTCGTCGGGCGGAAGCTTGAGCAGTCTGCGGATTTCAGCCTCCTCTGCTTGGCACGACGCGTCCTCAGCCTCTGCCTCGTCGATGGTGAACCTGAAGTCTCCTGCTGCTGCAGCTGCGGCGGCCTCTTCCATCCGGGAAGCAATATAGGCTATGTCCCGCTCTGTGGTGGCCCGAGTGAGGCCCTTGTTCTCATCGGTGATCTTCGGCCGCTCGACCAAATTATCAAAGAAACTCATGATGGCATCCGGCGTGGGCACTATCCAGGTGGGGTCGACGCCGTGAGAGTCACATGCGGGCATCATTGCGCGCAAAGCATCCCGGGCAGTGCTATTGCATAGCGGCACCACTCCCCGGGGAGATCTAAACCACTCCGGATGGGCCGGGTCGTGCTTAAAAAGCTCCCGGACCATCCCCTTCAGCTCCAGAGCCGTGAAGTTGAAGTTCAGACCCGGGCGCAGCCTCATAATGTCCGCCGCATTGCCAAACTCCCATGCTGGCCTTTTCCTCTCTTGTAAAGGGGCAATGCGGCGGCGGAGGAAATCTGCCCCTACCTCTCCGATGGTCAACTTGGCTACCCGGAGACGAAGTATCCTAACAAGGGCAGCATTGAGCTTGACATCATCCGGGGCCAACTCGCTCCAGTCCCTGCCGCGCACTATGGCTGTTGTGCGCGGCGCAGTGAAGGGCTCCGGGTGGTCCTCTACTATCCAACACCAGTCCGCGCGCCACTCTTCCCACTTGCCGCGGAGCTCTCCTTTCAGATATGACTCCTTCTTGTTCAAGCAGAAGATCCAAGATATACCCCCGGAGAGGGGGGCGCCGGCCTCTACTCTAGGCATAAAAAAGTGGCGAAAGAGCGCTACGTTTGGATAAATCCCTATATAGTTTTCGCACAGATGTGCGAAAACCGCCATCGTGAGGATGGCGTTGGGGGTGAAGTCTAGAAGGTGGAGGCCATACGTGTTCATGATGTCGCAGAAAAACTCCGAGAATGGAGGACACAAGCCACAGTGGAAGAAGACAGCGAAGAAGAAATACCCGCCGGGAAGCAGATCTTTGGCGCCGGCGGGGTAGACTCTGGTCCGGGGATGCGCCTTGGTCTCCTTGGCCCAGAAGAGGTAATACTTGTTCCAGAGCTCCCTCGCGCGGAGCCTCGGCGCGAAGACTACGTTCCTCTTCCGCGGGGCGACGAGCTTCGCCGCCTGCTCGGATTTCTCCCTCTTGGCCTTCTCCGCTTTCGCCTTCTCGGCCTTCGGAGCCATGGCGGAGGCGGCGGGGAAAGGGGCGAGGAATTCGACGGTGCCGCGGGTGCGGAAGAGGGCGGAGGAGGCGTGGTGGCGGAGCGCAGAGGGGGATTTCTGGAGGTTGAAGAAGCAATGAAAGCGCAGGAGGGAAACTGCCCCTGTTTCCTCTGCTTTTAAGGGGGAAGTGGGGGATGCTCCACATTTCCCATTAAAGAATGTGGCCACGATCTCTCCCACGACACCGCAATCGACGCGTGCCGTTAGGGAGGGACGCGGCGGATGCGGAAGGGGAATTACGGCTCGCCGTGGGCCGCGCGTGCCCGTGCACTGTTTTGGGCCTGGCCCAACAGCGCTCGGCACCGTGTGTGGCCCAGGCCCGGGGGCTCCTGTCGGTGTACTAAGATAGGGGTACCTTAGTACCCCAACTTGTGCACGGGCAGTGGCAGCTTCCCGCGGCAGGGTCTACCACGTGCTTGTCGGAAACCTCTCTGGTCCTTATTAAGCCATTCAAAAACAAAGTATACAAGTCAGAAGATCAAGACCCCGGCAAGTGGAGCTCGTCGAGAAGGCCGTCCCAGGCTCAATCCTATCACATTAACACAAGACCCTGGCAAGAGGAGCTTGCCAGGAAGACTAGAAGACTGCATCTCAGAAGACATGCCTCGGCGCAGCATGCGCCCCGGCAGGGCCCGGGGAGCAACAAGCTTCAGGGCCCGGCAAGGTCAAGGCCCCGGCAAGGTGCTTGCCGGGGGGAACTCACGCTGTGTGCCCGCGCTCTAGCTCATCGGCCCACGCGTCGCCCTGGGGTCCTTCCAGGGACGCGTGGCGGATGGCTGTGCAGCCTGGGGGACACGGTGGCACTCCACGGTGACGAGGCTACCGCCGTGGCGAACGGAGACGCACGGGCGGGTACTTTTGGGGTCGACGGCGACGGGCATTTAATGCTCTTGTCCCCCACTGTCAAGTTAGGTGATGACCACTGTTCATCCACTGTTCACGCACTGTTCCCGCACTGTTACAACTACCACCAGAGTTACGTTTTTACCCTTCTTCTACGTTGACACCTGTCGGTGACCCCTTGAACTATAAAAGGAGGCCCATGCACAACGTAGAAAGGGTTCGGAACCCAGACATCTCTTTCGCTCGGTGTAGCTAGTTCTTCAAGCTCCCGAGCTCCAACACTCAATACAATCTAAGCAGGAGTAGGGTTTTATGCGTCCGCGCGCCCCGAACCTGGGTAAACTGCCCGCGTGCTCTCCTCTATCTGCTCTTTGTGCTCCCTCCGCTCCCTTACCGCAACGTACAAGGGGCTCCGGTCCCATAGGTGCTCGTGGTGGACAGTTTCCCCCGACAACCTTCTGCCAAAAGAATGCCTATAATGACGAATTGGTCATTCACTACAAAGGGCCAAAAGAGGAACCTATTCCTTCGGAGATTGATGTAGGGGACTTTTGTCCCATTAAATTTAGCCCTTTTGATTACTTTTGCTTGCCATAAAGGAAGCTTGCTGCTGAACGCAGGGAATATGAGATGAGCTTTCGTGACATATCGTATCACTATGGCAATACCTAGATTTATCTTGTATCGTGCCTAGCTAGGGGCGTAAAACGATAGCGCTTGTTGGGAGGCAACCCAATTTTATATTTTTGTTTTTGTAGCTGTTAGGGAATAAATATTGCATCTAGCCTCTCATTAGATGTGGTTTCATGTTTTGTTTAGTGTTTGTGCCAAGTAGAACCTTTGGGAAGATGTGTGTGAAGTTTATGTGATCTTGCTGTGAAAAACAGAATCGTTAGCGCTCACTAGAATGGTCGTCAGATCTTACTGGAGCCTGATATTTAGTTGATTCTTTTTGCAGATGATTAATAGAGAAATTCTTCACATTTACCAATTTTGTTTGAATTTTTTGGAGTTACATAAGTATGCAAAACCTGCAGATTACTACAGACTGTTCTGTTTTTGACAGATTCTGTTCTTCGTGTGTTGTTTGCTTATTTCAATGCATCTATGAGTAATATTTGGAGGTATGAACCATAGAGAAGTTGGAATATAGTAGGTTTAACACCAATATAAACAAAGAATGAATTCATTTCAGTACCTTTGAGTAGTGGTTTTCTTTCTTATACTAACGGAGCTCACGAGAATTTTTGTCTAAGTTTTGTGTTGTGAAGTTTTCAAGTTTTGAGTATTGCTTTGATGGACTATGGAACAAAGAGTAGCAAAGGCCTAAGCTTGGGGATGCCCATGGCACCCCAAGTAAAATTCAAGGATAATCAAAAGCCTAAGCTTGGGGATGCCCCGGGAAGGCATCCCCTCTTTCGTCTTCATCCATCGGTAACTATACTTGGAGCTATATTTTTATTCACCACATGATATGTGTTTTTCTTGGAGCATCTTGTATAATTTGAGTCTTTGCTTGTTAGTTTTTCATAATCATCCTTTCTGTACACACCTATTTGAGAGAGTTAAATATGGCCTAGGAATTGTTAGAACATTGTACGTGCTTCACTTATATCTTTTGAGTTGAATAGTCTTTGCTCTAGTGCTTCACTTACATCTTTTAGAGCACGGTGGTGGTAATATTTTGTAGAAATTGTTGAACTCTCATGCTTCACTTATATCTATTTGAGATTCTATTGAAACAGCATGGTAATGTGTTTAGGCTAATAAAACTAGTCTTCACATGATAGACATCCAATGTCAATGTAGTAAAAAAATTCACACTAAGTGCATTGAATATGATGAGATGCTGGATGCTTGATAATTGCTTTGAGATATGAGGATAGTGATATTAGAGTAATGCTAGTGGAGTTATTATGAAATTGAGAAATACTTGTGTTAAGTTTAGTGATTCTCGTATCATGCACGTATGGTGAACCGCTATGTGACGAAGTTAGAGCATGAGGTATTTGTAGAGTGCCAACCTTTGTGTGGAGGTTGGGGGCGCGCGATGGTTAACTCCTACCAACCTCCCCCCTAGGAGCATGCGTTGATTGCTTTGTTTTGATGACTCGTAGATTTTTTTAATAAGTATATGAGTTCTTATGACTAATGTTGAGTCCATGGATTATACGCACTCTCACCCTTCCACCATTGCTAGACTCTCTTGTACCGCGCAACTTTCGCCGGTACCATAAAACCACTATATATCCTTCCTCAAAACAGCCACCACATTATTCCTCAAAACAGCCACCATACCTACCTATCATGGCATTTCCATAGCCATTCCGAGATATATTTCCATGCAACTTTCCACCGTTCCGTTCATATGGCACGCATCATATTGTCATATTGCTATGCATGATCATGTAGTTGACATCGTAGTTGTGGCAAAGCCACCATGCATAATTATTCATACATGTCACTCTTGATTCATTGCACATCCTGGTACACCGCCGGAGGCATTCATGTAGAGTCATACTTGTTGTAGTATCGAGTTGTAATAAAAGTGTGATGATCATCATTATTAGAGAATTGTCCCATGTGAGGAAAGGCCAATAAAAAAAGGGATGGCCCAAAAAAATAGAGAGGGGCTAATAATAAAAAAGAAGAGAGAAAGCCCCTCCCAAAAAATGAGAGAAAAGAGAGAAGGGACAATGTCTACTATCTTTTTCCACACTTGTGCTTCAAAGTAGCACCATGTTCTTCATGATAGAGAGTCTCATGTTTAGTCACTTTCATATACTACTGGGAATTTTCATTATAGAACTTGGCTTGTATATTCCAACAATGGGCTTCCTCAAATGCCCGAGGTCTTCATGAGCAAGCAAGTTGGATGCACACCCACTAGTTTTTTTTGTTGAGATTTCATACATACTTAGCTCTAGTGCATCTGTTGCATGGCAATCCCTACTCACTCACATTGATATCTATTGATGGGCATCTCCATAGCCCGTTGATACGCCTAGTCGATGCGAGACTATCTTCCTCCTTTTTGTCTTCTCCACAACTGATGGCTTCTCGCCCCTCGTTGGTTACCCCAAGTGCAAGGTTTGAGATGCAGTGTAGCGGAAGTTTTCCCTTGGCAAATATACCAAGGATCGATTTCCCCTGAGACTCCTAGTTTCAACAAGAAGGTGTCAACTGCTAATGGTGCCAGATACTTAGCAATCAACTTGGACCTGCACACAAATACAAATAACTTTGCTCCCAACGAGTACAGAGAGGTTGTCAATCCCTCCGGCCTTGTCGTTTACAAAGGGTCAAACGCAAGAGATAATAGTGATAGGTAAAACTGCAACTAGTAAGTAAAAGCAGAAAGTAAATAGCGGATGTGATCAATCATGGTAATATGGACCGGGGTCCCATGATGTTCACTAGTGATGTCTCTCTCCCAAAAGACGATAAAACAGCTATGTGAGGTAAACGAATTACAGCTGGGCAATTGACAGAATTATGTGCGCAAACCAATGCTAACTATGTTGCAAGAAAGGTAGAGGTTCAAAGCATGGGCGGTACGCCAAGGTAAGTAGACCGAAATCCATCTGCATCTACTACTAATCATCCACCTTGAGATATCTATCCAGAACATCTCGCTGGTATTAAGTTGCGAGTCCCACCCATAGTGTAAACTCAAAGCAACAGACAAATGCATTAAAAGAACTTTGCGTAAAGTAAACAATCCTTGCACCCGCGAGTACAAGCACCGTTGTTTTCCCCCTTGTGGCAACAACACATCCCCTAGACTCATGTTTCTGTCACTCAAGCTAGTCATCGAGGGGCATGAACCCACAATCAAGCATAATGTTCCCTCTTGGAGTTACTACCTACTACTTGGCCAAAGCAATAAACAGCAACGGAGAACATGCAAGAATTACTCAAGAACATAAATATAAAAGAGGTAAATCAAATATATTACTCACACACAATCTGAACATAATCTCACAATCCATCGGATCCCAGCAAACTCAACATAGCAACAGCATAAGGATTACATATGTGCCTCGATCATGTAGGGCAGCTCACGAGGTCTAATTAGTGAAGCACAAGAAGGGGAGGAGAACATGACATAGCTACTGGTCATGGACCCATGGTCCAAGGGAGACTACTCACAACTCATCCGGGAGGCGTCCATGGTGGTGGAGAGGCTCCCGGTGGTGATCCTCCCCTCCGGCAGGGTGCCGGGAAGAGTTCTCCTGGTGCTCCCGATCTTGGAAGCGCGGCGGCGGTGGAACAGAGATGAGATCGCGAAAAAGGGTCCCGGGAGGGTTTCGGGACGCGTGTTAAATATATGCCAAAGGGGGCATCAGCGGAGGCCTGGGGGGCCCAGGCGCCGCCCCCCCCCCCCCCGGCGCGGCCAGGAGGGGGGCTGCGCCACCAGGGCGCCTGGAGCCCTGGTGGCCCCTCTCCGTCCCTACTTCGGCCGTGTGGAAGCTTCCGGAACGCTGATTTTTTATATAATTTTTCCGGGATTTTTCTGGCAGTTTACGTGATGGGAAAACCTGAAATACAAAAACAGCAGAAAACAGAAACTGGCACTGGGTTGCACTGAGTTAATAGGTTAGTCCAAATATGATCAAAAGTGTATGGAAGTGTATAAATAACATAGCAATATCACACAAAAGAGGCATGGAGCAAGCAGAAATTATAGATATGTTTTGGATGTATCAACATCCCCAAGCTTAATTCCTGCTCGTCCTCGAGTAGGTAAATGATAACAAGAAAAATTTCTGTGGTGACATGCTATTAACCATATAAGGACTTTTCATAGTCACATGACAAAAGCTTACTGAGACAATGAATCTGTAGTAATTAAGTTGCCTCATGAGAAAATCACAAAGAACTGAAAGTTTTACAACATGATACTGAAACATCAAATAGATTTGTAATGAGCATGGTGTGCAAATATGACAAAGTGATATCTCGCTTGCCCCCTTTAGTGAAGCAAAACATAAATGCAGGGGCACCTCCAAGGTTTAAGTGATGACTAGATACAATGATTTCAGAATAAACGATATCACAATCATGCAAAAGACAATGCTACTTTGGGACAATGCACATTACACTCAGAATGACAATCATGCTCTCAGTAGTTGGTGCTTAAAGAAGGCGGAGACTCTCGAACCGTGGCTTTTGTTGGCAAGGATGAAAACCCGTATTCGGAAACAAAGACGAAGCATGTACCAGAGCTCTTGGTTTTAAAAACAGAAATAAAAATTATTTTTTTGGATATGCATGTCTCGTCAACGAATGCTAGCAGATAACTCAATTACTTCTCGAGCAGGACAAGTTTCGAGGAACGGCTCCCGAATGAGGACGATCACATCCTCTTAATCTCCTTTGTTTATCACTGCCAAAGTTTTCTGATTTCTCATGAACAAAGCGTGAAGGAGGGTTTGTTTGTTATATTATTTTTGAGCCGGGCGCACTCTTTGCCAGTTCCTTCTCGTATTATGGGTTTGCACATTAGACATGCAATCCCGGGGGTGAAGCTTGTCCAACTTAAAAAGATCATGAATTAACTACTACTTCCTCATGAACTAAAACAGAGGCACAAAAGAGAAATGCTTTTTTGAATAATTTCGAGATGGTACATGAAAGTCTTCGTTAGGAATGGCAGGTAAATACCATGTATAGGAAGGTATGGTGGACTCATATGGCATAACTGGTTTAAAAGATTTTGGATGCACAAGCAGTCAGTCCGCTTAGTACAGGTGGAGGTTAGCAAAAGACTGGGAGCGACCAACTAAAAGAGCAATGACGGTCATAATCATGCAGAGCGACAAAGCAACATTGAATCAGGCATGGAAGTTGTATCGCTACTCAGAAATAAAAGATCATCAAGGCTTGACAGACTTTCTTTACAGTCTTAAATATGCGCGAGCATATGCCAAGTCAATCAAAATAAATTCTTGAAGGAAGATATTACTAAACCATACCACATCATAGGCAAACAAATCATGTTGGTACTCCAATAACACATTGGGAACCTCCCAGCTATTTGAGACTAACCATAAGAAAACATGAACTACTAAGCATCATTATGCACATAGCATTTTTATCATAGAAATATCCACCAATGCAACAGAAGCAAACTCTCTTAATAAGATAAGCATGATAACTAAAGAGAGTTCAAGCGACCAACTAAACAAAAGCTCTTTAAAAAGATAAGCATGAAAACTAAGAGCTAAGCATGACAGTAGCTATTGAAAGACCAAGAACACACACAGCAAAGATAGACATGAAAATTCTATGTTATGTTCTAGGTTGAAGTGGAGCGTGTTTCTCTCCCACACAAAGAAAGCTGAGTTCCGACTCGTTATGAAAAGCAAGCAAAGCTAAAGAAAACTGAAAAGGAAAACTAAAAGTAAGACGCTCCAAGCATAGCACATAACACATGAAGTGATAAAAATATAGTGGAACGAAAGACGAACTGATAATGTTGATGGAGAAGGGGATGCACGGGGGCATCCCCAAGCTTAGACGCTTGAGTCTCCTTGAATATTTCTTGGGGGTGCCTGGGGGCATCCCCAATCTTGAGCGTTTGACACTCCTGAATCTTTTTATCATCTTCCCTCGCACACTTGAAAACTCCCTTCATACATAACTCATCATAATCTGATTAGCGAGGTTAGTACCCTTAATAAAATAATTGTTCCTTGCTGGAAATAAGGATATTCTTGAAGGTCTACTGTTTCTCAAGATTGCCAAAAGGTTTTTGCAAAGAAAAAGCAAGCTCAAGGTTTGCAAAATGAAGGAAAGGCAAAACAGGACAGAATCTATGATAAACAGAACAGCAGATAGTAAATGATATTTTCGGGGCACTTCTGCAACTCTAATCAAAAAACTCAGAACAGACGCCCGAAAGACAATTGTATAGAGCACGCTGTCGAAAAAATTCAGCCCAAAAAGATGATCTGGTGATTTTATACTAATTTTTCTATCCAAGGACAGAATCTGTTTCCTAGACAGCACGTCACAACTTTTGAACTTTCTTGCAATCAGAGGCTATACTTGGCACAAAACTGAAAAGTAAAGTTACAATGATGATGCTATTGTAGTAACAACATCAAGACACAATGAAAACAAAATAAAAATTTATTCATTGTGGGCTGCCTCCCAAAAGCGCTTTCTTTTATGCCTTTAAGCTAGGCATAATGCATAGAGATCAAGTTTTATCAAGAGTAAAAGAATAGCTAGCCCGTATAACGGACTCAAAAGGTAACTTAATCTTCTTTCTAGGGAAGTGTTCCATCCCTTTCTTGAGAGGAAATTGGAATCTTATATTCCCCTCTTTCATGTCAATGATGGCACCAACGGTGCGTAGAAAAGGACGTCCCAAAATAATTTGACAAGAAGGTTCACATTCAATATCCATAATAGTAAAATCAACGGGAACGTAATTGTCATTGACAATGATAAGCACATCATCGATCCTCCCCAAAGGTTTCTTTATGGAAGAATCAACAAGACGAACACCAAAAGAACAAGAATCAAAAGGTTTCAGTTTAAGCATATCATATATTCTTTTGGGCATAACAGAGGTACTAGCACCAACATCACATAAAGCATAGCAAGAGAAGTTATTCAACTTAATTTTAATCATAGGATCCCAACCATCTTCTAGCTTTCTAGGTATGGAGGCTTCTACTCTAAGTTTCTCCTCCCTAGCTTTGATGAGAGCATTAGTGATATGCTCTGTGAAGGCAAGATTAAGCGTGCTAGTGTGGGGATCTTTAGCCATCTTGTGAAGGAAATCAATAACTTCGGTAAGAGTGCAATTATCAAAATCAAGGTCACTACTATCGAGTAAGGTGGTAGTGGTGTCCTTTAGGTTCACTTGTTTGGTAGTTTCTATGGTCATAGCATCACCATTAATAGGTCCAATGGGACCAGGAGTGCATTGGGTGCTAAGAGTTTGGATATCCTCAACAACTTGGATAGTAGCAACAGTGTGGTGGGTAGGAAGGTTCTTAATTCCATCTTCTTCCTCCCTTTCTCTAGCCCATCTCTCTTTAAGTTTAGCCAACATCCTAATGTTTTCATTAATTTGCACTTGAATAGCATTCATAGGAGTGACCTTCCTCTCCTCAAGAGGAGAAGTTCTAATTTTAAGCAATTCTACCTCATGGGCTAAATTGTCTACCTTCAAAGAGAGATCATCTAGTTTGTTTAGTTTTTCTTCTACACTCTTATTAAAAGCTTTTTGGGTAGTGATGAAATCTTTAAGCATAATCTCTAGTTCAGTAGTGGAGTTCTTGGTGCTAGGATAAGCATTGTTGTTCGCATAAGAATTAGAGGGGAACGGTCTAGGATTGCTACCAAAATTACTCCTATAAGCATTGTTATTAAAATTGTTTCTAGAGATAAAGTTCACATCTACTAGTTCTTGAGCAATCAAAGAATTTAAGGGAACATCACGAGGATCAATAGAAGATTGCTTCGAAAGTAGAGACATGATCAAGTCAACTTTTTCATTTAGGGAGGAAATCTCCTCGACAGAGTTTACCTTCCTACCTGTTGGAGCGCGTTCGGTGTGCCATTGGGAATAATTGGTCATCATCTCATCGAGAAGCTTCGTGGCAGCACCAAGTGTTGTTGACATAAAGGTTCCTCCCGCGGCCGAATCTAACAAGTTCCGCGAGGTAAAGTTCAACCCTGCATAAAAAGTTTGGATAACCATCCAAGTAGTCAAACCATGAGTAGGCTAGTTCTTGATAAGAGATTTTATACGTTCCCAAGCTTGGGCAACGTGTTCATTATCCAATTGTTTAAAATTCATTATGTTACTTCTTAGTTGGATAATTTTAGCAGGTGGATAGTATTTTCCAATAAAAGCATCTTTGCACTTGTCCCAAGAATCTATGCTATTTCTAGGCAAGGATTGAAACCAAATTTTAGCTCCTCCTCTCAAGGAGAAAGGAAAAAGCTTAAGCTTAACAATATCACCATCTATTTCTTGGTACTTTTGCATATCACAGAGTTCAACAAAATTGTTTAAGTGTAAAACAACATCATCTCCAGCACCGGAGAATTGATCTTTCATGACTAGGTTCAGTAAAGCAGGTTTAATTTCATACGAAGGTGCTGAAGTGGCAGGTGTAGTGATAGGCGTGCAAATAAAGTCATCGTTGTTGTGACTAGTGAAGTCACACAACTTGGTGTTCTCGATGGAACCCATAGCAGCAAGCAAGCAAGATAACTATTTTTGTGATTTTCGATAAAAGATACTAAAGCAAAAACTGAAAGGTAAACTAACAAGACTAAAAAGCAAAGGTAAAAGATAGCGTGCAACTCCCCTATCTTGAAGAGTGGAGTCCCCGGCAACGGCGCCAGAAAACTTTGCTTGATGGCTTCTCGCCCCTCGTTGGTTACCCCAAGTGGAAGGTTTGAGATGCAGTGTAGCGGAAGTTTTCCCTTGGCAAAGATACCAAGGATCGATTTCCCCTGAGACTCCTAGTTTCAACAAGAAGGTGTCAACTGCTAATGGCGCCAGATACTTAGCAATCAACTTGGACCTGCACACAGATACAAATAACTTTGCTCCCAATGAGTACAGAGAGGTTGTCAATCCCTCCGGCCTTGTCGTTTACAAAGGGTCAAACGCAAGAGATAATAGTGATAGGTAAAACTGCAACTAGTAAGTAAAAGCAAAAAGTAAATAGCGGATGTGATCAATCATGGTAATATGGACCGGGGTCCCATGATGTTCACTAGTGATGTCTCTCTCCCAAAAGACGATAAAACAGCTATGTGAGGTAAACGAATTACAGCTGGGCAATTGACAGAATTATGTGCGCAAACCAATGCTAACTATGTTGCAAGAAAGGTAGAGGTTCAAAGCATGGGCGGTACGCCAAGGTAAGTAGACCGAAATCCATCTGCATCTACTACTAATCATCCACCTTGAGATATCTATCCAGAACATCTCGCTGGTATTAAGTTGCGAGTCCCACCCATAGTGTAAACTCAAAGCAACAGACAACTGCATTAAAAAAACTTTGCGTAAAGTAAACAATCCTTGCACCCGCGAGTACAAGCACCGTTGTTTTCCCCCTTGTGGCAACAGCACATCCCCTAGACTCATGTTTCTGTCACTCAAGCTAGTCATCGAGAGGCATGAACCCACAATCGAGCATAACGTTCCCTCTTGGAGTTACTACCTACTACTTGGCCAAAGCAATAAACAACAACGGAGAACATGCAAGAATTACTCAAGAACATAAATATAAAAGAGGTAAATCAAATATATTACTCACACACAATCTGAACATAATCTCGCAATCCATCGGATCCCAGCAAACTCAACATAGCAACAGCATAAGGATTACATATGTGCCTCGATCATGTAGGGCAGCTCACGAGGTCTAATTAGTGAAGCACAAGAAGGGGAGGAGAACATCACATAGCTACTGGTCATGGACCCATGGTCCAAGGGAGACTACTCACAACTCATCCGGGAGGCGTCCATGGTGGTGGAGAGGCTCCCGGTGGTGATCCTCCCCTCCGGCAGGGTGCCGGGAAGAGTTCTCCTGGTGCTCCCGATCTTGGAAGCGCGGCGGCGTCGGAACAGAGATGAGATCGCGAAAAAGGGTCCCGTTCTCGAGGGTTTCGGGACGCGTGTTAAATATATACCAAATGGGGGCATCAGCGGAGGCCTGGGGGG
>LR738710.1:866638301-866658228 GCA_902687465.1 Secale cereale | reverse complement strand
CCCCCCCCCCCCCGGCGCGGCCAGGAGGGGGGCCGCGCCACCAGGGCGCCTGGAGCCCTGGTGGCCCCCCTCTGGCCCTACTTCGGCCGTGTGGAAGCTTCCGCAATGCTGATTTTTTTATATAATTTTTCCGAGATTTTTCTGGCAGTTTACGTGATGGGAAAACCTGAAATACAAAAACAGCATAAAACAGAAACTGGCACTGGGGTGCACTGAGTTAATAGGTTAGTCCAAATATGATCAAAAGTGTATGGAAGTGTATAAATATCATAGCAATATCACACAAAAGAGGCATGGAGCAAGCAGAAATTATAGATACGTTTTGGACGTATCAACAACCACCTCTATTCCACCCATAGTGCTATGTCCATGGCTCACGCTCATGTATTGCGTGAAAGTTGAAAGGTATGAAAGAATATAGTATGAAAACAAGTGCTTGGCTGAAATCGGGGTTGTGCATGATATGAATATTTTGTGTGATGAAGAGGGAGCATAGCCAGACTATATGATTTTGCAGGGATAACTTTCTTTAGCCATAGTATTTTGACAAGACATGATTGCTTTGTTAGTATGCTTGAAGTATTATTATTTCTTATCTCAATATAGACTTTTATCTTGAATCTTTCAGATCTGAAAATTCATGTCACAATTAAGAGAATTACATTGAGAAAGTATATTGGTTAGTATTCCACATCAAAAATTCTTTCTTTATCATTTACCTACTCGAGGACGAGCAGGAATTATGCTTGGGGATGCTTGATACGTCTTCAACGTATCTATAATTTTTGATTGTTCCATGCTATTATTTATGAAGTCTTGGATGTTTGATGGGCTTTATCATACACTTTGATACCATTTTTGGGACTAACCTACTAACCCAAAGGCCCAGTCCAGATTGCTGTTTTTTTGCATGTTTCAGGGTTTTGCAGAAAAGGAATACCAAACGGAGTCCAAACGGAATGAAACCTCCGCGAGAGATATTTCTGGAAAAAATCACACACAGTGGACTTGAGAACCACATTAGGGGAGCCTCGGGGTGTCCATGAGGGTGGGGGTGCCCCCCCTTCCCAAGGCGCGCCCCCTGCCTCGTGGGCCCCTCGAGCACCCTCCCCGGTGTCCTCCTTCCTGCTATATAAGTCTACGTACCCCGAAACCATCGACAATAGAGAGAAAACCCTAATTCCACTGCCGTAACCTTCTGTTCCCGTGAGATCCCATCTTGGAACCTGTTCCGGAGCTCCACCGGAGGGGGATCCATCACGGAGTTCTTCATCATCATCATCATCATCGCCCTCACCATGAGTTGTGAGTAGTTTACCACAGACCTTCGGGTCCATAGCTAGTGTCTAGATGGCTTCTTCTCTCTCTCTCTGGATCTCAATACAAAGTTCTCCTCAGTCTTCGAGGCGATCTATTCGATGTAATCTCTTTTTCCGGTGTGTTTGTCGAGATCCGATGAATTCTGAGTTTATGATCAAGATTATCTATGAGAAATATTTGGTTCTTCTCTGAACTTTTTATGTGTGCTCATAATATCCTTGCAAGTCTCTTCGAATTATTGGTTTGGTGTGGCCTACTAGATCTATTGTTCTTGTAATGGGAGAAGTGCTTGGCTTTGGGTTCAATCTTGCGGTGTCATTTCCCAGTGACAGTAGGGGCAGCAAGGCACGTATTGTATTGTTGCCATCGAGGATAAAAAGATGGGGTTTATATCATATTGCTTGAGTTTATCCCTCTACATCATGTCATCTTGCTTAAGGCGTTACTCTGTTCTTATGAACTCAATACACTAGATGCATGCTGGATAGCGGTCGATGTGTGGAGTAATAGTAGTAGATGCAGAATCGTTTCGGTCTACTTGTCTCGGACGTGATGCCTATATACAATTATCATGCCCAGATAGTCTCATAATTATTCGCTTTTCTATCAATTGCTCGATAGTAATTTGTTTACCCGTCGTAGAATATCGCTATCATGAGGGAAGCCACTAGAGAACACTATGGCCCCCGGGTCTATTCTCAACATATCAATCTACATCTACTTTACTTTTATCGCTTTTATTTTCTGTTCTTATAAACAAAAATACCAAAAATATAAACTATCATTGCTATCAGATCTCACTTTCGTAAGTGACCGTAAAGGGATTGACAACCCCTTATCGCGTTGGTTGCGAAGTTCTTATTTGTTTGTGCAGGTGCGAGGGACTCGCCCGTGGTCTCCACTGGATTGATACCTTGGTTCTCAAAAACTGAGGGAAATAAGTACGCTATTGTGCTGCATCTCCCTTTCCTCTTCGAGGGAATACAACGCAAGCTCGAGAAGTAGCATAATGTCAATTGTTTCAATATAAATTTAATAGGAATGGTTCATCTGTAGTGTACTTCAATTATTAGACCACATTCAGTATTATTTTTCGGATGCCTGCAACTTCCAATTAAATATATCACTGTATCTCTATCTGATTTGTATTTGTAGTCTACAAACAAGACATTCTAATTATTTGTTCGAACATACTACAGTCTTGTTTTCTCTGTCGTGTCTTCTCGTTTTCTTATTAGTGACACTGCCTTTAATTATCTGCTCAGATGTGCTAGTTAGAGTTTGATCTGGATATATACTAGCTATTTTATTAGGAGTAGTTTATCATACCATACTGCTACTCGAATAAAAATGTCTATCTTTGTGTTCTACACTTAAGGTATCATATGGAGTTTAATTATTTTAAGCGTTCATCACCAAAACTACTTTGTTTGTAGTGAAAGGCTTCCTAGAATATCATAGATGTTGCACATCATGAGATTAACATGTAGAAGAATGTATTCATAACCATATAGTAGATGAAAAGATGCAAACATGACATGTCTTGGCCTCTCAACCTTTTCTATTATTTGTCATGTTTCTATTAATTATTTTGCTTGACATGGTTCTACCAGTGGTAAATTTGATTTTCTCTAACAGGAAAGAACATAAGTATTTTTAATGAGCCTAAAAAATCATAACAGAGACGTAGCTCTTGCTACAGTTGTAAGTTGTGACCCTAAATTCGAACTTGATGGTGGTGAAATTACTAACGAATTCTGGGTGGTGGATGTCGATATGGCATTTGTGAAAACTGAAGATTGGGTACAGAGTCGCCAAAACTGTAACTCTTGGTAATGTAGATTTGTTTTTGCATGTCAACCATTGTAAGTGACTAATATCCTGCCTCTATCAGTACTTTCAAGATGTCAATGCATTGTGTGTTAACAGTTCGTTTTGTTTTTTTGTTTGTAGATACAAAAGATAAATGGATGATTTTATGGGTTTGTGTGGCAAGTATACTACAATGATGATGATGATGATGTTCCTGTTAAAGATGATGAAGACGGATGGTTTCAATTTTAGTTAAGTTGTAGGGATGATGTTCCTGTTGGACGATGTTCCTTGATTGTGTTTTAGTTAAGTTGTAGGATGTTGATGGATGCTTTAAATATAAGTTTCTTCGTCAAGAAAACATTTAGATTATATATCCATTTGTATGATTTTCCTTATGTAATATTGATGTCTACTACGCAACCTTCTTCTTGTAGATGTTGTTGGGCCTCCAAGTGCAGAGGTTAGTAGGACAGTAGCAAATTTCCCTCAAGTGGATGACCTAAGGTTTATCAATCCGTGGGGGCGTAGGATGAAGATGGTCTCTCTCAAACAACTCTGAAACCAAATAACAAAGAGTCTCTTGTGTCCCCAACACACCCAATACAATGATAAATTGTATAGGTGCACTAGTTTGGCAAAGAGATGGTGACACAAGTGCAATATGGATGGTAGATATAGGTTTTCGTAATAGGAAAAATATAAAAACAGCAAGTTAGCAAGTGGTAAACGTGAGCATAAACGGTGTTGCAATGATAGGAAACAAGGCCTAGGGTTCATACTTTCACTAGTGCAAGTTCTCTCAACAAGGATAACATAATTGGATCATATTACTAGCCCTCAACATGCAACAAAGAATCACTCCAAAGTCACTAATAGCGGAGAACAAACGAATAGATTATGGTAGGGTACGAAACCACCTCAAAGTTATCCTTTCCGATCGATCTATTCAAGAGTCTGTAGTAACGTTCAATCTATCATAGAGTTCGTACTAGAATAACACCTTAAGACACAAATCAACCAAAACCCTAATGTCACCTAGATACTCCATTGTCACCTCAAGTATCTGTGGGCATGATTATACGATATGCATCACACAATCTCAGATTCATCTATTCAACCAACACAAAGTACTTCAAAGAGTGCCCCAAAGTTTCTACCGGAGAGTCAAGACGAAAACTTGTGCCAACCCCTATGCATAGATTCCCAAGGTCACGGAACCTGCAAGTTTATCACCAAAACATACATCAAGTAGATCACATGATATCCCATTGTCACCACAGATAAGCACGTGCAAGACATACATCAAGTGTTCTTAAATCCTTAAAGACTCAATCCGATAAGATAACTTCAAAGGGAAAACTCAATCCATTACAAGAGAGTAGATGGGGAGAAGCATCATAAGATCCAACTATAATAGCAAAGCTCGCGATACATCAAGATCGTGCCATCTCAAGAACACGAGAGAGAGAGAGAGAGAGAGAGAGAGATCAAACACATAGCTACTGGTACATACCCTCAGCCCCGAGGGTGGACTACTCCCTCCTCATCATCGAGAGCGCCGGGATGATAAAGATGGCCACCGGTGAGGGTTCCCCCCTCCGGCAGGGTGCCGGAACGGGGTATAGATTGGTTTTCGGTGGCTACAGAGGCTTTCGACGGCGGAACTACCGATCTAGGTTATTTTCCAGAGGTTTCTGTATTTATAGGATTTTTTGGCGTAGGGCACAAGTCAAGGGGGGTCTCCGGGCTGTCCACGAGACACGGGCATACCACCACCTGGGGTGGGCACGCCCCCCACCCTTGTGGGCAGCCTGTGGCTCTCCTGGCCCAACTCTTTTACTTCGGGGGCTTCTTTTGGTCCAAAAAAATCATCAAAAATTGGCACGTCAATTGGACTCCATTTGGTATTCCTTTTCTGTGAAACCCTAAAACAGGCAAAAACAGCAATCTGGATTGGGCCTTTGGGTTAGTAGGTTAGTCCCAAAAATAATATAAAAGTGTATAACAAAGCCCATTAAACATCCAAAACATCATAAATAATAGCATGGAACAATCAAAAATTATAGATACGTTGGAGATGTATCAAGCATCCCCAAGCTTAATTCCTGCTCGTCCTCGAGTAGGTAAATGATAAAAACAGAATTTTTGATGTGGAATGCTAACCAACATAGTTTTTCAATGTAATTCTCTTAATTGTGGCATGAATGTTCAGATCTGAAAGATTCAAGACAAAAGTCTATACTGACATAAGAAATAATAATACTTCAAGCATACTAACAAAGCAATCATGTCTTCTCAAAATACTATGGCTAAGAAAGTTATCCCTACAAAATCATATAGTCTGGCTATGCTCCCTCTTCATCACTGATGACCCACACCGTAAGGGATCTATTGCAGCGTTTTCGATAAGTAAGAGTGTCGAACCCAACGAGGAGCAGAAGGTATTGATAAGTGATTCTGAGCAAGGAATAACTGCAAGCACTGAAAGATAACTTTTTAGGGGTTTTCTTGATATAAGCAACAGGAAAGTAAAAGCGAGCAAAGTAAAAGGCACTCGAGAGTAACAAGTGGCCCAATCCTTTCTGAGCAAAGGAGAGGCCTAGCAACTGAACTTATAATGGATAAAGTGTTCTTGAGGACACACGGGAGAGGTAGTCATGTGCTTTCGCCATATTCCGTATCGGTACTATGTGATGTGTTGATAACTGTTGAGTGGGTGGATCTACGCTAGTACACCCTCTAGACTAAGATGAGTGCACTCTTATGATTAAACACCTTGCAAGCATCCGCAAATACAAGATAGTATTTAAGGCAAAAGCCTAACCATAGCAATACGATCGATGATCCATTGTTCCCTTGTGCAAAAGCGTGCGAACTGGGGTTCAGGTTTTTGTCACTCCGGCAACTCACCGTAAGCATTCTTTGTACACAATGTATTCCCCTAGGTCCTTAATAAGGCGAAGTGTTGAGTGTTCGACTCACACAACACCACTAGGAAAATAACAACACAACTTAAGTATCAAACAACACATATTACTTCAACATCATATGACTACTAACAACAAGACTTCTCCCATGTCCTCAAGAACTAAAGTAACTACTCACAAGACATAAAAGAGATCATTATTAGTGGCGATAGATGGATGATAAACAATCTGGACACAATGATATTTCTCCAACAAAACTCAATAGCATTCACCACAAAGTAGTAATCAACACCGATAGAGTAGAGAGGATAGATAGTACGGATTACAACACAAGTTGCAATTGTGATATGAGATTGGATGAAGATGGAGATGGTGCTGATGTTGGGGATGATGTTGATGATGATCTCGATGATGCCCGTGACAATGGTGATGACGATGGTGATGATCTCCCCTTCCAGGAGGTGATCTCCCCGGCGGAATCTGCCCGCCGAAGATGGCTTTTCTTCTCTGTAGGTTTCCGCCACAGAGCGGCGGTGGAACTCCGTAAACTCTCTCCCTTTTAGGGTTTCTGGATGATGAGGAGTATATAGGCCAGAGGGGGGAGCCTGGAGTGGGCCAGGGGCTCCAGGCGCCCTCCCGGCGCGGCCAGGGTGGGGGCCGCGCCAGGTGGCCGCCTGGGCACCCTGTGGCCCCCCTCTGGTTGCTCTTTTGCATATCTTTGTGATCCTTCTGGAAAATACCCTTCGTCAATTTTCTGGTAATTTGGAGGTATTCTTCTTCAGCAACTCAGCATCCACTTTTTACCGCTGAATCCTGCGTCTGCTGCTTCGGCACCGGAAAGTTGCAAACTATGTAAAATAGGCCAAAACAACATAAGAACATCATCGTAATGTGAAATATATCAATGAATAAGGATGAATTACGATATAAAATAGTGATGCATTTTGGACGTATCAACACCCCCAAGCTTAGACCTCGCTTGTCCCCAAGCGAATACTGAGCTCGGTAAACCTGTCCACAAGTTTAGAGAGTGAAGTGTCGATAAATAGAATATGGACAAGAAGCATCACAGTTTCTTCACCAAACTCAAATATCCTCAACAGCAATCTTCAACTCATAAGGCCCTTATAAAAGAGTGGTAACACTTATAATCGAAAGTAGGGCTAAGGAAACTCATCAAATCATGGCAAACATGTCCTTTGGTCAAAGAACAACTAATAGCTTTTACTTTTGCTCTTTCTCTTTATGTATTGATGAGATTAACTGAAGCTTTTGAAAGAACATGTTATTAGGCAAGAAGTGAAAGTGTTAACACAAAGGAAGATGTTTGCTTTAGTTGGGCTTGACAAACAACTTACTTATCAAATGATAATGTCAACAAGGATATGATATGACAAATCTTAATGCAACTTTATATGAATGAATCATCGTCAACATCAAATGTCTGCTCTCTTTAAGAATAGAAGGAAGTAGGAATAACTGACTCAACCTAAAACTAAGAGATAGGCCCTGCTCTAGGGAAGTAGGGAAAACTCATGTGCTATCCTTAAATCAAACAAAATGAAAACAAGTTTTGATAGGTGCATGATTTGTCAACGAATGCTAATAGATAACTCAATTACTTCTCAAACTGGACAAGTTTCGAGGAACGGCTCCCGCACGGGGACGATCACATCCCCTTAATCTCCTTTGTTTATCACTGCCAAAGTTTTCTGATTTCTCATGAACAAAGCGTGAAGGAGGGTTTGTTTGTTGTATTATCTTTTATGAGCCGGGCGCACTCATGCTAGTTCCTCCTCGTATTAGGGGTTTGCAGATTAGACATGCAATCCCGGGGTAAAACTTGTCCAACTTAAAAAGATCATGAATTAACTACTACTTCCTCATGAGCTAAAACAGGGGCACAAAATAGAAGATTTTGAACATTTAAGGATAACACATAAATTCTATACTTTAGGAGGTGGTAGTGGAATACCACGAATAGGAAGGTATGGTGGACTCATATGGAAGGTATTGGTTTAAGGGTATGGATGCACAAGCAGAATTCCGCTTAGTACAGAGTTTAGGCTAGCAAAGGCTTTGAGAGAACAGACAATTGATGATGACTAAGATGCAAAGCAATATAAAGCATAAACATTAAAATAAGCATAACACATCAAGTTGTCTTCCTTGTCAGTATAACACTTCAAGCATAATAACATAAAGGTTTTGGCTATGTCGCTACTTTAAGAAAATCATGCTTGTTGTTATGACCAAAGCTATGTTTGCCAAGATTAAATAAAGTTTTCAAAGCCATACCTGATATAAGGTCAATACTCCCCATAAGAATCATCATATAAGGTCGATTGCGTGAAGAGAATACCGAGTGCAGCAAAGGAACCAATAGACTTCTCATTAATATTCCATCATAGACGACTCCACACTCACGGATACAATCTCTCCAAAGAAGGAGTGATAGACCTTAATGCACACACCTATTTCATATAGTAACCTCCCTAGACATGATACGACTCTACTTGACTCTAAAAGACAAAAGATAAAGATAAAGATACCGGGCACTCCCCCAAGCTTGGAACAAGCCAAGGGGATGCCATTACCCAAGGAGATTTCACTCCTCATTCTTGTTGACGTTGATCACGTAGTCCTCGGTGAAGCGCTTCCATGGAAGGGGTTCTCCTGTCTCATATGAGAAGTTTGTCTCCTTTCAAGCATTTGGTCGATGAACGACAACGGGTAGTGATCCTTCCTGGTTGCCTTGTTCAGCTTCCTGTAGTCAATACACATTCTATATCCAATAATAATTCTCTGAGGTATTAGTTCATTCTTATCATTAGGAACCACAGTTGTACCTCCTTTCTTAGGAACACAATGTACCGGGCTTACCCACTTACTATCAGCTATAGGGTAGATAATACCTGCGGCTAGAAGCTTAAGAATCTCAGTTCTTACAACATCCATCATCTTCGGGTTCAATCGTCGTTGATGATCAACAACTGGTTTAGCATCGGGCTCAAGGTTGATAGTATGTTGACAGATAGATGGACTAATCCCCTTAAGGTCATCAAGGGTATAGCCAATTGCACCTCGGTGTTTACGAAGTACTTCCAATAGTCGCTCTTCTTCATATCCTGAAAGGTTAGAGTTGATAATAACAGGATATACTTTCTTTTCATCTAAATAAGCATACTTGAGCGTATCGGGAAGAGGTTTAAGATCGAACACCGGGTCTTCTTTTGGTTTTGATAAAATTCCCAAAGGTTCAACCGGAAGGTTGTGCTTCAGGATAGCAGGTTGTCTCAAGAATATTTCATCTAGTTCAATTTCTTTCCCGCATATGCAAATCATTCTCGTGGTCCTCCATATATTGCTGCAAAGGATCATTAGGGGGAATAGCAATAGAAGCAATACTTTCAATAATTTTATCATCACTAGGTAAATCGGTACCACGAGGCTGCTTAGAGAACTTAGAAAAGTTAAATTCATATGGCTCACCATTGAATTCAACAGAAACTTTACCTTTCTTGCAGTCTATTATAGCTCCACAAGTTCTGAGAAAAGGTCTACCAAAAATAATAGGACAAAAATTGTCCCTCACTGAACCAAGTACTAGAAAGTCGGTAGGGTATTTTACCTTTCCACATAGGACTTCAACGTCTCTCACAATT
The DNA here is from genome assembly GCA_902687465.1 of Secale cereale. Classification (NCBI taxonomy): domain Eukaryota; kingdom Viridiplantae; phylum Streptophyta; class Magnoliopsida; order Poales; family Poaceae; genus Secale; species Secale cereale. The sequence goes on along the minus strand of LR738710.1, from coordinate 866,648,501 downwards.
CCGATAGGAGAGATGGTTGCTCTGTTTGCAAGATGAATGGTAACATCAACTTCTTTAAGGTCACAAGGTGAAATCTCACCGATGATCTCTTGATAAAGTGAATAGGGGAAAGCACTAGCACTCGATCCCAAATCGCATAGCCCATAATAATTGTGATCTCCTATTTTAATAGATACTACTGGAGTACCTGAAATTGGGCCTTTATTCTTGGCTGTGACAAGGTTAGTGGAAACAGCACAAAAATTTACATTGGAATCCAAAACATCATTAGTAACAAGGTCTTTAACCAATGCAACTTGAGGATCGACCTTGATCTGGTCCTCAGGCTCATCAATTCTTCTCTCACTTTTATTTATTATGCCTGTCACAAGAGAGTGCTCCCTTATCCTTTTGGGAAAAGGAGGCTTTTCATATATAACTGCAGGCAAAATAGGGTCAGCAACATGAATATCAACAGGTAACTCTTTGAAAGGTTCATGATGCTGATCTCTCTTCTTTTTAAAAGAATCAACGTGAGAGGCAAAATCCTTACAGAAATCAATCATTAGATGGGAATCAAGACCAATCTTAGAGCAAAAGGTATTGAAGTAATCAGTTTTCACATAGCTCTCAATATAATCATGCTCATAATTTATAGCGGGTTCAATACCTTTATCGATTTCCCAATCTTCGGTATTCCTCTGGATCCTTTCAATGAGATCCCACCTTTCTTCAACGCTCTTTGTCTGAAATACCCCACTAGAGGAGGCATCCAGCATCTCCTTATCCTAACGAGAAAGCCTGGCATAAAAATTTGTAAGTATAATTTTCTTGGGGAGCTCATGGATAGGACATTTGAGCATTAGGGACTTCAATCTCCCCCAAGCTTGAGCAATGCTTTCTCCGTCACGAGACCTAAAGTTATAGATATACTTCCTGTCTCGATGAATTTCATGAAGAGGATAAAAGTTGGTATAAAAGAGAGACATAAGCTCTTGCCAATCAAGCAAGTGTGAGTTATCGAGAAGCTTATACCAATCTGAAGCTTTATCTATAAGCGATACGGAGAACAATTTCCTCATGACAAACTCCATTGATACACCTGCAAGCTTAAATAATGAACATAGTTGTGACAGATATAGCAAGTGTTCACCGGGATGTCTGTCTCCTGCATAACGATTAGCCAAAACATAATCGATAATACTAGCTGGTATTTTATAGGGCACAATTTCAGTAGGGGGAGGAGCAACCACCACAGATGTGGGGCGTCTTCCCACAAGCAACGATCCAATAGCAAGGTTGTCCATAAGGACAAAGAGCAGCAACAGCAAAATAAAAACAAAAATATAAAAACTTCCTTACCAGCTTCACTTACCAATAGCGCTACACTCCCCGACAACGGCGCCAGAAAACGGTACTTGATGACCCACACCGTAAGGGATCTATTGCAGCGTTTTCGATAAGTAAGAGTGTCGAACCCAACAAGGAGCAGAAGGTATTGATAAGTGATTCTGAGCAAGGAATAACTGCAAGCACTGAAAGATAACTTTTTAGGGGTTTTCTTGATATAAGCAACAGGAAAGTAAAAGCGAGCAAAGTAAAAGGCACTGGAGAGTAACAAGTGGCCCAATCCTTTCTGAGCAAAGGAGAGGCCTAGCAACTGAACTTATAAAGGCTAAAGTGTTCTTGAGGACACACGGGAGAGGTAGTCATGTGCTTTCGCCATATTCCGTATCGGTACTATGTGATGTGTTGATAAGTGTTGAGTGGGTGGATCTATGCTAGTACACCCTCTAGACTAAGATGAGTGCACTCTTATGATTAAACACCTTGCAAGCATCCGCAAATACAAGATAGTATTTAAGGCAAAAGCCTAACCATAGCAATACGATCGATGATCCATTGTTCCCTTGTGCAAAAGCGTGCGAACTGGGGTTCAGGTTTCTGTCACTCCGGCAACCCACCGTAAGCATTCTTTGTACACAATGTATTCCCCTAGGTCCTTAATAAGGCGAAGTGTTGAGTGTTCGACTCACACAACACCACTAGGAAAATAACAACACAACTTAAGTATCAAACAACACATATTACTTCAACATCATATGACTACTAACAACAAGACTTCTCCCATGTCCTCAAGAACTAAAGTAACTACTCACAAGACATAAAAGAGATCATGATCAGTGGAGATAGATGGATGATAAACAATCTGGACACAATGATATTTCTCCAACAAAACTCAATAGCATTCACCAGAAAATAGTAATCAACACCGATAGAGTAGAGAGGATAGATAGTACGGATTACAACACAAGTTGCAATTGTGAGATGAGATTCGATGAAGATGGAGATGGTGCTGATGTTGGGGATGATGTTGATGATGATCTCGATGATGCCCGTGACAATGGTGATGACGATGGCGATGATCTCCCCTTCCGGGAGGTGATCTCCCCGGCGGAATCTGCCCGTCGGAGATGGCTTTTCTTCTCTGTAGGTTTCCGCCACGGAGCGGCGGCGGAACTCCGTAAACTCTCTCCCTTTTAGGGTTTCTGGATGACGAGGAGTATATAGGCCAGAGGGGGGAGCCTGGAGTGGGCCAGGGGCTCCAGGCGCCCTCCCGGCGCGGCCAGGGTGGGGGCCGTGCCAGGTGGCCGCCTGGGCACCCTGTGGCCCCCTTTGGTTGCTCTTTTACGTATCTTCGTGATCCTTCTGGAAAATACCCTCCGTCGATTTTCAGGTAATTTGGAGGTATTCTTCTTCAGCAACTCAACGTCTACTTTTTACCGCTGAATCCTGCGTCTGCTGCTTCGGCACCGGAAAGTTTCAAACTGTGTAAAATAGGCCAAAACAACATAAGAACATCATCGTGATGTGAAATATATCAATGAATAAGGATGAATTACGATATAAAATAGTGATGCATTTTGGACGTATCAATCACACAAAATATTCATATCATGCACAACCCCGGTTTCAGCCAAGCACTTGGTTTTCATACTCTATTCTTTCAAACCTTTCAACTTTCACGCAATACATGAGCGTGAGCCATGGACATAGCACTATGTGGAATAGAGAGATGGTTGTGGAGAAGACAAAAAGGAGGGAGATAGTCTCACATCAACTTGGCGTATCAACGGGCTATGGAGATGCCCATAAATAGATATCAATGTGAGTGAGTAGGGATTGCCATGCAACGGATGCACTAGAGCTAAAAAATGTATGAAAGCTCAACAAAAGAAACTAAGTGGGTGTGCATCCAACTTGCTTGCTCACGGAGACCTAGGGCATTTGAGGAAGCCCATCGCTGGAATATACAAGCCAAGTTCTATAATGAAAATTCCCACTAGTATATGAAAGTGATTAAACATGAGACTCTCTATCATGAAGAACATGGTGCTACTTTGAAGCACAAGTGTGGAAATGGATAGTAGAAATTGTCCCTTCTCTCTTTTCTCTCATTTTTTTGGAGGGGCTTTCTCTCTTTTTTTTTATTTTTTTAGCCCCTCTCTATTTTTTTGGGCCATCTCTTTTTTTTATTGCCCTTTCCTCACATGGAACAATGCTCTAATAATGATGATCATCACACTTATATTGAATTACAACTCGAAACTAGAACAAGTATGACTCTATATGATTGCCTCCGGCGGTGTACCGGGATATGCAATGAATCAAGAGTGACATGTATGAAAGATTATGCATGGTGGCTTTGCCACAAATACAATGTCAACTACAAGATCATGCATGGCAATATGACAATATGAAGCGCGTCATATGAACGAAGCGGTGGAAAGTTTCATGGCAATATATCTCGGAATGGCTATGGAAATGCCATAATAGCACTACTAGGAAAAGGCCTACTAATGGCGCACCTAATTTGGCCATTAATGGCGCATTAGTGGTGCGCCATTACTAGCATGCCATTAGTATCTGGTATACTAATGGCGCACCGCAGATGCGCCATTAGTGTGCACAGTAGTGCGCCATTAGTATGCCTCCTAGGGGCCATGTGTACCCAGGTGCTTTGGCATACTAATGGTGCACTCAGGCAGGATGCGCCATTAGTAATGTCCGCATAGTAATGGCGCACTGGCTGATAATGCGCCATTAGTATGCTTTGGCATACTAATGGCGCACTGTGCTGTGATGCGCCATTAGTATGAATATTAGGGTTTTTTTAATATTATTTTTCTGTTTTTTTGCACAGATTACAAAATGTATAATTGCACAGAATATAGACAGCACACATCAACAACAAATTCATCGAATACAATAGAAGATTAGTCTCTGACTACAATTCATCATATTAGTCTCCGAATACAATTCATCATATTAGTCTCCGAATTGAAAAGACCGAACAAAGATAGAACAATATATTACAAGTCTCGAGACCGCGAGTAGCGAGTTTGTCTTCACATTACAAGTCGATATCGATCATCTAAACTACCATCACATAGAAGAGAGTTGCGGTCATCACGATGAGCATCATCACGATGAAACTCGTCTTCATCCGGTTCCTCCAACGCTCCCTCCCCTCTCCCGCTAGATAGCGGGCGTATCTAGATTCGGCCTCGGCCCTAGTGGTGTACCCTTTGTAACTGTTACCGCTGAATTGGTGAACCTGTCTCCGACACTCCTCCCAGTCGTCGTAGACTCCGGAAACCTTACCCTTGTACACGACATACGACGGCATCGCTACTAGCCAAACGAAACGTTAGTACCAATTCACAGACAATTCATAAGCAATATATAAGTATGCAACAGAACGATCGAAAGAGAAAAGCAAGACATTAATAGCATCGATTACATCTAAGTTGAACGACTCTCGAAACCAAAGAGACATACTACAAGTTCATTAAAGTTTAATTACAACATGAGCCAATCGATGTTTCAGAACTAGACACGGCATCACTGCTTTCGACTCGACTCAATGCACCGGAGCGTGGATGAAGCCGCCGTCTATCGTGGGAGTCATGAAATCACGGGCGTTGTCAGCCTGCATTTGTAGCATTGTGTCGATGTCACTGTTCGACGGTTGATTTCTGAGGTAGAACTGCCCCGAGGTACGAAGGACATCTTGATGGATGATTTCCGCAAACTCCGACTAGATGCGAAAGAAATCTTGTCTGATGTCCGCGTCCTGGATTGCCGACACGCGCGCGGCCCAATCTTTGAGCTTACTTGGTAGCAGAAGTTGATGATGGTCCCGTACGATCGCCCGCATGTGATGGATGGCGTAGTAGGCACCCTTCTGACCGCCAGGCGGTTGCTTGACGCAGCAGAACGTCGTGTTGTGGGAGAACACGTGCTTGCCGTACTTACGAGTTGTCCTGGTGAAGCTGCCTCCAGATTTGGCGTAGCCGGGGAGAACATCATCAAGAACCTTCTTGACATTTGTGTAGTCTACAGCCGACTGACGGTCCGGGTCGAAATACGTGGCCATGGAATATTTGGGGCTTAGTAGGATGAGCGTGCACTGTGTGTCGCTGCAAAAAACACGGAATGTTAAAAGAAGAACGATCGAAATCTAAGAATTCATATGTTAAGGGGTGGTTGAGGCGGAGGACTTACTCGGGAAAGTAAGGCACGAGGAAGTTATCCTTATCTCGGTTTGCCAGAATGACGCCTTCGAGGTAAGAACTCGCGACTTGCCGGTCCCCAGCGCTGCCCAAGAACTTGGCACGCATGTAGAAGGGGTCGACTATCACGATGTCCGGGGTCTTGTCGCGAATGATCTGCATCTCCATACTCAGCGAAAATAGCCAAACGAAGGTGTAGTGCAGCGGAAGAAGGTTCAACATAGCGTGGATGTCATCAAACCGCAGGACGATCGTACCCCCGATGGAGTTATCCACAAAGCCCTTGCCCTCCGGCACCTTGGCCGCGAAAACCGGGTATGCCACATCCTTCTCTGTGAGACGCCGCTTCTCCAAAGAAAGAACACTGTCATGCAGACTCTGCATGGCACCGGTTGCAGCATCGAGCATATTTGTCGGTAGCATTGGCCTACCCGCCACATGCACCCTCCTCATTACATCCTCAGGTGAAGGTGGCCCGTCCTGAGCACGGATCGTACTCGGTGCCGGCTGGCTCGCACCCTTGTTAGTTTTCTTTTGCGTGCCTTCTTCTTGATCTCCTGAATTGGGACCGAGTTCTGCTCAGAGACCGCCTTCTTTAGTGTGTTGGGGCTGATCATATTTTGCACCTCGCCTATCTGAGGCTCGGTGAAGTCGGCAGCTGGAGGCGTCTCTTGAGAGCTGAACGGTAGACGACGCCTGTTGCAACTTGGCTTCTCCGCGGTACCGGCTTGATCGCGCATGTCTTTTGTTGGGTTGGGTTCTTGAGAAGGAGGCCCCATGAAGTCGTCACCGTACCCATGATCGGCAAAGTACTGATCGACGTTGGCAAATGTATCGTCGTCGTTGTCGTTCTGATCCTGTGCCATATGCATGTTTGGATCCAGTGGCATAGGGATGTCCGGCACCGTTGCGGCGGACTTGCCATGGGGACGACTTGGCGCCGGCACGACTGGCGGTGTTGTCTTTGGGGTGGTTTCCCCCGCCCCCAAACGAATCTGGCTCTTCGGCCAAAGCAGGGGCCAGCTCAGGCAGGCGCTGAGGGTCATGACGTCATCATCGTCGGCCCCGACGGGTCAAATCGGAGGCAACACCTCGTCGCAGCCTGGCAGCACCCGAACCAGTTGAACCCTAAACAAGTTGGGTGGCATCTGGGTACCGTGGAACAAGGGCTGGCCCGGTTGAACGATTTTTCCCTTGGCGACATCGACCAACTCGTTGTTCATGAAGTGCAGGAGAGTGCACGGAACGTCGGCGGCGCCCTGCGAAAACATGTAGGGCGTCAGGGATGCCCAGTCAAAGGCAAGGAGATGAAGTCCTCGGCCGAGAGAGGCTTAATTAGTTACCGTGATGATGGCGTCGAGCTCTGCTAATGTCGAGGCACCGCCAACGGCGGGCGTGCAGTTGACGAAGGGGCCGCTTGCTGCAGAGGTGCCGGCCGACGTACACACGGGTGCATTAAGCTCCTGTGCCGGCGTCGGAGACACCAATGCCGCCTCCGCCGGAGACACCAATGGCCCCGCCATCGCGTTCTGCGAGTTGCTGGCCGTGAAGCTGGGAATCGGGGGCGACCCCTGTTGGTCGCCCGCAATCCACGCCTGCAACCCCTCGATCAAGCTAGGCACAATGGCGGTGATCGTCGCTCCGAGCTGTTGTTGCACTTGCTCTTGGACAATCTCCGGAATACGCGCCACCTGTGCCTTGAGTTCTTGAACCTCGCGCGCCTGGCTTTCTGAGCTGGTCTTTTTCTCCTTTCGCCCACCAGCGTTATAGTATGACGACCATTTTGTCGACAAGCCTTTGCCGGCCACACGACCAGCTGACGTCGGCTTATCGAGCTTATCCTTGTTCTTCATTACATTCAACGCCCTATTTAGAGTCGTGTCCCAAGGGCCGCTCTTAGTCGACCCCGCGCTACTGCTTTCAGTCGCCTGCGGAAGGAATGTGAATCATTTAGAAATTTGGCTTCATTAATTAGAATGCAACCATATGGAGCTAATTACGCGGGGTGTATTGCTTACCAGAACAGCCTCAAGCGCCCTGGTCTTCGGATCCGTGGTCAGCTCCTTTGTTTTCGGGTCCTTCTTGTACCGGACCCTGATAAAGTTCCTGGTCTGCTTGTCACCGTATTTATCAAAGAGGGGCGGTAGGCCTTGCTCGGCACGGTCCGCCTCCTCCTTGTCCCATATAGGCTCCGCCACTCTGTAACCGCCGGGACCGAGTGTGTGTTCCCCTATGTTGAGCTCCCGCATTTCTTTCCCCCACTGACTTGATTCGGAGTGTGCGGCGCTCGAGCAAGTGATCTTGAAGTCGTTGTAGTCATCTTCGGTGATCGAAGGATGTTTCTCCTTGATCTTCTCATAACTCTCACCTTTCTCGATCATTCTCTTCACATTGGTTTTCCAAGTAGACAGGGCCTTGCTCATCTTCGTGAGGGCAGCATTGTTCACTTTATTCCCTTTGAGGCTTGTGTTATCAAATTGAGCGGGGAACTTGTATCGTTCGTGCAGCTTCGTGAAGAGGAGGTTGCGATAATTCCCGTTGTCGGGATGCCTCAGGTTCTCGCTGTTGATCGAGACGGTGCTCCGGAGAATGCACCCGAGCTGAAGCGAGTACCCCTTGACTATTCATTCGAGCTCCGTTGGATTCCCGTCGGAGTCCACTTCAGTAACTTCCTCCTTGAGGGTGCGGAGCACGGTCGGGCGCCGGTCCTTCCATTGCCTCTTCGGTTGGCTGCCATCTGTGCGTGCGCCGCCATCATCAGTGGTGGCATTCTCGGCGGCACCATCAGTGGTGGCATCAGTGGGGTCATCCTCCGCGGTACCATCAGTGGTCTCAGGATCGGTGGGGAAGGCGGCGTCCTCATACAAGTGAGGTTGTTCCTCCATCTCCTGGGAAAGCTCCCAGAATGCCTTCCCGCCCGAACCGCCGGCCTCATCGTTGTTGGCCATGTTTCTCTCTAAATAGGAACAAAGTTTGGTCAAAAAGTTGGTTATTGTCAAGGAACAAGATCATGGTCTCATCATTTAGGGTTTGTCGACACCGAGGCATCCTAAAAGCTAAGCTTTTATAATTGAGGGTTTTTCGACGCCGAGGCACCCTAAAAGCCTAAGCTTTCATCATTTCGGTTTTTATCGACACCGAGGCACCCTAAAAGCCAAGGTTTCATAATTTATGGTTTGTCGACACCGAGGCATCCTAAAAGCTAAGCTAGGAAGGAGAATTGTAAGTTGGGCCTAATCACTTGGCTCTATTGCCGCCTATGGTTTAATGCAGCTAGAATAAAGGGGCACTTGATCCTACCTAATTAACCACTAAGATACCCCGACCCATGCATTAGTCACAAGTACCCTATATGTCCTATTTTTAGCAAAGTCATGCTAAAATTCACGGAAAATTTCAGCATGACCTTTGCTGAAAATAGGACATATGGAGTACCTTAATTTGCCGGAACGGAAGTTAATCAACATTCCAGCAAACTCAAGGGCCTCGCGGTGTACCTGCAAAATCATTATCCCCGCCTAATGAAGTCGCCAATGGGTCATTTCAGAAGATCACAAGTAGCATCATCACAAGTACAACATCATGACAAGTACAGTAGCAACAGCAGTGAATACAGGCATAACAGCAGCATCAACAGTTAAGAAAAAGTTGCAGAAGCTTGTAAAACAATAGTTTGAAGTTCAAATATTTACAACAATAGTTTTAACTTGTGGTGCTCTCTGTGCTATTAACATTTCAAGTCAAAACCTTTTCTGGTTAGTAACATTGCCCCCCAGCATGATGATTGAAGTACTGAGGTTCACACATTTACTCGCATTTACTCCCTCCTGGTTATTTGCAGCACTAAGCTAGATTAATTGGGGGCCTATTGAGAGCAGTGGGAGGCTATGAAGAGACAGAGACATAATGAGCTCAACTAGCTTGCAGTACCAACTCTGAATTATTTTCAGGAAACATACGATGTAGTTGCGGTGTAACAAGACCATTTGCTCCAAAAGTTGGACCACCGGTAGTCCTTAATGCCCACATAGTTCATTGATAAATCAAATGATTTCATGAAATAATATTCACAGTCATTGAACTAGTCATGGATAAATATCTTAGAAATGATCCACATATTTGGGACTCAAATTCAGTTTTTGTACTCCACCTTTCAACTATTACAGTACTATTCTAATTATTGCTCTGTATGTCCTTGCCACTCTGTAGAAGTTCAAATGATAACAATTAAAATGAAGCTGATTTGGACGGAAGAAAAACAATGCCACGGCCTTTCTTCATTTTTAAATATCTTAACTAATCAGTAATCAGCATACAAGAAAGATCCACAGAGCTAAGACTATTAGTTTACAACAAAAGTCATTAGACAAAAAAAAAGAATGCCATCACCTTCAGTTTCACAACTACTGAAGAAAAAGCTAGACCTCATCGATGACACAGGCCCAACAAAATAACCTATACAATACATGCTAGGGATCATTTGTACTTCAATCAACAAAAGGATAGCTGCAACAACAGCAGCACCCAGCCACACAAACTACCTAGGGTCTACAGCGCTCGGGACGAGGGGAAACAAAAGAGGGGAAGCGAGGGGAGCTCACCGCGGAGGCACACGAAGGCCCGGCGGTGGATTAGGAGCAGCAGG
>LR738710.1:866608350-866638291 GCA_902687465.1 Secale cereale | reverse complement strand
GCGGTGGCGCAGTGGGTCGGCGCTCGATGGCGTGGAGAGGGAGGCGGCGGGGGCGCGAGGGCGGTGGCGCAGTGGGTGGTGGCGCAGTGGGTCGGTGCTCGATGGCGTGGAGAGGGAGGCGATGGGGGCGCGGGGGCGGTGGCGCAGTGGATCACGGCAGCGGCGCGCAGTGGGGGGCCGGGGCTGAGAGAGATGTGAGATTGGGGATCGGGCAGCGACCTAGCTGAAATATGGATGGGCACAATACTAATGGCGCACCGCGCCCTGGTGCGCCATAAGTACGTCCATACTAATGGCGCACCTCCCCCTGGTGCGCCATTAGTATTGTTTTTTTATTTCTGCGCGAGCCAACACAGTTTATCTCCCACCATACCTCATACACATCAAGCCCCCCTAGCTAGCTCGACTGGTCAGCCCCTAGTTCTCCCACCAGGATGTCCTGGGTTTGATTCCCAGGCTCCACAATTTTTTTATGCATTTTAAATTATGTTTGATACTTATTTGTGTTTAAATGTGTTCAAACTTGTTTAAATCATAACAGTAATATTTTTTTATAAGACAGAAATATTTTTTTAAAAATATCATCAAATTTGCTATTTGAATATATTTATGAATCATGTGAGTTCATGGGTCGGCGGCGGCGGCCGGTGGAGCGGGGGAGGGTGCGGGGGGTCGGCGGCGGCGGTTGAGTAGGGGAGGGGTACGGGGGGTCGGCGGCGGCGGTTGAGTAGGGGAGGGTGTGCGGGGGGTCGGCGGCGGCGGCCGGTGGACCGGGGGGTGCTCTCGGCGACGAGGGGGATCGAGATCGAATGTCCATGAAATTTAAAAATATTCATGATAGTTCAAAAAGTGCCCATGAAATACAATCGAGAAATGAAGGCTACGATTTAAATACAAACGATATTAGCTAGCTAGCTATCTGTTCACAATCTTCTTGCCCTTCTTTTTCGCAAATGGAGTTCTTCTGTGGAACGGACGTCCTTTAGGTAGGGTGGTCCTGCTTCTTCTTGTGGTGTATGCTGCTACTTCATCATCGTCGTCATGTTCGATCCTAGGGTCGCCGTACTTGTCGAAGTCTTGCTCATTGGCTACTCCATCCATTCCGATGATCTTCCTTTTGCCTCTCCTCACGACAACACGACTGGGCTTTGACGGGTCGGTAATGAAGAAGCATTGGTCAACTTGGGAAGCCAGTACCCATGGCTCATTTTTCGCGGTGACGTTTGCGCCCGCGGTCTTGGATTTGGCTTCGGGTATAACCATGGTGGTGAAATACCGGTCTTCTTTTAGGACGCTCTTGGCCCATCTGACACGGAACATCGGGACCTTCTCTCCAGCGTAGCTCAGCTCCTAGATCTCCTCGATCCTTCTGTAGTATCTGTCCTTGTCATTACCGGTGTAGGATTCCATCGTTACCCCGGAGTTCTGATAACCATCGCTCTTCATGTCCTTGGCCTCGGTGTAGAATGTGTAGCCGTTGATATCGTACGCCTCATAGGTCATCAGGTTGTGCTCAGCGCCCTGTGACAAGGCGAATATGAGTTGTTCTTCCGCGGAAGAATCATCATGTAAAGGGTACGACAGAAGCTTCTGCTTGAACCAACGCGTGAAACATGAGTTGTGCTCTTTGACTATATCTCCGTCCGTCCTCTGTTGGCCTCGGTCATTGTATGTCTTCTCAATAAAGGTTTTGTGCTGAACCACCCAAGGATCGACCACGTCTATGTGTTGTAGCGCGACTAGGTTTGCTCTTTCAAAGTCGGCGAGTCGACCCTCGAAGTCGACATGCATTTCGTGGCGACCCTCACGGTGACCCGATCCAGCGAGCCTGCCGAGGTGCCTGTTGACGGGCAGACCAACGGGGTTCTCGATGCCTAGATAATTCGTGCAGTACGAGATGCACTCTTCGGTCAGAAAGCCCCTGGCTATGCTTCCCTCTGGACGTGACATGTTGCGAACGTATCCTTTGATGACACCATTCATCCTTTCGAACGGCATCATGCTGTGCAGGAACGTCGGCCCGAGTTGGATGGTATCGTCCACGATATGGACCAGCAGATGCACCATAACGTCGAAGAATGCGGGCGAGAAGTACATCTCAAGCTCGCATAGTATCACCACGATCTCTTCCTGTAGCCTTTTGAGTTGCCTCACACCAACAGACTTCCGGGAGATGACGTCGAAAAAGTTGCATAGGCCAAATAGGGTTTCACGGACGTGCGCGTCCATGATACCACGGATTGCAACTGGAAGTATCTGCGTCATCAGCACGTGACAGTCGTGAGACTTCATCCCGCTGAACTTCAGCTTCGCCCGGTCTAGGTATCTGCTTATCTTCCCCGCGTAACCGTAAGGAAGTTGTACTCCTACGAGGCAGGTGAAAAACTGCTCGATCTCCTCCTGACTTAGAGTGAAGCACGCGGGAGGGTAGTCATTTCCGGTCTTCTTGGCCTTTTTGCCTTTGCGACGACTTTCCGTGTCCTGCTTCGCCTCATCATCATCATCATCATCATCATCATCATCATCATCATCATCATCATCATCATCATCATATATAGCGTGAAGCTCCTGCCTGATTTCCATTGATTTCAAGTCTGCCCTTGCTTTCGGCCCATCTTTGGTCCTCTCTGGCATGTTGAGCAGGGTACCAAGCAGACTCTCGCACACGTTCTTCGTGATATGCATTACATCAAGGCTGTGAGGCACACGGTGGATCTTCCAGTACGGCAAGTCCCAGAAAACAGACCTCGTTTTCCATACCTTCAGCAGCGGCTCTGGCGCCTTTCGCTTCTTTCCTGGCTCTGGCGCCTTTTGCTTCTTTCCTGGCAGTGGGCAATCTTTCCAATTTTTCAACAGCTCGTCTATTTCCTCGCCGCTCCTCGTACGCGGGCGTCCTCGGGGTTCGGTTTCACCATCGAACAGATCCTTGCGTTTTCTCCACAGGTCATCGTCGCGAAGCCACCTTCGATGTCCCATGAACACGGTTTTCGAAGACCCGGGATCTCTATCTAGCTGGCGATACGTTGTGTCATCCATGCACCTGACGCATCCAGAAAATCCGTGGACCACCTGCCCCGCGACATATCCGTAACCGAGATAGTCGTGCACCGTCGTGAGCAGCGCGGCTCTCATAGGGAAATATTCTTTCTTTGCGGCGTCCCACGTATTGGCTGGCGTTTTCCACAGCGTGTCTAGCTCCTCTTTCAGCAGCCCCAGATACAGATTGATGTCGTTCCCTGGTTGTTTCGGTCCTTCAATTAGCATACTCATGTGAATGTACTTCCTCTTCATGCACAACCAGGGGGAAGGTTGTACATCCACACAAACATAGGCCAGGTGCTATGTCTGCTTCTCTGGCTGCCAAACGGATTGACTCCATCGGTGCTCGCGCCTAGCACGATGTTCCTTGGATCGTTCCCAAATTCTAGGTCTTCGAAGTTCAACGCTTGCCACTGGCTCGCATCCTTAGGGTGACTCAGCATCTTGTCTTTTTTATCTATCTCCGGATCATTTGCGTCATCTTCTCGCTTCTTCTCCTCCCTATCCGCGTGCCAACGCAGGAGCTTTGCTACCTTAGGGTCCGCGAAATACCGCTGCAGACGAGGAGTGATCGGAAAGTACCACACCACTTTTCGAGGAGCTTTCTTCCTCTTCTTGTATCGAGTGACGCCGCACACCGGACATATGGTAGACTCCGCGTGCTCGTCCCGATAAATGATGCAATTGTTCATGCACACATGGTATTTCACGTGCGGTAAATCCAGAGGACACACGATTTTCTTTGCCTCCTCCAAACTGGTGGGGCACTTGTTCCCCTTGGGAAGACGTTCGTGCCAGAATGACATGTTCTCGTCGAAGCATGCGTCGGTCATTTTGTGTTTTACCTTCATCTCCAGAGCCATGAGCGTTACTTTCAGGCGGGTATCCTCGGGCCTGCATCCTTCATACAATGGAGTAACCGCGTCTAACTCAAGTTGATCCATCTTGGCTTTCTCTCGGGCGGCGGCTCTTGCGTTATCGGTCTGCTTGAGAAGCAGCTCTTGAATATGAGGGTCCTGCACCCAGCCCATCGATGGTTCAGCGTCGTCTCCGCCGGCATCATCATCTTCATGATCATGCCCATCGTCTGCTCCGGCATCTTCCTCATCATTATGTCCTGCATCTTCTACATGATGACTGTGTACAGCATCACCGTCCTGATCATCTCCTGGGGATTCTTCGTCTTCTCGCCCGCCCGAGCCGCGGTGGTTGTCTTGCTGCCCTTCCTCATTTCTTGCCCGGCCCCCATTGACGACTTCGTAGTCATCTTCATCACCTTGCCACCGATAGCCATCCATGAAACCACGCAAGAGCAGGTGGTCCCGCACCTGCCCGGAATCCGGGTCCGCAATAAGGCTCTTCAGCTTGCATCTTCGACACGGACATCTTATCTCCGTCTCGTTCTTTTGAAGCATCTCGGCCTTCGCGGACCTCAAAAACCTATTCACGATGCCTTCGGTCATCGTGCGCACCATGGTTGCCTGCGGGGTAGAGCAAAACGATATTTTAGAACCAAGAAAAAATTTGCCATGACTTTCCCTAAAAATAGGACAAAAATGAATGCTTAATGCCAAAATTCTCACCGAAACGGAAATGAATCAACATTCCGGGAAAATATTGGCAACTATCGCATTTCAAATACCGGTACACCTCCAAACACAAACACATATGCAACACAACAAACATATGAAACACCACAAACATACATAGATCTAGCTAGGCCATAAAAAGCGCATGTGCACATTGTTGTATGGAGAACAAGATAAATATAGCTTCCCCCTTACTTACCTATCAAAACAAGGTAATTTAACCACTTAATTTGAATGAATATATGGTGGAAATGAGGTGAAAAAGAGGAGGGACCCGAGAGGAGAGGAGGTGGAGAGAATGAAGAAGTGGGGGGGGGGGGAAGTGAGTGTGGTAGGAGAGGCTCTCCAAAATATCTTGTTGCTGCCCGCTTACTAATGGCGCACCAACTATAAATGCGCCATTAGTAATCAAGGTTACTAATGGCGCATTTATAGCAGGTGCGCCATTACTAGTTTTGCAAAAAAAACATACTAATGGCGCACTGTCACATAGTGCGCCATTACTAGTTTAAACTAGTAATGGCGCACTCTGGGACAGTGCGCCATTAGTAGTTTTGTAAAAAAAGAATAAAAAATATCATAAAAAAAGAGCATTAATGGCGCACTTTACTGCTGGTGCACCATTACTAGTTACAACTAGTAATGGCGCACTTTGTCTGGATGCGCCATTAGTATGTTTGGACCCGCGCGCTAGTTCAAAAAAAAAACTTCTTCATACTAATGGCGCACTCTGGGCAAGGTGGGCCATTAGTAGTTCGAACTCTAATGGCGTATCTGTTGCTGGTGCGCCATTACTATATATTAATGGCGCACTGCTTGTCTGGTGCGCCATTAGTATCAATTCCATCTATAGCCCTTTTCCTAGTAGTGTAGGTAGGTATGGTGGCTGTTTTGAGGAATAATATGGTGGCTGTTTTGAGGAAGCATATATAGTGGGTGTATGGTACCGGCGAAAGTTGCGCGGTACAACTCAGGCTAGCAATGGTGGAAAGGTGAGAGTGCGTATAATCCATGGACTCAACATTAGTCATAAGAACTCATGTACTTATTGCAAAAATTTACGAGTCATCAAAACAAAGTACTACACGCATGCTCCTAGGGGAAGGGTTGGTAGGAGTTAACCATCGCGCGATCTCGACCTCCACACAAAGATGACACTCAATGAATTACCTCATGCTTCAAATATGTCACACAACGGTTACCATATGTGCATGCTACGGGACTCACAAACCTCAACACAAGTATTTCTCAAATTCACAACTACTCCACTAGCATGACTCTAATATCATCATCCCCATATCTCAAAACAATCATCAAGTATCAAACTTCTCATAGTATTCAATGCACTTTATATGAAAGTTTTTACTATACCCAACTTGGATGCCTATCATATTAGGACTAGTTTTATAACCAAAGCACATTACCATGCTGTTCTAAAAGACTCTCAAAAGGATATAAGTGAAGCATGAGAGATCGATAATTTCTACAAAATAAAACCACCACTGTGCTCTAAAAGATATAAGTGAAGCACTAGAGCAAATGACAAACTACTCCAAAAGATATAAGTGAAGATCAATGAGTAGTTGAATAATTATGTAACTATGTGAAGACTCTCTAACATTTAAGAATTTAAGATCTTGGGATATTATTCAAACAGCAAGCAAAAAAAATGACGCTCCAAGCAAAACACATATCATGTGGTGAATAAAAATATAGTCTCAAGTAAAGTTACCGATAGACGAAGACGAAAGAGGGGATGCCTTCCCGGGGCATCCCCAAGCTTAGGCCTTTGGTTGTCCTGGAATTTTACCTTGGGGTGCCTTGGGAATCCCCAAGCTTAGGCTCTTTCCACTCCTTATTCCATAGTCCATCGAATCTTTACCGAAAACTTGAAAACTTCACAACACAAAACTCAACAGAAAACTCGTAAGCTCTATTAGTATAAGAAAATAAAACCACCACTTAGGTACTGTTGTGAACTCATTCTAACTTCATATTGGTGTAATATCTACTGTATTCTAACTTCTCCATGGTTCATACCCTCCAATACTACTCATAGATTCATCAAAATAAGCAAACAACACATAGAAAACAGAATCTGTCAAAAATAGAACAGTCTGTAGCAATCTGTAACTTTCGAATACTTCTGTAACTCTAAAAATTCTGAAATAAATTGGTGGACGTGAGGAATTTGTCTATTAATCATCTGCAAAAAGAATCAACTAAAAATCACTCTCCAGTAAAAAAAAGTTAGCTAATCTCGTGACCGCTAAAGTTTATGTTTTTTACTGCAAGATCACATAAACTTCACACAAGTCTTCCCAAAGGTTCTACTTGGCACAAACACTAATTAAAACAGAAAACCACATCTAAACAGAAGCTAGATGCAATATTTATTCCTAAACAGAAGCAAAAGCAAATAAAATAAAATTGAGTTGCCTCCCAACGAGCGTTATCGTTTAATGCCCCTAGCTAGGCATGATGATTTCAATGATGCTCGCATAAAAGATAAGAATTGAAACATAAAGAGAGCATCATGAAGAATATGACTAGTACATTTAAGTCTAACCCACTTCCTATGCATAGGGATTTTGTGAGCAAACAACTTATGGGAACGATAATCAACTAGCATAGGAAGGCAAAACAAGTGTAACTTCAAAACTTTAAGCACATAGAGAGGAAACTTGATATTATTGCAAATCCTACAAGCATATGATCCTCTCTCATAATAATTTTCAGTAGCATCATGAATGCATTCAACAATATAACTAGCCCATAAAGCATTCTTTTCATGATCTACTTGCATAGATATTTTTCTACTCTCCACATTAGCAAATTTATTCTCATCAATAGTAGTGGGAGCAAATTCAACAAAATAACTATCATGTGAGGAATAATCCAATTGAAAACTAAAATCATGATGACAAGTTTCATTGTTATCATTATTCTTTATAGCATACGTGTCATCACAATAATCATCATAAATAGGAGGCATGCTTTCATCATAATAAATTGGCTCATCAAAACTTGGGGGACTAAACATATCATCTTCATCAAACAAAGCATCCCCAAGCTTGTGGCTTTGCATATCATTAGCATCATGGGTATTCAAAGAATTCATACTAACAACATTGCAATCATGCTCATCATACACATATTTTATGCCAATCATTCTATGTAATTCTTCTTCTAGTACTTGAGCACAATTTTCCTTCCCATCATTTCACGAAAGATATTAAAAAGATGAAGCATATGAGGTAACCTTAATTCAATTTTTTGTAGTTTTCTTTTATAAACTAAACTAGTGATAAAACAAGAAACTAAAAGATTCGATTGCAAGATCTAAAGATATACCTTCAAGCACTCACCTCCCCGGCAACGGCGCCAGAAAAGAGCTTGATGCCTACTACGCAACCTTCTTCTTGTAGATGTTGTTGGGCCTCCAAGTGCAGCGGTCTATAGGACAGTAGCAAATTTCCCTCAAGTGGATGACCTAGGGTTTATCAATCCGTGGGAGGCGTAGGATGAAGATGGTCTCTCTCAAACAACCCTGAAACCAAATAACAAAGAGTCTCTTGTGTCCCCACCACACCAATACAATGAAAAATTGTATAGGTGCACTAGTTTGGCGAAGAGATGGTGATACAAGTGCAATATGGATGTTAGATATAGGTTTTTGTAATAGGAAAATATAAAAACAGCAAGGTAGCAAGTGGTAAACATGAGCATAAACGGTGGTGCAATGATAGGAAACAAGACCTAGGGGTCATACTTTCACTAGTGCAAGTTCTCTCAACAAGGATAACATAATTGGATCATATTACTAGCCCTCTACATGCAACAAAGAGTCACTCCAAAGTCACTAATAGCGGAGAACAAACGAATAGATTATGGTAGGGTACGAAACCACCTCAAAGTTATCATTTCTGATCGATCTATTCAAGAGTCCGTAGTAACGTTCAATCTATCATAGAGTTCATACTAGAATAACACCTTAAGACACAAATCAACCAAAACCCTAATGTCACCTAGATAATCCATTGTCACCTCAAGTATCCGTGGGCATGATTATACGATATGCATCACACAATCTCAGATTCATCTATTCAACCAACACAAAGTACTTCAAAGAGTGCCCCAAAGTTTCTACCGGAGAGTCAAGACGAAAACGTATGCTAACCCCTATGCATAGATTCCCAAGGTCACGGAACCCGCAAGTTGATCATCAAAACAAACATCAAGTAGATCAAATGATATCCCTTTGTCACCACAGATAAGCACGTGCAAGACATACATCAAGTGTTCTGAAATCCATAAAGACTCAGTCCGATAAGATAACTTCAAAGGGAAAACTCAATCCATTACAAGAGAGTAGAGGGGGAGAAGCATCATAAGATCCAACTATAATAGCAAAGCTCGCGATACATCAAGATCGTGCCATCTCAAGAACACGAGAGAGAGAAAGATCAAACACATAGCTACTGGCACATACCCTCAGCAACAAGGGTGGACTACTCCCTCCTCGTATTGGAGAGCGCCGGTATGATGAAGATGGCAACCGATGAGGGTTCCCCCCTCCGGCAGGGTGCCGGAACGGGGTCTAGATTGGTTTTCGGTGGTGATGTCTACACACGCTTCTACTCTTGTAGACTATGTTGGGCCCCCAAGCGCAGAGGTTTGTAGGACAGCAGCAATTTCCCTCAAGTGGATGACCTAAGGTTTATCGAACTCAGGGAAGTAGAGGTTGAAGATGGTCTCTCTCAAGCAACCCTGCAACTAAGATACAAGAAGTCTCTTGTGTTCCCAACACACCTAATACAACTAGGAGTTGTATAGATGCACTAGTTCGGCGAAGAGATGTTAAATGGCAAGTGATATGGATGGCAAAACAAAGTAATATAAATCTGTAATAAAAAGTGCAGCAAGAAAACAAGTGGTAAACGTGAGCACAAATGGTATTGCAATGGTGGAAACAAGGCCTAAGGATCATACTTTCACTAGTGGCAACTCCCAGCAACATTAACATAATCGAATCACATGATATTTCCCATAAAACATGCAATGGAGACGCACCCGGAGGTCATTCCTTCGTGGTCAAGAGAGGACGAGAATTATGTAGGGCTACAAAAGCACACCTCAAAGTTCGTAGTTCTCAATCTAAGGATTTCCCAATGTCACCGCGGCCATCCAAAGAGAGTCCCACAATCACCACAACATATCTAAAGGATAGTCAAAGACAAGCACCAAGAGACTCTCAATCTTCAATCAACACACAAGAGAGGAAATCACTCATGAAAATATTTTTCTAATTCATGTCCAATAGACCGCTGTCACCTTGGTCTCGGGGATTATACTAGATAAAGACAAGTGAGTACATCAATCCAATACATAGAGGAAGGGGAAATATCAGGGGATCACCCTAGATTAACATAGCCTATGATCACAACGAAGATCACATCATGGGAGAGAGAGATAACCACATAGCTACACGTACGAGCCCTCGGCCCCGGAGAAGACTACTCACACATGGACATGGTGAGGAGGAGGTTGATGATGGTGTTGATGGAGAGGTGCAGCCCCGCGAGGAGGAGATGGCCAGCGGTAGCCACGGAGGCGGTGGCGGCGGCCCTAGGGGCGGCGGCGGCCCTCCGGGCGGCGGCGGCCCTAGGGGCAGCGGCTCCTTGGCCCCCCTTCTTCCTTGTGGATGGTGCTGCAATGGTGCTGGTCCTCCCCTCCAAGACGGCGGCTCGGGAGGAGGAAAATTCATGGCCCTTGGTGACCTAGGTTTCCTCTCTTTATATAGACTCTCGGATTCCCGTCATAAGATTTTGGGCCTCAGTAAAACGGGCTTTACTCGGCCGTCCGGACTCCAATTTGGACGAATTTTATATCCAGAACCATCGCCTAGAAATTCCCCACAACTTTCGCAACTAGACTTTTTCCGTTTGACGTCGTCTTCGGGCCGGAACGGACCATCTTTAAAAATCGTTCTCAGACAGATTTCAGGAAAGTCAGAGTCCTACTCCAATACGACTCCTTTTGCGTTTTTGTCAATTTCCAAGTAATTCCTACACAATAAAGTGTAAAACAAAAACATTGTGCACTTTTGCAACCATTAGTAGGTTAGTCCAAATATGATCAAAAGTTTATGGAAGTGCATAAATATCATAGCAATATCACACAAAAAAGGCATGGAGCAAGCAGAAATTATAGATACGTTTTGGACGTATCAACATCCCCAAGCTTAATTCCTGCTCGTCCTCGAGTAGGTAAATGATAACAAGCATAATTTCTTTGGTGACATGCTATCAACCATATAAGAAATTTTCACAGTCACATGACAAATGCTTACTGAGACAATGAATTTGTAGTAATTAAGTTGCCTCATGAGAAAATCACAAAGAACTGAAAGTTTTACAATATGATACTGAAACACTCAATAGATTTGTAGTGAGCATGGTGTGCAAATATGACAAAGTGGTACCTCGCTTGCCCCCTTTAGTGAAGCAAAACATAAATGCAGGGGCACCTCCAAAGTTTAAGTGACGACTAGATACAATGATTTCAGAATAAACGATATCATAATCATGCAAAAGACAATGGTACTTCGGGACAATGCACATTACACTCAGAATGACAATCATGCTCTCAATAGTTGGTGCTTTAAAGAAGGTGGAGACTCTCGAACCGTGGCTTTTGTTGGCAAGGTTGAAAACCCGTGGTCGGAAACAAAAACTAAACATGTACCAGAGCTCTTGGTTTTAAAAACAGAGGTAATAATTATTTTTTAGAATATGCATATTTCGTCAACGAATGCTAGCAGATAACTCAATCACTTCTTGAGCTGGACAAGTTTCGAGGAACGGCTCCCGCATGAGGACGATCACATCCTCTTAATCTCCTTTGTTTATCACTGCCAAAGTTTTCTGATTTCTCATGAACAAAGCGTGAAGGAGGGTTTGTTTGGTGTATAATTGTTTAATGAGCCGGGCGCACTCTATGCCAGTTCCTTCTCGTATTATGGGTTTGCACATTAGACATGCGATCCCGGGGTGAAGCTTGTCCAATTTAAAAAGATCATGAATTAACTACTACTTCCTCATGAGCTAAAATAGAGGCACAAAAGAGAAATGTTTTTTTTTGAATAATTTCAAGATGGTACATGAAAGTCTTCGTTAGGAATGGCAGGTAAATACCATGTATAGGAAGGTATGGTGGACTCATATGGCATAACTGGGTTAAAGGATTTTGGATGCACAAGCAGTCAGTCCGCTTAGTACAGGCGAAGGTTAGCAAAAGACTGGGAGCGACCAACTAAAAGAGCAATGACGGTCATAATCATGCAGAGCGACAAAGCAACATTGAATCGGGCATGGAAGTTATATCGCTACTCAGAAATTAAAGATCATCAAGGCTTGATAGACTTTCTTTACAGTCTTAAGTATGCGTGAGCATATGCCAAGTCAATCAAAATAAATTCTCGGAGGAAGATATCACTAAACCATACCACATCATAGGCAAACAAATCATGTTGGTACCTCAATAACACATTGAGAACCCCCCAGCTATTTGAGACTAACCATAAGAAAACATGAACTACTAAGCATCATTATGCACATAGCATTTTTATCATAGACATATCGACCAGTGCAACAGAAGCCAACTCTCTTAACAAGATAAGCATGATAACTAAAGAGAGTTCCAGCGACCAACTAAACAAAAACTCTTTAAAAAGATAAGCATGAAAACTAAGAGCTGAATATGATAGTAGCTATTGAAAGACAAAGAACACACACATCAAAGATAGACATGAAAATTCTATGTTATGTTCTAGGTTGAAGTGGAGCGTGTTTCTCTCCCACATAAAGAAAGCAGAGTTCCAACTCGTTATGAACAGCAAGCAAAGCTAAAGAAAACTAAAAAGGAAACTAAAAGCAAGACGCTCCAAGCATAGCACATAACACATGAAGTGATAAAAATATAGTGGAACGAAAGACGAACTGATAATTGTTGATGGAGAAGGGGATGCACGGGGGGGGCATCCCCAAGCTTAGACGCTTGAGTCTTCTTGAATATTTCTTGGGGGTGCATGGGGGCATCCCCAAGCTTGAGCGTTTGACACTCCTGAATCTTTTTATCATCTTCCCTCGCACACTTGAAAACTCCCTTCATACATAACTCATCATAATCTGATTAGCGAGGTTAGTACCCTTAATAAAATAATTGTTCCTTGCTGGAAATAAGGATATTCTTGAAGGTCTACTATTTCTCAAGATTGCCAAAAGGTTTTTGCAAAGAAAAAGCAAGCTCAAGGTTTGCAAAATGAAGAAAAGGCAAAACAGGACAGAATCTGTGAAAAACAGACCAGCAGGTAGTAAATGATTTTTTTCGGGGCACTTCTGCCACTCAAATCAAAAAACTCAGAACAGACGCCCGAAAGACAATTGTATAGAGCACGCTGTCGAAAAAATTCAGACCAAAAAGATGATCTGGTGATTTTGTACGAATTTTTCTATCCAAGGACAGAATCTGTTTCCTGGACAGCACGTCACAACTTTTGAACTTTCTTGCAATCAGAGGCTACACTTGGCACAAAGCTGAAAAGTAAAGATACAATGATGATGCTACTGTAGTAACAGACATCAAGACCACTAAAAACTGGAAGCAAAGATAACAAGGGTTGTCTCCCTAGAGCTCTTTCTTTATAGCCATAAAGATAGGCTTAAGACTTTAATGATGCTCTCGTAGGAATAAGAGTTGAAGAACAAAAGAGAGCATCAAGAAGCAAATACAAAACACATTTAAGCCTAACATGCTTCCTATGCAGAGGAATATTGCAATAGAATAATTCATTGAAGCACAAAGCAATAAGCATAGGAAGACAAAACAAGTGCAGCTTCAAAATATTCACCATAAAGAGAGGAAACTTCTTATTATTAAGATATTTAGAACCATGTCTCCCTCTCTCATTATAAATTTCAGTGGCATCATGGATGAACTCAACAATATAACTATCACATAAGGCATTATTTCCATGATCCAAAAGCATAAAAGTGTCATTACTCTTCATATAAGCAAAATCTTTCTTATTAGGAATAGTGAGAGTAAGACTATCATAATCATCATGGTAATCATCGTATTTAGGAGGCATATCATAATCATAATAAATTTTATCCTCAATAGTAGGTGGACTGAAAATATCATATTCATCATTGTAATCATCATATATAGGAGGCATAGTATCATCAAAGTAAATTTTCTCCTCAAAAGTTGGGGGACTAAAAATATCATGTTCATCAAACGTGTCATCCCCAAGCTTAGAGCTTTCCATGTCATTAGCAATATTGATATTAAATAAAAACATACTAATAACATCACCACCATCATGATTGTTATGCAAATAAAGTTCCAAAGGTTTTTTAATTTTCTCTTCGAACACATCATGTCCAAGTTCAAGGTAGAGCTTATAAAGCTCTCTCATATTTTTGTTGTTTTGCATTAAGCAAAACTAGTGAAAATAAAAACAAGAAACAAAAAGATTTAATTGCAAGATCTAAAGATATACCTATAAGCACTCACTTCCCCGGCAACGGCGCCAGAAATAGCTTGATGTCTACACACGCTTCTACTCTTGTAGACTATGTTGGGGCCCCAAGCGCAGAGGTTTGTAGGACAGCAGCAATTTCCCTCAAGTGGATGACCTAAGGTTTATCGAACTCAGGGAAGTAGAGGTTGAAGATGGTCTCTCTCAAGCAACCCTGCAACTAAGATACAAAAAGTCTCTTGTGTCCCCAACACACCTAATACAACTAGAGTTGTATAGATGCACTAGTTCGGCGAAGAGATGTTAAATGGCAAGTGATATGGATGGCAAAACAAAGTAATATAAATCTGTAATAAAAAGTGCAGCAAGCAAACAAGTGGTAAACGTGAGCACAAATGGTATTGCAATGGTGGAAACAAGGCCTAGGGATCATACTTTCACTAGTGGCAACTCCCAACAACATTAAAATAATCGAATCACATGATATTTCCCATAAAACATGCAATGGAGACGCACCCAGAGGTCATTCCTTCGTGGTCAAGAGAGGACGAGAATTATGTAGGGCTACAAAAGCACACCTCAAAGTTCGTAGTTCTCAATCTAAGGATTTCCCAATGTCACCGCGGCCATCCAAAGAGAGTCCCACAATCACCACAACATATCTAAAGGATAGTCAAAGATAAGCACCAAGAGACTCTCAATCTTCAATCAACACACAAGAGAGGAAATCACTCATGAAAATATTTTTCTAATCCATGTCCAATAGACCGCTGTCACCTTGGCCTCGGGGATTATACTAGATAAAGACAAGTGAGTACATCAATCCAATACATAGAGGAAGGGGAAATATCATGGGATCACCCTAGATTAACATAGCCTATGATCACAACGAAGATCACATCATGGGAGAGAGAGATAACCACATAGCTACACGTACGAGCCCTCAGCCCCGGACAAGACTACTCACACATGGACATGGTGAGGAGGAGGTTGATGATGGTGTTGATGGAGAGGTGCAGCCCCGCGAGGAGGAGATGGCCGGCGGCAGCCACTGAGGCGGCGGCGGCGGCCCTAGGGGGCGGCGGCGGCCCTAGGGGGCAGCGGCTCCTTGGCCCCACTTCTTCCTTGTGGATGGTGCTGCAATGGTGCTGGTCCTCCCCTCCAAGACGGCGGCTCGGGAGGAGGAAAATTCGTGGCCCTTGGTGACCTAGATTTCCTCTCTTTATATAGACTCTCGGATTCCCGTCATCAGATTTTTGGGCCTCAGTAAAACGGGCTTTACTCGGCCGTCCGGACTCCAATTTGGACGAATTTTATATCCAGAAGCATCGCCTCGTAATTCCCCACAACTTTTGCAACTAGACTTTTTCCGTTTGACGTCGTCTTCTCGCCGGAACGTGACCATCTTTAAAAAACATTCTCAGACAGATTTCAGGAAAGTCAGAGTCCTACTCCAATACGACTCCTTTTGCGTTTTTGTCAATTTCCAAGTAATTCCTACACAATAAAGTGTAAAACAAAAACATTGTGCACTTTTGCAACCATTAGTAGGTTAGTCCAAATATGAACAAAAGTGTATGGAAGTGCATAAATATCATAGCAATATCACACAAAAAAGGCATGGAGCAAGCAGAAATTATAGATACGTTTTGGACGTATCAGGTGGCTACAAAGGCTTTCGGCGGCGGAACTCCCAATCTAGGTTATTTTTCGGAGGTTTCTGTATTTATAGGATTTTTTGGCGTAAGGCACAAGTTAGGGGGGGTCTCCGGGCTGTCCACGAGACAGGGGCACACCAGGCTTCTTTTGGTCCAGAAAAAATCATCAAAAATTGGCACGTCAATTGGACTCCGTTTGGTATTCCTTTTATGTAAAACCCTAAAACAGGCAAAAAAAACAGCAATCTGGACCGGGCCTTTGGGTTAGTAGGTTAGTCACAAAAAATAATATGAAAGTGTATAACAAAGCCCATTAAACATCCAAAACATCATAAATAATAGCATGGAACAATAAAAATATATAGATACGTTGGAGATGTATCAAATATCCACTACTGTAATCCAACAATATTGTCTAATATATGATTCTTCGTCCTGCGAGTATATTCTCTTGTTTTTCTTTATTGGGAATTTATAGTTATCACCATTATGTGAAGCACTAATTTAATTGCTAGAAATATGTATAAAATTTAATATTTTTTATCCACTTAAAGCGTTGCAAATCCTCCGTTGCCAACCTCTGGGATTTTTTTCTTATACAATAATCACCAACGCATAGAAGTGTTGCACAAGTCTGTTTTATGTGTTGTATTCTTGCAACAGTCCCTTTTACCAACGATAATATAAGCGTTGCATTATGCGCTAGCAACGCCAGATAAGGCAACAGATCCAAAACCGTTGGTAAGACACTAACAACGCATATATGGGTTTTCAGATACGGAAAAATGCGTTGCGATAGGGGGTTCCTTGTAATGCCTAGTATGCGACTATGTCTCCCACGTATCGAGGCACGACATAAAGACATAAGCGCATACTAGAATGATCTCAAGTATGGTATCTTTGCACATCTCATGTAAAATTCAGGGATGAAATAGAAAAGATAGTTGGCTTACACTCGCCACGTCACACAATGAATACAATAGCATAAATCATCCAATAACACAGGGTCCGACTACGGACGAAAATCCAAATGCGAAAGATACCATAAACACAAGGCCTGATCGCCCCTAGTAGGAACCACTACTGATCGTCGAAAACGTCACATACATACGGCCAAGCTCTTCATCGAACTCCCAGTGAAGTTCTTGTCCATCTCCTTCGTCGTACTCAGTTGTACCTGCATCTGGTGTGTGTTGAATCTGTGAGCCACAGAGGACTCAATAATCCCGTTCCCGGGTATCAAAACTAACAAAGCCTTTAGGTGAGGAAAGGCTATAAAAGTGTCTGCAGCAAGCACTAAGCATCTAGCTTACGAGTTCAGAGCGAGAAGAGAACAAGTGCCAACGGTCGCCAAGTTGATCAAGAAGTGATCCTAGCTACTCACGGTCAAACATAACCCCACCGTGTTCACTTCCCGAAGCCCTTCGGAAAGAGACCATCACGGTTACTCACGCAGGTAGTGTATTCTTATGGATATAGTGTCAAGTTATCTACAACGGATATTAACAAATTCCCATCTGCCACATAACTGCGGGCACGGCTTTCGAAAGATCAAAACCCTGCAGGGGTGTCCTAACTTAGCCCATCACAAGCTCACGATCTGCGGAGTCGCAACTCCAAAGTGGGAAGACGCGAGTATTCTCGGGATCCCGTGCTCAAGATATTTCGACAAAGGTAAAACTAATCCAGCAAGACCTCCCGGCATGCCGACACCCTCATAGTAGCCGCGCGTATCAAGGAACATAACACCAGTTTATCGGTTCCTAAGGTGGCATGAGTGGAACAAAACACCGAGCAAAAGGCCAAGCCTTCCACCCATTTCCAAGTATATAGGTGTGTTAATATATTTAAGAGATATTGTGATATTCCAACAACAAGTTCCAACATGGAGCAATCTTCATCTTCACCTGCAACTAACAATGCTATAAGAGGAGCTGAGCAAGCGGGTAACATAGCCAAACAACGGTTTGCTGGGAAGGTGTCAAAGGTTAAAGGTTTCATGGCAACAATAGGAGGCTGCCAAACAGGAATATGCATCGAGGCATATCTAAAGAGCGAGACAACTAGCATAGGCAAAGATAGAGGTGATATCGGGGAATGGTCATCTTGCCTGGGATTCCGCAAGGAAGAAGAATGAGTCCAGCAGTAGTTGAACAAAACCTCACAACTCCGGAGCAAAACCGAAGCCAACGAGGGAAGCAAACCGGAAAGAAGCAAACAACATGGTAAACACACATATCATAACCATGGCATGATGCACAAAAAAGTATGATGCATGTCCAGTTTAAATATGCATGGCATGGCAAGGTGCTCAAGCAATACTACAAGTTAAGTGGAGCTCAATATGCAACGAGTTGCATATTGACGAAACACAGCATTTTTTTTATTTAGTTGACTCTCATTTATTTACAAGACAAGATTAAATGTTTGTTAACATGGCAAGAGGTGAAACAAAAGTAAACTACCTATTTAGGCAAGTTTAAATGAGGCGGGAAATAACAACAACAATTCCGGAAGATCCCCACATGTCATATTTGGAATTTGGTACTGTTCTTCCTATTACTTCATTTTAAAGTTATTAAACAGAAAAAGTAAATGCATCATGTTATTCTACACATTTTTCCACCCCATTTACATATAAAGTTTATTAAATTTGGAGCTAAGGTTATTTAGTTATGAATTAAACCATTTTAACAAGTTATTTGAGCAAATTTAAACAAACATCATTTTAAACATTTTAAACGGGGGTGAAAGTGGCATATTATTAATCTACACAAAATTCTAAGCATTTTTCATATATAAAGTTTTTACATGAGATGCACGGTTAATTACTTATTATATGCATGGACATGAGGGACTTTTCTGTAAAACAACAGTTCTCTGGAATAATTAGCAAATTCGCAGGCACTGGAAAAAAACATACGCGGGCCGAATCTTCTGCACTGCTGGGCCCAACGAATCTAGCGCGAGATAAACAAGGGCGCTCAGGCGCGGAATAGTGCACAGGGCGGATTGGGCCTCACCTAGGGCCTAGCAGGCCTCTCGGTGCTGGGCTGCAGGCGAGGAGAGGCTGCGCTGGGCCTTCTCGGTGCTGGAAGTGGCCCAGGCGCGCGAGGCTGGGAGGCAGGTTGTCCTCTATTTGACAGAAGACAGAGCAGCGACGGTGCTGGAGCTTGCAACGGCGGGGGAAGGCAGCGCAGCAACGCAGAAAAGACCTAGAACGGGAAGGAGGCGGCGGATATGAGGCGAAGGTTGCCGGATCCGGCTACGGGTGCAGGTGACGAATCTCTAGGCGGAGAAGGTTCCATGGGGCGGCGGCGTCCTTGTTCATGCCTGAGAGAGAGAGCGATGTGAGAAAGAGAGAGGTAGAGAAGGCAGATGGAGGAAGGAGAGAACGGGAGCGGTGCGGGGCTGGCCTGGTCGCCGGTAGCTCGAAGAGGTGCCCGGACGGCGGGGCATGGGTGCCCAAGGAGCTCCTGGACAGGGACTCGGTGGCTGCAGGCGCAAACGAGCTGGAGGCTCGTTGGGCCTCGGGCGCTTGGGTTGAGGCGACCAAGAGGAGGCACGGGGACGGAGAGGTTGCGGCGGCGCCTGGTGGTTCCGGTAGAGCTCCGGCGAGGTTGCCGACCGGTGGTGGTGCATGGGGTCGGGCGAGGCCCTCGGGCATGAGCAGGGAACCGAGCCCTTAGCTCTCTCCTGCGGGAGCACGGGCGCTCGTGCGGGCAGGTGAGTTGCGGTTGGCTCGGTCGGCAAAGCGAGGAGGTGAACAGGGGTGGCGCACTGATTTGGTCGAGGGGAAAATCGAGGAGGAAGGTGGCTGCATCGGTGGATCTAGGACAATCCCAAGGAAGATGGTGAGAGGGTGTGTATGGCGGCGGCTGAGGGGATCGATGGGATAAGAGGCCTAGGTTTTAGGGATTGAACTATAAATAGCAAGTTGGACTGGGTTGAGGCTATCTCATCCCTCCGATCGTAATCGGACGGTCGAGAAATAAATAAGTAGGGAGTCGAAATTAGAAAACGGATATATTTTAGGGATGTTTGGGGATGATCCAGACCCATCGATAATGACAGACCTGTTTGGGTTCGGGCAGGTTTCGGACGCGCGTGATGGGTGATAACCCTCAACCGTAAGGGATCGAGATAGTCTTCGTGGGTAAGAATAACCCAATTTATAGATTAGACACACGGGGAGCCAAAGAGTATTTATAAGCTTTGACAGTTGAGTTGTCAATTCAACCACACCTGAAATATACTTACTTGCAACAAAAGATAAGTGGTAACGGTGATATGATAGTGATGGTGGTGATAGCAAAAGTAACAACTAATAACCAGCAGGATTGAAACACTGTAGGCTAGGGAGATGGATGGTTGGGCGCTGCATGGATGAGATACATCATGAATCTAACTTGGGGCAAGGCACACAGAAAAGTAATGATCATCTAGGCAAATATCAAACATTAGGCATGTATCCCACAGGTAGTTGTACGTGCTTGCAATAAGAACTTGCACAACATCTTTTGTCCTACCATCCCACTACGAACGGGGCCAAAAGGAACTTATGGAGATTAAGGTGCTCCTGTCAAAGAGCACCGGAACAAAGCAATAAACTCAATGGATACATGGAATCCTCAAATTATGGACCATCCCCTTTGGTGTCCCAAGCTATCACCTTTGGGATCGCCAGTTCCGGACCATAATAGGTGCAATCAACTCATAGATAGGATCAAGAACACAAATATATTCATGCAAACACATAGGGTTCAGATCTGAAAACATGGCACTCGGGCTCAAAGTGACAAGCATTAAGAGTAACAAGTTGAAGCAAAGATGATAAACACCAAAGTAGATGATAGGCAACATGCCCCTAACAATCTGATAAACTATTACATGATCTAACTCATCCAATCCCTACCATCCCCTTTGCCTACAGCAGGGAATTACTCACACATGGAAGGAGAAGTCATGGAGGGAGGATGGAGTGGTGATGATGATGACGATGGCGACGATCTCCCCTCTCCGGAGGCCAAATCAGCCTCCAGATTAGCCCTCCCGAAGAAGAACAAAGGGTGGCGGCGGCTCCGCGACAGAAACTGGAAAAACGACTTCTTTTCTGGGGTTTCCTCACCACGAGAATAAATAGGAGCCAAGGTAGGGCACCAGAGGGGGGAGGCCCCTCCCAGGTGGCCTCCTGGCGCGGCCAGGGGTGGGGCCGCGCCAGCAGGGCGCCTGGGGCCCCCCTGGCTGCCCTCTGGCCCCACTTCTGGCACAATGGCCCTTCGGGTGCGTGGATTTTCTGTGATTTTTCTTGGAATTTTCTGAGACACCTAAAAATCCATTTTCCTGCACACAATAAAACCATACAGGCAGCTCTGCTGAAAACAGCGTCAGTCCGGGTTAGTTTAGTTCAAATCATGAAAGAATGAGGGCAAAACAATAGCAAAAGTGTTTGGAAAAGTAGATACGTTTGAGACGTATCAACTCCCCCAAGCTTAGCATATTGCTTGTCCTCAAGCAATTCAGTTCAACGAACTGGACGCGACAAAGAAAACTTTGACAAACTCTTTTGCTTCATTAGATGTATATAAGCATGTACTACGAAAAGAGTCTAGCAAGTATTGAAACAATGCTATGAGGACAATGCACGAAGCAATCCTTCTTTCAAGTGACCAATCACAAATAACTAAAAGTAAATAATATGCTACTGAAAATCAAGACAAGATTACATTGCACATAGCTTGAACATACTAGAGTGGTATCTCGCTAGCCTCCATGAGTGAAGCAAAACATAAATGAAGAAACTCCTCCAGAGTTTTAAAGGAGACTAGAACTAAGAATTTCAGAATGAATAATACCACAAGCATGCAGAAGACAATGTAATACTTTGGGACAATGCACATTACACTCAGAATGACAATTATGCTCTCCTAGTTGGTGCTTTGAAGAAAGAAGGTGGAGACTCTCGAACCGTGGAATTTGATGGCGAGGTTGAAAACCCGTGGTTGGAAGCAAAGACTAAACATGTACCAGAGCTCTTGGTTTTGAAAACAGCGGTAAAAATGATTTTGGGAGGTGCAAATTTCGTCAACGAATGCTAGTAGACAACCCAATCACTTCTTATGCTAGACATGTTTCAAGGAACGGCTCCCAAGATGGGGACGATCACATCCCCTTAATCTCCTTTGTTTATCACTACCAAAGTTTTCTGATTTCTCATAAACAAATCGTGAAGGAG
Organism: Secale cereale; assembly: GCA_902687465.1. NCBI lineage: Eukaryota > Viridiplantae > Streptophyta > Magnoliopsida > Poales > Poaceae > Secale > Secale cereale. The sequence continues at coordinate 866,616,226 of LR738710.1, read as the reverse complement.
GGTTTGTTGGTTGTGATTATCTTTTGTGAGCTGGGCGCACTCATGCCAGTCCCTCCTCGTATTAGGGGTTTGCAGATTAGACATGCAATCCCGGGATAAAACATGTCCAATATAAGAAGATCATGAATTACCTACTACTTCCTCATGAGCTAAAACAGAGGCACAAAACATGAGTAAATTTGAATAATTTCGAGATGGTACAAGAAAGTCTTCGTTAGGATGGCCGGTAAATACCACGTAGGAAGGTATGGTGGACTCATATGGAATAACTGGTTTAAAAGGATTTGGATGCACAAGCAGAATTCCGCTTAGTGCGAGCGAAGGCTAGCAAGAGACTGGGAAGCGACCAACTAGAGAGCAATAACGGTCATAATCATGCAGAGCGACAAAGCAACATTGAATTGGGCATGAATTTGATATAACTATTCTGAAACTCAAAGATCATCAAGGCAAAGCAGACTTTTTAGTCTTAAACATGTGTAAACATGTGCCAAGTCAATCCAAAAATTCTCCAAAGGGAAATACCACCTTAGTATACCAAACTATGAACAATGCAATGCATGTAAATCATTTCAATAACACATTATATACTCTAGCTATTTGAGATTAGCCACAAGGAAAGCATGAACCACTGGGAAAGCATTGTAAACATAGCACTATGTCGCTACAAGCTGGTCTCTAGATCATAAGTACAGGCATATGTACAAAAGTAGAAACAAGAAGAGTTCACACCGGTTTTCCTTGTTGCTTCCCTTCCGTCGATCTTCGTCATTACTGCCTTGTCACTTGCACGATCGAACGTAGGAAATATAATTAAATGCCATCACGGACTCGAGCTGAACTCTGAAAACAAAGCAAACTAAAGAGAGAAAGGAAATCTTTTTGGGTTTTTTCAAAGGTTGAACGAAAGCAAAAGAAAGAGAAAATCTTTTTGTTGTTTTTGCAAAGAAAGAAACAAAGAAGAACGGGGAAAAACTTCGAAAAGATCAAAGCGAACAAAAATAAAACGGATAATACAATGGAAAAGTGAGAAGGGCACGTACTCCCCCAAGCTTAGGCTTTTGGCCTAAGTTGGTAGTAGCTACTGCCCCCAGGAGCCTCCTGCTCCGGGGTGGTACTGGTGAGTCCAAGGGTCGTATAAGGATTCCGGCGCGTACACCGAAGTCCTCGGATCCTCCCACGAAGAAGGGTCCGCACTCCAAGCAGAGGAAGACCCTTCACCAAACTGGGTGACGGTCTCCCCCTGAAAAGGTGGTAACTCACCGTGCTCCTCCTCCTCGGGCACAACCCCCTCCATGGGGTTATGAAACTGATGCTGGACCATGAACTCATCGAACTGGATAACATCAAAGGACCATCCGTTCCTGCGAGAAAAATCAAACAAAAGAGGTGCAGGTAGACGGATCTTGCGTTCCGCAGTAGTTTCGAAACGCAAGATATAAACAAGGTTACCAAACTCAGAAGTCATGGTAACAAACTTATGCCTTTTCATAGCAGCAAGATCAAAACTTAAATAAGTAAAAGGCTTATCATCAGGGTGTGGGGTGCCTTTAAGATACTCTAAGATAAGTGTGGCATAAACGCCACCAAATAAATCTCCCTTGTTACCGTTCATAGCAAGGCGTCGAGCAATTAAGGCACCCACATTATAATCAAACCTCCCTGAGAGGGTGGTTGCCAGGATAGCAATATCCGGCGCAGAAATGCTGCTCGTGTTGTCACGAGCTAACACCCCTCTAGCAACATAATACGCAAAATACCTAAGGTGAGGGAATAAGATGCTGGAGATTTTTGACCGACGAATATCCCTCGTATCCATGCTGCAGAGAGAGTTGAAGACGGTTCTCAGCTCGGAGGGCTGAGAGGTCATCTTCGCCGTCCGCCCAAGGTTTGGCACACCTATTATTTCACAAAACTTTTCCAAGGGCATGGTCAAAAGATTATTGTAAATTTTAAACTCGATAGAACCAGTATCAAGGTTATATCTAAAACTATTAATGAAACCGGAGGTGAGTTTTTGATACTGAGCAACACGGCACGTGACGAGCCGTGTCAGACCTGCATTAGCACAAAGATTATAAAACTCATCCTTAATTCCTGCAGCTTCAAGGAATTCATCACATGGGAACATCATCGCACGTGCTGGATTTGTGTCTTCCAACAACTCTAGGGGCACATGATCTTCATTGTAGCTCACCCTAGCAGTCGAGGGTGAAGCTGCGGCTCTAGTAACTCGATCGGAGCGCGCGGGCTTCTTCTTCTCAAGCCACCCCTTTGCCCTTCCTAACAAACTCATTTCTGAAATTTTTGGCAAATTACAAAAGCAAGGATTTAAACAAAGTGGGTTAAGGCAAACTACTCAACTCACTTACCTAAGGCATAAACTTGCATCAAAACTTGGAAAATAAATTTCTACACATGCATGCAAGCTCATCTACACAGCACCAAGAACTACTAAATACTCACAAATGAAGCCACCAACCAAAAATCTAATTGGAGGGGTGGAGGGGTTACATACCAGGGAGTATTTGTTCAAAATCTCAGCTCGAATGATAGGCTGTAGAGAGAGATCGAAAATTGCCTCCAAGAACAGCAAGAACGCAAGAACAGGTGCAGAACTCGTGTTTTCGGAGAGAAAGAGAGAGAGAGAGAGAGGAAGAAGACTCACCTGGAGGCGGGACCTGTGGGCCCCAGGCGCCCTATGGGCGCGGCCAGGGGGCAGGCCGCGCCAGCTGGCCGCCTGGGCCACTGGTCGCCCCCCTGGTCAGCCCCGGGTGCCTCTGGGTCACTCCCGGCATGGAAATTTTTATTTTTATTTTTCTGGAATTTTTCTGAAAACTTCACTGTTGAAATTTTTTCGAAGTTCAAAAAGCTGCAAAACTTTCTGAAAACTTAAAGCAGTGATTAGTATTGTGAAGCTTCAAAAACACAAACACTTGGTACAGCAAGGAGAACAAAAGCTAAAACAAATGAAAACATAACAAGCTCAACTTTCTACCTATATAAAACATGCTCACTAGTAAGGTTGATCAAGTCTTACCAACAAACCGGCGATATATAGAGCAAAAAGTCCCACCTCTTACAAAGTGATCATTGCACCTTTACTTTAATGGACATTGTCCCCACATAGTTTTGTATTTGTGGTGCACATGTAGTGGACAGTCCCATTCTCCAATCTTCACGGTCTCGATATTTTCTATAGAGTTGAGGCCATGCCTCTTGTCGGTCTTCTTTGGAAAATACACCGTGTGTTCTTTATCATTCACATTGAAGGTAACCTTTCCTTTATTGCAATCAATAATAGCACCTGGGGTGTTAAGAAAAGGTCTACCAAGAATAATGGACATGCTCCCATCCTCGGGCATGTCAAGCACGACAAAATCAGTAAGGATCAAACAATTAGCAACTTCTACGGGAACATCCTCACAAATACCTATCGGGACGGCTGTTGACTTGTCAGCCATCTGAAGAGAGATATCTGTAGGAATTAGTTTCTCTAAACAAAGCCTCTTGTAAAGAGAGAAAGGCATAACACTCACTCCTGCTCCAAGATCACATAAAGCAGTTTTGACATAATTATTCTTTATGGAGCAAGGAATGGTGGGTATACCTGGATCACCAAGCTTCTCAGGAATCTTGCCACTGAAAGAGTATGAAGGAAATATGCCCTAGAGGCAATAATAAAGTTATTATTTATTTCCTTATATCATGATAAATGTTTATTATTCATGCTAAAATTGTATTAACTGGAAACTTAGTACATGTGTGAATACATAGACAAAACAGAGTGTCCCTAGTATGCCTCTACTAGACTAGCTCATTGATCAAAGATGGTTATGTTTCCTAGCCATAGACATGAGTTGTCATTTGATCAATGGGGTCACATCATTAGGAGAATGATGTGATGGACAAGACCCATCCGTTAGCTTAGCAACTTGATCGTTTAGTTTTATTGCTATTGCTTTCTTCATGACTTATACATGTTCCTATGACTATGAGATTATGCAACTCCCGAATACCGGAGGAACACTTTGTGTGCTACCAAACGTCACAACGTAACTGGGTGATTATAAAGGTACTCTACAGGTGTCTCCAAAAGGTACTTGTTGGGTTGGCGTATTTCGAGATTAGGATTTGTCACTCCGATTGTCGGAGAGGTATCTCTGGGCCCACTCGGTAATGCACATCACTATAAGCCTTGCAAGCATTGTAGCTAATGAGTTAGTTGCGGGATGATGTATTACGGAACGAGTAAAGAGACTTGCCGGTAACGAGATTGAACTAGGTATTGAGATACCGACGATCGAATCTCGGGCTAGTAACATACCGATGACAAAGGGAACAACGTATGTTGTTATGCGGTTTGACCGATAAAGATCTTCGTAGAATATGTGGGAGCCAATATGAGCATCCAGGTTCCGCTATTGGTTATTGACCGGAGACGTGTCTCGGTCATGTCTACATAGTTCTCGAACCCGTAGGGTCCGCACGCTTAAGGTTTCGATGACAGTTTTATTATGAGTTTATGAGTTTATGAGTTTTGATGTACCGAAGGAGTTCGGAGTCCCGGATGAGATCGGGGACATGACGAGGAGTCTCGAAATGGTCGAGACGTAAAAATCGATATATTGGACGACTATATTCGGACATCGGAAAGGTTCCAAGTGATTCGGGTATTTTCGGAGTACCGGGGAGTTACGGGAATAGAGGAGAGAGGCCAAAATGAAGGAGGCGCGTGGCCCCCTTCTGGTCTGAATTGGACAAGGGGTGCAGCCCCCTTTTCCTTTTCCCTCTCCCCCTCTTTCCTTCTCTCCTACTCCGGAAAGGAAAGGGGAATCCTACTAGGACTTGGGAGTCCTAGTAGGACTCCCCACACTTGGCGCGCCCCTTCTAGGGCCGGCCTCTCCCTCCCTCCTTTATATACGGGGGCAGGGGGGCACCTCTAGACACAACAGTTGATCTCATGATCTCTTAGCCGTGTGCGGTGCCCCCCTCCACCACAGTTCTCCTCGATAATATTATAGCGGTGCTTAGGCGAAGCCCTGCGACGGTAGAACATCAAAATCGTCACCACGCAGTCGTGCTGACGGAACTCTTCCTCGACACTCGGCTGGATCGGAGTTCGAGGGACGTCATCAAGCTGAACGTGTGCTAGAACTTGGAGGTGTCGTAGTTTCGGTGCTTGATCGGTCGGGCCGTGAAGACGTACGACTACATCAACCGCGTTGTTCTAACGCTTCCGCTTCTGGTCTACGAGGGTACATAGACACACTCTTCCCTCTCGTTGCTATGCATCTGGTAGATAGATCTTGCGTGATCGTAGGAAAATTTTAAAATACTACGTTCCCCAACAGTGGCATCATGAGCCAGGTCTATGCGTAGATGATATGCACGAGTAGAACACAATGAGTTGTGGGCGATACTAGTCATACTGCTTACCAGCATGTCATACTTTGCTTCGGCGGTATTGTGAGATGAAGCGGCCCGGACCGACATTACGCGTACGCTTACGCGAGACTGGTTTCACCGTTACGAGCACTCGTTGCTTAAAGGTGACTGGCGGGTGTCTGTCTCTCTCACTTTAGCTGAAACAAGTGTGGCTACGCCCGGTCCTTGTGAAGGTTAAAACAGCACATACTTGACGAAACATCGTTGTGGTTTTTGTATGCGTAGGTAAGAACGGTTCTTGCTAAGCCCGTAGCAGCCACGTAAAACTTGCAACAACAAAGTAGAGGACGTCTAACTTGTTTTTGCAGGGCATGTTGTGATGTGATATGGTCAAGACATGATGAGCTATACGGTTTTGTATGAGATGATCATGTTTTGTAATGTTATCGGCAACTGGCAGGAGCCATATGGTTGTCGCTTTATTGTATGAAATGCAATCGCCATGTAATTGCTTTACTTTATCACTAAGCGGTAGCGATAGTCGTAGAAGCAATAGTTGGCGAGACGACAACGATGCTATGATGGAGATCAAGGTGTCGCGCCGGTGACGAAGGTGATCATGACGGTGCTTTGGAGATGGAGATCAAAAGCACAAGATGATGATGGCCATATCATGTCACATATTTTGATTGCATGTGATGTTTATCTTATTATGCTTCTTATTTTTGCTTAGAATGACGGTAGCATTATAAGATGATCCCTTACTAAATTTCAAGGTATAAGTGTTCTCCCTGAGTATGCACCGTTGCGAAAGTTCGTCGTGCCGAGACACCACGTGTCGGTGTACTAAGGTGGGGGTACCTCAGTACCCCAACTTGTGCACGGGCAGTAGCAGCTTCCCGCGGCAGGGCCTACCACGCGCTTGCCGGAGACTTTCCTGCTCCATATAAAACCATTCAAAAACAAAGTATACAAGGCAGAAGATCAAGACCCCGGCAAGTGGAGCTTGCCGGGAAGGCCGTCCCAGGCTCAAGATTACCTCACTAGCACAAGACCCTGGCAAGAAGAGCTTGCCAGGAAGGCCAGAAGATTACATTACAGAAGACATGCCTCGGCGCAACATGCGCCCCGGCAGGGCCCGGGGAGCGACAAGCTTCAGAGCCCGGCAAGCTCTCGGGCCCGGCAAGATCAAGACCCCGGCAAGGTGCTTGCCGGGGAGAGTTGCGCTGTGTGCCCGCGCTCCAGCTCATCGAACCACGCGTCGCCCTGGGGCCACTCCAGGGACGCGTGGCGGATGGCTGTGCAGCCTGGGGGACACGGTGGCACTCCACGGTGGTGAAGCCATCGCCGTGGCAATCGGAGACGCAAGGGCGGGCGCTTTTGGGGTCGACGGCGACGGGCATTAAATGCTCTTGTCCCCCACTGTCAAAGTAGGTAGCGACCACTGTTCATGCACTGTTGCTCCACTATTCCCGCACTGTTACAACTACCACCACTTTTACATTTTACCCTTTCTCCTACGTTGACACCTGTCGGTGACCCCTTGCACTATAAAAGGAGGCCCATGCACAACGTAGAAAGGGTTCAGAACCTAGATCGCTCACTCGCTCGGGGTAGCTAGTTCTTCAAGCTCCCGAGCTCCTCAACTCAATACAATCAAGCAGGAGTAGGGTTTTACGCGTCCGTCGCGGCCCGAACCTGGGTAAACTGCCCGCGTGCTCTCCACGATCTGCTCTTTGTGCTCCCTCCGCCCTCTTACCGCACAAACAAGGGGCTCCGGTCCCATAGGTGTTCGTGGTGGACAGTTTCCCCCGACATCTTTGGCGCGCCAGGTAGGGGGCGTCGAGGTTGTGCGAACCTGATCCGGCTTCCACGCGGGCGCAGTGTTCATCGACCTCTCCAGTTTCATCAGCAACCTCATCAGCAACAGCGACATTGTGACGCCCGAGACCGGCGTCCCAGAAGATTCCAGAAGATTCCCGAAGATTCCAGATGTTCCGGGTTGCCCGTGTGGTTCTTTTGTGCTTGTGTTATTTATGTTTGCATCGCATCATGTCATCATGCCATCATGTCATATTTTATTTTTGCATCTCAACTTAAATAAATCGTGTGGACCTTCGGTCCATTTAAATCGAGGGAAGGTGACTTCTCTTTATAACATATAAAAGTCTCTCAATAGTTAGGGAGCTATATAAATAATATTCCATTGCTCCGGAATCACCATAACACACTTGCATAAATTCCCCATTGTCTTTCACTTCTAGTTTCACCTTCAAAACCTTGCCGATATTTCTTTCCGTTGTTTCGAGGCTCCTCCAAAATTCCGGACATTTTTGGACACCTCCATAATCTCGTCTTAGTTCAAACCTATTTGAATTAAATTCAAATATGTTTGAATTATTTCCCGTCCTTGCCTTTTGTATTTTTCTCCGGTCGTGCTCATTTTTACGAGCCCGGGAAAAATAACCTTTGACCTAATTCTTGCCTA
>LR738710.1:866573026-866605528 GCA_902687465.1 Secale cereale | reverse complement strand
TTTCCCTAAGATAAGGGGTGATGATATTATATTTATCACTTCAGCTAATCGTGAGAGCTTGTGATGGGCTAAGTTGGAACACCCCTGCAGGGTTATGAACTTTCGAAAGCCGTGCCCGCGGTTATGTGGCAGATTGGAATTTGTTAATGTCCGGTTGTAGAAAACTTGACAGATGATCCGAAGTAAAACACACAACTGTGTGAGTAACCGTGACTGTCTCTTTTCACTTTGAGAAGAGAACACGGTGGGGTTATGTTTGAACGTATGTAGTTAGGATCTTTAGCGATCACCTCTTTTGCGACCGTTTGCGTAGCTTCTCATCTTATTCTGGTACTCGTAAGTTAGCCACCATATTATGCTTAGTCGCTGCTGCAGCCTCACCACCTTACCTCTTCCTACCCATAAAGCTTTGCTAGTCTTGTTACCCATGGTTATGGGATTGCTGAGTCCTCGTGGCTCACAGTTACTACAACACCAGATGCAGGTTCAGCCGAGTTTGGAGCAGAAGTTGGTTCAAGTTCTTCACCAGGAGTCTGATGAAGAGAGTGTTTGAGGCGTTTCGATGTTCAGTAGTGGTTTCTACTAGGATTCGATCCTGACCTGTGGTTTTATGTTGTTTTGGTATCTTTCTTTGGTTATTCACCCGTAGTCGGGTTGTGATGTTTTGTATGATGATTGCTTATGTAATGTATTGTGTGAAGTGACGAGTGTAAGCCAACTATCTCCTTTTGCAATTTAATCCCTCTTTTACATGAGTTGTGCAAAGATACCAAACTTGAGATCATTCTAGGATGGATTTATGCCTTTAAGTCGTGCCTCGACACGTAGGAGGTATAACTCCATCCTGGGCATTACAAGTTGGTATCAGAGCCTTCTCCGACCTAGAAGCCCCCACTGTTTGATCGAATCGTTGACGGTTGAGTCTAGGCACACACTGAAAAACTTTTTGAGTCCTATATTATATCGGAGAGTAGGATTTCTTTGCTTCTCATCCCCTTTCTCTCTGGTGAGGACTCCTGACGATTACTCTTTTCTCTCCTACTTAAAAAATTTGCACAAATTTTTTTTTAGGATCCCGCGAGTATTCTGGGATTGTTTCGATGTTCTTGTGACAAGGATATTGTTCTCGATGCCTCCTGTTACCGAGGAGTTGAGCTTCGGGGTATCATTGACACAAGCATATCGCGGCAGTACTAAATACTTAAGACGGCCGACATCGAAAATCTCTCCTATACGGCCAGTGGCAAGATAACCCCGACATCACCCAGTACTGGGGAGGTAGTTCGAGAGTATTGCCATAGCTTGTTATAGTGGATGCTTTTCGAAGGTCCGAGGTAAACAGTTTCCGAGAAAGACTGGTTATGTGTTGAAGGATGGATACACCTGGATGTAGGTTTAGAGTTGATTGCGCGGTGCTTCCCGTGTATCCCCAACACCTGATTGCATAACTGGAAACTTTCGGAAATCTATAGGTGGGTTCATCTAGTAGTTCTAGGCATTCTTCCAACGGATGCTCGATATGAAGTTTGGGGTTCTACATTGAGTGAAGTGGTTTTATGGACTTGTTCTGATCGGGAGTTGCATCTTAAAGGATCCTTGGCTATGCTGATCCGGGGATGACAAAACCCTTTTGTAACACGTTCCATGAGCTTTCAGCACGAAGGTGTCGAACGAAGCTTCTATCTTGTATTTGTTCTATCTGTTCCTTGTTCCTTTTATTTATTTTGTTCTCCAAGTGGCTTCTCGTCAAGTTGATGTATCTGCGGAATTCATTCGTTCAATCCTCTGTTCGAATGATATTGTGAAGATCATGTTACACATCTACCCTTTGTTTTTTGTTTTGATTCTGGTATTCGAGTTGCTTCGATGATAAATGTTGATTCCATACCTTTCCTAATCGGTATTCTCATATTTCTATGGGAGTGTTAATTCTTCTTGGTCATCAAGATGGTCATGTTAATCCTTTCTAACCGGTGTGCCCTCTTTTCAAGTTATTCCATACGGACACCGTTGTGAAATCTGACGATTTGTCTGTTTCATTCATCCCAAGTTGTCTTTGTTTTTCCCCACCCTCCCTCCCTTTTTCTTCTTGGAGCCAGAAATTCTCAGATGAAGTATCCATTTTATTCATGTGATATTTCTTCATTCTTTCCTTCAATGTTCTTATCCGGTGATTTATCGTGAAGATGCTCGACAGCTTCAAGTTCATCATTCTTCGTTCTCGTTTCTTCTCTGGTGGATGTAATTCAAGATTTCGGTGTTCATCTTATCCTTTTCCTCATTTCACAATGCTTCTTATTTCGTTGCACCAATTAATCATTCTCCTCTTGTTATTCTTATCCGGAGTGCTGAAGATTCATAATTCTATTCTTAATCCGTTCAAGCTATTTTGAGATTGTCATCTTACTCAAGCCTTTTTAATTCAACCGGTGCAATATCTCTTAAGCAATCTTTTCCAACGGTGATTTTCTTTGAGTGGGCCCTAACCCACAGGTCTTTTCCAGGATCTTACCTGACTCTTCTAATTATTCCGGAGATATACTTAAATTCTTTTCAAAGTGTGACGTAAGAATAATTTCCATCAGTCACATGCCTTCTCCAAGATCGCTTTCAAATTCTTGTTCATCATTGGTTCAACCTTTTTAATTCTTCGTTCCGGAGTGCTCAACAATTCTTATGGCATCTCTCGTCTTCATTCTCAGCATTTGCAGACCGGAGAAGTGTTTCTCTTAAATTTTGACCCGTTCTCTTGAAGATTCGTGGTTCTAGCTTCATGCCATCCTCATTATTGTTTTGATTGTGAGGAATTCTTTTATTCCCGTCCGGAGCATTTCATGAATTCTTTTCTTTGTGTTCCTCCGAAGGCCACCTTTCCAGAATATCTCTTCGTTCCCAGTTTTCAACTTCGTCCTCCAAATATTCTTCATTGATGTCTCTTCGTTCGTCCCCATATTCTTACGGTGGTTCTTTCAAGTTTACCTTCCGTTGTTATCGTTTCAATTCATTTCTTCTTTTCACAATCCTACCGGTGCCTTGTTGAAGATTTATCCGAGCTTGTGCGAGATCTCTCTTTAATCTTTCCAACGAGAATAAGTAGTATGCCAAATCCTTTGGTTGTCATCAATTTAAATTGGTGAAGGATATGCATTACATAATTATTATTCTTGTTCCTTCCAAGTGTTTAATTCTTTTGTCTGGAGCTTGTTCATCATATCATATCCTTGGTTCTAAATTCTTCATCTTGTTTGCCGGAGTTCCATGTTATTTAAATTATATCTTTTCAAGCTCAATCTAATTCATCGTTGGCCTTGAGTCTTATTATTTTCATCTTTCACTTCTCATGCTTTCATTACCGGAGTTCTCTTGGTGGTTCATCATGTTTTAATTCATCCTCGAAGTCTTCATCAGGATTCTTGTTGGAGATCATGCATTATTCATCATGCATTCCAATTGCAATTCTTTCTACCTTATCTTTTCAGATGGTGTTATGTCATTCTTGTCAATTCCTTCATGTTTCATGATTCACGAGTTATCAAGAATGAGATATTTAAACCCATCATTTTCTTTGTTCAAGAGATCTTTTCAACCCTTCAATTTATTCATTGGAGTTATCTTGGGTTGTATTTCACCTAAAGCTTTCCCCTAAGGATTGTTGCTAATTATGGTGATTATAAATGACCCAAATTCTTCATTTATCATTCCGGTGGAATAAGCTTTTCATATCCTTGTTGATCTCGGTCCAATCAATTGTTTAAGTTAGTGGCCGGTTGTCACCTCATAACCTTGAGATGTTTTCCATAAGCCCACATCAACCTTATTCGTTTCATTGTTGATTTTTTCAATCAACTCCGTTCAACCCTTCTTTGTTAGGATGCTCTCTCAAATTCAATTTTGAGAGAAGTTGTCATTTTCTTCTCCGTTCAAGTCTTTCATTCAGTTTTATGCTATTCTTTCATTCCGGAGGCATTGTTATGTTGCTCTCTCCAAACCATCATCTTGTTTTATCGATATCATGTTCTTTCCTTTGCTTGTTCATTTAACCGGAGTGTTGTATTCTTCATTCTAGTTCTCTCATCTTAAGTTTTGCCTATCTCTTTTTTGTTAACCGGAGTGCTGTCTGAATCTTCCTTAACCTTGTGCCATCCTTTTAATTGTTTCGGAGGATATGTTGTTGTTTTCTTCAAGTATCTTCCCATCTTCTCAAGTTCTTGTTCAATTCCTTCCATTTTCAGACGAAGTGCTGTCCAAATTCTGTCATTCTTATTCCTTGACTATACCGTTGCAGTTTCATATTCTTTTGGTTCGTGAGCTCTTGTTTCATGTCTTTCAACCTTCAAGGTTCTCATAATGTTCCTTGTTCCTCTTTTCTAACGGAGTTTTCATCTTCGTTCATCTCCGTTGTATTCTTCTTTCATCTTGTTCAACCTCTTAAGGTTCTTTGGTTTCACTCGTCTGTCAAAGAAGCAACTTTGTTTTACCTCTTCCTCTTCCGTTTTTACCCGGTGATATCTCTAGGATCTCGGGTCGAGATCCTCTGTTAGTGTGGGAGAGTTGTGACGCCCGAGACCGGCGTCCCAGAAGATTCCAGAAGATTCCCGAAGATTCCAGATGTTCCGGGTTGCCCGTGTGGTTCTTTTGTGCTTGTGTTATTTATGTTTGCATCGCATCATGTCATCATGCCATCATGTCATATTTTATTTTTGCATCTCAACTTAAATAAATCGTGTGGACCTTCGGTCCATTTAAATCGAGGGAAGGTGACTTCTCTTTATAACATATAAAAGTCTCTCAATAGTTAGGGAGCTATATAAATAATATTCCATTGCTCCGGAATCACCATAACACACTTGCATAAATTCCCCATTGTCTTTCACTTCTAGTTTCACCTTCAAAACCTTGCCGATATTTCTTTCCGTTGTTTCGAGGCTCCTCCAAAATTCCGGACATTTTTGGACACCTCCATAATCTCGTCTTAGTTCAAACCTATTTGAATTAAATTCAAATATGTTTGAATTATTTCCCGTCCTTGCCTTTTGTATTTTTCTCCGGTCGTGCTCATTTTTACGAGCCCGGGAAAAATAACCTTTGACCTAATTCTTGCCTAACCCCCCTCCTCTTTTTCTTTTTCCTCTCTTTTGTTTTTATTTGTTTCTGCTAAGAGTTTAAAAAGAAGAGGCCAGCAGTCAGGCCTCCAGGCCCAGCCGGCCTCCCCTTTCCCTCCTCCTTCCCAACCTCCAGCCGGCCTTTAGGCCAACCGCTGCCCTTCAGGCCCAGGCCAGTTGGCCCAACACCAGGCCTCCCTGGCCCATCCCGCGCCGAACCCTAGAGCTCCCGCAGCTCCTCCCTCTTGTCCCTCGAGCCGCCGCCTCCTCTCTGCCCCGTTCCCCTCGTCCCGCATCCCGCTCCTCGAGCCCCATCGCTCGCTCGATCTGGCCCGAGCCCGTTCCCTTCTCCCTCTGCCTCGACCTCCCCTTCTCCCTCGCTCTGCCCGATCCCATCGGCAGCCTCCCTCTCTCCCTCGAGCCTGCTGGCTCCCTCCTCTCTAGCGACGCGAAGCCAGGCGCCCTCCGTCCTGAGGCCGCGACCCTCCGGCGCGGTTCCTCCCTTCGCCCCAGGACGAAGCCCCGTGCGGCGCCTCGAGCCAGGCTCCGCCCTCCATCGCCCGCGAGCGACGCCTCCACGAGCGCCGCAGCACCACTTCTCTCCGTGGCCATCGCCTCTCCCTCCGGTCTGCAGGTCGCCCTCACCTCCCCGTCGCCAAGAGCCCCGAGCCGCAGCGCTGCTCCAGGCTGCGGCTTCTCCTCCCGCGCCTCGGCAAGTGCCTAGGCAGGCGCCTGCGCCCGCTCCGCCAGGGCCGGCCGGACCCGTCCTCCTCTCTGCGCCCGCAAGGACCTGCGGCTCCTTCCTCTGGAGCTCTGCCTCGTCCGCACAGCAGGCCGCGGCCCTCTTCTCCAGCCACCGCGCCAGTCCCGCGCCGAGCCTTCCTCGCCTCTGCAGTCTTCTGGGCCGCCGCGCCGCTGCTGCTCTTGCCTCCGTGGTTGACCCGTGGTCCCCCGTGCTGCTGCCGTGGTCTCGTGCAACCCTTGTGTTGCTGCGTTTTTTGTTTGTTTTGTTGCCGTGCTGTAATTTTTTGGACAGATGAACCGTGTACAAGACCGCAACGACCCGAGTACAACTACGAACGGAAAAAACCTCCGGGAACAAGTACCACGACCGACTCGACAAGTACCCCTTCGGATGCGTCAAGTTCTACTACTTCCACTACCGTCGCAAGGACGAGATCCCAAGTAACACGACGATGCGCCGAGTACCCCTACGTCGACGACGACCGCGACAAGTACCACTATCGACGCCCGGATCCGTCGGCACCCTCAAGTACCTCTACAAACGTGTACCACGACGACCGAGTACATCTACGGCCCGAACGTCTACCGTCGCCCGAACGACTACCGTCGCCGTGTACCACTACCGTCGCCGAGACCGCTAGTACATCTACGAACTCGACGCCGGAACGACTACTTCCTCTACTTCCACTACGTCCCTCTACGTCTCGAACCGCTCCGAGAACGCACGCTTCGAAGGTATAACCGCCGAGCCGTGACCCGTGTGCATGCTTGCTTGTGTTGTATGAAATGTCTCTCGTGTGTGCTTCGTGCCCGTTCCACCTTTTGTCATGTTCCTCGGTTGCCTCGCCACCGACTCGTGGGAACCCGGCAACGGGATCACCCCACCTCTTTCATCTCGTTTGACTTGCTCATGCCATCTTACCTTTTGCATCGGACTCTCAACGAGATACCGGTACCGATATGTTGCGTGGCATCATTTTCGGATCGTTGCCGTGGCACTTTTCCCTTTCACCACGGTGACAAATGCTTCTTGTCTCCTTTAAGTCAACCTTTTAATAAAACTTGCATAAACTTGAACATGTCATCCGCATCATGTTAACAACATTATAATGTTTAATTGTTGTTTGCTTATAATTATTAAACATGCTCATGGGGATTTTCCGGATATGTTGTTGTTATTTCCGGCCTCATTTAAAATGTCTTAATAGTATAGTTTCTTTATGCTTCACCTCTTGCCATGTTAACAAACAATTAATCTTGTCTTGTTAATAACGAGAGTCAACTATATAATTAAATGTGGTGTTTCGTCAATATGCAACTAGTTGCATATTGATCTCCACTTAACTTGTAGTATTTGTTTGTGCACTTTGCCATGCTTATTTAAATCGGACATGCATCATACTTGTTTGTGCATTGTATGCCATGTTTATGCTTGTGTGTTTACTGTGTTGTTTGTTCTCTTTCCGGTTTGCTTCTCTTGGTAGCTTCGGTTTCGTTCCGGAGTTGTGAGGATTCTCTCGACTGTGTTGCTCCTTCTGCTTCATGGATCCGTTCTTCTCCCTTGTGGAATCCCAGGCAAGATGATCATACCCTTGGATACCTTTACTACCATTGCCATGCTTAGTTGTCTCGATGCTTTCGTTACATGTCGCGATACCCATCTTTTATGTCAGCCTCTCCTTGTTGCCATGAAACCTCTAACCTTGACACCTTCCTAGCAAAACCACTGTTTGGCTATGTTACTCGCTTGCTCAGCCTCGCTTGCTCAGTCATTCTTATAGCGTTGTTAGTTGCAGGTGAAGATGAAGTTCGTTCCAGGAGGGAACTTGTTGTTGGATATATCACAATATCTATAATAATTATTAACACACCCTATATACTGGGCATGGGTGGAAGGCTTGGCCTTTTGCTCGGTGTTTTGTTCCACTCATGCCACCTTAGGCGCCGATAAACCGGCATTATGTTCCTTGATTTTGCGTTCCTAACACGATGGGTGTAATGGGGACCCCTTGACAGTTCGACTTTGAATAAAACTCCTCCAGCAAGGCCCAACATTGGTTTTAATTTGCCTCATAATAACAACTTAATTAATTAATTAAATTTGCATAGGGAGTTAGCGCTACCCGAGGATTCTTAATTCTACATAGCAGGGGGGGCCAGTGCTGATGGTGTTGGTCCCAAACGAGCGGACTGCGGGGCCGCCTTGGGGAAACCCGAGGTATCTGGTATACCTGTAGGACGTCTCATCCGGTTGTGGCCTGAGACGAGATACGCGCGGCTACTATCAGGGTGTCGGCACGCCGGGAGGTCTTGCTGGACTTGTTTTACCATTGTCGAAATGACTTGTGCTACCGGGATGCCGAGCCTGATCGGATTTTTCCCTAAGATAAGGGGTGATGATATTATATTTATCACTTCAGCTAATCGTGAGAGCTTGTGATGGGCTAAGTTGGAACACCCCTGCAGGGTTATGAACTTTCGAAAGCCGTGCCCGCGGTTATGTGGCAGATTGGAATTTGTTAATGTCCGGTTGTAGAAAACTTGACAGATGATCCGAAGTAAAACACACAACTGTGTGAGTAACCGTGACTGTCTCTTTTCACTTTGAGAAGAGAACACGGTGGGGTTATGTTTGAACGTATGTAGTTAGGATCTTTAGCGATCACCTCTTTTGCGACCGTTTGCGTAGCTTCTCATCTTATTCTGGTACTCGTAAGTTAGCCACCATATTATGCTTAGTCGCTGCTGCAGCCTCACCACCTTACCTCTTCCTACCCATAAAGCTTTGCTAGTCTTGTTACCCATGGTTATGGGATTGCTGAGTCCTCGTGGCTCACAGTTACTACAACACCAGATGCAGGTTCAGCCGAGTTTGGAGCAGAAGTTGGTTCAAGTTCTTCACCAGGAGTCTGATGAAGAGAGTGTTTGAGGCGTTTCGATGTTCAGTAGTGGTTTCTACTAGGATTCGATCCTGACCTGTGGTTTTATGTTGTTTTGGTATCTTTCTTTGGTTATTCACCCGTAGTCGGGTTGTGATGTTTTGTATGATGATTGCTTATGTAATGTATTGTGTGAAGTGGCGAGTGTAAGCCAACTATCTCCTTTTGCAATTTAATCCCTCTTTTACATGAGTTGTGCAAAGATACCAAACTTGAGATCATTCTAGGATGGATTTATGCCTTTAAGTCGTGCCTCGACACGTAGGAGGTATAACTCCATCCTGGGCATTACAGACATGGCCCCGAAGAAGAAGGCTTCGGAGGTCGCAGGCCCGTCTGCGTCTCATCCGCCGCCACCGGAACCAACGGTAGGCGGGGGAGACGCCGTCGGAAGGGTGGTCGCCGGCGAGGAAACTCGCGGCGCCACCAAATCCAAAGACAAGACGGACGACCGAGCCTCGGTCTCCGTGGACGCGCCACGTCCATCTCAGCAAACGACAACCCAGCAGCGCCATGCCACAGGTGTGGCATCCGCTTGCTGGGCCAAGGGCAAACCGGAGGCTCGCGGGACGCTCCGGGCCATCGTCCTGGCACGAGCAAAGCGCGGTCGCCGGGGCGGGACCCTGCTACTTCTAACCCCGTTAGGAGTCCGAGCATATCCCGCTCCTCGCGCCGCTCGCCCCCGCTCCCCTCCTCTCCAGCAGAAGCACTCGCAAGGGCGCAACTGCTCCTCGATTTCCCTCCAGCGGCAGACAAGGCCGAAGACTGGAGGGCAACCATCCAGAGCCTGATCGCCTTCGCTAACAACGATACGCCGCAACAGCCGGCGACCTCGCGGCCACGGCAAGTCGAGAAGACGAAGGCCGACGGCGACAAGACCGCCGGGGGTGCAACCACCGTGCACTCCCCGCCGCGGAAGCACAAGACGCCGCCCCGCCGGAACAACGCCGACGACGGCTCCACGGCGTCGTCGGATCCACGGGCTCGTCGGGACCAGCGCCAGGTCCTTGACGACCGGCGACAAGAAGACGCTCGAACGACGATCGAGCGCCGCCGAGAAGCTCGGCGACAATCAGACCAGCGAGCTGGAGCCGCTGTCGACACACCCGCGCCCAGTGAGCCAGGCGACTTGCCGTACGCGGCAGGTTGCCCTGCGTTCACCCGTGAGCTGCGGCGCGTCCAGTGGCCCAGCATGAAGAACTTCAAGCCCGACGTACCGGAGAAGTACGACGGCAAGACGCACCCCTCGGAATTCCTCAGCATTTACACAATCGCAGTGCAGGCTGCCGGGGGGCGCGATGAGAAGATATTGGAGAACTACTTCCCGCTTGTGCTTAAGCCGAACGTTCGTTCGTGGCTTATGCACTTGCCGGAAGGCTCCATTTCTTCTTGGGCAGATCTTTGCCACCAGTTTGTTGGCGCCTTCACGGGCGGCCACAAACCCCACGGCCAGGAGAGCGATCTCCACATTCTGGCCCAGAAGGAAGGAGAACCCCTGCGCAAGTACATCCAACGCTTCAGTCGTGTGCAGCACAACATCCCCGACGTCCACCCTGCCGCGGTTATCAGCGCGTTCCACCAGAACGTGCGTAACCGCCGCATGCGTGAAGAAATGGCCATGACCAAGATACGGGATGTCAGCGAGCTCTATGCTCTAGCTGATAAGTGCGCGCGCGCAGAAGAGGGGAGGAAACTCCCCGGGGAGGATGCTGGCGCAGGAGGAAGCGACAGCGACGACGCCGCCCCGGCAAAGAAGAGCCGGCGGCGGAACAACAGAAGGAAGAACAAGAAGGAAGTGCTTGCCGTCGAGAAGTCTGGCAAGGAGGCTCCCGCCAAGCAAACACAGGCTGGCGGCTCCGGCAAGGAGCCTGCCCCTGTAGCGGCAGCCGACAAGCAGGACGGCTCCGACAAGCAATACTGCAAGATCCACCGCACCAAGGGCCACGACCTCTCCAACTGCAAACGCGTCGAGTACCTCGTCGAGCAGCAGAAAGCTGAGTACGAGAGGCGCGACAAGGAGAAGGCCCAAGGTGGCGGAGGAGAACCAAGCAAGAAGCGGCCATTCAATGGCCGGGGAGGACGCCGCGGCAAGGCCAAGCAGCCGCAAAGTGACCGACCTCCCCGGGGCCGCGACAAGGATGAGGAAGACGACGACGATGACATGGAGGATGAAGATAACAGCGAGCAGGAGTTCCAGAAGGCCACGGAGGTCCTGTGCATCGACGGTGGCGCCTCTCTGCACACCTCCCACCGCCAACTCAAGCAGTGGGTGCGGGAGGTGAATGCAGCAGAGCCGCCCGTGGAGTCGCGCAGGCTCCTCAAATGGTCCAGCACGCCCATCATTTTTGATCTTGAGGATCACCCTGACCGCACCACTGCAGTCGGGTGCTTGCCGATGCTGGTCTCACCCACCATCCGCAACCTCAAGGTCACTAAAATGTTGGTTGACGGCGGGGCCGGGCTGAACTTGATCTCCTCTGCTGTGATCAAGAAACTCCAAATCCCAGATGGCGAGCTCGAAGAGACCGGTTCTTTCCAAGGAATCAACCCGGGGAGGAGCAAGCCCAAGGGGAAGATAACTCTGCCGGTGACCTTTGGCGGGGAGCTCAACTTCAGAACTGAGCGCATCACATTCGACGTCGCCGATATCCCATTACCATATAATGGGATACTCGGCCGTCCCGCCCTCGCCAAGTTCATGGCAGCTTCCCATTACGCCTACAACGTACTCAAGATGCCGGGGCCGATAAGCGTCATCACTGTCCATGGCGACAAGAAAGATGCGCTTGTCTGCGCCGACAAGATCTACCAGGACGCAGCAGCTGCAGCAGAGAAGGATACACTTGCCGCTGAAGCTCCCGGGGGGAAGAAGACCAAGACCAAGTCCGGCAAGTGCTCTGGGACCCACTCCGGCAACCGCACCTCTTCGGAGTGCTGCGCTGTCGTCGAGGACGTTCCATCGAGCTCCACCGGCAAGTGTAAGAAGGGGATGGCCGCTCCACCGGCAACCAAGAAGGTGTCCGCCAAGGAGGACGGCACTGGTGGTACCTTCACCATCAGTGCCACACTTGACAGCAAATAGGAAAGCGCGCTCGTTGCCTTCCTGCGGGCGAATGTCGATGTGTTTGCCTGGCAACCATCTGACATCCCCGGTGTTCCCAGGAAGGTAATTGAGCACAAGCTTGCTGTTTGTCCTCACGCGCGGCCCGTCAAGCAGAAGGTCAGAAAGCAAGCCGTGGAGCGCCAAGAATTCATTGCCGAAGAAATCAAGAAGCTAGAAGCAGCAGGCTTAGTTAGAGGTGTGATCCATCCGACGTGGTTAGCAAACCCAGTCGTCGTGCGCAAGGCCAATGGGAAGTGGAGACTGTGTATAGACTTCACCGATGTGAATAAAGCATGTCCCAAGGATCCATTCCCCTTGCCGCGCATTGACCAGATCGTTGACTCCACCGCCGGATGTGAGCTACTCTCTTTTCTTGATGCATATTCAGGCTACCACCAGATCTTTATGGCCAAAGAAGATGAAGAGAAGACTGCATTTATCACTCCATGGGGCACTTATTGCTTCATACGCATGCCATTTGGACTGAAGAATGCAGGATCAACATTTGCAAGGGTAGTGCACACTGCTTTCGAGCCACGGATCCATAGAAATGTAGAGGCTTACATGGATGACATCGTGGTGAAGAGCAAGAGCAAGGATACCCTGGTCCAAGATTTGGAAGAGACATTTCAGAACCTGCGTAAGATACAGCTCAAGTTGAACCCCGAGAAGTGCGTCTTTGGAGTCCCCTCCGGCAAGCTTCTCGGGTTCTTTGTGTCACAGAGGAGGATTGAAGCTAACCCCGACAAGATTAAAGCCATCGAGCAGATCGAAGCCCCGAAGCGCGTCAAGGATGTCAGAAGGCTTGCAGGTTGTGTGGCTGCCCTCAGTAGGTTCATTTCGAAGTCTGCAGAACGCGCCCTACCGTTCTTCAAAATCCTGAAGAAGGCAGGTCCCATGAAGTGGACTCCGGAAGCGGAGGCAGCGCTGCAGGACTTGAAACGGTACCTATCCTCCACTCCAATACTTGTCGCACCTAGGCCACAGGAAAAGTTGCTGCTATACCTAGCGGCAACCAACCAGGTGGTTAGTGCTGCGTTAGTAGCGGAGAGAGAGGCCGACGAGGAGTCTGCACCGCCGGCAAGCGAATCCAGCGACAAGCAGGGGGCTGCTCCGACAAGCTCTGGCCCCGACAAGGACAACTCTGCGCAGGAACAAGAGGAAGTGCGGAAGAAGATGGTGCAGCGCCCGGTGTATTTTGTGAGTTCCCTCTTGCAGGGGGCTAGATCAAGATACTCCGGGGTGCAAAAGTTGCTTTTCGGCCTCCTCATGGCCTCGAGAAAGCTGCGCCATTACTTCCAGGCACACGAGATAACAGTGGTCGCTCGCTTTCCGCTGAAGAGGATATTGCACAATCCAGAAGCAACAGGCAGGATCGTTGAGTGGGCACTAGAGCTGTCAAGCTTTGGACTCAAATTTGAAAGTACCTCAACCATACAGAGCCGAGCTTTGGCAGAATTCATAGCTGAGTGGACCCCAACGCCCGATGAAGAAGTCCAAGAAACAAGTGCACCCGTACAAGAAGCGACAAGTGAATGGGTAATGTATTTTGATGGTGCCTTCTCGCTGCAAGGCGCCGGTGCCGGCGTGGTACTCATCGCGCCCACCGGAGAGCACCTCAAATATGTTATCCAGATGCACTTCCCCAGGGAGCAAGCGACAAACAACACTGCTGAATATGAAGGCTTGCTTGCCGGCCTCAGAATTGCGGCCGAACTCGGGATCAGGAAGCTGATTGTGCGGGGAGATTCTCAGTTGGTGGTCCGGCAAGTTAACAAGAGTTACCAGAGCCCTTTGATGGAAGCTTATGTAGATGAAGTGAGGAAGCTTGAAGAGCACTTTGAAGGTCTGCAAATGGAGCACGTCCTCAGAGCTCAGAATGACATTGCAGATGGCCTTTCAAAGTGTGCCTCGATGAAGTTACCTGTGGAACCAGGGACCTTCTTGCTCAAGCTGATTCAACCATCCGTTACACCATTAATTGGACAGTCCAAGAAGAGAAAGTTGGTCTCCGGCGACTACTTGCCGGCGAAACTTCCTGAAACCGCCGCCAAGGTCCCCAAGATCAATGATCAGAACGCTGAGGAACAGTTTGCTCCTGCAGATCCCCAGATCTGTACAGTTGAAGCAAACGTTCCCGACAAGCCTCGCCCCGGCGAGCTTGCCGGGGGGCCGTCAGCTCCGGCAGAACCAGAGGTTCCTGCCGTAGAAGCTGAGGTCCCCGCAGCGGCCCTCATGCCTTTAGTCCTTGCCGTTGAGCCACGAGCTCCGGCATGGGCGCAGCAGATCGTCCGTTTTCTGCAAACTGGAGAACTTCCCGACGACCCAGAAGAAATAGAGAAGATAACCAGGCAGTCAAGTATGTACCAGCTCGTGGACAATGAGCTGTACAGAAGAAGGCTCAATGGTGTCAGGTTGAAGTGCATCTCCAGGGAAGATGGACAGAAGCTGTTGGCAGAAATACACGGAGGCATATGCGGCCACCACATTGGCGCAAGTGCGCTTGCCGGGAAAGCTTTCCGGCAAGGGTTCTTTTGGCAAGAGGCCCTCCAAGATGCAACTGCACTAGTAACCAAGTGTGAAGTGTGCCAGTTCCATGCAAAACAAATTCATCAGCCAGCTCAAGCTCTCCAGACGATTCCTTTGTCCTGGCCCTTCTCGGTCTGGGGGCTCGATATCCTCGGCCCCTTCCCCCGAGCCGTCGGGGGCTTTGAGTACTTGTACGTTGCAATCGACAAGTTCACAAAGTGGCCAGAAGTGGAACCAGTGAGAAAGGTGACAGCACAGTCAGCGGTCAGGTTCTTCAGGTCGATTGTTTGCCGTTTCGGAATCCCTAACAGGATCATCACCGACAACGGTACACAATTCACTAGCCGCACCTTCATGCAGTACGTCCAAGACCTTGGCGCCAAGGTCTGTTTCGCTTCCGTTGCTCACCCGAGGAGCAACGGTCAAGCGGAGAGGGCAAATGCTGAAGTGCTGTGTGGACTCAAGACAAGGACCTTTGACAGGCTGCGTAAGTGCGGAAGAAACTGGATAGAGGAGCTACCGGCGGCTCTTTGGTCAATCAGGACGACACCAAGTCGAGCCACCGGACAGACACCCTTTGCCCTAGTCTATGGGGCAGAGGCAGTTCTCCCCACGGAACTCGTATACGGATCTCCTCGAGTGCTCGCTTATGATGAGCTCGAGCAAGAGCAACTGCGACAAGATGACGCATTGCTCCTCGAGGAGGAACGTCTCCAGGCTGCTGTACGAGCTGCTCGATACCAGCAAGCCTTGCGTCGCTACCATAGCCGCAAGGTCAAGGCCAGGAGTCTCGAGGAAGGCGACCTTGTTCTTCGGCGTGTTCAGTCCGCCAAGAATTCCAACAAGTTGACGCCAAAGTGGGAAGGCCCTTATCGGGTGAGACAAGTCACAAGGCCCGGCGCTGTCCGCCTTGAGACCGAAGAAGGCTTACCGGTGAGCAACTCCTGGAACATAGAGCATCTTCGCAAGTTTCACCCATAAGGCGCGGTTGCCGTGATCCGCTCCGGCAACCACCTTTTGTACAAGCTTTGCCGCTGTTGCATGTAACCCTTTGTACAAAGCCGGGCGCAGATCCCGTGCATCAGTAAAGTTTTTGTGTTTTGCGCTATTTGCCTTTTACATGCTTTTCTTTGCTATTCGCATGTGTTGTTTGGCATCTTGTGCAACATACATATCCGGTAAGCATTAGCATGCCGAAAGGCCATATATTTGTTTCCCTCTTCTTTTTCCTTGCCTCTTAAGCAGAAGGAATGTTCCTCGCGCACAAGTTTGCCGGGGGGGAAGGAGATGGAAGAGGAACCAAGTGCTGTTCAAGAAAGAGAAGTCTTACCGAGAAGCGAGCAATATATGAAAGCTAAGTTATTAGAATTTGAGCAGTTCAAATTTTTAATTTTTAAGTTGTCTTCCTTGAACAATCACACTTTGTATGGAAAACATGTGCGCGGAGGAACCTACCCGTAGCTAGCCGCACCCTTATCTTGTCTTCGAGTACGCTCAACGACTTAAGTGAGCTGCGACAAGTGTCGCGCCCTTGGTTCGTTTTCGTGTTCACTCAACAAGCTGAGTGCGTTGCGACTAGCTGCGGCAAGGTTGCTTGCCGGTAAGACCTTGGCCAGCAGGCTGCTTAGAGTCCAGCACTCAGCGCTCGCGGCAAAGGATCCTTGCCGACAAGCTCCCTGGAAGCATAGGGTGAAAAGCATACAAAGTAAAAGACCAAGACAAGGAAGATAACATTGCACTGATTGATCAAAATAAGATAAATATCTTACAAAGGATAACTTGTCGCAAGGACTAATGAGTTCATAACACCCTATGCAGCAACAAAAGAGATAAAGGAAAAGGAGGCCTAATCTACGCGGTCGCCCTCAATCCTGGAGATCTTGTTCACTTTGGCGATGATGTGGGCAACCTGCGCCTTCAGCGCCTCCGTGTTCGCGTCGGCCGGCAAGCTGCGGAGAACGTTGGTGAGGTTTATACCGGGATTGCGGTATACAATCTTCGTCAGAACGCGCTCCAAGGTTCCCGCGCAGAGCTGGCGCGACTCCTCGGCCAGTTGCGCGGGGAGTTTCTTCCAAAGATCTGCAAGAGCCGGCGCGATCCCTCTGAAGAAGAGACTGAGCTTGGCGCTGTGGGGGAGGTTTGGATCCGGAGAGTATATAAGATGCTGGACCTTCAGCGCCAGCAGCTCCTGGTCGATGTTGGATGCAGAGGCCACCAAGTCGTCGGTCCACACCTCAACGGTCCGGCGGAAGTTTTCAGCCGCAGTGGTGGCGCTCTCCACCAAGCCTCGCTCCCTGCGGAGCTCTTCCTTCAGTTTGGTTTCCCGGTCCCGGACGGCGTCGAGCGAGTCCTTCAACGTGGAAACCTTCAGCTCCAGATCCTCAATTGAATCCTTGGCGGCCTTCAGCTCGTCGCCCTGCTTGGAGAGGCGCACCTGGAGTTCGGAGTTGGTGTGGGCGTCCTTCTCGTGCTCTGTGTTGAGCGCGGTGACCCTCTCCACGCTCGCCTTCAGTGACTCCTCCAGTTGCGCAACCTTGGCCGCGAGCTCCTCCTTGGCGGTCTCCGCGGCAGCCGCGGCGGCTTTCGCCTCCTTCAGCTCTCCGCCAAGGGCCTGCTCCCGAGCGGCAAGGTCTTCCTCGTGGGAATCGAGGTTGACCTTCCGTTGGGTGAGCTCTCCTTCTCGCCGGGACAGCTCCTCTCCGGCGAGTCGCTGCTGCTCTTCGGCTTCGGCCTTCTCCAGGAGCCACTCCTGGTACTCCCCGGCGAGCCTTTCGCGCTCCTCCGCCACGTCGCGGAGGGCAGCCTGGTTGGCGGCGCGGAGCTCCGCCGCGCGTTTCTCCATATCGGCGGCGGCCTTGGCGGCAAGGGCCTCCCGAGAAGCGAGCTTCGCCTGTCTGGCCCGGTAAAGGGCCAGGAGCTGATGAAGCAGCTTCTCCTCCTCGGGCCCGTCGCTTCCGTCGGGCGCCTCGACGATTTTTAGTCCCGCGGAGGCGAGAACCTCTCCGTCAAAGGCCTCGCCCTCCGCGGGGGCTCGCGATGAAGAACCCCACGGCACCTGGATGTAAACGCCGTTGGGGGCCTCAAGATAATAGGCAGACGGCTCCTTCTCGGTGGAGGGGTCGGCGGCCGGTGCAGCGCTCGACGCTCCTGCCACCTCCGGGCCGGCAGTATGGCCGCCGTCCCCCTCCCCGGCCGCCGCGTCTGCGGCCGGAGCGGTCTCCTCCGCAGCCGGCTCGGTGGCTCCCGCCGTGTCCTCAATGACAGGGGCGTTGCTGCCGTCGCCCTGCGCGTCCTCCTCCACGACGATGGTTTCCGTCTCCATCTGTTCCGGAGGAGGAGGATCTAGAAGAAGAAGAAAAAGTAAAAGAAGTTCAAGCAAATATCCAAAAAGAGACGAATCCAAGAAGACAAAATTACAGAACTTACCTTGACGGACGTCGTCGGCGGCGGGCTCCCTTGCCGGGGAGCTCTGCCTTGGCGGGGTGGCCGCCCTCGCCGGGCTACTCGCCCTTGGCGGGGTACTCGCCCTTGGCGGAGTACCCGCCCTTGGCGGAGTGCTCTCCCTTGCCGGAGAGTTCGCCCTTGGCGGGGACGGCGGGGCCTGCGGCTCCTCGGGAGCGACCTCCGGATGCTCCTGTGGTTGTGGCTCCACCTCTGCACAAGATAATCAAGACAAGACAAAAACATCAAGATATTAGCACAAGACAAAATCCTCAAGCGTGCCCGGCGAGCGGAAGTATGGAACCCAGACTTACGCTGGGGGCTGCGCTGGGGGCTGCTCCTCGGAGCAGCGCTCGGATCCGGCAGGCTCGTCTCCGGCGCGTCCCCAGTCGCCGCGACGGGCGAGTCGTCCGCGACCTCGACGACGGGAACCTTGGCCTTCTTCGCCACTCGCTGAGCCAGGGTCCTGAAATCGCCCCGACAAGATTAAAGCCATCGAGCAGATCGAAGCCCCGAAGCGCGTCAAGGATGTCAGAAGGCTTGCAGGTTGTGTGGCTGCCCTCAGTAGGTTCATTTCGAAGTCTGCAGAACGCGCCCTACCTTTCTTCAAAATCCTGAAGAAGGCAGGTCCCATGAAGTGGACTCCGGAAGCGGAGGCAGCGCTGCAGGACTTGAAACGGTACCTATCCTCCACTCCAATACTTGTCGCACCTAGGCCACAGGAAAAGTTGCTGCTATACCTAGCGGCAACCAACCAGGTGGTTAGTGCTGCGTTAGTAGCGGAGAGGGAGGCCGACGAGGAGTCTGCACCGCCGGCAAGCGAATCCAGCGACAAGCAGGGGGCTGCTCCGACAAGCTCTGGCCCCGACAAGGACAACTCTGCGCAAGAGCCAGAAGAAGTGCGGAAGAAGATGGTGCAGCGCCCGGTGTATTTTGTGAGTTCCCTCTTGCAGGGGGCTAGATCAAGATACTCCGGGGTGCAAAAGTTGCTTTTCGGCCTCCTCATGGCCTCGAGAAAGCTGCGCCATTACTTCCAGGCACACGAGATAACAGTGGTCACTCGCTTTCCGCTGAAGAGGATATTGCACAATCCGGAAGCAACAGGCAGGATCGTTGAGTGGGCACTAGAGCTGTCAAGCTTTGGACTCAAATTTGAAAGTACCTCAACCATACAGAGCCGAGCTTTGGCAGAATTTATAGCTGAGTGGACCCCAACGCCCGATGAAGAAGTCCAAGAAACAAGTGCACCCGTACAAGAAGCGACAAGTGAATGGGTAATGTATTTTGATGGTGCCTTCTCGCTGCAAGGCGCCGGTGCCGGCGTGGTACTCATCGCGCCCACCGGAGAGCACCTCAAATATGTTATCCAGATGCACTTCCCCAGGGAGCAAGCGACAAACAACACTGCTGAATATGAAGGCTTGCTTGCCGGCCTCAGAATTGCGGCCGAACTCGGGATCAGGAAGCTGATTGTGCGGGGAGATTCTCAGTTGGTGGTCCGGCAAGTTAACAAGAGTTACCAGAGCCCTTTGACGGAAGCTTATGTAGATGAAGTGAGGAAGCTTGAAGAGCACTTTGAAGGTCTGCAAATGGAGCACGTCCCGAGAGCTCAGAATGACATTGCAGATGGCCTTTCAAAGTGTGCCTCGATGAAGTTACCTGTGGAACCAGGGACCTTCTTGCTCAAGCTGATTCAACCATCCGTTACACCATCAATTGGACAGTCCAAGAAGAGAAAGTTGGTCTCCGGCGACTACTTGCCGGCGGAACTTCCTGAAACCGCCGCCAAGGTCCCCAAGATCAACGATCAGAACGCTGAGGAACAGTTTGCTCCTGCAGATCCCCAGATCTGTACAGTTGAAGCAAACGTTCCCGACAAGCCTCGCCCCGGCGAGCTTGCCGGGGGGCCGTCAGCTCCGGCAGAACCAGAGGTTCCTGCCGTAGAAGCTGAGGTCCCCGCAGCGGCCCTCATGCCTTTAGTCCTTGCCGTTGAGCCACGAGCTCCGGCATGGGCGCAGCAGATCGTCCGTTTTCTGCAAACTGGAGAACTTCCCGACGACCCAGAAGAAATAGAGAAGATAACCAGGCAGTCAAGTATGTACCAGCTCGTGGACAATGAGCTGTACAGAAGAAGGCTCAATGGTGTCAGGTTGAAGTGCATCTCCAGGGAAGATGGACAGAAGCTGTTGGCAGAAATACACGGAGGCATATGCGGCCACCACATTGGCGCAAGGGCGCTTGCCGGGAAAGCTTTCCGGCAAGGGTTCTTTTGGCAAGAGGCCCTCCAAGATGCAACTGCACTAGTAACCAAGTGTGAAGCGTGCCAGTTCCATGCAAAACAAATTCATCAGCCAGCTCAAGCTCTCCAGACGATTCCTTTGTCCTGGCCCTTCTCGGTCTGGGGGCTCGATATCCTCGGCCCCTTCCCCCGAGCCATCGGGGGCTTTGAGTACTTGTACGTTGCAATCGACAAGTTCACAAAGTGGCCAGAAGTGGAACCAGTGAGAAAGGTGACAGCACAGTCAGCGGTCAGGTTCTTCAGGTCGATTGTTTGCCGTTTCGGAATCCCTAACAGGATCATCACCGACAATGGTACACAATTCACTAGCCGCACCTTCATGCAGTACGTCCAAGACCTTGGCGCCAAGGTCTGTTTCGCTTCCGTTGCTCACCCGAGGAGCAACGGTCAAGCGGAGAGGGCAAATGCTGAAGTGCTGCGTGGACTCAAGACAAGGACCTTTGACAGGCTGCGTAAGTGCGGAAGAAACTGGATAGAGGAGCTACCGGCGGCTCTTTGGTCAATCAGGACGACACCAAGTCGAGCCACCGGACAGACACCCTTTGCCCTAGTCTATGGGGCAGAGGCAGTTATCCCCACGGAACTCGTATACGGATCTCCTCGAGTGCTCGCTTATGATGAGCTCGAGCAAGAGCAACTGCGACAAGATGACGCATTGCTCCTCGAGGGGGAACGTCTCCAGGCTGCTGTACGAGCTGCTCGATACCAGCAAGCCTTGCGTCGCCACCATAGCCGCAAGGTCAAGGCCAGGAGTCTCGAGGAAGGCGACCTTGTTCTTCGGCGTGTTCAGTCCGCCAAGAATTCCAACAAGTTGACGCCGAAGTGGGAAGGCCCTTATCGGGTGAGACAAGTCACAAGGCTCGGCGCTGTCCGCCTTGAGACCGAAGAAGGCTTACCGGTGAGCAACTCCTGGAACATAGAGCATCTTCGCAAGTTTCACCCATAAGGCGCGGTTGCCGTGATCCGCTCCGGCAACCACCTTTTGTACAAGCTTTGCCGCTGTTGCATGTAACCCTTTGTACAAAGCCGGGCGCAGATCCCGTGCATCAGTAAAGTTTTTGTGTTTTGCGCTATTTGCCTTTTACATGCTTTTCTTTGCTATTCGCATGTGTTGTTTGGCCTCTTGTGCAACATACATATCCTGTAAGCATTAGCACGCCGAAAGGCCATATATTTGTTTCCCTCTTCTTTTTCCTTGCCTCTTAAGCAGAAGGAATGTTCCTCGCGCACAAGTTTGCCGGGGGGGAAGGAGATGGAAGAGGAACCAAGTGCTGTTCAAGAAAGAGAAGTCTTACCGAGAAGCGAGCAATATATGAAAGCTAAGTTATTAGAATTTGAGCAGTTCAAATTTTTAATTTTTAAGTTGTCTTCCTTGAACAATCACACTTTGTATGGAAAACCTGTGCGCGGCGGAACCTACCCGTAGCTAGCCGCACCCTTATCTTGTCTTCGAGTACGCTCAACGACTTAAGTGAGCTGCGACAAGTGTCGCGCCCTTGGTTCGTTTTCGTGTTCACTCAACAAGCTGAGTGCGTTGCGACTAGCTGCGGCAAGGTTGCTTGCCGGTAAGACCTTGGCCAGCAGGCTGCTTAGAGTCCAGCACTCAGCGCTCGCGGCAAAGGACCCTTGCCGGCAAGCTCCCTGGAAGCATAGGGTGAAAAGCATACAAAGTAAAAGACCAAGACATGGAAGATAACATTGCACTGATTGATCAAAATAAGATAAATATCTTACAAAGGATAACTTGTCGCAAGGACTAATGAGTTCATAACACCCTATGCAGCAACAAAAGAGATAAAGGAAAAGGAGGCCTAATCTACGCGGTCGCCCTCAATCCTGGAGATCTTGTTCACTTTGGCGATGATGTGGGCAACCTGCGCCTTCAGCGCCTCCGTGTTCGCGTCGGCCGGCAAGCTGCGGAGAACGTTGGTGAGGTTTATACCGGGATTGCGGTATACAATCTTCGTCAGAACACGCTCCAAGGTTCCCGCGCAGAGCTGGCGCGACTCCTCGGCCAGTTGCGCGGGGAGTTTCTTCCGAAGATCTGCAAGAGCCGGCGCGATCCCTCTGAAGAAGAGACTGAGCTTGGCGCTGTGGGGGAGGTTTGGATCCGGAGAGTATATAAGATGCTGGACCTTCAGCGCCAGCAGCTCCTGGTCGATGTTGGATGCAGAGGCCACCAAGTCGTCGGTCCACACCTCAACGGTCCGGCGGAAGTTTTCAGCCGCAGTGGTGGCGCTCTCCACCAAGCCTCGCTCCCTGCGGAGCTCTTCCTTCAGTTTGGTTTCCCGGTCCCGGACGGCGTCGAGCGAGTCCTTCAACGTGGAAACCTTCAGCTCCAGATCCTCAATTGAATCCTTGGCGGCCTTCAGCTCGTCTCCCTGCTTGGAGAGGGGCACCTGGAGTTCGGAGTTGGTGTGGGCGTCCTTCTCGCGCTCTGTGTTGAGCGCGGTGACCCTCTCCACGCTCGCCTTCTGTGACTCCTCCAGTTGCGCAACCTTGGCCGCGAGCTCCTCCTTGGCGGTCTCCGCGGCAGCCGCGGCGGCTTTCGCCTCCTTCAGCTCTCCGCCAAGGGCCTGCTCTCGAGCGGCAAGGTCTTCCTCGTGGGAATCGAGGTTGACCTTCCGTTGGGTGAGCTCTCCTTCTCGCCGGGACAGCTCCTCTCCGGCGAGTCGCTGCTGCTCTTCGGCTTCGGCCTTCTCCAGGAGCCACTCCTGGTACTCCCCGGCGAGCCTTTCGCGCTCCTCCGCCACGTCGCGGAGGGCAGCCTGGTTGGCGGCGCGGAGCTCCGCCGCGCGTTTCTCCATATCGGCGGCGGCCTTGGCGGCAAGGGCCTCCCGAGAAGCGAGCTTCGCCTGCCTGGCCCGGTAAAGGGCCAGGAGCTGATGAAGCAGCTTCTCCTCCTCGGGCCCGTCGCTTCCGCCGGGCGCCTCGACGATTTTCAGTCCCGCGGAGGCGAGAACCTCTCCGTCAAAGGCCTCGCCCTCCGCGGGGGCTCGCGATGAAGAACCCCACGGCACCTGGATGTAAACGCCGTTGGGGGCCTCAAGATAATAGGCAGGCGGCTCCTTCTCGGTGGAGGGGTCGGCGGCCGGCGCAGCGCTCGACGCTCCTGCCGCCTCTGGGCCGGCAGTATGGCCGCCGTCCCCCTCCCCGGCCGCCGCGTCTGCGGCCGGAGCGGTCTCCTCCGCAGCCGGCTCGGTGGCTCCCGCCGTGTCCTCAATGACAGGGGCGTTGCTGCCGTCGCCCTGCGCGTCCTCCTCCACGACGATGGTTTCCGTCTCCATCTGTTCCGGAGGAGGAGGATCTAGAAGAAGAAGAAAAAGTAAAAGAAGTTCAAGCAAATATCCAAAAAGAGACGAATCCAAGAAGACAAAATTACAGAACTTACCTTGACGGACGTCGTCGGTGGCGGGCTCCCTCGCCGGGGAGCTCTGCCTTGGCGGGGTGGCCGCCCTCGCCGGGCTACTCGCCCTTGGCGGGGTACTCGCCCTTGGCGGAGTACCCGCCCTTGGCGGAGTGCTCTCCCTTGCCGGAGAGTTCGCCCTTGGCGGGGACGGCGGGGCCTGCGGCTCCTCGGGAGCGACCTCCGGATGCTCCTGTGGTTGTGGCTCCACCTCTGCACAAGACAATCAAGACAAGACAAAAACATCAAGATATTAGCACAAGACAAAATCCTCAAGCGTGCCCGGCGAGCGGAAGTATGGAACCCAGACTTACGCTGGGGGCTGCGCTGAGGGCTGCTCCTCGGAGCAGCGCTCGGATCCGGCAGGCTCGTCTCCGGCGCGTCCCCAGTCGCCGCGACGGGCGAGTCGTCCGCGACCTCGACGACGGGAACCTTGGCCTTCTTCGCCACTCGCTGAGCCAGGGTCCTGAAATCGAAGCAAGAAGCAAGATCAGAATCAACAAGAATCAAGACAAAGTTAAAGAAGATACAAAGCCTCGAGCTCTTACTCCTGTTCCTCGTCGTCGTCGTCGTCGCTCAGGGCGGAGAAGTCGAACGCTACCGGAGGCGCGTCCGCGCGAGGAGCAGGAGGCGAAGACTCCCTCGGGCGCTTGGCGGTCCCCGGGGCTGGGGGCTGCGAGGACCCGGCCCCCGTGGACGCCGAGGCCCGGGAGCGAGCGGAACAGCTGCTCCACCCTGTGAAGACCCTCCTCCGCTTGGCGCTGCCGTGCGGGGCGCCTCCGCCGTGGCCTGTGTGCGGGTCGCCCCCGCCGTGGCCTGTGTGCGGGTCGCCCCCGCCGTGGTTGGTGCGCCGGGCGCCCCCGTCGCAGCTTGACTCCCCCGGGTAGCTCGCGCCGCCCGGCGAGTTGGTTGCTGTCGGGGCACCTGCGCCCTCGTCCCCGTCGTCGCCTTGCGGAGACGCTTCAACGGAGATCGCCTGGGGCTTGCCCGGGGCGGGGTGGTCTCCGATGATGAGGAGAGGTCGTCGGCGTAGAGCCCCAGAGACCCGTCGGAGTCCTTGTCGGCCCCGACGTCCTCCTCCTCCTCCTCCCCGGCAGGCTTGCTGGACCCAGCGCCTTGCCCTGCGGCCGTTCTCCCTCCAGCGCCTCCGCCCCCTCCGGCGCCTCCGCTCCCCGCGGCGCCTCTGTTTCCTCCGGCGGCGCTGCCTCTCGCCGCGGCCTCGGTCAGGATTCCGGGGATCCCGGAGTGCCTCAAAGAGGGGACCTCGGCAAGCTCGTCGGGAGGAAGCTGCAGTAGCCTGCGGATCTCCGCCTCCTCTGCTTGGCAGGACGCATCCGCAGCCTCTGCCTCGTCGGGCGTAAAGCCAAACTCTCCTGCCGTTGCGGCTGCAGCGGCCTCTTCAACCCGAGAAGCTATATAAGCTATCTCCTGGTCGGTGGTGTCCCGTGTGAGCCCCTTGATCTCGTCCTTGTTCTTTGCCACCTCCACCAGGTTGTCGAAGAAGCTCATGATGACGTCTGGCTTGGGCGGAATCCACGTGCGGTCGATGCCATGCGAGTTACACGCGGGCATCATAGCGCGAAGGGAATCCCGGGCCGTGCTGTTGCAGAGGGGCACCACTCCCCGGGGAGCTCTGAACCACTCTGGGTGGGCCGGGTCGTGCTTAAATAGTTCCCGGACCATCCCCTTCAGCTCCAGCGATGTGAAGTTGAAGTTTAGCCCGGGGCGCAGCCTCATTATGTCCGCCGCGTTGCCGTACTCCCATGCCGGCCTCTTCCTATCCTGTAGAGGGGCAATGCGGCGGCGGAGGAAATCTGTGCCTACTTCTCCGACGGACAACTTTGCTACCCGGAGACGAAGAATTCTGATGAGGGCGACGTTGAGCTTGACGTCGTCCGAATCCAACTCACTCCAGTCCCTGCCGCGCACGATGGCTGTTGTGCGCATCGCGGTGAAAGGTTGCGGCTCGTCCTCGACTATCCAGCACCAGTCTGCACGCCACTCCTCCCACTTGCCACGGAGCTCCCCCGGCAAGTAGGACTCCTTCTTGTTCAGGCGGAAGACCCAAGAAATCCCCCTGGAGAGGGGAGCGCCGGCTTCTACTCTAGGGGTGAAGAAGTGCCTAAACAGCGCTACGTTCGGATAGATCCCAATATAGTTTTCGCACAGATGTGCGAAAACCGCCATCGTGAGGATGGCGTTGGGAGTGAAGTCAAGAAGGTGGAGGCCGTAGGTGTGCATGATATCGCAGAAGAAATCGGAAAAAGGGGGACAAAGGCCGCAATGAAAGAAAGCTGCGAAGAAGAAGTACCCACCGGGATAATTGTCCTTGGCGGCGGCGGGATAGGCTCTGGTCCGAGGGTGCGCCTTGGTCTCCTTGGCCCAGAACAAGTAGTACTTATTCCAGAGCTCCCGCGCGCTGAGCCTCGGCGAGAAGACGACGTTCCACTTCCGCAGCAGAGTAAGCCTCGCCGCCTGCTCGGATTTCTCCTTCTTGGTCTTCTCCGCCTTAGCCTTCTCGGTCTTCGGGGCCATGGCGGAGGCGGCGAGGGAAGGGGGACGAAGAGTCCGGCGGCGCCGCAGATGCGGAAAACGGCGGAGGAGATGTGGAGGCGGAGCGCAAAGGGAATCTTTGGAGATGGAAGAAGAAGCAATGAAGGCGTAGGAGGGGAACCGCTCCTGCTTCCTCTACTTTTATGGGGAAGTGGGGGACGTTTCGCTCTTTCTATTAAAAGAACGTGGCCACGTCCCATCCCACGACGCCGCAATCGACGCGTGCCGTTGCGGAGGGACGCGGCGGATGCGGAAGTGGATTCGGCGTGCCGTGGGCCGCGCGTGCCCGTGCACTGTTTTGGGTCTGGCCCAACAGCGCTCGGCACCGTGTGTGGCCCAGGCCCGGGGGCTCCTGTCGGTGTAATATGGTGGGGGTACCTCAGTACCCCAACTTGTGCACGGGCAGTAGCAGCTTCCCACGGCAGGGCCTACCACGCGCTTGCCGGAAACTTTCCTGCTCCATATAAAACCATTCAAAAACAAAGTATACAAGGCAGAAGATCAAGACCCCGGCAAGTGGAGCTTGCCGGGAAGGCCGTCCCAGGCTCAAGATTACCTCACTAGCACAAGACCCTGGCAAGAGGAGCTTGCCAGGAAGGCCAGAAGATTACATTACAGAAGACATGCCTCGGCGCAACATGCGCCCCGGCAGGGCCCGGGGAGCGACAAGCTTCAGAGCCCGGCAAGCTCCCGGGCCCGGCAAGATCAAGACCCCGGCAAGGTGCTTGCCGGGGAGAGTTGCGCTGTGTGCCCGCGCTCCAGCTCATCAAACCACGCGTCGCCCTGGGGCCACTCCAGGGACGCGTGGCAGATGGCTGTGCAGCCTGGGGGACACGGTGGCACTCCACGGTGGTGAAGCCATCGCCGTGGCAATCGGAGAAGCAAGGGCGGGCGCTTTTGGGGTCGACGGCGACGGGCATTAAATGCTCTTGTCCCCCACTGTCAAAGTAGGTAGCGACCACTGTTCATGCACTATTGCTCCACTATTCCCGCACTGTTACAACTACCACCACTTTTACATTTTTACCCTTTCTCCTACGTTGACACATGTCGGTGACCCCTTGCACTATAAAAGGAGGCCCATGCACAACGTAGAAAGGGTTCGGAACCTAGATCGCTCACTCGCTCGGGGTAGCTAGTTCTTCAAGCTCCCGAGCTCCTCAACTCAATACAATCAAGCAGGAGTAGGGTTTTACGCTTCCGTCGCGGCCCGAACCTGGGTAAACTGCCCGCGTGCTCTCCACGATCTGCTCTTTGTGCTCCCTCCGCCCTCTTACCGCACAAACAAGGGGCTCCGGTCCCATAGGTGTTCGTGGTGGACGCGGCCGGAGCGGTCTCCTCCGCAGCGGGCTCGGTGGCTCCCGCCGTGTCCTCAATGACAGGGGCGTTGTTGCCGTCGCCCTGCGCGTCCTCCTCCACGACGATGGTTTCCGTCTCCATCTGTTCCGGAGGAGGAGGATCTAGAAGAAGAAGAAAAAGTAAAAGAAGTTCAAGCAAATATCCAAAAAGAGACGAATCCAAGAAGACAAAATTACAGAACTTACCTTGACGGACGTCGTCGGCGGCGGGCTCCCTCGCCGGGGAGCTCTGCCTTGGCGGGGTGGCCGCCCTCGCCGGGCTACTCGCCCTTGGCGTGGTACTCGCCCTTGGCGGAGTACCCGCCCTTGGCGGAGTGCTCTCCCTTGCCGGAGAGTTCGCCCTTGGCGGGGACGGCGGGGCCTGCGGCTCCTCGGGAGCGACCTCCGGATGCTCCTGTGGTTGTGGCTCCACCTCTGCACAAGACAATCAAGACAAGACAAAAACATCAAGATATTAGCACAAGACAAAATCCTCAAGCGTGCCCGGCGAGCGGAAGTATGGAACCCAGACTTACGCTGGGGGCTGCTCCTCGGAGCAGCGCTCGGATCCGGCAGGCTCGTCTCCGGCGCGTCCCCAGTCGCCGCGATGGGCGAGTCGTCCGTGACCTCGACGACGGGAACCTTGGCCTTCTTCGCCACTCGCTGAGCCAGGGTCTTGAAATCGAAGCAAGAAGCAAGATCAGAATCAACAAGAATCAAGACAAAGTTAAGAAGATACAAAGCCTCGAGCCCTTACTCCTGCTCCTCGTCGTCGTCGTCGTCGCTCAGGGCGGAGAAGTCGAACGCTACCGGAGGCGCGTCCGCGTGAGGAGCAGGAGGCGAAGACTCCCTCGGGCGCTTGGCGGTCCCCGGGGCTGGGGGCTGCGAGGACCCGGCCCCCGTGGACGCCGAGGCCCGGGGAGCGGGCGGAACAGCTGTTTCACCCTGTGAAGACCCTCCTCCGCTTGGCGCTGCCGTGCGGGGCGCCTCCGCCGTGGCCTGTGTGCGGGTCGCCCCCGCCGTGGCCTGTGTGCGGGTCGCCCCCGCCGTGGTTGGTGCGCCGGGCGCCCCCGTCGCAGCTTGACTCCCCCGGGTAGCTCGCGCCGCCCGGCGAGTTGGTTGCTGTCGGGGCGCCTGCGCCCTCGTCCCCGTCGTCGCCTTGCGGAGACGCTTCAACGGAGATCGCCTGGGGCTTGCCCGGGGCGGGGAGGTCTCCGATGATGAGCAGAGGTCGTCGGCGTAGAGCCCCAGAGACCCGTCGGAGTCCTCGTCGGCCCCGACGTCCTCCTCCTCCTCCTCCTCCCCGGCAGGCTTGCTGGACCCAGCGCCTTGCCCTGCGGCCGTTCTCCCTCCAGCGCCTCCGCCCCCTCCGGCGCCTCCGCTCCCTGCGGCGCCTCTGTTTCCTCCGGCGGCGCTGCCTCTCGCCGCGGCCTCGGTCAGGATTCCGGGGATCCCGGAGTGCCTCAAAGAGGGGACCCCGGCAAGCTCGTCGGGAGGAAGCTGCAGTAGCCTGCGGATCTCCGCCTCCTCTGCTTGGCAGGACGCATCCGCAGCCTCTGCCTCGTCGGGCGTAAAGCCAAACTCTCCTGCCGCTGCGGCTGCAGCGGCCTCTTCAACCCGAGAAGCTATATAAGCTATCTCCTGGTCGGTGGTGTCCCGTGTGAGCCCCTTGATCTCGTCCTTGTTCTTCGCCACCTCCACCAGGTTGTCGAAGATGCTCATGATGACGTCTGGCTTGGGCGGAATCCACGTGCGGTCGATGCCATGCGAGTCACACGCGGGCATCATAGCGCGAAGGGAATCCCGGGCCGTGCTGTTGCAGAGGGGCACCACTCCCCGGGGAGCTCTGAACCACTCTGGGTGGGCCGGGTCGTGCTTAAATAGTTCCCGGACCATCCCCTTCAGCTCCAGCGATGTGAAGTTGAAGTTTAGCCCGGGGCGCAGCCTCATTATGTCCGCTGCGTTGCCGTACTCCCATGCCGGCCTCTTCCTATCCTGTAGAGGGGAAATGCGGCGGCGGAGGAAATCTGTGCCTACTTCTCCGACGGACAACTTTGCTACCCGGAGACGAAGAATTCTGATGAGGACGACGTTGAGCTTGACGTCGTCCGAATCCAACTCACTCCAGTCCCTGCCGCGCACGATGGCTGTTGTGCGCGGCGCGGTGAAAGGTTGCGGCTCGTCCTCGACTATCCAGCACCAGTCTGCACGCCACTCCTCCCACTTGCCGCGGAGCTCCCCCGGCAAGTAGGACTCCTTGTTCAGGCGGAAGACCCAAGAAATCCCCCCGGAGAGGGGAGCGCCGGCTTCTACTCTAGGGGTGAAGAAGTGCCTAAACAGCGCTACGTTCGGATAGATCCCAATATAGTTTTCGCACAGATGTGCGAAAACCGCCATCGTGAGGATGGCGTTGGGAGTGAAGTCGAGAAGGTGGAGGCCGTAGGTGTGCATGATATCGCAGAAGAAATCGGAAAAAGGGGGACAAAGGCCGCAATGAAAGAAAGCTGCGAAGAAGAAGTACCCGCCGGGATAATTGTCCTTGGCGGCGGCGGGATAGGCTCTGGTCCGAGGGTGCGCCTTGGTCTCCTTGGCCCAGAACAAGTAGTACTTATTCCAGAGCTCCCGCGCACTGAGCCTCGGCGAGAAGACGACGTTCCGCTTCCGCAGCAGAGTAAGCCTCGCCGCCTGCTCGGATTTCTCCTTCTTGGTCTTCTCCGCCTTCGCCTTCTCGGTCTTCGGGGCCATGGCGGAGGCGGCGAGGGAAGGGGGACGAAGAGTCCGGCGGCGCCGCAGATGCGGAAAACGGCGGAGGAGATGTGGAGGCGGAGCGCAAAGGGAATCTTTGGAGATGGAAGAAGAAGCAATGAAGGCGTAGGAGGGGAACCGCTCCTGCTTCCTCTACTTTTATGGGGAAGTGGGGGACGTTTCGCTCTTTCCATTAAAAGAACGTGGCCACGTCCCATCCCACGACGCCGCAATCGACGCGTGCCGTTGCGGAGGGACGCGGCGGATGCGGAAGTGGATTCGGCGTGCCGTGGGCCGCGCGTGCCCGTGCACTGTTTTGGGCCTGGCCCAACAGCGCTCGGCACCGTGTGTGGCCCAGGCCCGGGGGCTCCTGTCGGTGTACTAAGGTGGGGGTACCTCAGTACCCCAACTTGTGCACGGGCAGTAGCAGCTTCCCGCGGCAGGGCCTACCACGCGCTTGCCGGAGACTTTCCTGCTCCATATAAAACCATTCAAAAACAAAGTATACAAGGCAGAAGATCAAGACCCCGGCAAGTGGAGCTTGCCGGGAAGGCCGTCCCAGGCTCAAGATTACCTCACTAGCACAAGACCCTGGCAAGAGGAGCTTGCCAGGAAGGCCAGAAGATTACATTACAGAAGACATGCCTCGGCGCAACATGCGCCCCGGCAGGGCCCGGGGAGCGACAAGCTTCAGAGCCCGGCAAGCTCCCGGGCCCGGCAAGATCAAGACCCCGGCAAGGTGCTTGCCGGTGAGAGTTGCGTTGTGTGCCCGCGCTCCAGCTCATCGAACCACGCGTCGCCCTGGGGCCACTCCAGGGACGCGTGGCGGATGGCTGTGCAGCCTGGGGGACACGGTGGCACTCCACGGTGGTGAAGCCATCGCCGTGGCAATCGGAGACGCAAGGGCGGGCGCTTTTGGGGTCGACGGCGATGGGCATTAAATGCTCTTGTCCCCCACTGTCAAAGTAGGTAGCGACCACTGTTCATGCACTGTTGCTCCACTATTCCCGCACTGTTACAACTACCACCACTTTTACATTTTTACCCTTTCTCCTACGTTGACACCTGTCGGTGACCCCTTGCACTATAAAAGGAGGCCCATGCACAACGTAGAAAGGGTTCGGAACCTAGATCGCTCACTCGCTCGGGGTAGCTAGTTCTTCAAGCTCACGAGCTCCTCAACTCAATACAATCAAGCAGGAGTAGGGTTTTACGCGTCCGTCGCGGCCCGAACCTGGGTAAACTGCCCGCGTGCTCTCCACGATCTGCTCTTTGTGCTCCCTCCGCCCTCTTACCGCACAAACAAGGGGCTCCGGTCCCATAGGTGTTCGTGGTGGACAGTCTCCCCCGACACCACGTGATGATCGGGTGTGATAAGCTCTACGTTCAAATACAACGGGTGTAAGCCAGTTTTGCACATGCAGAATACTCGGGTTAAACTTGACGAGCCTAGCATATGCAGATATGGCCTCGGAACACTGGAGACCGAAAGGTCGAGCGTGAATCATATAGTAGATATGATCAACATAAGATGTTCACCATTGAAAACTACTCCATCTCACGTGATGATCGGACATGGTTTAGTTGATTTGGATCACGTGATCATTTAGATGACTAGAGGGATGTCTATCTAAGTGGGAGTTCTTAAGTAATATGATTAAATTGATCTTTAATTTATCATGAACTTAGTCCTGGTAGTATTAGCATATCTATGTTGTAGATCAATAGCTCACGATGTTGCTCCCCGTTAATTTTTTATATGTTCCTAGAGAAAACTAAGTTGAAAGATGTTAGTAGCAATGATGCGGACTAGGTCCATGATCTGAGGATTATCCTCATTGTTGCACAGAAGAATTATGTCCTTGATGCACCGCTAGGTGACAGACCTATTGCAGGAGCAGATGTAGACGTTATGAACGTTTTGACAAAAGCTCGGTATGATGACTACTTGATAGTTTAAGTGCACCATGCTTTACGGCTTAGAACCGGGACTTCAAAAACGTTTTGAACGCCACGGAGCATATAAGATGTTCCAAGAGTTGAAATTAGTATTTCATACTCATGCCCGTGTCGAGAGGTATAAGACCTCTGACAGTACTTTGCCTACAAGATGGAGGAGAATAGCTCAACCAGTGAGCATGTGCTCAGATTGTCTGGGTACTACAATTACTTGAATCAAGTGGGAGTTAATCTTCCAGATAAGATAGTAATTGACAAAGTTCTCTAGTCACTATCACCGAGTTAGTAGAACTTCGTGATGAACTATAATATGCAAGGGATGACGAAGTTAATTCCCGATCTCTT
>LR738710.1:866536995-866573016 GCA_902687465.1 Secale cereale | reverse complement strand
AAAGTGAACAAAGGTATATTTGATATACAGATTATTGATGTGTATTTTACTAGTGTTCATAGCAACCCCTCGGTATTTGATACTGGTTCAGTTGCTAAAGAGTAGTAACTCGAAATGGGAGTTGCATAATGAACAGAAACTAGTTAAAGGATAAAGTGATGATGTGTATTGGAAGTAGTTCCAAGATTGATATGATCATCATCACACACTCCCTATACTTTCGGGATTAGTGTTGAACCTAAATAAGTGTTATTTGGTGTTTGTGTTGAGCATGAATATGATTTGATCATGTTTATTGCAATACGGTTATTCATGTAAGTTAGAGAATAATTGTTGTTCTGTTTACATGAATAAAACCTTCTATGGTCATACACCCAATGAAAATGGTTTGTTGGATCTCGATCGTGTGATACACATATTCATAATATTGAAGCCAAAAGATGCAAGGTTAATAATGATAGTGCAACTTATTTGTGGCACTGCCGTTTAGGTCATATTGGTGTAAAGCGCATGAAGAAACTCCATAGTGATGGACTTTTGGAATCACTTGATTATGAATCACTTGGTGCTTGCGAACCATGCCTCATGGACAAGATGACTAAAACTCCGTTCTCCGGAACTGTGGAGCGAGCAACAGAGTTGTTGGAAATCATACATACTGATGTATGCGGACCAATGAGTGTTGAAGCTCGTGGCGGGTATCGTTATTTTCTGACCTTCACTGATGATTTGAGCAGATATGGGTATATCTACTTAATGAAGCACAAGTCTGAAATATTTGAAAAGTTCAAAGAATTTCAGAGTGAAGTAGAGAATCATCGTAACAAGAAAATAAAGTTTCTACGATCTAATCGTGGAGGAGAATATTTGAGTTACGAGTTTGGTCTTCATTTGAAACAATGTGGAATAGTTTCACAACTCACGCCACCCGGAACACCACAGCGTAATGGTGTGTCCGAACGTCATAACCGTACTTTATTAGATATGGTGCGATCGATGATGTCTCTTACCGATCTACAACTATCGCTTTTGGGGTTATGCATTAGAGACAGCTACATTCACGTTAAATAGGGCACCATCTAAATCCGTGGAGATGACATCGTATGAACTGTGGTTTGACGAGAAACCTAAGCTGTCATTTCTCTAAGTTTGGGACTGCGATGCTTATGTGAAAAAGTTTCAACATGATAAGCTCGAACCCAAATCGGAGAAGTAAATCTTCATAGGATACCCAAAAGAAACTGTTGGGTACACCTTCTATCACAGATCCGAAGGCAAGATCTTTGTTGCTAAGAGTGGATCCTTTCTAGAGAAGGAGTTTCTCTCGAAAGAAGTGAGTGGGAGGAAAGTAGAACTTGATGCGGTAATTGTACCTTCTCCCGAATTGGAAAGTGGAACATCACAGAAACTAGTTCCAGTGATTCCTACACCAATTAGTGAGGAAGCTAATGATGATGATCATGAAACTTCAGATCAAGTTTCTGCTGAACTTCGTAGATCAACCAGAGTTCGTTCAGCACCAGAGTGGTACGAAAACCCGGTTCTGGAAGTCATGTTACTGGACCATGATGAACCTACGAACTATGAGGAAGCGATGATGAGCCCAGATTCCATGAAATGGCTTGAGGCCATGAAATCTAATATAGGATCCATGTATGAGAACAAAGTATGGACTTTGGTTGACTTGCCCGATGGTCGGCAAGCCATTGAAAATAAATGGATCTTTAAGAGGAAGACTGACGCCGATGGTAATGTTACTGTCTACAAAGCTCGACTTGTTGCGAAAGGTTTTCGACAAGTTCAAGGTGTTGACTACGATGAGATTTTCTCACCCGTAGCGATGCTTAAGTCTGTCCGAATCATGTTAGCAATTGCCACATTTTATGAAATCTGGCAAATGGATAACGAAACTGCGTTCTTTAATGGATTTATTAAAGAAGAGTTGTATATGATGCAACCAGAATGTTTTGTCAATCCTAAATGTGCTAGCAAATTGTGCAAGCTCCAGCGATCCATCTATGGACTGGTGCAAGCATCTCGGAGTTGGAATATACGCTTTGATAAGTTGATCAAAGCATATAGATTTATACAGACTTGCGGTGAAGCCTGTATTTACAAGAAGTGAGTGGGAGCACTACAACCTTTCTGATAAGTATATGTGAATGACATATTGTCGATCGGAAATGATGTAAAATTTTCTGGAAAGCATAAAGGAGTGTTTGAAAGGAGTTTTTCAAAGAAAGACCTTGGTGAAGCTGCTTACAAATTGAGCATCAAGATCTATAGAGATAGATCAAGACGCTTGATAAGACTTTCGATAAGTACATACCTTGATAAGATTTTGAAGTAGTTCAAAATGTATCAGTCAAAGAAGGAGTTCTTGCCTGACTTGTAAGGTGTGAAGTTGAGTAAGACTCAAAGCCAGACCACGGCAGAAAAATATAGAGAGAATGAAAGTCATTCCCTATGCCTCAGCCATAGGTTCTATAAAGTATGCCATGCTGTGTACCAAACATTTTGTGTACCTTGCCATAAGTTTGACAAGGAGGTACAATAGTGATCCAGGAGTAGATCACTGTACAGCGGTCAAAATTATCCTTAGTAACTGGATGACTAAGGAAATGTTTCTCGATTATGGAGGTGATAAAGAGTTCGTCGTAAAGGGTTACGCTGATGCAAGCTTTGACACTAAATCCAGATGACTCTAAGTATCAAATCCAGATGACTCTAAGTATCAATCTGGATGCGTATTGAAAGTGGGAGCAATTAGCTAGAGTAGCTCCATGCAGAGCATTGTAGACATAGAAATCTGCAAAATACATACGGATCTGAATATAACAGACCCGCTGACTAAACTTCTCTCACGAAGCAAAACATGATCACACCTTAGTACTCTTTGGGTGTTAATCACATGGCGATGTGAACTAGATTGTTGACTCTAGTAAACCCTTTTGGGTATTGGTCGCATGGCGATGAGAACTATGGGTGTTAGTCACATGGTGATGTGAACTATTGGTGTTAATCACATGGTGATGTGATCTAGATTATTGACTCTAGTGCAAGTGGGAGACTGAAGGAAATATGCCCTAGAGGCAATAATAAAGTTATTATTTATTTCCTTATATCATGATAAATGTTTATTATTCATGCTAAAATTGTATTAACTGGAAACTTAGTACATGTGTGAATACATAGACAAAACAGAGTGTCCCTAGTATGCCTCTACTAGACTAGCTCATTGATCAAAGATGGTTATGTTTCCTAGCCATAGACATGAGTTGTCATTTGATCAACGGGGTCACATCATTAGGAGAATGATGTGATGGACAAGACCCATCCGT
This sequence comes from Secale cereale, assembly GCA_902687465.1. NCBI lineage: Eukaryota > Viridiplantae > Streptophyta > Magnoliopsida > Poales > Poaceae > Secale > Secale cereale. The sequence continues at coordinate 866,569,675 of LR738710.1, read as the reverse complement.
TAGCTTAGCAACTTGATCGTTTAGTTTTATTGCTATTGCTTTCTTCATGACTTATACATGTTCCTATCACTATGAGATTATGCAACTCCCGAATACCGGAGGAACACTTTGTGTGCTACCAAACGTCACAACGTAACTGGGTGATTATAAAGGTACTCTACAGGTGTCTCCAAAAGGTACTTGTTGGGTTGGCGTATTTCGAGATTAGGATTTGTCACTCCGATTGTCGGAGAGGTATCTCTGGGCCCACTCGGTAATGCACATCACTATAAGCCTTGCAAGCATTGTAGCTAATGAGTTAGTTGCGGGATGATGTATTACGGAACGAGTAAAGAGACTTGCCGGTAACGAGATTGAACTAGGTATTGAGATACCGACGATCGAATCTCGGGCTAGTAACATACCGATGACAAAGGGAACAACGTATGTTGTTATGCGGTTTGACCGATAAAGATCTTCGTAGAATATGTGGGAGCCAATATGAGCATCCAGGTTCCGCTATTGGTTATTGACCGGAGACGTGTCTCGGTCATGTCTACATAGTTCTCGAACCCGTAGGGTCCGCACGCTTAAGGTTTCGATGACAGTTTTATTATGAGTTTATGAGTTTTGATGTACCGAAGGAGTTCGGAGTCCCGGATGAGATCGGGGACATGACGAGGAGTCTCGAAATGGTCGAGACGTAAAAATCGATATATTGGACGACTATATTCGGATATCGGAAAGGTTCCGAGTGATTCGGGTATTTTCGGAGTACCGGGGAGTTACGGGAATAGAGGAGAGAGGCCAAAAGGAAGGAGGCGCGTGGCCCCCTTCTGGTCCGAATTGGACAAGGGGTGCAGCCCCCTTTTCCTTCTCCCTCTCCCCCTCTTTCCTTCTCTCCTACTCCGGAAAGGAAAGGGGAATCCTACTAGGACTTGGGAGTCCTAGTAGGACTCCCCACACTTGGCGCGCCCCTTCTAGGGCCGGCCTCTCCCTCCCTCCTTTATATACGGGGGCAGGGGGGCACCTCTAGACACAACAGTTGATCTCATGATCTCTTAGCCGTGTGCGGTGCCCCCCTCCACCACAGTTCTCCTCGATAATATTATAGCGGTGCTTAGGCGAAGCCCTGCGACGGTAGAACATCAAAATCGTCACCACGCCGTCGTGCTGACGGAACTCTTCCTCGACACTCGGCTGGATCGGAGTTCGAGGGACGTCATCAAGCTGAACGTGTGCTAGAACTCGGAGGTGCCGTAGTTTCGGTGCTTGATCGGTCGGGCCGTGAAGACGTACGACTACATCAACCGCGTTGTTCTAACGCTTCCGCTTCCGGTCTACGAGGGTACGTAGACACACTCTTCCCTCTCGTTGCTATGCATCTGGTAGATAGATCTTGCGTGATCGTAGGAAAATTTTAAAATACAGCGTTCCCCAACAGAGTAGTTAGCAAGCATAGTAGATATTGCTTCATTAGGAACTTTTCTTTTATTAGTAACAATATCTTTCATATATTTTGAATAGGGAGGTAACTTAATAGCATCAGTCAAAGGGATTTGAAGAAAAAGAGGTTTCATCCACTCACAAAACTTATTGTAATGCTCTTCTTCTTTAGATTTGAGAGACTTACCTGGAATGGGCATGGGTTTCTGTATCCATGGTTCTCTTTCCTTCCCATGTCTTCTTGCGACGAAGTCTTCTCTAGTGTACTTCTTGCGTTTGTCAGGTGCTTCTTCTTCTCGAACTTCAGGCGGATCATTCTTCTCCTTATCCTTATCTTCAGGTTCGGCACCGTCTTCAGTCTCAGCATCGGAGGTAGATATACTGTTGGGATCAACAGCTGGTTCTTCACTTGTAATAGGATCATTGGAATTGTCAGCCTCCTTGTGTTTCTTCTTCTTCTTCTTTGGAGAGCCAACAATTTCTTCTTCCTGTATTTGAGAATCTTGCTCGATTCTCCTCGGATGCCCCTCTGGATAGAGAGGATCTTGAGTGCTAGTTCCTCCTCGGGTCTTAATCCCGAAGGCCTGTAAATCATCTTGTTTGGTATTGTTAGCAAGCAAATATTTTTGCACATTAGAAATTTGTTCAAGCTGAGTTTGAACCATATGAAAATGCTTCACAAGACATTTAACATCATTAACTGTTCTACCTAGAACATCAAGCAAACTTTTGATAGCAAGGGAATTATCATGCAATTGACTTTGTATCCTCTCATTAAAATGACTTTGCTTCATAATAAAATTATCAAGCTCATCTAAACATTGCTCAGGAGGCTTACCATGAGGGATGTCACTTGCGTTGAAATCTAAAAGAGAGTGTACCTCTACCATAGGAGGGTGAGTGGTAGGCTCACACAACTTCTCAATAGGGGGTAGATTCTTCACGTCTTCAGTTTTAATACCCTTCTCTTTAATAGACTTCTTTGCTTCTTGCATATCTTCGGGGCTTAGAACAAGCATGCCCCTCTTCTTTGGTGGTGGAGGTGGTTCGGGGATGGACCAATCTTCATGGTTTTTGGCAATCCTGCCCATCAATTCTTCTGCATCGTCCGGTGTTCTTTTCCTAAAAACACAACCAGGACAACTATCCAAATAGGACCTGGATTCATCAGTTAGACCAGCATAAAATATATCGATTAATTCATTCTTAGGGACTCCATGTCCTGGTCTAGCCTATATCAGACTACAGTACCTCCCCCAAGCTTTAGGGAGGTGCTCATCCTGCAATTGTTTAAAGTTATAAATTCTTTGTAAAGCAGCATGTTGCATATGAGCAGGAAAGTACTTATCAACAAAAGAGTGAGCTAAGTCTTGAGGACTCTTAATGGAACCACATGGTAGTGCATCATACCATGTTTTAGCACCTTCCTTCAAAGAGAAAGGAAGAAGCTTAGTCACATAAAAGTTTCGTATCTTTTCATTCGTGGTAAACAAGCCACCCAACTCAGTGAGTTTGGTCAGGTGTGCAATAGCATCATCATTTTCTCTGTCATAAAAGGGGCCAGCTTCAACCATAGATATAAGTGAAAGATCAACAGAGAAATCATAATCAGGATCATTGATGCATATAGGAGATGTAGCAAATTCAGGATCAGGAACAGTCTTGTTCTTCAAGGAGTGTTTTTCAAGCAGCTTCTTAATAGCTTCAGGGTCAGAGTCGGCAAACTCTGTCAGTTCCCTGCATAAATCATCATCAAGCATAATGTAATCATCATCAAGGAGTCTCTCCTTGAGTTTACTTAAATCAGGATAATCATAAGTTCCACCAATAGGGTAGCGAGTAACAGGAATTTCAATTCCAGATTTTTTTGCAGCAGCAGCGATCTGTTTCTCAAGAGCATAACCAAGTGAACCAATATCATCAAGAGTAGTAGAAGCATCATCAAAAGTATCGGACATAGTAACAGATTCAGTAGAAGCATCATGTGGTGGTGGTGAGGCAAACTTACTCATAACAGAAGGTGAATCAAGTGTAGCACTAGTGTTCAGAATAGTACCTCTTCTTGTAGTGGATAGTAAGATCGGAACCTTGGGGTCTCCTTTCTTACCCATAGCGGATGAAGTGCAGCAGGTAGGATACTTCAAGTAGACTTGTAAATATTGCTATGCTTCCCGGCAACGGCGCCAGAAAACGGTACTTGATAACCCTCAATCGTAAGGGATCGAGATAGTCTTCGCGGGTAAGAATAACCCAATTTATAGATTCGACACACGGGGAGCCAAAGAGTATTTATAAGCTTTGACAGTTGAGTTGTCAATTCAACCGCACCTGAAATATACTTACTTGCAACAAAAGATAAGTGGTAACGGTGATATGATAGTGATGGTGGTGACAGCAAAAGTAAACAGCAAAAGTAACAACTAATAACCAGTAGGATTGAAACACTGTAGGCTAGGGAGATGGATGGTTGGGCGCTGCATGGATGAGATACATCATGAATCTAACTTGGGGCAAGGCACACAGAAAAGTAATGATCATCTAGGCAAATATCAAACATTAGGCATGTATCCCACAGGTAGTTGTACGTGCTTGCAATAAGAACTTGCACAACATCTTTTGTCCTACCATCCCGCTACGAACGGGGCCAAAAGGAACTTATGGAGATTAAGGTGCTCCTGTCAAAGAGCACCGGAACAAAGCAATAAACTCAATGGATACATGGAATCCTCAAATTATGGACCATCCCCTTTGGTGTCCCAAGCTGTCACCTTTGGGATCGCCGGTTCCGGACCATAATAGGTGCAATCAACTCATAGATAGGATCAAGAACACAAATATATTCATGCAAACACATAGGGTTCAGATCTGAAAACATGGCACTCGGGCCCAAAGTGACAAGCATTAAGAGAAACAAGTTGAAGCAAAGATGATAAACACCAAAGTAGATGATAGGCAACATGCCCCCAACAATCTGATAAACTATTACATGATCTAAGTCATCCAATCCCTACCATCCCCTTTGCCTACAGCAGGGAATTACTCACACATGGAAGGAGAAGACATGGAGGGAGGATGGAGTGGTGATGATGATGACGATGGCGACGATCTCCCCTCTTCGGAGGCCAAATCAGCCTCCAGATTAGCCCTCCCGAAGAAGAACAGAGGGTGGCGGCGGCTCCGCGACGGAAACTGGAAAAACGACTTCTTTTTTGGGGTTTCCTCGCCACGGGAATAAATAGGAGCCAAGGTAGGGCACCAGAGGGGGGAGGACCCTCCCAGGCGGCCTCCTGGCGCGGCCAGGGGTGGGACCGCGCCAGCAGGGCGCCTGGGGCCCCCCTGGCTGCCCTCTGGCCCCACTTCTGGCACAATGGCCCTTCGGGTGCGTGGATTTTCTGTGATTTTTCTTGGAATTTTCTGAGACACCTAAAAATCCATTTTCCTGCACACAATAAAACCATACAGGCAGCTCTGCTGAAAACAGCGTCAGTCCGGGTTAGTTTAGTTCAAATCATGCAAGAATGAGGGCAAAACAATAGCAAAAGTGTTTGGAAAAGTAGATACGTTTGAGACGTATCAATGGGGTCTGTGCGCTGTGCAGAGATGTTAGGCGGTCACAGACAACTGCGTGGTTGGACCGAGAAGAGAGAGAAGAAGCAACCTGGGATAGGTCTCTGGAACACTGAAACGTCCGACGCTTTACCGGCTATAGTGCCGCTATATGTTTAACGGTTAGGCTATCAAACGAACTCTGAATGCGACGAAATTTGACAGGCGGTCTGTCTACACTATAATAAGAACACACGCCAACTTTCATCCCATTCAGAGAACATTTTCCGGCCACTTATAAAATAAATATCCGGAGGTGCCGCGGGTGCGTGCGAGTGTGTCTGGACTCAGAACGGACAACAGAGAGAACTGGGGAACCCGAACGAATGCAAGTTTTGAAAACATGCTGATGAAATGCACATGATGTCATGACAAGTGCAACACGCGAGCAGATGACATGGCAACGATGATGAATAACTGGCTGACACCAGGCGCGTCGGTCTTGGGGCGCCACAACTTTCCCACGCTAACAGAGGATCTCGACCAGAGATCCTAGAGATGGCACTGGATAGAAGAGGATAAAGGAAGAGGTAAACAAAGTTGTTTCTCTGACAAATGAGTGAAACCACGAACTTGAGAGGTTGACAAATTGAAAGAAAGAATACAACCGAGATGACGAAGTTGAGAGCACTCCGGTAGAAAGGAGGAAAAAGGGACACCACGAGAATTTGAAGGTAGCCAGACATGAACGAAGAGTACACAGATCATGGTAGAATTTTAAACCGCTCCGGTTGAATAAAACTAGAGAAGGGATAAGAACGAAAGAATTTGGACAGCATTCCGACTGTCAATGGAAGGAATTGAACGTGAACTTGAGAAGATGGGGTGATCTTAGATGAAATCAATAACACACTGCCTCCAAAACAATTGAAAGAATGGCACAAGGGGTAAGAAGGGTTTAGAGAGCACTCCGGTTGAAAGAGAGGCAAAACATGAAAAGATGAGAGAACTTGAATGGAGGTCACAACACTCCTGTTAAATGGACAAGCAAAGGAAAGAACATGATCTCGATAAAACGAGATGATGGTTTGGAGAGAGCAACATCACAATACCTCCGGAATGAAAGAATATAAGCTAGATCGTTGGAAAGAAAAGATCGGAGAAGAAAATGACAGCTTCTCCCATGAATGAATTTGAAAATTATCCTTACGAAGAAGGGTTGAATGGGGTTGATGGAAAATCAACAATGAAACGAATAAGCTTGATGTGGGCTTATGGAAAACATCTAAAAACTTGAAGTGAAATTCTGCCACTAACGGAAACACTCGATTTGATTGAGAGCACCAAAGAGATGAAAAAAATGTATTTCACCAAGAGGATAAATGAAGAATTTGGGTCATTAATAAGCACCATAAATAGCAACAATCCTTAGGAAAAGCTTTTAGGTGAAATACAACCCAAGATTACTCCAACGAATAAATTGAAGGGTTGGAAAGATCTCCTCAAGAAAGAGAAATGATTGTTTTAAATATCTCATTCTTGATAACTTGTGAATCATGAAACATTACTAGTGCAGAACCGGGCAATAGCACCGGTTCGTAAGGCCCTTTAGTGCCGGTTCCATAACCGGCACTAAAGTGTGGGCACTAAAGGTCCCCCCCCCCTTTAGTACCGATTCAGCACGAACCGGTGCTAAAGGGCAACCACGTGGCATGAGCCAGCTCCGGGGGCCGGAAGCCCTTTAGTACCGGTTTGGGGGGTTTTTGGTTTCATGATTTCTTTTTCATTTAATTTTGTGTTTTCCATTTAATTCTTTTTCGTTTGCTGGTATTTTACGATACTACAAAGGCCCACAGGGCAGAAGACTTGCAATAGGCCCACAAAGGCCTACTTAGAGAGGAGCTCGACACGGTAGCCACGGCGGGGCTTATAAACCGGTGCAAACTCCTCTCAACTAGCGAGGTGGGACTAAATATTGTGCACTGCGGGTGGCAGCGCACCCCTTTAGTACCGGTTGGTGGCTCCAACCGGTACTAAAGGGGGGGTCTTTAGTACCGGTTGGAGCCACCAACCGGTACTAAAGGCCACCACCTCTTTAGTACCGGTTCGTGGCACGAACCGGTACTAAAGGTTCGCCACGAGCCGGTACTAATGAGAGCGGCCCGGCTAGCAGTTGGAACTGACACTAATGTACACATTAGTGCCGGCTCAAATTCAAACCAGCACTAATGTGCTTCACGTTTGACCCTTTTTCTACTAGTGCATGAAAGAAACTGTCAAGAATGACATGACACCATCTCAGAAGATAAGGGAGAAAGAATTGCACTTCGTAATGCCAGAAGAAGAATACTCGAGCTCCAACAAGAATCTTGATGAAGACTTCGAGGATGAATTAAATCATGATGAACCACCATGAAGAACTCCGGTAATAAAAGGATGAGAAGTGAAAGATGAAAAGAATAAGATTCAAGGCATGCGATGATTCAGATAGAGCTTTGAAATGATATAATTGAAATAATTGGAGCTCCGGACAACAAGATGAACAACTTAGAACCGAGAATATGATATGATGAACAAGCTCCGGAAAAAGAGATTAATCACTTCGGGGAAATAAGAATAAGATTTATTGTATGCTTGTCCTTCACCAAATTAAATTGATGGCAATCAACGGATTTGGCATACTACTTATTCTTGTTGCAAAGAATTAAAGAGAGGTCTCGCACAAACTTGAGAAAAATCATGAACGACTCATCGGTGGGATTATGAAAAGAACAAATGAATTGATACGATAACAACGGAAGAGTAATCTTGAATGAACCACCGTAAGAATATGGAGACGAACGAAGAGGCATCAATTAAGAATAGTTGGAGGACGAAGTTGAAAACTGAGAACGAAGAAAACTTCTGAAATGATGTCCTTCGGAGGATCACAATGTGAAGAATTCATGAAATGCTTCGGATGGGTATGAAAAGAATTAGAGGAAAAACTCTTCTTCGGTCTTCAATGTTGAGAATGAAGACGAGAAATGCCATGAAGAATTTCGAGATACTCCGGACGAATGATAAGAGGAAGGTGGAGCTAAAGATGAAAATGATTGGAAACAATCTTGGAGAAGGCATGTGACTGATGGAAATCATTCTTACGTCACACTTTGAAAAGAATTTGAGAATAACTCCAGAAAAGAAATTAGAAGAGTCAGGTAAGATCCTGGGAAATACCTGTGGGTTAGGGCCCACTCAAAAGAAATCACCGTTGAAAAAGATTGCTTAAGAGATATTGCACCGGTTGAATTAAATGGCTTGAATAAGATGACAATCCTCAAAATAGCTTGAATGGATTAAGAATTGAAACACAAATCTTCTGAAATACCTTGTAGACTCCGGATAAGAATTAGAGAGAGTTGAATAATCAAGAGAGACTTCGGATAAGAAATTTCAACATGGGAAAACATGTGAACAAAAAGGAAGAGATATGATCATGACCGAAGCTTGAATTTAGTCCACCGAAGAAGAAACGAGAACGGAGAATGATAAACTTGAAGTTCCTGAGCATCTTCCTGAGAAATCACCGGATAATGAAATTGAACGAAAAGAATGAAGAAACGTCACATTAATAAAATGGATATTTCATTTTAGAATTTCTGACTCCGAGAATAAGAAGGAAGGGAGGGCGGGGAAAACAAAGACAATTTGGGATGAATGAAACAGACACCGTTGAGAAAAAATTAAAATAAGAATTGATCTTGCACATATTGAAAAGGATGGGGTTAGCTTGAAGAGAAGCACACCGTTTGAAAGACTTTAACATAGCAATCTCGATGATCAAGAAGGATTAGCATTCCCATATAAATATGAGAACATCGATTAGGAAAGGTATGGAATCAACATTTGACATCGAAGCAACTCGAATACCAGAATAAAAACAAAAACAAAGGATAGATATGTTGCAACATAATCTTCACAATATCATTCGAACAGAGAATTGAACAAATGAATTCCATAAGCTTAATGGTACATCAACTTGTCGAGATGCCACTTGTTAAACAAAATGATAAAATAAAACAACAAGGTACAGATGGAACAAATACATAATAGAGGTTTCATCCCACATGTTCGTGCTGAATATCCATGGCACGTGTTACAAAGGGTGTTGCAATCCCCGGATCAGTATAGCCAAGGATCCTTTAAGATGCAACTCCCAATTGGAACATCGCCCATGAAACCTCTTCACTCGATGTTGAACCCCAAACCTCATACCATGCACCCGTTGGAAGATTGCCTACGAGCTACTTGAAACCCACCTATTAATTCTCGAAGCTTTCCGGTTATGCAATCTGGTGTTGGGGATACAGGGGAAGCACCGCGCACTCAACTCTAAACCTACATCTAGCTGTATCCATCCGTCAACACATAACTAGTCATCTTCAGAAACTGTTTACCTCGGACCTTCGAAACGCATCCGCTATACTAGCTGTGGCAATACTCCCGAACTATCCCGCCAGTACTGGGTGACGTCGGGGCTATCTCACCACTAACCGCATAGAAGAGTTTTCAATGTCGACCGACTCTGGTATTCTAGAACCGCTACGATACATTTGTGACGACAACACCTCGGAGCTCCACTCCCCGGGACACTGCCACAACCCCTAAATGACAGGAGGCATCGAGAACAATGTTCTTGTCACAAAGATATCGGAACAATCCAAACAATACCCGCGTGATCCTAAAAAAAATTGGTGAAATTTTGAGAATACTGAAGATAAAATAACGTCAGGAGTCCTCACCAGAGCGACGAAAGGGATGAGGAGTAAAAAGAAATCCAACTCTCCGATATATAAGACTCAAAAAAATATGTGTGTGTGCCTAGACTCAACCATCAACGGTTCGATCAATCAGGGGGCTCCTAGGTCGGAGAAGGCTCTGATACCAACTTGTAATGCCCAGTATGCGAGTATGTCTCCCACGTGTCGAGGCACGACTTAAAGACATAAGCGCATACTAGAATGATCTCTAGTATGGTATCTTTGCACATCTCATGTAAAATTTAGGGATGAAATAGAAAAGATAGTTGGCTTACACTCGCCACATCACACAATGAATACAATAGCATACATCAACCAATAACATAGGGTCCGACTACGGACGAAAATCCAAATGCGAAAGATACCATAAACACAAGGCCTGATCGCCCCTAGTAGGAACCACTACTGATCGTCGAAAACGTCACATACATACGGCCAAGCTCTTCATCGAACTCCCAGTGAAGTTCTTGTCCATCTCCTTCGTTGTACTCAGTTGTACCTGCATCTGGTGTGTGTTGAATCTGTGAGCCACAGAGGACTCAGCAATCCCGTTCCCGGGTATCAAAACTAACAAAGCCTTTAGGTGAGGAAAGGCTATAAAAGTGTCTGCAGCAAGCACTATGCATCTAGCTTACGAGTTCAGAGCGAGAAGAGAACAAGTGCCAACGGTCGCCAAGTTGATCAAGAAGTGATCCTAGCTACTCATGGTCAAACATAACCCCACCGTGTTCACTTCCCGAAGCCCTTCGGAAAGAGACCATCACGGTTACTCACGCAGGTAGTGTATTCTTATGGATATAGTGTCAAGTTATCTACAACCGGATATTAACAAATTCCCATCTGCCACATAACCGTGGGCACGGCTTTCGAAAGATCAAAACCCTGCAGGGGTGTCCCAACTTAGCCCATCACAAGCTCATGATTTGCAGAGTCGCAACTCCAAAGTGGGAAGACCCGAGTATTCTTGGAATCCCGTGCTCAAGATATTTCGACAAAGGTAAAACTAATCCAGCAAGACCTCCCGGCGTGCCGACACCCTGATAGTAGACGCACGTATCTCGTCTCAGGCCACGACCGGATGGGCGATGCTACAGGTAAAACCAGCCCTCGGGTTTCCCCAAGGTGGCCCCGGAGGACCCCCAGTTTGTACCAACACTCATGAAGAGCACTGGCCCGGGTTGTTGATTAATAAATCCTCGGGTTAATTACTCCCTCGGCAAGTTTTAGTTGTTAGGCAAATGTAGAACCAAAGTTGGGTCTTGCTGGAAAAGCTTTAAGCAGTGCGAATTATTAAGGGGGCCCCATAAACACCAACCGTGTTTGGAACGCAAAATCAAGGAACATAACACCAGTTTATCGGTTCCTAAGGTGGCATGAGTGGAACAAAACACCGAGCAAAAGGCCAAGCCTTCCACCCATTGCCAAGTATATAGGTGTGTTAATATATTTAAGAGATATTGTGATATTCCAACAACAAGTTCCAACATGGAGCAATCTTCATCTTCACCTGCAACTAACAATGCTATAAGAGGGGCTGAGCAAGCGGGTAACATAGCCAAACAATGGTTTGCTGGGAAGGTGTCAAAGGTTATATGTTTCATGGCAACAATAGGAGGCTGCCAAACAGGAATATGCATCGAGGCATATCTAAAGAGCGAGACAACTAGCATAGGCAAAGATAGAGGTGATGTCGGGGAATGGTCATCTTGCCTGGGATTCCGCAAGGAAGAAGAATGAGTCCAGCAGTAGTTGAACAAAACCTCACAACTCCGGAGCAAAACCAAAGCCAACGAGGGAAGCAAACAACATGGTAAACACACATATCATAACCATGGCATGATGCACAAACAAGTATGATGCATGTCCGGTTTAAATATGTATGGCATGGCAAGGTGCTCAAGCAATACTACAAGTTAAGTGGAGCTCAATATGCAACGAGTTGCATATTGACGAAACACCGCATTTTATTTATTTAGTTGACTCTCATTTATTTACAAGACAAGATTAAATGTTTGTTAACATGTCAAGAGGTGAAACAAAAGTAAACTACCTATTTAGGCAAGTTTAAATGAGGCGGGAAATAACAACAACAATTCCGGAAGATCCCCACATGTCATATTTGGAATTTGGTACTGTTCTGCCTATTACTTCATTTTAAAGTTATTAAACAGCAAAAGTAAATGCATCATGTTATTCTACACATTTTTCCACCCCATTTACATATAAAGTTTATTAAATTTGGAGCTACGGTTATTTAGTTATGAATTAAACATATCATATTCAGTGATCTAAAAGTTTATGTAGGATTTTATGACTAACCATGTGAATGACCAATTCCTGTCAACTCTCTAAATATATATAAGTGAAGCAAGAGAGTTTTAATTCTTTCTACAAAAGTTATGATCATGCTCTAACAATTATAAGTGAAGCAAAAGAGCATTCTACAAATGGCGGTTTTCTATGTGAAGAGAAACAGGCAATCCAAACTTCAAATGATTTAAGTGAAGCACATGAAGCATTCTATAAAGCCATACTCAAAAGATATAAGTGAAGTGCAAAGAGCATTCTATAAATCAACCAAGGACTATCTCATACCAGCATGGTGCATTTATTAAAAGAAAAAGAAAAAGCACACGACGCTCCAAGAGTTTACGCATATCATGTGAATGAAACGAATCTGAAAAAATACCGATACTTGTTGAAGAAAGATGGGATGCCTTCCGGGGCATCCCCAAGCTTAGACGCTTGAGTCTCCTTGAATATTTACTTGGGTGCCTTGGGCATCCCCAAGCTTGAGCTCTTGCCTCTCCTCCTTCTTCTCACATCGAGACCTCCTCGATCCTCGAACACTTCATCCACACAAAACTTAACTGAATTTTTAGTGGCGGGGTTAGTGCATATGATCAACGAAATCTCATCATGTACTGCCCTAACATTATTGTATAATTATGAACAAACAATACCCACTGTATGCTATCACAATTCTATGGCCCCAAGTCAAGGAGGCCTCAACAAGAATTTAAACATATGCAAATAATGAAGTTATAACAGCAATCTGTGAAAACGGGATAGTCTGTAGTAATCTGAACATTAACCATATTTATGTAACCCTAAAAATTCTGGCAAAATTAGGAAAAATGAAAAATTTGTATAGCAAGACTTTTCAAAATGTTTCAGATCCTTTAGACGTTCTAGTAAAAAATGTAAAATCGCGCACTACAGCCAAAGTTTCTGTTTTTGCACCGCACAAACCAACAAACAGTTTAATCATCCTAAAGGAAACTCTTGGCACATTATTTTTATAATACAATGGAATTGTACAAGGGGATAATTATTTTTTATGAAAAGTTTCTGTAATTCAAGATTTGCCAAGTTTCCATGGGCATGAACAAAGTTCAAGGAGCTCCCGCATTTCAACGGTGCTCGTCCTTCTTACTTTCACTTTTCTTTTTGAAAAAGATTTAGGTTCCCCTCTTTATTTTTTTGTTTTTAAACTTTATAAAAGCACACAACAGAAATAAATGACTCTCTAAACTTCCGGGTTGTCTCCCTGGCAGCGCTTTCTTTAAAGCCATTAAGCTAGGCATATAGTGCTCAAGTAATGGATCCACCCGGATCCCAAGGTATATCAAAGCCAATTTTAATTAGCAATGATTTGGCATTTAGTAGTGAGCACAAAGTGATATATGTCATGCAACAACGAAGTCTAACTCTCTTCCTATGCATCGGCATGTCATACGAGAACAATCCATGCACATCAAGTAAAGGCCAATGCATAGTATAAGCGGTTTCTTGCAATTTTATCGTGTTCGAAACATAGAGAGGCGGAGATGTAGTTCCTCTCTCATAATAATTGCAAGTAGGAGCAGCAAACACATGCATATTATTTTCATCAAAAACATCATGTGTAGTAGTAGAATGCAACCCATCAATATAATCCTTAATAAGTGCAAACTTCTCTGGTATGGTGTAGTTGGGCGAATTCAAAAAGATAATAGGACTATCATGTGTGGGTGCAATAGCAACCATCTCATGTTTAACATAAGGAACTATAGAAAGTTCATCTCCATGAGCATAATTCATATTGGCATCTTGGCCACAAGCATAGCAAGCATCATAAAAAGGGATATTTCAAAAGAATCAACGGGATCATAGCAATCATCCTTCGGTAAGCACGAAGGGAAATTAAACAATGTATGAGTTGAAGAGTTACTCTCATTAGAAGGTGGGCACGGGTAGCTAATCCGCTCTTCCTCCTTTTGTTCTTTGCTCTCCTCCTCATCTTTTTCATCCAATGAGCTCACAATGTCATTGATTTCTTCTTCCTAGACACCTGCAAAATATTAGTCTCTTCTTGGACAGCGGAGACATTCTCAATAAACGCATCAATATCGGAATTATATCCATAATTCAAATAGTAATATTTCAATATAGCAAGATTTTCAGGCCTAGAAACATCATCATCAAAAGCATCATTCTTTTTAAACAGAGATTCAATTTCATAAGCACCCTTAAAAGCAACGAATTCTTCTATTTGTTCCACATCATAATAATCATATATATACCATTAGCATAAGAAGCTAAGGTTTCATTATCATTAAATTTGCATGAAAATGGAAGGTGTGGAGCCTTCATCCTAGAGTAACAAGTATAATCATATCTCAAGCATAGTTGTCGAGCATACCAATGCAACATATGAATTTGATCCCATAACAGTTTCCCTTTTTGTGTCAAGCGATAATCCCTAAAGTATTCACGTTGATCCAGCGTTACTCCCATTACATAGTTAAATGGGGTTTTCTAAGGATTATCAAAGTAGTACATAATATCTTTGACATAATGAGCATCGAGGGTTTTAGGAGGTTCCCCATCTCCATGAGTAGCAAGTACACCTAAGTTTTTTGGTATTTCGTGTTCCTTATCCATAATTAAAGATAGAGAACAACTTAGAACAGCAAATAAAAACTACTTAGTGATAAAGCAAACAAGCACACACGAGAATATTCACCCCACGCTATTGCTCCCCGGCAACGGCGCCAGAAAAAGGTCTTGATAACCCACAAGTGTAGGGGATCAGTTGTAGCCTCTTTCGATAAGTAAGAGTGTCGCACCCAACGAGGAGCTAAAGGTAGAACAAATATTCCCTCAAGTTCTATCGACCACTGGTACAACTCTACGCACGCTTGACGTTTACTTTACCTAGAACAAGTATGAAACTAGAAGTACTTTGTAGTTTTTGTGGGATAGGTTTGCAAGAATATAAAGAGCACGTAAATACAAACTAGGGGCTGTTAAGATAAAGAAGCAATAAAGTTAATATAGCGAGTGTGGAAAAGTGGTGGTGGGAGTTGCGAAATTGCCCCTAAGCAATTGACTATGTTACTAGACCGATAGCAAGTTTTATGTGGGAGAGGCTACTGCTAGCATGTCATCCCTTACTTGGAATTCTATGCACTTATGATTGGAACTATTAGCAAGCATCCGCAACTACTAACGTTCATTAAGGTAAAACCCAACCATAGCATTAAGATATATTGGTCCCCCTTCAATCCCGTATGCATCAATTTCTACGCTAGGTTGAAGCTTCTGTCACTCTTGCCCTCCAATACGTAGTCCTATCAACATACAACTAACCCTATGGTGTGATCCACGCGCGCGCTCATATGATGGGCACCAAAGGACAACAACATAAACACAAGCAATTTAAACCAATCATAGCAATTCACCAATCACCGATAGGACAACGAAAATCTACTCAGACATCATAGGATGGCAACACATCATTGGATAATAATATGAAGCATAGAGCACCATGTTCAAGTAGAGGGTACAGCGGGTTGCGGGAGAGTGGACCGTTGTAGATAGATGGGGGAAGGTGATGGAGATGTTGGTGAAGATGACGGAGGTGTTGGTGTAGATCGCCGTCACACGATGATGGCCCCGGTGGCACTCCGGCGCCACCGGAAGCGAGGGGGAGAGAGCCCCCCCTCCTTTTTCTTCTTCCTTGACCTTCTCCCTAGGTGGGAGATGGGTTTCCCCTCTGGTCCATGGCCTCCATGGCGGTGGAGGGGCGAGAGCCCCTCCGATATTGGACCTATCTCTCTGTCTCTCTCTGTTTCTGCGTTCCCAGATTCTGGTCCTTCATCGTTTCTTATATTCCCGGAGATCCGTAACTCCGATTGGGCTGATTTTTTGACACGATTTTTATCCGGATATTAATTTCCTTGCGGCGAAAGAAGGGCATCAACCGTCTTACGGTGTGGCCACGAGGGCCCAGGGTGCGCCTGCCCCTAGTGGGCGCGCCCCCTGCCTCGTAGTCCACTCGGGCATCGTCTCATGTTGGTTTCGCTTCCCAAAATTCACATATATTCCAAAAAAATATCCGTCCGTTTTTATTCCGTTTGATATGGATATTATGCGAAACAAAAAACATGCAACAAACAGGAACTGACACTGGGCAATGGATCAATATGTTAGTCCCAAAAAATAGTATAAAAAGTTGCCAAAAGTATATGAAAATGGTAGAATATTGGCATGGAACAATCAAAAATTATAGATACGACGGAGACGTATCAAGGTATCAATCCTGTTTGTATCTCCTTGCGTCGAATTAATAAATTTAGATGAAATACTACCTCCAAGACTGTTGCGATTCTCTATACTTATGGTCTATCACGCCCAACCCACCCGCCGCCTTTGATGGCCAGGCACGACCGCCACCGTTGACGCGGCGATGACAGCGACCAGGAAAGTAAGAGGACTGTAGGTTTTGTGGGCTATGATTTGGTACTCCGAGGCCGCTCGCGCGAACGGCCCGGTCCGGGAGGAGAGGGAGAGGGGAAAGGGGGTCTGCCTTTTTTTTAGGGGGTAGCAATAATTCCGAGCTAAGTAATCAGTTATCCGGACTCCGGAGCCAAACTCACACGGTCGCACCTCTTTACCGTGTAGTACGTTTTGTTTTCCTTTCCTCTCCCCTTCCGTGAGGCCCTCGTGTCCTGCCCTTGCCATCCAAGTTCCAACGCGGCGGATCTACCTTCGACTGCCGCTGTGAGGCGGCACCGCCGACGCCTCGATCCCGCCCCCTCCTCCGGCCTCCCAGGGACGCGCGTCGCCGCCGCCGCCGCCGCCGCCGCCGTTCCCCATCTCCCTCGGCCCCCGGGAGATCCTGCTGCTGTCTCCACGCCGTCCCAGTCTTCGGCCATCGGCCTCCCTCCTTCCTTCGAGGTATGAGCCGCTAGGTTCTTTTCATCCAGCGCATCATCAATTCTGTTTGTTTGTAACTCAATCGATCCCACTAGAGTAGCGAGGGGACCTTCGCAATTTCCGGGTTGCCGGTGCACACCATCTAGATCTGCCCCTGCGTGTTGCTAGGATAGATCCAGCGGCTTGTTTCCCCCGTGGTGTTTGGCATGTGAAAGATGATGATTCGAGTTCCCCCGATCCAGCGTTTAACTTCGGTGTAGAGCCCTGATCCGGGCGGATGCCGCCTGTGATTCTTTTTGTGTGAAAAGTACTGGGCATCAGTGTGTGATAATTCCAATGCCCATTGTGTTCAATTTAAGATGCTCTTCAGATCTGAAGTATGGACTGGAGTGGCTGTTGATTCATTCATATTGGTTCAGTAAATGTTCAGTACTGTGTTTTTTATTTTAGTACTGCTGTGCAAGTATTGGACCTCTTGTCATCGCTATGACTAGATTCAAGGAGTATTTCTGAAAAATAGATAGAGGAAGGGTGTATGTCCGATCCAGCAAATTGCAGTCTTATGCTGAGAGTTTTCAAACACTAACTGGCTATTAGCAATCATACTAAGTCCACGGAACAATTTTTTCCACATTGTCAAGTCTGATCTATTTTTTGTTCTTCCAACTGATGTTTGTTGCAATGAAAGATACTACGCATTATGTATTCCTGGCAAACTGATTGTTGCTTTTCTCCATGTTGTTTGCTGAAACAGTGATGAGGCTAAGGAAAGCACAAGCCTTTTTCTGTATTTTTTACTAACAATTGCATTATTGTTTTATTTGCAACTTGGATTGTCAGAAGCAGTTGGTCTCTGTACAATTAATAGCATTATCTGGTCTGTGTTCCTGAAGCGATCTCATAACCTCACTTTTAATTTTGCAGGGCCGAAGTTCAGGTTGGCACCAACATGTCGTCGAAGAAGATAGAGCTAGACCACAAGGACATGGTTCATGATTCTGCCATTGACTACTATGGGAAGCGCCTTGCCACAGCCTCCTCAGACTCCACTGTGAAGATCACCAACATTGGAGGCGCATCTGCCCCGTCCCAGCTCGTTGCGACCCTCACTGGCCACTATGGTCCTGTGTGGCGTGTCGGATGGGCCCATCCCAAGTATGGTTCAATTCTCGCATCCTGCGGCTATGATGGCCGTGTGATAGTCTGGAAGGAGGGCGCCACTGGGCAATGGTCTCAGCTCCATGTGTTTGACAACCACAAGGCCTCAGTTAACTCCATTGCTTGGGCTCCATATGAACTTGGCCTTTGCCTTGCCTGTGGATCTTCTGACGGCACCATCTCTGTCATCTCCATGCGGACTGATACAGGAGGATGGGACGCTGCAACCATCGAGCGGGCACACCCTGTTGGCGTGACAGCAGTCTCCTGGGCTCCAGCAGCAGCACTTGGGGCCATGGTTGGCTCAGATCAGCTCGTCCACAAGCTCGTGTCTGGTGGCTTTGACTGCGTCGTCAAGGTGTGGGAGTTTGTCAATGGTGGCTGGAAGCTGGAGAGCGCTCTGGTCTCCGACATGCACAAAGAGTGCGTGAGAGATGTCTCATGGGCGCCGGTCCTGGGCCTGGCAAAGTCCACCATCGCCAGCGCTTCCCAAGACGGCAAGGTTGTCATCTGGACCAGTGGCAAGGGAGGAGGCAAGTGGGAAGGAAAGCTCATGCGCGACTTCGAGGCTCCAGTGTGGAGGGTGTCCTGGTCCCTGACGGGGAACATACTGTCCGTGGCCGCCGGCGAGGGCGACATAACTCTGTGGAAGGAATCGTCGGACGGGCAGTGGGAGTCGCTGTGGACCAAGGCCTCAGAGGAGCCGCCGCAGGAGCAGGAGCAGGCGATCGAGGAGGCCATGCAGTAGGGGACTCGGCGCCACATCTCCCGTGTCGATTTTCGGACCGTGATTCGTGTTTCTAGCGCCGACGCCATGACTTGCTTTCTTCACCTGGTGCCCTGATGATACTCATAGAGATACTCGTTTCCATCTTTTTTGCCGTTCGTTTCTACATGGACAATGTCTGATTGCACTGTTAAGTTTTATATACTGGTTATGTACTCTTGTGCACACCGTCAGAATGTATCGGCTGTTTGAACTGTTTATATCCTGCACTAGCTGTTATCGGTGTTATGTATGCTCGTGTGTGTGTGTGTAAAGACCCATGATGCATGTGGGACCCTGTTGACGGCCACCGGAGTGCCAGCGCCGCCGCCGCATCGACGGCCGCCACACTGTCTGGTTGATGGCTGGCCGGTGCTCGTGGCCGTGAAAGAACCTGCGCTCCGGGGAACAATTCTGGCGGGCGTAGGTGTGCTCGTGGCCATGGAAGAGCCTTGATTGTTCCTCGTCATCTCTCCAGTGCATTATTTGCGTCTCTGGCGCCGGGAACCTGAGGCTGCTGCTGCTCGCTGGCCGGCGTCTCTCGCTCGCCGGTGTCTGGCGTTGACACCATGGATTTTTTTTTTTAACTTACCGCCTCAGGGCTTGATTGAGAAGAAAACCAAACTTCGGCCCCTCCCTTATCTGGCCCAGCCCAACCACAAGCCTCTCGGTCCATCCCAGGCCACATCTCTGCGCTGCTGACCCCCCAAAAAAACATCTCTGGCTGCTTCGTCTCTCCGTCCTCGGCTCCCCGGGGATCCAGCCGTCGCCGCCACCGCCACCGCCACCGTCCCCGTCTTGGTGCTTCCCCGGCTCTTGCAACTTGCAAGGAGCACCGCCTCTGCCGCCTCCTCCCTCCCCGCCAGTCCCCGCGCCTGAGGCAAGCGCTCCTCGGCACCCCTCCTCCTGTCGTCGGATCCCCTCGCCGTGAGTTCCGTGTTCCTTTGATTCCGATTTCCGAGTATCCTCATAATTCGTTCGTGCCTGATAGAGGCCAGGGTTAAACATCCTTCGATGTTTGGTTAGTGCTTGATGGAACGCGCTGCTGTTTATGCTGCCGTGCCCCGTATTAGGGTTCAATTCGATGCAGTTTCATGCAATGCTATTAGGGTTCAATTTGACCGGTTAAGTTTCATTGCAATCCTCAATACAAGATGGATGTTCTTCAATGCTGTGTTGTTTTGCTATGCTTTATCTATTTTGATGCATGATTCAAATTCCTATCAACTGCACCTCTGTCCCACACTTCTTTTTATGTCACATTGCGTGTGCTGTAGGTAGTAGTTTACTGCGCTGGTTAATTTTCAGCCTAGGGATGTTTATTGTTTCAGTGAGTCAAGCCCCGCTGCTCATCAGGAGCAGCTTATCTGATGGTTGAGCGGAGGCGCGTTTTGTTCGCTTTGTCATGTGGCAACAATTTGTTCCAGGTTATTGCTTTGTTTCTTATCTTTCTTGTACATGTGATGGTTCGCAGGTAGCAGCTGATTGGCAGTGGACAGGGCAAGATGTCTGGAAATGTGAGTTGCTGCTACTCGTAATTCTTTTTGTCTCTAGAGAGGCCAGTGTGGTGCATTTGAGGATTTTTAGCTGATCTTCTGCTTGTTATGGTGCGTAGCCTGCAGGTGTGGATAACACTTTCCGTAGGAAATTTGACAAGGAGGAGTACTTGGAGCGAGCTCGACAGAGAGAGCGGGATGAGAAGGTCCTCCATGATGTCCTATTGTTTTTTTAAAATTAAACATAATCATATTCATACGTCTCTCTTGTTCAATACGTTACTAACATTTGTTCTGTCGTTGTCCCTTGGTTATGCAGGATGAAGCCCGGAGAGGCAAGGGTATGCACTCCGTCTAAAGTTATTGATTCTATTAAATCCGTAGCCTTACTGTTATTATCATGCAAAACTGAATTATTTCCTCTACAAACGTCAGATAGGGGCCCTCCTGTGCAAAGACAGCCTTTGAAGCATAGGGATTATGAAGTTGATCTTGAGTCTCGTCTTGGTAAAACCCAGGTTCGTCAGATCATATAGGTCCCAAATAATGTATCTTATTATGTTTTTCCATGTTCCCTCATTGTTGTATAACCTGTGAACCCAATTGGGCGTGATTTCTTCTTATGTAAATCTGTGATGCCTCGCGTAGTTCATTTTGAAGTTCCTTATTTAGGTTAATTTGCAAGCTAGTATCTGAGACTTCATGTTTATGCTTGATTTGAATTATTGCATGTTGATTTGTGGGTATTGGGTCTTCTAGTATGTCATGGCATTGTATTTTCTTTATGCTGCTATTTTCCCCAACCAATTAGATGCGTCCTTGTATATATATATATATAGTCAGAATACAGAAAATGTACTCAACAATATATGCAGTTTCTGTGTATATACTAAAATGTCGACACACTCTGCAATTCATGGAAAGACCAACAAGCCAGCCATCTTTCATGTTCTGAAAACTGCATCCGTTGCGTACTGGTGACATATATTAAATTGGCCTGTAACCAACCTGCTAAAATGGAAGCGGGGAGAGTTCCCTGACTTCTCTTGGAAATCTGGGGAAGCTGAACTGAGATGTTGTCTTGCTCCCTGTTTCATTTGTGTTGGATGCCCAATCATTCCACGACGTCCACTTTGGAAAGCAAAAAAGATAAATTGCATCTTGCATTGCTTGGATACATATATATTGAACTTGAACCACAAACACAATCCAAACATATTGCATTGCTAGGATGGATATGATTGGGGTGCTGAGTGAGCAACTAGCTTGTAGTTTTGATCGGATGGATTCAGAGCCTTAGGTGCTGGAGCAAAGAGCTGGCATCGAGGCGCTTGGCCCTGTAGCGCCGCACCAGTTCTGCCATGGTGGTGCTCCTGTACCGCGCCTCGCCGTCGGTGACAATTGGCCGTAGCACTCTCGTGGACGTGGCCGCGCCCTGCCGCCGGAAGAAGCAGGCCACGGATACGCGAGGCCCGGCGCTCTTGGCCACCACGCGGTGCTCCACGCTCCTGAACTTGCCGTTGGAGACGAGCTGCAGGAAGTCGCCGATGTTCACCACCAGCGCGCCCGCCACCGCCGGCACGTCCACCCACACGGCAACCGACTTCTTGTTGTCTTCCTGTAGTCCATCGACGAGCACCTGGAGGCCGCCCACAGCGTTCTGGAGGACCACGGTGAGGAAGCAGGGGTCGGAGTGGGCGGTGGTGCCCAACGTCAGGTGCGGCTCTGGGCAGGATGGGTAGTAGTGGCCGGCAAACCCCTCCAGGCACGCAGCGTCCTCCTCCAGGTGCCCACGGTGGAGGCCCAGCGCCTCCGACAACAGCTCAAGTATGGTGCGGCCCAGCTGCTGCACCAGCCTCATGTACTTGGGCGCGATGGTCCTGCAAGCGGGCGGGATCTCCTCGGGCGGCGGCGGCTCCGGCGCCGTCTGCATGAAAAGGGTGTCGTGCCAGTTGGCCGCCGGGGACCGGAACAGGTCAAAGTTGCTCTGGTACCGCACACGCCGGTGAGATTCCCGGCTGTAGTAGGGCTCCTTGGCCTCTGCTGGCGCCTCGTGAAAGGCCCGCAACGCCGCGAGCATCTCTGACATGGTTGCCTTGGGCACGCCATGGTTGACCACCTGGAAGAAGCCCACCGTCTCTGCGGCCGCCTTCACCGCGGCGACCAGCTCAGCTCGCTCGGATGGTGTAGTAGTAGTAGCAGCACCCACGGCAGCTGCGAGGTCGATGACCGGGATGGTGAAGTGGTGCTCATGATCTGCGTGCAAATGGAGGAGGGGGAGGGGGTGGTGGAAGATGGAGGGGATGGTGGTGATGCCCGCGTCGACGAGGCCCTTGACACCGGCCTTGGTGTCGTCGAAGGCCTTGAGGGCATGAAGGCGATCAGAGTCGGAAGCCATCAATTGTTGTACTACTCAACTAGATGATTATTGCTGCTCCTTTAAAGGAACTCTGTGCTGGTGCAAATCGTGCGAGATTGAAAAGCTTGATCTACTAAATATTATTTTTCTGCATCACCTATCTTTTCCCAACTGCTATGCAAGAGACAACCTAACTTGCAGTTCTTTATGTAATCAGTGCGGTCGCTGATCTATCATTGTTTCCCAATCATTTTCCGAAAAGAAAAAGAAAATAATTGTGTCCTATCAAAGACCAGGCCCCGAATCGTAATTTCACTAGTTCGAGTTAGCCAAATAAGAATAATAATAGCCAAGGCCTTAAGAAGCGGACTTTTATAGTGTTCCGTAAGGGTGTGGCTAGATTGACTCTACCGGAGGACTCCTTTGAGTAGTACTGCCGTCTGCCGCTGTGCTGTATTACTATATACTAGGAGTCTAGGACAATGATTAACAGTTTGATATTACTAGCACATGACTAGGACAATGCTGAAAGCCTTAAAACACCTGTGAGTAGCATAATGCAATTCTTGAATATAAATCATAAGGATGGAAATCATAAAAGTGTGCTTAAGATTTGAAGATTAGAAGAAGTATGAATGATTATTGCAAAAGATGAGTAACTCTAAATCCACGTATGAATGTTTTATTTGTATAGGTGGTTCGGTTTGGTCATTTACTCATTTATCATCGATAAGCTGTTTTTTAGTTCGCTATAAAACAATCTGTACATATAAAATAGACGCTCTATTACTTAAATGTATAACTAACAGTATTATTTTGCCTCCTTTTCAGGTGGTAACCCCAATCGCACCTTTGAGTCAGCAGGTTTGTCCTAAAATCTCACACGGCTTGTTATTTTAGATTAGAAATTGCAATGTTTGTAAAATTTTCAGTTTGGCTTACTTGATAGACATTCTACCAGAGTATATGACTTCTTGTTGTTTTTTTGTTGTACTTGAGAACTCGGTGGGATCTTAATTCAGAAAACCTGTTGTATGTGTTGTTCTTTAGATTTTGGTCTCATATTTCCACAATCAGTCATTACTCATTAATGTTTGACTCATCACTTGCTTGATCTTCTTTAACATACCCATGCATGAAATTTAGAACAGTTCTATTGCTACATAATTAATCTCGCTTGCCATGGGATTGGAGGATGATGCAAATATTAATGCTTAACTAGATACTGTTCATGCTCAGTGTATCGCACAAAAGCTTGTTCTCAGTTTACCATCTTTCTGGCAGGCTGGATACTACTGTTCAGTATGTGAGTGTGTTGTTAAAGATTCAGCCAACTATTTGGATCATATAAATGGCAAGAAGCGTAAGTATCTGCAAACTCTATTTTAAGTTCAGTTGGTATAGCAAACTTGCCTATCATCAGTTTCATGTTTTGTGGTTTGAACATTTGACAGATCAGAGAGCATTGGGCATGTCTATGCGTGTTGAAAGGGCGTCACTTGAACAGGTAAAAAAAATTGAAGCTTGTCTGTGGACCCGAGTACACCTAATAATTAAAATCATTATTCATCATGTGCTGGTTATTTCATTGGTTTATGTCACAAATTTAAAATGAAAATCTTCCGGTTACCATAGCCAAGTGGACAGCTGCTTGCATGTTACCTTCCATATGTTTCAGTGTTAACTCTTTCTGCCCGCAGGTTCAAAAACGGTTTGAGGCACTTAAGAAGAGGAAGGACCCAGCCAGCTTCAGTGAACAAGGTGATACAATGCGAAAACATCCTCTAGGATGTCATTTCTCCTCTCAATTCATTGTCCACAGAATTGTCTGCCAGATTGCTGTCTGAAATTTAAAATTGGCTTCTTCTCCTTTTCTTCAGATTTGGATGAGAGAATATGGAAACAGCAGCAAGAGGAGGAGGAGAAGAAGCGTCAGCGCAGAGAAAAGAAGAAAGAAAAGAAGGTATAAGTACAATCTTTTATGTGTGTCTATGTGTATGTAATTTCCTGTTTCTACTATGCGTTTTCCATTGAGCACGAGACTTGCAGTCTGTCAGTTTACTGGGCTGTTGAGAGTCGTTAAGAGTTTGTAATGACATGGTATGAATTGGTTTCAGAAAGATCAGGCTGGCCAGAATGAACCTGAGGACATTGACCCTGATGTTGCTGCTATGATGGGCTTCGGCGGGTTCGGCACCTCTTCAAAGAAGTGAAAATTGCTGCTTCAGGTGGCGCCATTCCTTTGGGCTGTGGCTGCTGAAGACGTGGCCGTGGCTCCGTGCACCTGGATCTCAGCATAGGTCAGACACAGCTCTGATGCAGTGTTGCGATTAGTGTACTGGAGCCTTGTTGTAACCGCTACCTGATAATGTCAGTGAAACGATACTTGATGCTGGAACAATTCAGCTTCTGTAATCGGTGACCGGTGATCATTTGAGAAGCATTTCATCTTTGAGAAATGAGATGACTAATTCATTTAGATGCCGCTGTATCAATTGAGAGGCATTTCTTTGAGAAATGAGATAACTAATTCGTTTACACGGTGTTGTTGTATCAGCTTGTGAGAAAAGCAAATGCTCTGTTTGCAGGCTGTTGTTGTTTTATTTCGCATATTTTCCGTTTTGGAAAAGAAAAAATAAGTTTGCATATGACATAAGTTAGGAGTAACATAAATGATACTCCCTCCGTTCCTAAATATAAGTCTTTTTAGACATTCAAATGGATACATCATACGGATGTATGTAGACATATATTAGAGTGTAGATTCACTCATTTTGCTCCGTATGTAGTCAGTTGGTGGAATCTCTAGAAAGACTTATACTCCCTCCGTCCGGAAAAACTTGTCATCAAAATGAATAAAAAGGGGTGTATCTAGATGTATTTTAGTTCTAGATACATCCTTTTTTGTTCATTTTGATGACAAGTATTTTCGGACGGAGGGAATATTTGGGAACGGAGGGAGTAGATTTGTGACAAAACTGGCAAGTTAGAAGACAATTTTCTTTCAGCTGGAATTAGATGAAAACCTGAAAACTGTGAACGGAGCCACTGGATTGTACAGTAGATAGATGAATCGGAAAAGAAATGGGATAACTCGTGACCACTTAAACATATTTTTACAGAAAACTCCTATCTCTCCCTTGACCTGTGCTATACACGGCAAGCCCAGCCCCCTTCTTCCTTCGGAATTTTTCTACGAGGGAATTTTTATTTGTACCCATAGAATACTTTTGTGATTTCTTCTATATGGATATTTAATTAGGAAATTTTTATATGTGATTTTCTTTTATTTGTACACTACAGGATCTTATATGATTTCCCTTATATAGGCTGTTTCATTTGCATTGATATAGTCCTATATGATATTTTTTCCTGGTTACTGTGCACTACGTTTCAAACAGAGTTCTCCACTTATTCATCAAACCTCTAAGATATCCTTTGCTTTCCGGCTTTCATATGGTATGATAACAAAAACCGGTAACACATTCATTCCTGTAGATTTGTTTGGACATGACACTGCAATCTGTTTGATGTGGCAAAATGAATGGTGATAAGGGCGTGCGTTTGGACCATGTTGCTTCATGCCATACGTGTGACAATGTGACACTTATCGTCTGGGTAATTAAAACACCGTTTTCTTAGACAGTGGCATAGACTTTCAAATTTAGACAAGCCACTAGAGATGCTCTTAGATGTGCTCAAAAACATGTTGATAGGCTAAAAATACATATTTGTGCCAGATTTCCCGTGAAAACAAGTGATTCAACTCGAGAAGATGATGACAATGTGTTGTTAGCGCATAAGCTAGCTCTCATGAGGCTAGATTCAAGACTTGCGGGGCTGCTAGTTGGCGAGTTAGAAGGCAAGCCAACGATCAAGACATGTTATCTTATTACTTCCCCCGTCCCAAAATAAGTGATTCAAAAATGACTCAATTTTGTACTAACTGCAAAGTTGACTCACTTTTGAGTCACTTATTTTGGAACGGAGGGAGTATTATTTTAGACAAACAGCGCCCTTTATTTATGTAGTAATGTTGGTAGGAATACAAAGGCCAACAGGTGGCTCGAGCAACCAAAGATGGCGCCCAGAATGTAAAGCAGTAGCATATCTAGCCGTGCGATGTGCCTCCTTATTACATGTGCGCTGTTCGTGGCTAAATTCACTAGCCTGAAAATGTGTACGTCGGGTCGGGTTTGAATCTCCTTCAAAACCATACAGTAGTAGCCTCCCATCTGGATGGGTGCATGCAGATCATTGATGACTGTCAGACGGTCTGAAGCTATGCCACGTATCCGAAAACATGTCTCTCGTCCAGGTTCGTTCAGGGCCACGGCTCTAGTCGCTCGCTGAATCGTCACACCATCGCCTTCATAATAAAGCCCAGCTGGGCCGAGAGCTGCTGCGTCCGGAAAAAACCCACGACCCAAACTATACCGCGTGCACGTTTTCCTCGCGATTTCCTCATGGAGCTGTCCAACAAGTTGCGCGCGACAATTCGTGCATGGGCGCATCCATCATACTGTTCCACGAGCAGTCCATTCCAGTGCAGATGGCGACCTCGCCTCGCCTGGTTCTACTACCAGTCTGCATCCTTGACATTAGATATACAGTACTAATCAAGTCGTAATCGAGCGTCCCCTCGGCTGACAGGACCGCCTCACATAAACACGTGCAGTAGCAGTGTTACGACAAGGGCACCTCAACACACTCTTTCCGCACAGACACAAGTGCTTATATATACACGCATACACTAATCTTTATGAACACATCCCTACAAGAATCACTGAGAAATTAAGCTGGCATATCATCTTGAGATTTTATGAAGTCATCGTAGACACCTTATAGTCGACTCATTTAAACGCGTATCGTCGAAAATCATGAAATAAATTCAGGATAAATACGAGCACTAGAACTTGAACTGTGGTGGACTGGGAATATCACTGTCCACCTAACTATCCAACGATAAGTTGATTTGCGATCCGATCCAGTTAATCCAACTGAATGTACCAGCTCTTGTTTCTAAATTAATACAAGAGGGAGCAGGCGAGCGCGAGTGTGAACAACTAGTTTCAGTTCCCCGGCCGGTTTACATCTCAAGGTTCGGCTGAGATTTGAGACTTTCAATTGGGCGTACTTGCCCTGTGCTAGTACTAACAAGCTGCTCCCAGCAGTAGCTTCGGCAAAATATACACACTTGATCTCGAGACCAAAGTATTTCACAAACTGAATTGTTCATGAAAAAAATCCACACAGCTGACACTTTAGTGTATTGCCCGACAACTAGGTACCACACCTAACCAGCGTCGCACCCTGGGCTGCCTGAAAATTGCTAAGTCAGTGTGCGACGTCTATGAGCTAGACGTCGCACTATACAATATAGCGTCTAGTTTCTAGACGCTGCACTACATTTTCAAGCGGACACTAGTGCAGCGCCTAGACGTTAGCCGCCACACTGTACTGTGCAGCGCCTAGCTCTTAGGCTCTGCACAACGACTTAGCAATTTGCTAGCAGCCCGGGATGCGACGCTGGCCCATCGTGTAGCGCCTGTCAGTCGGGCGCTGCCACAGTGCAGTGTGGCGCCTAGCTGTCGGGCGCTGCACGTAAGAGTTAGCTGAGTGAATTTTTTTCAATGACGGTTCATTTTGTAAATTCTTTTCGTCCATGGGTCAAATCTGTCATTTTTGCCCGTAGCTTCCGTTAGAATGGATGTCCGTTACGACCTCCCACACCACACCACACTAATTAGCTGAAGAAGACATCTTTGGTTCGCACGTTTTCAAGGATGCGATGACAGAATGAGAAAAGGACGTAGAATTGTAGTGCCACATTTCGGTACCCATAGCCATAGAGATTTTGTTTTTCCAACCATGGAAAGAGATCTATCCGTTCTACTCAACCGCACTCCTAGAGGATTTTCCAGACGATCTCTGATTTGTCAGCGGATACGGTTTCCAGCTTCGTTCGTTTCGATGCTTGAATGTTGGGGGAAGAGAAGACAGTTTCTGATTGGACCATATATAGCTAAATTTTTTAATAATACATTTTTTTAAATAATTTTCAGAAATAATACACGGTTTTGATATTTTTCGAAAATAATACGGCCTTTCCAAAGGACGACTGGACCTAATCGTTCTTCAGGAAGATGATTAAGCTTCAGTCGTCCTTCAGGAAGATGATTAGCTCCAGTCGTCCACTATGAAGATGATTAGTTCCAATCGTCCTTCGGGAAGATGATTAGCTTCAGTCGTCCTTCAGGAAGATGATTAGTTCCGCGCCTAGTCCACAACACTTTTCATAATCGTGTTCCCAGGAACCCTTTGCCGCCATCTTCTTTCCTGCCCAACCTGCCTTTCCCGCCATCTTTCTGGAGGACGACTGGAGCTAATCATCTTCCTGGAGGATGATTAGATCCAGTCGTCCTCCAGGAAGACGAGGCCGTATTATTTTCAAAAAAATATCAAAACCGTGTATTATTTCTGGAAATTAATTAAAAAATTGTATTATCTAAAATTTTTTTAGCCCATATACATAGGACTTGTTCTGACAGCGAATGGAAAACGACTACTATAATTTTGAAACGTGCTCCGTGCATGTGCTGAAGGCGATATGCTTTTCATCAAATGTTTACGTCCAACCGCATCAGTGATAGGCTGATAGCGAGTGAGGGAGAAAAGTCACGCGCATTCGTGTTTCTCCCTAGTCCCTACACATCCAGTGTTGCTGCCGCGGACAGAGATCCAGTGCCTTGCCCACAGCAAGGCACGGCGTAACTGGCGGCTAGCCAGCCGTTGGATCAGGGGGTAACGGCTCTGATCAAATACCGTAGAACAAAAACACCGTTGACGGGACTGTAGTGCAGATCACTGTAGATGGGCACTGTAGACTGAACACTGTAGCATCGCCACTGTTCACGCAGATCTTCTCGTCGATTCTGGATCGGACGATGTGGAGAGGGGGCCAGTCACCATACTGTTCATCGGTGCCTTGCTCACAGCAAGGCACCGGATCTCATTCCTGCTGCTGCTAATTATTACTTCCTCCGTCCGGAAATACTTGTCATCAAAATGAATAAAATGGGATGTATCTAGATGTATTTTAGTTCTACGTACATCTCTTTTTGTCCATTTTGATGACAAGTATTTTTGGACGGAGGGAATAGTACGTAGTGCATATATCTCCAGCTCTAAAGATTTCATTTGGTAGTATGAGTGACCCGTCGGGGTCGGGCGCTCGATGGACCGTGGATGGCAGGACGAAGGCGAGGAGCTGCGAGGAGAGCCTGACAGGGGAGGGGGACGACTCCCGTCGGCAACCACCGTGCCCAGCCGCACGCCTGTTGCCGCAATGCCGACACCAACCACCGTCTCAGCCGCACACGCACCAGCCACACGACCGATTCCCCTTCGAGAAATTACCCTTCCTCCTTGAATCCTCGTGTGCAGCGCAAGCAGTAAGCAACTCTCACTTCGGCTGACAACATGGGACCAACGTTTCTCACATCCCCGTTCAACGAGAGAGCTCTCTTTCAAGGGAGCTTGGGGCTCTAGCATCTACGACCGGACTTGCAAATCCGGCCCATCAAACGTCCGGGAACCCGTCCGGACGCATCCGCGGACAGTGACTGATTACGCATCAAATAATGCATTCCACATTCGGATATCTCAAATTAGAAACCTTAAATCCATATTATTACATGCAACATAAGCAATCTTTCAGCGAAGCTCGTCCGGCTACGCCGTGCCCATGTCCGGCGGTCGGCTATGCTCCCCAGAGTGCCGTTTGGTCGTCGGCAAGGTAGAGTAGGGCACGGGACACGAGCCGGATTACAGGACTCAAGGCGTAGCCGTCTCCCATGCACGACCCTTCCTCGTCGGAGCCCAGAACCCATTGGGTGCCGGTGGAAATTAGATCAATGATGGATCCGTCCTGTCACGAGCCGGTGACATCCACCACGACGCGATTGCGGCGACCGGAGTGGTGCACCATACGTGGCACCGGAGAATGCGACTTCGCCTTACCGATGTCCACCGCCACGAGGGCTCCTCCGCCCGCTGCCACGCACGGTGGGCAGGTCGCACCATGTTTGCGTCGGACGATGCCCACAGTGGGTCCATGGCCTCGGCGCGCCAACAGAGGGGTTGCACGTACGCCACCGCATTCGGACGCCAGACAGACTGCACCACCTCCGGTGAGGCAGCGAAAACTTCCCTAGTGCCGGATGTATGCGCCATGTGGGCGGACGCAATGGATTCCCGACGGAAGGAGTCAGAGCTCTGTTGTGCATGAGCCTCCTCCCAGAAGCGGCAGAGCGCAAGCCGGGCGACCATCTCCTCCTCTGGGTCGCGTGAGATGAGTTCGGGGTCGACGGATCTGAAGGTGAAGAACTCGGATCCACTTCCCACCATGCCGAAGACGGCCGAGACCGCTAGAGGTGAGATTGGATGACGGAGGGGAGTGGAATGAAGTGGCTAGTGTTTGATCCGGCGAGCGAATGAGGAGGAATATGTGTGCGGTCGGGTGGGCCAGCGCGGGCAGGGTCCGACGTGGCGGACGCGCCCGGACGCCCCATATCTAACCTATATTTGGGCATAATATTAGTGGTGCAGGTTAGCTCAGGTGTTGAGGCCCGTTTAAGGCACCCGTCTAGGTCGAAATTTTGTGACCGGTCAGTGACCCGGCAGCCACCCCAAACGTATGAGGCGGAATTGGCACGCCCGGCTATAGATGATGTTAAGAGTTTTAGGTGATGCCTCCACATCGAAGCGCGACTATAGTTGCATGTCCGTCGGACAGCCAACTACGTCACATTTTTTTATTTTTTTGAGAAATTACAATAGAAGGTCGAGAAGCAAAAAATACAAGTGAAGAAGAGGGAAAACGAAATCATAAGCCGATGTCAACCGGATGATATTTAGTTAATTTCCATATAGACGAGAGCAAACCGCACCCTAGTTTAAATATTTTTTTCTATGCTTCATATAGGCTAAAGAAATTTTGGACCACCACACATCCCTTTCCTCGCCGAACCAAATGAAAAATTACTAAATCTCAGTCGACTTAGATTTTGTCATGTCTAGTCGATGTTGTATTCCATTGATCTTGTATTGAGACTCGTACAATTTCTTTTTTCTTTTTCTTTCCATGTATACTATCACTTAACTGAGACTTCGTTAAGTCGACTGAGATCTAGACACACCCACTAAAAAAACGCGGTTAGTTCAAAGGACCACACTCGTGACCAATACTGCAATACTGGACCCGTCTCCTGAGTATAATGTCTGAACACTGCATACCGACTTGATCGACCCTGTGCTCACCAACTCCTGCCATGCTTGCTCGGCCTTGACGGTCGTTTCGATGAGGCAGTCAGTGTGCAGTGAGTGCTTCCGTACGGCGATGTTTGACCCGCGCAATTCTCATCCTCAGACCGTAGAGATAAGCTAAACACACTCTGGCCATCCCTTTCAAGTTTCAACTGCATGCACATGCATTGGCCACTCTTAAAAGAAATACTGCATGTATGGTCTCTCGCATTGGGCTCTGGCTTATGCATGCAGCCTCACCGCCCGATCATCGTATACACTCACGGACTATTAAGATCTTAAGTAGACTGAGCACTGTACCTTCCTCCAGACCAATATGAGCATTTTTCACTATTTTTCTTGGGATGTAGGCTGCTCTTCCAATTTTGGTGCCTACACAAAAATTAAAATACAACCGGGTTGGGTGTGCCTCGTTTTTGTTTTTGAGTAACAAGGGTGTGCCTCGTGGAAACTATGGGGGCGAGTGATTTTCACTTTGTTCCCTCATCAAAGGTCATGTTTATATTGCGTTTGGCATTGCGGTGAATAACGGCAAACCCATTAGGCCCACTCGTTTTAGCCTGTTTTGGCCTTTGTTTGACCCACTTTGGCATGCATT
>LR738710.1:866502383-866536985 GCA_902687465.1 Secale cereale | reverse complement strand
GGGGGGGGGGAGAGTACTATCAACCGTGCTGCCACTAAGAGTATCTTCAGCCGTTGTCCCCCCAGAAGGCATAAAAACCATCGCCTGGGGGCGAGCCGGCAGTATAATCGGCACCGGGGGCGGTTTGGCACCCAGCCGTCGCTCGCATGTCACCCCCAGGCGCCGACGCCGGCTCATTTTTCAGCCCAGTTTTGGCGAAAAATGGCCCGATATCGGCGCGAATCGGCCCATATTCGACGAGGTTGGGCGTGGTTCGGCGTGAACTCTCAACATAAATATTTTTTTATCGCATTGTGCATCACAGAAAATCAATAGAAATTATATAGTTCAACACAAATTATATAGTTCAGCAAATAAAACTCATATTTCATCACACGTCGAGCTAGGCGTCGCCTTTGATCCTCCACAGGTGCTCCACCAGATCCTGCCGCAGTTATTGATGCACCTGTGGGTCCCGGATCTCCTGACGCATATTGAGGTAGGCAGTCCAGGTTGTCGGTAGCTGGTGATCGACTTGGGCAAGAGGAGCCTGTCTGTAGTATGGTTCGGTGTCAATCACTGGCTCTTCCTGCTTGTTCTCAATGATCATGTTGTGCAAGATGACACAGCAAGTCATGATCTCCCATATTTGATCTTTCGACCATGTCTGAGCAGGGTACCGGACAACAGCAAATCGAGACTGGAGCACACCAAATGCCCTCTCGACATCCTTCCTGCAAGACTCCTGAACCTTGGCAAAGTGGTACATCTTGCCTCCTAGCACGGCATTTGAGATAGTCTTCACAAATGTCGACCATCTCGGATAGATGCCATCAGCTAGGTAGTACCCCTTGTTGTACTGCCGCCCATTGACCTCTGATGGCTTCTCGCCCCTCGTTGGTTACCCAAAGTGGAAGGTTTGAGATGCAGTGTAGCGGTAGTTTTCCCTTGGCAAAGATACCAAGGATCGAATCCCCTGAGACTCCGAGGTTCAACAAGAAGGTGTCAACTGCTAGCGGCGCAACTAGCGATTGACCGGACCTGCACACAAATACAAATAACTTTGCTCCCAACGAGTACAGAGAGGTTGTCAATCCCTCCGGCCTTGTCGTTTACAAAGGATCAAACGCAAGAGATAATAGTGATAGGTATTACTGCAACTAGTAAGTAAGAACAGAAAGTAAATAACGGATGTGATCAGTGATGGTAATATGGACCGAGGTCCCATGATGTTCACTAGTGATGTCTCTCTCCCAAAAGACGATAAAACAGCTAAGCGAGGTAAACGAATTACAGCTGGGCAATTGACAGGATTATGTGCGCAAACCAATGCTAACTATGCTGCAAAGAAAGGTAGAGGCTCAAAAGCATGGGCGGTACGCCAAGGCAAGTAGACCGAAATCCATCTGCATCTACTACTAATCATCCACCTTGAGATATCTATCCAGAACATCTCGCTGGTATTAAGTTGCGAGTCCCACCCATAGTGTAAACTCAAAGCAACAGACAACTGCATTAAAAGAACTTTGCGTAAAGTAAACAATCCTTGCACCGCAAGTACAAGCACCGTTGTTTTCCCCCTTGTGGCAACAACACATCCCCTAGACTCATGTTTCTGTCACTCAAGCTAGTCATCGAGGGGCATGAACTCACAATCAAGCATAATGTTCCCACTTGGAGTTACTACCTACTACTTGGCCAAAGCAATAAACAGCAACGGAGAACATGCAAGAATTACTCAAGAACATAAATATAAAAGAGATGAATCAAATATATTACTCACACACAATCTGAACATAATCTCATAATCCATCGGATCCCAGCAAACTCAGCATAGCAACAGCATAAGGATTACATATGTGCCTCGATCATGTAGGGCAGCTCACGAGGTCTAATCGGTGAAGAACAAAGAGGGGAGGAGAACATCACATAGCTACTAGTCATGGACCCATGGTCCAAGGGAGACTACTCACAACTCATCCGGGAGGCGTCCATGGTGGTGGAGAGGCTCCCGGTGGTGATCCTCCCCTCCGGCAGGGTGCCGGAAAGAGTTCTCATGGTGCTCCCGATCTTGGAAGCGCGGCGGCGGCGGAACAGAGATGAGATCGCGAAAAAGGGTTCCGTCCTCGAGGGTTTCGGGACGCGGTGTAAATATATGCCAAAGGGGGGCGTCAGAGGAGGCCAGGGGGGCCCAGGCGCCCTGGCGGCGCGGCCAGGAGGGGGGGCGCGCCCTTTGGCCGCCTGGAGCCCTGGTGGCCCCCCTCCGGCCCTACTTTGGCCGCATGGAAGTTTCCGGAACGCTGATTTTTTATATATTTTTCCCGGAATTTTTCTGGCAATGTACGTAATGGGAAAACCTGAAATACAAAAACAGTAGAAAACAGAAATTGGCACTGGGGTGCACTGAGTTAATAGGTTAGTCCAAATATGATCAAAAGTGTATGGAAGTGCATAAATATCATAGCAATATCACACAAAAGAGGCATGGAGCAAGCAGAAATTATAGATACGTTTTGGACGTATCAACATCCCCAAGCTTAATTCCTGCTCGTCCTCGAGTAGGTAAATGATAACAAGCATAATTTCTGTGGTGACATGCTATTAACCATATAAGAACTTTTCACAGTCACATGACAAGTGCTTACTGAGACAATGAGTCTGTAGTAATTAAGTTGCCTCATGAGAACATCACAAAGAACTGAAAGTTTTACAATATGATACTGAAACACTCAATAGATTTGTAGTGAGCATGGTGTGCAAACATGACAAAGTGATATCTCGCTTGCCCCCTTTAGTGAAGCAAAACATAAATGCAGGGGCACCTCCAAAGTTTAAGTGACGACTAGATACAATGATTTAAGAATAAACGATATCATAATCATGCAGAAGACAATGGTACTTTGGGACAATGCACATTACACTCAGAATGACAATCATGCTCTCAATAGTTGGTGCTTTAAAGAAAGAAGGTGGAGACTCTCGAACCGTGGCTTTTGTTGGCAAAGTTGAAAACCCGTGGTCGGAAACAAAAACTAAACATGTACCAGAGCTCTTGGTTTTTAAAAACAGAGGTAATAATTATTTTTTTAGAATATGCATATTTCGTCAACGAATGCTAGTCGATAACTCAATTACTTCTTGAGCTGGACAAGTTTCGAGGAACGGCTCCCGCATGAGGACGATCACATCCTCTTAATCTCCTTTGTTTATCACTGCCAAAGTTTTCTGATTTCTCATGAACAAAGCGTGAAGGAGGGTTTGTTTGTTGTATATTTTTTAATGAGCCGGGCGCACTCTATGCCAGTTCCTTCTCGTATTAGGGGTTTGCACATTAGACATGCAATCCCGGGATGAAGCTTGTCCAACTTAAAAAGATCATGAATTAACTACTACTTCCTCATGAGCTAAAACAGAGGCACAAAAGAGAAATGCTTTTTTGAATAATTTCGAGATGGTACATGAAAGTCTTCGTTAGGAATGGCAGGTAAATACCATGTATAGGAAGGTATGGTGGACTCATATGGCATAACTGGTTTAAAGGATTTTGGATGCACAAGCAGTCAGTCCGCTTAGTACAGGCGAAGGTTAGCAAAAGACTGGGAGCGACCAACTAAAAGAGCAATGCCGGTCATAATCATGCAGAGCGACAAAGCAACATTGAATCGGGCATGGAAGTTATATCGCTACTCAGAAATTAAAGATCATCAAGGCTTGATAGACTTTCTTTACAGTCTTAAATATGCGTGAGCATATGCCAAGTCAATCAAAATAAATTCTTGGAGGAAGATACCACTAAACCATACCACATCATAGGCAAACAAATCATGTTGGTACTTCAATAACACATTAAGAACCCCCCCAGCTATTTGAGACTAACCATAAGAAAACATGAACTACTAAGCACCATTATGCACATAGCATTTTTATCATAGACATATCAACCAGTGCAACAGAATCCAACTCCCTTAACAAGATAAGTATGATAACCCAAGAGAGTTCCAGCAACCAACTAAACAAAAGCTCTTCAAAAAGTAAAGCATGAAAACTAAGAGTTGAACATGATAGTAGCTATTGAAAGACAAAGAACATACACAGCAAAGATAAACATGAAAATCCCATGTTATGTTCTAGGTTGAAGTGGAGCGTGTTTCTCTCCCACACAAAGAAAGCTGAGTTCCAACTCGTTATGAATAGCAAGCAAAGCTAAAGAAAACTAAAAAGGAAACTAAAAGCAAGACGCTCCAAGCGTAGCACATAACACATGAAGTGATAAAAATATAGTGGAACGAAAGACGAACTGATAATTGTTGATGGAGAAGGGGATGCACGGGGGCATCCCCAAGCTTAGACGCTTGAGTCTTCTTGAATATTTCTTGGGGGTGCACGGGGGCATCCCCAAGCTTGAGCGTTTGACACTCCTGAATCTTTTTATCATCTTCCCTCGCACACTTGAAAACTCCCTGCATACATAACTCATCATAATCTGATTAGCGAGGTTAGTACCCATAATAAAATAATTTTTCCTTGCTGGAAATAAAGATATTCTTGAAGGTCTACTATTTCTCAAGATTGTCAAAAGGTTTTTGCAAAGAAAAAGCAAGCTCAAGATTCGCAAAACGAAGGAAAGGCAAAACAGGACAGAATCTGTGAAAAACAGACCAGCAGGTAGTAAATAATTTTTTCGGGGCACTTCTGCAACTCAAATCAAAAAACTAGAACAGACGCCCGAAAGCCAATTGTATAGAGCACGCTGTCGAAAAAATTCATACCAAAAAGATGATCTGGTGATTTTATACGATTTTTTCTGTCCAAGGACAGAATCTGTTTCCTGGACAACACGTCACAACTTTTGAACTTTCTTGCAATCAGAGGCTAAACTTGGCACAAAGCTGAAAAGTAAAGATACAATGATGATGCTACTGTAGTAACAAACATCAAGACACAACAAAAGCAAAATAAAACTTTATTCATTGTGGGCTGCCTCCCAAAAGCGCTTTCTTTTATGCCTTTAAGCTAGGCATAATGCAAAGAGGAATCAATAATCATCATAGTAATCGGAGTTATAAATTGCTTCAAATGGTTCCTCAACAAGTTCACTCTTGTTCCTTCTAGGAAAGGGGTACATACCTTTTGCCTTCCCGCGTAAGCGGATTTGTCCCTTACCTATATCGATGAAGCCTTTTACGGCTCAGAGGAAGTCCCTTCCAAGCACTATATTTCCTTGGTTTGGCTTCATGATGAAGAAGTCAACCATTGCAATCCCTTTAAGGAATGTAACTGGCACGTCTTTTATTCTTCCCTGGATCTCAGAAATATCTCCATTAGTGTGTTCATGATAAGATGATAATCTATCCATGTTAAATTTTAAAGAATCATGAACAATTTTTGGCATAGTAGAAACCATAGATAATATCACAATAAGCAAGGAAGTCTTGATTAGAGATGCTAATCCTAACAAAAGGCTCCCAATCATTGTCTATTTCCAAAATATCTCTCTTATTGGGTTTGGGTTTCTCTACCTTCATCAAGTCTAGAGCATCCATTCTCTTCTCAATAGTAGCAAGTCTATCTATGACAGTATCAAAATTATGATCAGAAACAAAGTAACTAGATGGACCATGTATAATTTCAAGAGCTCTAGCTTCATCACACTCTAGGAAATCTCCTTCAGCTATAATATCAAGAGAGTGTTTACACCATTTAAAAAGACCATGGTAAAAATTTCTAAGCACAATTTTTATAGGTATCCAAGGCATAATTCTCCTATGTGCATCAGAAATTCTGTCACATGCCTTCTTCATATTTTCTCCACCCCTTTGATGGAAATCTAGAACTTCTGATTCCCTGATGGGCCTCGAACCCCTCGTTGGTTACCCCAAGTGGAAGGTGTAAGATGCAGTAAGTAGAAGTGTTTTCCCTTAGCAAAGATGCCAAGGATCGAATCCCCAGAGACTCCTAGGTTCAACAGGTAGGTGTCAACTGCTAACGGCGCAATTAGCAATCAACGTGGACCTGCACACAGATACAAATAACTTTGCTCCCAACGAGTACAGAGAGGTTGTCAATCTCTCCGGCCTTGTAGTTCACAAAGGGTTAAAAGCAATATGATAGTAGTGATAGATAGTGTTTTGCAATAGTAAATAAAATAGCGAAACGTAAATAGTGGATGTGATCAATGATGGTAATATGGACCGGAGTCTCATGATGTTCACTAGTGATGTCTCTCTCCCAAAAGACGATAAAACAGCTATGTGAGGTAAACAAATTACAACTGGGCAATTGACAGGACCACGAACGCAAACCAATGCTGACTACATTGCAAGAAAGGTTGAGGTTCAAAGCATGGGCGGTACGCCAAAGTAAGTAGACCGAAATCCATCAATATGTACTACTAATCATCCACCTTGAGATATCTATCCAGAACATCTCGCTGGTATTAAGTTGCGAGTCCCACCCATAGTGTAAACTCAATGCAACAGACAACTGCATTAAAAGAACTTTGCATAAAGTAAACAATCCTTGCACCCGCGGGCACAAGCACCGTTGTTTTCCCCCTTGTGGCAACAACACATCCCCTAGACTCATGTTTCTGTCACTCAAGCTAGTCATCGAGGGGCATGAACCCACAATCGAGCATAACGTTCCCTCTTGGAGTCACTACCTACTACTTGGCCAAAGCAATAAATAACAACGGAGAACATGCAAGAATTACTTATGAACTAAAATATAAAAGAGGTGAATCAAATATATTACTCAAGATCAATCTGAACATAATCTCATAATCCATCGGATCCCAGCAAACTCAACATAGCAACAACATAAGGATTACATAGGTGCCTCGATCATGTAGGGCAGCTCACGAGGACTAATTGGTGAAGCACAAGAACGGGAGGAGAACATCACATAGCTACTGGTCATGGACTCATGGTCCAAGGGAGACTACTCACGAGTCATCCGGGAGGCGTCCATGGTGGTGGAGAAGCTCCCGGTGGTGATCCTCCCCTCCGGCAGGGTGCCGGGAAGAGTTCTCCTGGTGCTCCCGATCTTGGAAGCGGCGACGGCGGTGGAACAGAGATGGGATCGCGAAAAAAAGTCATGTTCTGAGGGTTACGGGGAACCCTTTAAATATATGCTAAAGTAGGGCACCGGGGGAGCCTCGGGGGGCCCAGGCGCCCCCCCGGCGCGGCCCAGGGGGGGGGGGGCCCACAGGGCGCCTGGAGCCCCTGTGGCCCCCCAGGCTGCCCTTCGGAGGCAGTGTCGTTCCCGGATCGCTGATTTTTTATATATTTTTTCTGGATTTTTCTGGGCAGTTCTCGAAACGTGAAAACCTGAAATACAAAAACAGCCGAAAACAGAAACTGGCACTGGGGTGCACTGGATTAGTAAGTTAGTCCAAATATGATCAAAAGTGTATGGAAGTGTATGAATATCATAGCAATATCACCCAAAAGTGGCATGGAGCAAGCAGAAATTATAGATACGTTTTGGACGTATCAACATCCCCAAGCTTAATTCCTGCTCGTCCTTGAGTAGGTAAATGATAACAAGAATAATTTCTGCAGTGACATGCTATTAACCATATAGGACTTTCTCATAGTCATATGACAAAAGCTTACCGAGACAATGATTCTAAAGTAACTAAGTTGTCTCAAGAGAAAATCACAAATGACTGAAAGTTTTACAACATGAAACTGAAACATCAAAAAGATTTGCAATGAACATGATGTGCAGATATGATCAAGTGATATCTAGCTTGCCCCCTTTAGTGATGCAAAACATAAGTGCAGGGGCACCTTCAAGGTTTAAGTGATGACTAGATACAATCATTTCAGAATAAACGATATCACAATCATGCAAAAGACAATGCTACTTTGGGACAATGCACATTACACTCAGAATGACAATCATGCTCTCAGTAATTGGTGCTTGAAGTGCTAGAGCTTTTTATTTTGAAACATGGAAGCAATTGTGTCAACGGTAGTAGTACTTCATATGTGTCATGTATAAAACATCCTATAAGTTGCAAGCCTCATGCATCGAATACTAATAGTGCTCGCTCCTTGTCCTAATTAGCTCGGATCCCCATGGGTTATCATTTCATTGCATATGTTTTAACCAAGTGTCACAAAGGGGTACCTCTATGCCACCTGTACAAAGGTCCAAGGAGATAGATCGCATTTGATTTCTCGTTTTTGATAGATCTCAACTTGAGGACATCCATACCGGGACAACATAGAAAATAGATGATGGACTCCTCTTTAATGCATAAGCATATTCTCATGAGAGATTGAGGATTAAGGTCCAAGCTAAAACTTCCACCATGATGCATGGCTTTGGTTGGCGGCCCAATGTTCTTCTCTAACAATATGCATATTAATTCAACCCACGGTAAATCACCCTTACTTCAGACAAGACGAACATGCATAGCAACTCACATGATATTCAACAAAAGTATGACAGTTGATGGCGTCCCCAGAAACATGGTTACCGCTCAGTAAGCAACTCATAAGAAATAAGATACATAGGCAACATATTCTTTACCACAATAGTTTTTAGGCTACTTTCCCATGAGCTATGTATTGCATGGTTAATTTGCTTAGTGCAGGTGTAGGTTAGCAAAAGACTGGGAGCGGCCAACTAAGAGAGCAATGACGGTCATAATCATGCAGGGCGACAAAGCAATATTGAATCAGGCATGGTAGTTATATCGCTACTCAGAAATAAAAGATCATCAAGGCTTGACAGACTTTCTTTACAGTCTTGAATATGTGTGAGCATACGCCAAGTCAATCAAAATAAATTCTCGAAGGAAGATATTACTAAACCATACCACATCATAGGCAAACAAACCAAGTTGGTACTCCAATAACACATTGGGAACCCCCCAGCTATCTGAGATTAACCATAAGAAAACCTAAACTACTAAGCACCATCATGAAAGTAGCATCTTTATCATAGACACATTAACCCATGCAACGGAAGCAAACTCTCTTAATAAGGTGAGCATGGTAATTAAAGAGAGTTCAAGCAACCAACTAAATAAAAGCTCTTGAAAAGATAAGCAGAATACTAAGAGCAAAGCACGATAGTAGCTATTTAAAGACAAAGAACACACACAGCATAGATAGACATGAAAATTCTATGTAATGTTCTAGGTAGAGGTGGAGCGTGTTTATCTCCCACATAAAGGAATGCTGAGTTCCGACTCGTTATGAAAAACTAAAAAGAAAACTAAAAGCAAGACGCTCCAAGCATAGCACATAACACATGAAGTGATAAAAATATAGCGGAACGAAAGACGAACTGATAATGTTGATGGAGAAGTGGATGCATGGGGGGCATCCCCAAGCTTAGACGCTTGAGTCTCCTTGAATATTTCTTGGGGGTGCACGGGGGCATCCCCAAGCTTGAGCGCTTGACACTCCTGAATCTTTTTATCATCTTCCCTCGCACACTTGAAAACTCCCTTCATA
Organism: Secale cereale; assembly: GCA_902687465.1. NCBI lineage: Eukaryota > Viridiplantae > Streptophyta > Magnoliopsida > Poales > Poaceae > Secale > Secale cereale. The sequence goes on along the minus strand of LR738710.1, from coordinate 866,527,533 downwards.
CACAACTCATCATAATCTGATTAGCGAGGTTAGTACCCTTAATAAAATAATTATACCTTGCTGGAAATAAGGATATTCTTGAAGTTATACTGTTTCTCAAGATTGCCAAAAGGTTTTTGCAAAGAAAAAGCAAGTTCTTAATTTGCAAAGTGAAGGTAAGGCAAAACAGGACAGAATCTGTGAAAAACAGAACAGCAGGCAGTAATTGACCTGTTCGGGATACTTCTGCAACTCAAATCAAAAAACTCAGAACTGACGCACGAAAGAAAATTATATAGATAACTCTGTCGAAAAAATTCAAACCAAAAAGATGTTCTGGTGATTTTATACGAATTTTTCTATCCAAGGACAGAATCTGTTTCCTGGACAGCTCCTCACAACTTTTGAACTTTCTAGCAATCAGAGGCTATACTTGGCACAAATATGAAAAGCAAAGATACAATGATGATGCTACAGCAGTAAACAACATCAAGACACAACAAAAGCAAAAATTTATTCATGTGGGCTGCCTCCCAAAAGCGCTTTCTTTTATGCCTTTAAGCTAGGCATAATGCATAGATCAAGTTTTATCAAGAGTAAAAGAATAGCTAGCCCGTACAACGGACTCAAAAGGTAACTTGACCTTCTTACGAGGGAAGTGTTCCATCCCTTTCTTGAGAGGAAACTGAAATTTTATATTACCCTCTTTCATGTCAATGACAGCACCAACGGTGCGCAAAAAGGGACGTCCCAAAATAATTGGACATGAAGGATCACATTCAATATCCATAACAGTAAAATCAACGGGCACATAATTATCATTGACAACAATAAGAACATCGTCGATCCTCCCCAAAGGTTTCTTTATGGAAGAATCAACGAGACGAACACCAAAAGAACAAGAATCATAAGGTTTCAATTTAAGCATATCATATAGTCTTTTGGGCATAATGGAAGAACTAGCTACAATATCACATAATGCATAACAAGAGAAGTCATTCAAATAAATTTTTATCATAGGATCCCAACCATCCTCTAGCTTTCTAGGTATGGAGGCTTCTACTCTGAGTTTCTCCTCCCTAGATTTGATGAGAGCATTAGTGATATGCTCTGTGAAGGCAAGGTTAAGCGTGCTAGTGCGGGGATCTCTAGACATTTTGTGAAGGAAATCAATAACTTCTGTAAGAGTGCAATTATCAAAATCAAGGTCACGAGCATCAAGTAAAGTGGTAGTGGTGTCCTTAAGGCTCACCTGTTTGGTAGTTTCTATAGCATCACCATTAATAGGTCCATTGGGACCAGGAGTACATTGGGTGCTAAGAGTGTGAACATCCTCAACAACTTGGATAGTAGCAACAGTGTGGTGGGTAGGAAGGCTCTTAATTCTTTCCTCTTCCTCCCTTTCTCTGGCCCATCTTTCTTTAAGCTTAGCCATCATCCTAATGTTTTCATTGATTTGCACTTGTGTAGCATTAATAGGGATAACTTCCCTCTCCTTAAGTGGAGAAGTTTCAATTTTTTGCAATTTTACCTCATTGGCTAAGTGGTCTACCTTAAAAGAAAGATCATCTAGTTTATGTAGTTTCTCTTCTACATTCTTATTAAAGGCTTTTTGGGTAGTGATGAAATCTCTAAGCATGGTCTCTAGTTCAGTATTGGAGTTCTTGGTACTAGGATAAGCATTGTTGTTCCCATAAGAGTTAGAGGGGAACGGTCTAGAATTGTTACCAAAGTTACTCCTATAAGCATTGTTGTTGAAATTGTTTCTAGAGATAAAATTAACATCTACTTGTTCTTGAGCAATCAAAGAATTTAAAGGAACATCACGAGGATCAACAGTAGATTGCTTCGAAAGTAGAGACATAATCAAGTCAACTTTTTCATTGAGGGAGGAAATCTCCTCGACAGAGTTTACCTTCCTACCTGTTGGAGCGCGTTCGGTGTGCCATTGGGAATAGTTGGTCATCATCTCATCGAGAAGCTTTGTGGCAGCACCAAGTGTAGTTGACATAAAGGTTCCTCCCGCGACCGAATCTAACAAGTTCCGCGAGGTAAAGTTCAAGCCTGCATAAAAAGTTTGGATAACCATCCAAGTAGTCAAACCGTGAGTAGGGCAGTTCTTGATAAGAGACTTCATACGTTCCCAAGCTTGGGCAACGTGTTCATTATCCAATTGTTTAAAATTCATGATGATACTTCTAAGTTGGATAATTTTAGCAGGTGGATAGTATTTTCCGATAAAAGCATCTTTGCACTTGTCCCATGAATCTATGCTATTTCTAGGCAAAGACTGAAACCAAATTTTAGCTCCTCCTCTCAAAGAGAAAGGAAAAAGCTTAAGCTTAACAATATTACCATCTATTTCTTGGTACTTTTGCATATCACAAAGTTCTACAAAGTTGTTCAAGTGTAAAGCAGCATCATCTCCAGCACCGGAGAATTGTTCTCTCATGACTAAGTTAAGTAAAGCAGGTTTAATTTCATATGAAGGTGCTGAAGTGGCAGGTGTAGTGATAGGTGTGCTGATAAAGTCATCGTTGTTGTGACTAGTGAAGTCACACAACTTGGTGTTCTCGGTGGAACCCATAGTAGCAAGCAAGCAAGATAACTATTTTTGTGATTTTCGATAAAAAGGAACTAAAGCAAAAAATGATAGGTAAACTAACAAGACTGAAAAAGCAAAGGTAAAAGATAGCATGCAACTCCCCTATCCTGAAGAGTGGAGTCCCCGGCAACGGCGCCAGAAAATACTCCTTGATGGGCCTCGAACCCCTCGTTGGTTACCCCAAGTGGAAGGTGTAAGATGCAGTAAGTAGAAGTGTTTTCCCTTAGCAAAGATGCCAAGGATCAAATCCCCAGGGACTCCTAGGTTCAACAGGTAGGTGTCAACTGCTAACGGCGCAATTAGCAATCAACGTGGACCTGCACACAGATACAAATAACTTTGCTCCCAACGAGTACAGAGAGGTTGTCAATCTCTCCGGCCTTGTAGTTCACAAAGGGTTAAAACCAATATGATAGTAGTGATAGATAGTGTTTTGCAATAGTAAATAAAATAGCGAAAAGTAAATAGTGGATGTGATCAATGATGGTAATATGGACCGGAGTCTCATGATGTTCACTAGTGATGTCTCTCTCCCAAAATACGATAAAACAGCTATGTGAGGTAAACAAATTACAGCTGGGCAATTGACTGGACCACAAACGCAAACCAATGCTGACTACATTGCAAGAAAGGTTGAGGTTCAAAGCATGGGCGGTACGCCAAAGTAAGTAGACCGAAATCCATCAATATGTACTACTAATCATCCACCTTGAGATATCTATCCAGAACATCTCGCTGGTATTAAGTTGCGAGTCCCACCCATAGTGTAAACTCAATGCAACAGACAACTGCATTAAAAGAACTTTGCGTAAAGTAACAATCCTTGCACCCGCGGGCACAAGCACCGTTGTTTTCCCCCTTGTGGCAACAGCACATCCCCTAGACTCATGTTTTTGTCACTCAAGCTAGTCATCGAGGGGCATGAACCCACAATCGAGCATAACGTTCCCTCTTGGAGTCACTACCTACTACTTGGCCAAAGCAATAAATAACAACGGAGAACATGCAAGAATTACTTATGAACTAAAATATAAAAGAGGTGAATCAAATATATTACTCAAGATCAATCTGAACATAATCTCATAATCCATCGGATCCCAGCAAACTCAACATAGCAACAGCATAAGGATTACATAGGTGCCTCGATCATGTAGGGCAGCTCACGAGGACTAATTAGTGAAGCACAAGAACGGGAGGAGAACATCACATAGCTACTGGTCATGGACTCATGGTCCAAGGGAGACTACTCACGAGTCATCCGGGAGGCGTCCATGGTGGTGGAGAAGCTCCCGGTGGTGATCCTCCCCTCCGGTAGGGTGCCGGGAAGAGTTCTCCTGGTGCTCCCGATCTTGGAAGCGGCGACGGCGGTGGAACAGAGATGGGATCGCGAAAAGAAGTCCTGTTCTGAGGGTTACGGGGAACCCTTTAAATATATGCCAAAGTAGGGCACCGGGGGAGCCTCGGGGGCCCAGGCGCCCCCCTGGCGCGGCCCAGGGGGGGGGGGCGCCCACAGGGCGCCTGGAGCCCCTGTGGCCCCCCAGGCTGCCCTTCGGAGGCAGTGTCGTTCCCGGATCGCTGATTTTTTATATATTTTTTCTGGATTTTTCTGGGCAGTTCTCGAAACGTGAAAACCTGAAATACAAAAACAGCCGAAAACAGAAACTGGCACTGGGGTGCACTGGATTAGTAAGTTAGTCCAAATATGATCAAAAGTGTATGGAAGTGTATGCATATCATAGCAATATCACCCAAAAGTGGCATGGAGCAAGCAGAAATTATAGATACGTTTTGGACGTATCAACATCCCCAAGCTTAATTCCTGCTCGTCCTCGAGTAGGTAAATGATAACAAGAATAATTTCTGTGGTGACATGCTATTAACCATATAGGACTTTCTCATAGTCATATGACAAAAGCTTACCGAGACAATGATTCTAAAGTAACTAAGTTGTCTCAAGAGAAAATAACAAATGACTGAAAGTTTTACAACATGAAACTGAAACATCAAAAAGATTTGCAATGAACATGATGTGCAGATATGATCAAGTGATATCTAGCTTGCCCCCTTTAGTGATGCAAAACATAAGTGCAGGGGCACCTTCAAGGTTTAAGTGATGACTAGATACAATCATTTCAGAATAAACGATATCACAATCATGCAAAAGACAATGCTACTTTGGGACAATGCACATTACACTCAGAATGACAATTATGCTCTCAGTAATTGGTGCTTGAAGTGCTAGAGCTTTTTATTTTGAAACATGGAAGCAATTGTGTCAACGGTAGTAGTACTTCATATGTGTCATGTATAAAACATCCTATAAGTTGCAAGCCTCATGCATCGAATACTAATAGTGCTCGCTCCTTGTCCTAATTAGCTCGGATCCCCATGGGTTATCATTGCATTGCATATGTTTTAACCAAGTGTCACAAAGGGGTACCTCTATGCCACCTGTACAAAGGTCCAAGGAGATAGATCGCATTTGATTTCTCGTTTTTGATAGATCTCAACTTGAGGACATCCATACCGGGACAACATAGAAAATAGATGATGGACTCCTCTTTAATGCATAAGCATATTCTCATGAGAGATTGAGGATTAAGGTCCAAGCTAAAACTTCCACCATGATGCATGGCTTTGGTTGGGGGCCCAATGTTCTTCTCTAACAATATGCATACTAATTCAACCCACGGTAAATCACCCTTACTTCAGACAAGACGAACATGCATAGCAACTCACATGATATTCAACAAAAGTATGACAGTTGATGGCGTCCCCAGAAACATGGTTACCACTCAGTAAGCAACTCATAAGAAATAAGATACATAGGCAACATATTTTTTACCACAATAGTTTTTAGGCTACTTTCCCATGAGCTATGTATTGCATGGTTAATTTGCTTAGTGCAGGTGTAGGTTAGCAAAAGACTGGGAGCGACCAACTAAGAGAGCAATGACGGTCATAATCATGCAGAGCGACAAATCAATATTGAATCAGGCATGGTAGTTATATCGCTACTCAGAAATAAAAGATCATCAAGGCTTGACAGACTTTCTTTACAGTCTTGAATATGCATGAGCATACGCCAAGTCAATCAAAATAAATTCTCGAAGGAAAATATTACTAAACCATACCACATCATAGGCAAACAAACCAAGTTGGTACTCCAATAACACATTGGGAACCCCCTAGCTATCTGAGATTAACCATAAGAAAACCTGAACTACTAAGCACCATCATGAAAGTAGCATCTTTATCATAGACACATTAACCCATGCAACGGAAGCAAACTCTCTTAATAAGGTGAGCATGGTAATTAAAGAGAGTTCAAGCAACCAACTAAATAAAAGCTCTTGAAAAGATAAGCAGAATACTAAGAGCAAAGCACGATAGTAGCTATTTAAAGACAAAGAACACACATAGCATAGATAGACATGAAAATTCTATGTAATGTTCTAGGTAGAGGTGGAGCGTGTTTCTCTCCCACATAAAGGAATGCTGAGTTCCGACTCGTTATGAAAAACTAAAAAGAAAACTAAAAGCAAGACGCTCCAAGCATAGCACATAACACATGAAGTGATAAAAATATAGCGGAACGAAAGACGAACTGATAATGTTGATGGAGAAGGGGATGCACGGGGGGCATCCCCAAGCTTAGACGCTTGAGTCTCCTTGAATATTTCTTGGGGGTGCACGGGGGCATCCCCAAGCTTGAGCGCTTGACACTCCTGAATCTTTTTATCATCTTCCCTCGCACACTTGAAAACTCCCTTCATACACAACTCATCATAATCTGATTAGCGAGGTTAGTACCCTTAATAAAATAATTATACCTTGCTGGAAATAAGGATATTCTTGAAGTTCTACTGTTTCTCAAGATTGCCAAAAGGTTTTTGCAAAGAAAAAGCAAGTTCTTAATTTGCAAAGTGAAGGTAAGGCAAAACAGGACAGAATCTGTGAAAAACAGAACAGCAGGCAGTAATTGACCTGTTCGGGATACTTCTGCAACTCAAATCAAAAAACTCAGAACTGACGCACGAAAGAAAATTATATAGAGAACTCTGTCGAAAAAATTCAAACCAAAAAGATGATCTGATGATTTTATACGAATTTTTCTATCCAAGGACAGAATCTGTTTCCTGGACAGCTCCTCACAACTTTTGAACTTTCTAGCAATCAGAGGCTATACTTGGCACAAATATGAAAAGCAAAGATACAATGATGATGTTACAGCAGTAAACAACATCAAGACACAACAAAAGCAAAAAAATTATTCATGTGGGCTGCCTCCCAAAAGCGCTTTCTTTTATGCCTTTAAGCTAGGCATAATGCATAGATCAAGTTTTATCAAGAGTAAAAGAATAGCTAGCCCGTACAACGGACTCAAAAGGTAACTTGACCTTCTTACGAGGGAAGTGTTCCATCCCTTTCTTGAGAGGAAACTGAAATTTTATATTACCCTCTTTCATGTCAATGACAGCACCAACGGTGCGCAAAAAGGGACGTCCCAAAATAATTGGACATGAAGGATCACATTCAATATCCATAACAGTAAAATCAACGGGCACATAATTATCATTGACAACAATAAGAACATCGTCGATCCTCCCCAAAGGTTTCTTTATGGAAGAATCAACGAGACGAACACCAAAAGAACAAGAATCATAAGGTTTCAATTTAAGCATATCATATAGTCTTTTGGGCATAATGGAAGTATTAGCTACAATATCACATAATGCATAACAAGAGAAGTCATTCAAATAAATTTTTATCATAGGATCCCAACCATCCTCTAGCTTTCTAGGTATGGAGGCTTCTACTCTGAGTTTCTCCTCCCTAGCTTTGATGAGAGCATTAGTGATATGCTCTGTGAAGGCAAGGTTAAGCGTGCTAGTGCGGGGATCTCTAGACATTTTGTGAAGGAAATCAATAACTTCTGTAAGAGTGCAATTATCAAAATCAAGGTCACGAGCATCAAGTAAAGTGGTAGTGGTGTCCTTAAGGCTCACCTGTTTGGTAGTTTCTATAGCATCACCATTAATAGGTCCATTGGGACCAGGAGTACATTGGGTGCTAAGAGTGTGAACATCCTCAACAACTTGGATAGTAGCAACAGTGTGGTGGGTAGGAAGGCTCTTAATTCTTTCCTCTTCCTCCCTTTCTCTTGCCCATCTTTCTTTAAGCTTAGCCATCATCCTAATGTTTTCATTGATTTGCACTTGAGTAGCATTAATAGGGATGACTTCCCTCTCCTTAAGTGGAGAAGTTTCAATTTTTAGCAATTTTACCTCATTGACTAAGTGGTCTACCTTAAAAGAAAGATCATCTAGTTTATGTAGTTTCTCTTCTACATTCTTATTAAAGGCTTTTTGGGTAGTGATGAAATCTCTAAGCATGGTCTCTAGTTCAGTATTGGAGTTCTTGGTACTAGGATAAGCATTGTTGTTCCCATAAGAGTTAGAGGGGAACGGTCTAGAATTGTTACCAAAGTTACTCCTATAAGCATTGTTGTTGAAATTGTTTCTAGAGATAAAATTAACATCTACTTGTTCTTGAGCAATCAAAGAATTTAAAGGAACATCACGAGGATCAACAGTAGATTGCTTCGAAAGTAGAGACATAATCAAGTCAACTTTTTCATTGAGGGAGGAAATCTCCTCGACAGAGTTTACCTTCCTACCTGTTGGAGCGCGTTCGGTGTGCCATTGGGAATAGTTGGTCATCATCTCATCGAGAAGCTTTGTGGCAGCACCAAGTGTAGTTGACATAAAGGTTCCTCCCGCGGCCGAATCTAACAAGTTCCGCGAGGTAAAGTTCAAGCCTGCATAAAAAGTTTGGATAACCATCCAAGTAGTCAAACCGTGAGTAGGGCAGTTCTTGATAAGAGACTTCATACGTTCCCAAGCTTGGGCAACGTGTTCATTATCCAATTGTTTAAAATTCATGATGTTACTTCTAAGTTGGATAATTTTAGCAGGTGGATAGTATTTTCCGATAAAAGCATCTTTGCACTTGTCCCATGAATCTATGCTATTTCTAGGCAAAGACTGAAACCAAATTTTAGCTCCTCCTCTCAAAGAGAAAGGAAAAAGCTTAAGCTTAACAATATTACCATCTATTTCTTGGTACTTTTGCATATCACAAAGTTCTACAAAGTTGTTCAAGTGTAAAGCAGCATCATCTCCAGCACCGGAGAATTGTTCTCTCATGACTAAGTTAAGTAAAGCAGGTTTAACTTCATATGAAGGTGCTGAAGTGGCAGGTGTAGTGATAGGTGTGCTGATAAAGTCATCGTTGTTGTGACTAGTGAAGTCACACAACTTGGTGTTCTCGGTGGAACCCATAGTAGCAAGCAAGCAAGATAACTATTTTTGTGATTTTCGATAAAAAGGAACTAAAGCAAAAAATGATAGGTAAACTAACAAGACTAAAAAAAGCAAAGGTAAAAGATAGCATGCAACTCCCCTATCCTGAAGAGTGGAGTCCCCGGCAACGGCGCCAGAAAATACTCCTTGATGGGCCTCGAACCCCTCGTTGGTTACCCCAAGTGGAAGGTGTAAGATGCAGTAAGTAGAAGTGTTTTCCCTTAGCAAAGATGCCAAGGATCGAATCCCCAGAGACTCCTAGGTTCAACAGGTAGGTGTCAACTGCTAACGGCGCAATTAGCAATCAACATGGACCTGCACACAGATACAAATAACTTTGCTCCCAACGAGTACAGAGAGGTTGTCAATCTCTCCGGCCTTGTAGTTCACAAAGGGTTAAAAGCAATATGATAGTAGTGATAGATAGTGTTTTGCAATAGTAAATAAAATAGCGAAAAGTAAATAGTGGATGTGATCAATGATGGTAATATGAACCGGAGTCTCATGATGTTCACTAGTGATGTCTCTCTCCCAAAAGACGATAAAACAGCTATGTGAGGTAAACAAATTACAACTGGGCAATTGACAGGACCACGAACGCAAACCAATGCTAACTACATTGCAAGAAAGGTTGAGGTTCAAAGCATGGGCGGTACGCCAAAGTAAGTAGACCGAAATCCATCAATATCTACTACTAATCATCCACCTTGAGATATCTATCCAGAACATCTCGCTGGTATTAAGTTGCGAGTCCCACCCATAGTGTAAACTCAATGCAACAGACAACTGCATTAAAAGAACTTTGCGTAAAGTAAACAATCCTTGCACCCGCGGGCACAAGCACCGTTGTTTTCCCTCTTGTGGCAACAGCACATCCCCTAGACTCATGTTTCTGTCACTCAAGCTAGTCATCGAGGGGCATGAACCCACAATCGAGCATAACGTTCCCTCTTGGAGTCACTACCTACTACTTGGCCAAAGCAATAAATAACAACGGAGAACATGCAAGAATTACTTATGAACTAAAATATAAAAGAGGTGAATCAAATATATTACTCAAGATCAATCTGAACATAATCTCATAATCCATCGGATCCCAGCAAACTCAACATAGCAACAGCATAAGGATTACATAGGTGCCTCGATCATGTAGGGCAGCTCACGAGGACTAATTAGTGAAGCACAAGAACGGGAGGAGAACATCACATAGCTACTGGTCATGGACGCATGGTCCAAGGGAGACTACTCACGAGTCATCCGGGAGGCGTCCATGGTGGTGGAGAAGCTCCCGGTGGTGATCCTCCCCTCCGGCAGGGTGTCGGGAAGAGTTCTCCTGGTGCTCCCGATCTTGGAAGCGGCGGCGGCGGCGGAACAGAGATGGGATCGCGAAAAGAAGTCCTGTTCTGAGGGTTACGGGGAACCCTTTAAATATATGCCAAAGTAGGGCACCGGGGGAGCCTCGGGGGGCCCAGGCGCCCCCCCGGCGCGGCCCGGGGGGGCGCCCACAGGGCGCCTGGAGCCCCTGTGCCCACCCAGGCTGCCCTTCGGAGGCAGTGTCGTTCCCGGATCGCTGATTTTTTATATATTTTTTCTGGATTTTTCTGGGCAGTTCTCGAAACGTGAAAACCTGAAATACAAAAACAGCCGAAAACAGAAACTGGCATTGGGGTGCACTGGATTAGTAAGTTAGTCCAAATATGATCAAAAGTGTATGGAAGTGTATGAATATCATATCAATATCACCCAAAAGTGGCATTGAGCAAGCAGAAATTATAGATACGTTTTGGACGTATCATTCCCTCAAAGCACCAAATCCTAACATGCTTGACTAAACAGAAAGGACTACTAGTAGAAAAGCAAATAATTTTTTTGTGATTTTTGATAAAAGATACTAAAGCAAAAACTGAAAGGTAAACTAACAAGACTAAAAAGCAAAGGTAAAAGATAGCGTGCAACTCCCCTATTTTGAAGAGTGGAGTCCCCGACGACGGCGCCAGAAAACTTTGCTTGATGGCTTCTCACCCCTCGTTGGTTACCCCAAGTGGAAGGTTTGAGATGCAGTGTAGCGGTAGTTTTCCCTTGGCAAAGATACCAAGGATCGAATCCCCTGAGACTCCGAGGTTCACCAAGAAGGTGTCAACTGCTAGCGGCGCAACTAGCGATTGACCGGACCTGCACACAAATACAAATAACTTTGCTCCCAATGAGTACAGAGAGGTTGTCAATCCCTCCGGCCTTGTCGTTTACAAAGGATCAAACGCAAGAGATAATAGTGATAGGTATTACTGCAACTAGTAAGTAAGAACAGAAAGTAAATAACGGATGTGATCAGTGATGGTAATATGGACCGAGGTCCCATGATGTTCACTAGTGATGTCTCTCTCCCAAAAGACGATAAAACAGCTAAGCGAGGTAAACGAATTACAGCTGGGCAATTGACAGGATTATGTGCGCAAACCAATGCTAACTATGCTGCAAAGAAAGGTAGAGGCTCAAAAGCATGGGCGGTACGCCAAGGCAAGTAGACCGAAATCCATCTGCATCTACTACTAATCATCCACCTTGAGATATCTATCCAGAACATCTCGCTGGTATTAAGTTGCGAGTCCCACCCATAGTGTAAACTCAAAGCAACAGACAACTGCATTAAAAGAACTTTGCTTAAAGTAAACAATCCTTGCACCCGCAAGTACAAGCACCGTTGTTTTCCCCCTTGTGACAACAGCACATCCCCTAGACTCATGTTTCTGTCACTCAAGCTAGTCATCGAGGGGCATGAACCCACAATCAAGCATAACGTTCCCTCTTGGAGTTACTATCTACTACTTGGCCAAAGCAATAAACAGCAACGGAGAACATGCAAGAATTACTCAAGAACATAAATATAAAAGAGGTGAATCAAATATATTACTCACACACAATCTGAACATAATCTCATAATCCATCGGATCCCAGCAAACTCAGTATAGCAACAACATAAGGATTACATATGTGCCTCGATCATGTAGGGCAGCTCACGAGGTCTAATCGGTGAAGAACAAAGAGGGGAGGAGAACATCACATAGCTACTGGTCATGGACCCATGGTCCAAGGGAGACTACTCACAACTCATCCGGGAGGCGTCCATGGTGGTGGAGAGGCTCCCGGTGGTGATCCTCCCCTCTGGCAGGGTGCCAGGAAGAGTTCTCCTGGTGCTCCCGATCTTGGAAGCGCGGCGGCAGCGGAACAGAGATGAGATCGTGAAAAAGGGTTCCGTCCTCGAGGGTTTCGGGACGCGGTGTAAATATATGCCAAAGGGGGGCGTCAGAGGAGGCCAGGGGGGCCAGGCGCCCTGGCGGCGCGGCCAGGAGGGGGGGCGCGCCCTCTAGCCGCCTGGAGCCCTGGTGGCCCCCGTCCGGCCCTACTTTGGCCGCATGGAAGCTTCCGGAACGCTGATTTTTTATATATTTTTCCCGGAATTTTTCTGGCAATTTACGTAATGGGAAAACCTGAAATACAAAAACAGCAGAAAACAGAAACTGGCACTGGGGTGCACTGAGTTAATAGGTTAGTTCAAATATGATCGAAAGTGTATGGAAGTGCATAAATATCATAGCAATATCACACAAAAGAGGCATGGAGCAAGCAGAAATTATAGATACGTTTTGGACGTATCAACCTCAAAGTTCACCGGAGGAGAATGACCTTCGACAAGCTTGGCCAAGACAGAGGAGCACTGCAGCACGTTGATGTCATTGTGAGTTCCTGGCATACCAAAGAAGGAGTGCCAAATCCAGAGGTCCTGTGTGGCCACTGCCTCTAGTACCACACTGCAACCGCCTTTGGCGCCTTTGTACATCCCCTGCCAAGCAAATGGACAGTTCTTCCATTTTCAATGCATGCAGTCGATGCTTCCAAGCATCCCAGGGAATCCTCTCACTGGATTCTGTGCTAGGATCCGAGCAGTGTCTTCTGCATTGGTGTTCGCAAGTATTGCGGTCCAAACACTACCACCACTGCCTTGCAAAACTTGTAGAAACACTCAATGGTGATGGACTCGGCCATGTGCCCATAGTCGTCGAGTGAATCACCGAGAGCTCCGTATGCAAGCATTTTCATCGCTGTCGTGCACTTCTGTATAGAGGTGAATCCAGGTTTGCCGGTACAATCCTTCTTGCACTTGAAGTGGCTGTCGAACTCCGGATGGCATTCACAATCCTGAGGAAAAGTTTTCGGCTCATCCAATAATTGTGCCGAAATACTTTGTCGTCGTGCAGTGGAGCATCGGCGAAGTAGTCAGCGTAGAGCATGCAGTAGCCTTCCAGACGATGACGGTTCTTTGCTTGCATCCGCCTCGGTGCCGAACCACCTCGCCGCGGCTTTTCATTGCTAGCGAGCAGGCCGGCGAGGGCGGTGAGGACCATGAGATGTTCCTCTTCCTGGACGTCGGCATCGGCTTCCTCCTCCAGCAGCGCGGCGAGCGCCTCCTTGTCGGCCGAGACCACCGTCGAGCGGGCAAACCGCTGAACACCTTGCGGGCACGCTGGACGCACACCCGCCGGAACACTGCCCTGCGCGGCCGGAACGCCGGAAAAATCACCCGGGCGGTGGTGGAGTGCCTGCCGCGGCCGAAATCTCTTCTCTTTTCCGGCGGGGAATGGCCTATCTAGCGGTGGTGGGCGGTGGACGGCGCCGGGTTCGGCAGGCTGGCGGCCGAGTGCGCGGGGGATGAGGACGAATCTGGACGATTGACTTGCTTTTTCGCTTGACAGTGTGGGCCAGGCGTGTTTTTCCCTTGCGTCGGAGTCCTAAGCTCCTCCCAGTGCGCCGGGTTCGGTCTGTGATCGCCGGGCCCAAAAACGGACCGAGTCGACAGATTTCGGTGTTTTAAGGGTGCGACTGAGGCGTTTTATCGACGACGACACCGAGAAAGTCGCCTTGGGGGCCCGGGGGCGCAGCTGGAGTTGCTGTAAGCCTGTAATCGCCGCTTCTTCTCCTCTGGACGGGGCGAAAATGGCATGCAATGGTCTACTCAGTTCGCAAGAGCAAAACTCGTCTTTCAATCCGGTCGTCCACCTACCTCAGCCCTCACGAAATGTCTTTTGACTCGTCCAATCCTCCTAGTCTTAGCTATTCCCTTCATTTATATATACTACTAATAATGTACGTACAATGCACGTTTATATTAGGTAGGATATTAGTTGCACGTTATATTAGATAAAATATATCTGTTGCACGTTGGTATTTGGTAAGATATCAATTACTTTTTACGCGGGAATGGTAGGATATTAGTTACATGGCAGATTTTATGGGATGGCGTTGAGTCAAAACGTGTTTATAACCAATGGCAGTGGTGGGTAATTAGAGTGTTAAACATGTTTGATGCTCAATATTGAAGCGATTTGAACCGCTAGATACAATGATTTGACGGTTGAGATGGTTTGGATCTGCCCCTTTGGGTCTTTTTATATTGGTATAGATAAAACCACAATCAAAATTATAATTTGCAATGATATAAGATCACAAACACCAATCAAGACAAAAATGATGGTGTTTGTCTCGTACTAATAAAGAAGGACATTAATTATCCCTTGCATGCATGTGTGTGAAGTTGACTTACATGTTAATCTTCACTACTATTAAACAATCGAGTTGTGGCAGAAACACTACATATCAGCCATACATCCGTCATATCTCAATGGACCGGATTGCCTCAATGTTGTATCACATCATTTACCATAATCAATTAGCAATAATTATCATGATCTACGCAATCATAATTACGCAATAATTACCACGATCTCGCTCCAACCTGGACCTATTTTAATCATATCAATTAGCAATAATTACCATGATCTACGCCAACATTTTTTTGAAACTCAGCCTTATGTACCGCGTACTTAGAAGAAAAATATCAATTAGCAATAATTACCATGATCTACGCCATCATTTTTTTTTCAAACCCAGCCTTGTGTACTGCGTACATAGAAGGAAAAAAGAAAAAGGCCCGGCCCATGTTCGCATGTAGGCAGACACAAACGTCAAAACCAAATCGCTCGTTTCCCTATTTGTTCAGATCACAGGATCGATCAGACCGTGACCTTGATTCCGATCGTTTCTCGACTTCTATCACTTCCTTCTTTTTGTTCACCTGTTTGAGTGTTCGTCGTCTTCAACAGCTCGACTCTTGGTTTGAATCTCCTGGTATTCTCATCCCGAGGAACGACGGCGATGTGGGCCTGCAGCGCTACGCGACCACGAGGTACGAGCACGTCTCCTTGTGCAGTCGCACCCAGCGCCCTATGCCTTCGCATGTATTGTTTTGATATTCTTCCTATTTCTGTCCTAAACCTAAAAATGCGAATCTTGATTGACCGAATAAGGAAGGGAATTGTCGCATACTTGCATTGTCGGCGTTGGGCACGGGGCACACAAAGTGTCGCATATGGGCAGGCGAGCGAAAACAGTCGACCCGAGCAAGGACCTCGTGGCGGTGGTCAGCACGTTTAAATCATAAATCATATGTATTCTAATTTATGGCTAATTAGCTCAACACAATTACTACATATGGTTCCACTTGCTGACAACGGCGAGGTGCAATGGAGATTGCCCTAAGATACACAAATATATTGTTGAATTTAGCAAAGATGTCTTGAGCTAACTCTTTTAACTTTTGAAATAGCCAATATACATGACATATTGTTCTCCAGAGAGAGGTCAATTCATTTTTTTTACTGTCATTATCTATTGCTTTCGTGATAAGCACATCCTGACTTTTATAGTATCATTCTAGATGTATCTTGTGTAACAAGTTGTCAGAACATTGTTGATGCTCCTACATCACTATGATTTCTGAAGATGCTCTTATCCCTTTTGTTTCAACATGTCTTCTTTGCTTTCAATTAATCTTGTGTGAATTCAAAGCTGACACAAGAGCCATTTTTTTTGTTCTAGCATGTCTTCTTTATACTCACTCTGTAAAGAAATATAAGAGCATTTAGGCTTCTATATTTCTTTACGGAGGAAGTATTTGTAAGAGGCACATTACATATTTTTAAATTTGAGGTGACTAACTGAGCTTGCATAATTCAGTTCATTATGGATTATCCAATGTGACGTAGACAATAGAATATAGATGGATTAAAAGGGTTCTATGAGCATAGATGGCTTAGAAGGGTTCTATGAGCAAATGTTTTCGTTGGGTGGAGGCGTTCGTTGCACGTGCAAGCTTACTAGTTAACTAAAAGGAGTGAGAGCATTGACTTGTTGTAGTAGGTGGAACAGAGAAATATGCACTAATTAACACGATAAATAAGAAGGCAAATTAGTTTGCAATATTGGCTTAAGCACACATTTATTTTTGGCTTGTTACTTGTAATATGAATTTATGGTCTTGTATATAAAAATGGAGGAAGTAGCTTGCTAACCCCACTTGCTCGACTGATTCGGCGCCCACCTGACTAGGTCTGGGCATTCGGTTAACCCGAACCGATCGGTTCGGTTCTTCGGTTTAATAAGAATTTCGGTTTTGTGAAATTGATGACCGATCGCTCTTATAATATTCTGCTAACCGAGAATTCGGTGGACCGATACTTCGGTTCGGTCGTCGGTTTCAGACCGAAGAGACCAAAGAAAAAGCCAAACACCATAGGGAAGAACAAGCAGTGGTCGTCAATGGAATGAACCAAAAAAAAAAAATTCAAAAAATACATGTATGACAAGGAACGGGAGAGGAGATGCAGCTGTAGCATGTAGGAGCAGCTCGGCAGACAGGTTCAGTTAGCTTGCTGTAGGAGCGCTTGTGGAATTTGAGTTGGGACTTGGGAGGTACGGAGCTGTTGGAGAGAAGTACGAGGAGGAGGGAAGAGATGTTGCGGCGCCGGCAGCCCGGTGCCAGCCAGCGAGATCAACAGGAGCGGCGGAGCATCGGCTGGCTGGCGGCTCAGATCTTGCGGCATCTTAGATGTGGATGAGGTGCGGTGAGGGCAGCCCATTTTCAGTGGTGAGGGCACGCTAAAGCTGAAGGGAAGGGACGCATGAACGAGAGTGGGCTATGGGCCTAATGCTGGAGTTGGCCTGTTACTAAGTTTTCTCGGTTACTTCGGTACTTCGGGTACTCGATGGTTAAAACCGAAGCGACCGATGTAATTTCGGTTTTACAGAGTTGCTGACCGAATTTAGTATCAATTGTTTGGGTTTCGGTTCATTCGGCTTCGGTTTCGGTTTTTTCGGTTCGGTAATTCGGTCTTCGGTTAAAATGCCCACCCCTACACCTGACCTAGCTCTCTCTCACGAAATGCATGCACCCATGGATCATCGCCCACCAGCTCTCTATATAACACTCGGACATCTGCTCACCAAATAACCACACACTACCTTGTCTGTACCAGGAAGGTGTGACTAAGCAATTAAGCTCTCCTCTACGCGCATTTTCCATTGTCGATATGAAGATCACCGTGCACTCGTCAAAGGCCGTCAAGCCCGACTACGGCGCCTGCGGCGTCGCTCCGGGCTGCACCGTCGACGTCGTCCCGCTCACCGTGCTCGACAAGGTCAACTTTGACACGTACATCTCGGTGATCTACGCGTTCCGTGCGCCGGCGCCGCCCAACGCCGTCCTTGAGGCCGGGCTGGCCAGGGCGCTGGTGGACTACCGCGAGTGGGCCGGGCGGCTCGGCGTCCACGCGGCCAGCGGCGACCGCGCGATCATGCTCAACGACGCCGGCGCACGGTTCGTGGAGGCGACGGCTGACGTGGCGCTCGACAGCGTCATGCCGCTCAAGCCCACGCCGGAGGTGCTCAGCCTGCACCCCAGCGGCGACGACGGGCCCGAGGAGCTCATGCTCATCCAGGTCACCCGATTCGCGTGCGGCTCCCTCGTCGTGGGGTTCACCACACAGCACATCGTGTCCGACGGCCGCTCCATCGGCAACTTCTTCGTCGCCTGGAGCCAGGCCACCCGCGGCGCCGCCATCGACCCCGTCCCGGTGCACGACCGCGCTTCCTTCTTCCAACCCCGCGAACCGCTGCACGTCGAGTACGAGCACCGTGGCGTCGAGTTCAAGCCCTACAAGAAGGTGCACGACTACGTTGTCCGTGGGGACAGCGACGACGACGAGGTGCTGGTGAACAAGGTGCACTTCAGCCGGGAGTTCATCTCCAGGCTCAAGGCGCAGGCATCGGCGGGCGCGCCCCGGCCGTGCAGCACCCTGCAGTGCGTGGTGGCGCACCTGTGGCGGAGCATGACCAAGGCGCGCGGGCTCGACGGCGGGCAGACCACCAGCCTCGCCATCGCGGTGGACGGGAGAGCGCGGATGAGCCCGCAGGTGCCGGACGGATACACCGGCAACGTCATCCTCTGGGCGCGGCCCACCACCACGGCGGGGGAGCTCGTGGCCAGACCAGTGAAGGACGCGGTGGAGCTCATCAGCCGGGAGGTGGCCTGGATCAACGACGGCTACTTCAAGTCCTTCATCGACTTCGCCAGCTCCGGCGCGGTGGAGAAAGAGCGGCTGCTGGCGACGGCCGACGCGGCGGAGATGGTGCTGAGCCCCAACATCGAGGTGGACAACTGGCTGCGGATCCCGTTCTACGACATGGACTTCGGCGGCGGCCGGCCCTTCTTCATGCCAAGCTACCTGCCGGTGGAGGGCCTGCTCATCCTGCTGCAGTCCTTCCTGGGCGACGGCAGCGTGGACGCCTACGTGCCACTCTTCAGCCGCGACATGAACACCTTCAAGAACTGCTGCTACACCCTCGACTAGCTCCGCTTTGCACGTACCTGACATACATGTGACAATGTCAATGTGTGCCTGCCTGGTGTTGGATCCGTGTATGGGATCGGCTAGGTGTCAATCGACTGAAAACTGCATTCCGCCAGTCATTTTTTTGTGTAGGTGTGAACATGCACAGCCACACAAAAAAAAAACATAATAAGGCCGGCCGCAACTATGCCTGTGAGATTTGGACTGCGTCCCGAGAAAACGAGAGAGAGAGAGCACACTCCTGAGAGATGAGATGGTGCTGTCTGCTGTGCACAGACATGCATGTCTTTGATGAGAGAGAGAGATTTGTGATGTGTGCATGCATTGGAAAAAGGGAAACACTTTCTATCAGAAGTCTGATAAGAGCATCTCCAACGGGCGCTGAAAAAGGCGCGCGCGCGCTAAATCGGCGTTTTCGCGCGCGCGGGAAAAAAACCGCGCTCCAGCGGCGGCGGGAAAGACGCGCGCGCGGGAACCGCTTGCGCGCGCGCGCGAAACGGCGGCCTCCCGCGCGCCTTTTTTGCGGCGGCGCGCCCCGCGCGCGCTATAGAACGCAGCGCGCCCGAACGGTCCTCGCTGCACCTCTCCCTCTCCCTCTCTCCTCCTCTCTCTCGCGCCCGCCGATCCCTACCGCCGCATCGGCGCACCGCCGCCGCATCGGAGCACCGCCGCCGCACCGGAGCACCGCCGCCGCCCCCGACGCGCCACCATGCCGCCGCGCCGCCGTTCTTCCTCGGGCTACCGCGGCGTCCGCGAGCGCCCGAACGGCGGCGGTTTCTACGCCGAGATACGCTCCGGCGATCTCCGGCTCCCCCTCGGCACCTACGAGACGGCGCACGAGGCCGCCCGGGCGTACGACGCGGCGGCGTGGCGCCTAGGCAGGCCGCGTCGTCAGATGAACTTCGACGACGCCCGCACCCTCGAGCAGGCGTTGGAGCTCGCCCCGCCGCCTCGTCTGCACACCACGCGAGATCGTGCGGAGCACACGGCGGCGCAGAACCGCCTCCTCGTCGCCCAGGAGGACGAGCGACGCATGGCGGAGTGGCGCCGCCTCCACCCGGAGGACGTCGTCGCCGAGCATCAGTTCTGGGAACGTCGCCGCGAGGACAGGCGTCGTCGGAGGGAGTTGGCGTGTCAGCAGACCGCCATCCGCGATGCCGGCGGCCAATCCATCTTCACTGATGAAGATGACCGCTGGTTCGACATTTGGCTGTCGACCTCCTCCGACGACAACAACGAAGGCGATGATGATGACTGGAGCGATTAGTTTTTTTTATGTTTTCGAACTATATATCTATCTATCTAGAACTATCTATCTATGTTTTATCTATGTTTTATTAGAACTATGTTTTTTATCTATGTTTGAACTATC
This sequence comes from Secale cereale, assembly GCA_902687465.1. NCBI lineage: Eukaryota > Viridiplantae > Streptophyta > Magnoliopsida > Poales > Poaceae > Secale > Secale cereale. The sequence goes on along the minus strand of LR738710.1, from coordinate 866,507,469 downwards.
TATCTTTGTATCTTTTTATTTTAATGCAATTTTATTAGTATGAAAAAAAAAGTGTGCGCGCGCTGTATTTTTTGGGCACCGCTGGAGCAGCACGCGCGCGCTGCAAAATAGCGCTGCTGCTGGAGCCAGCACTGCGCGCCGCGGCAAAACAGGCGTTGCGCGCGCGCTATATGGTTTTTTTGGGCGCGCCGCTTAGCGCGCCTGTTGGAGATGCTCTAAATTTTTTCCATCGGACCGGTCCAGCGCCGTTGATTCTTCTTTAATCTCACGGTCTATATTTGGAAGCAAATATCTCATCCCGTTAATTAAGTTAGGATTTGCCCCATCCCACGATAAATCTCTCACACTCATCGCTGCCGCCGGCTATGGTGACGAGGATCAACGGTGTTGGCGAGAATGCCGACGAGGAGGCTTCATGGACGTGATCTGACGAGGCGCTAATTCTCCATGACATTGTGGACGTGATCTGCCGAGGTCGACGAGGGGTGGAAGAGCATATAGGTGCCAACGATTGTGAGTGCGACCATTGGTGAGCCCGAACATCTCGGCATGCCTATCTCCTCGCCGTCTTCGCTCTCTCCATCCGCGCAACACCGCCGCCGACGAGATTTGCACCTTTATTCCTTGGCGGCATGGAGAAATCCCTTTGCACGGTGCCCTTGTTCGAGTTGGGGTCGTCTCTGATGCTTCTTGCCATCGACTACACCACTGGTTTCTTGACGTATGTGCTCCCAAAGTGGGGTTGTGGTGCCTCATTATCACAGATGCAATGCTTCAACGTGTGTATTATGATTTTCTAGTGTGCCTATGTACGTATGTCCGTTTTAGCTAGATGTCAGCTGACTGAGTTTTAACTTTTAAGCCAGTCGATTTTTTAACCGTTGATTGCTGCTCCAAGATGCGTGCTGGTTTTCTTTTTTTCTGTTGTGTGTGATGTTCTGTATTGGACCTGACGTTTTTTGATTGGCCCCATTTTTGGGTCAGTTGATTTTTTGTTGGGCTGAAGCCTGCTATGTGTTTTCTTATTGGGCTGCTTCTTGTGCGTTTTTGCTTCTGTTTTTTTGTCGGGTTTTATGGTTATATTTTGGATGTTGAGTGAATACAAAATATATATACATGTAGTAATTTATAATATGTATATAAATTATAATTCTGCGAAAAATGAACGGTTATGTGCTTATTTCTTACATACTACTAAAATAGTGCAGTTTCTTTGTAATTGTATATTGTGTGCAAATTCCACTACCATATGCATAGTCGAAAGCACATTTTTTTTGTACAAATTGTGTGTAAATTTTGTTATTGTTTGATTATTTCATAATTTCTTTTTTCTTAAAGGGTAATATCAATGCAACTAATTCATTTTTACTTAGAAAACTTCATTATTTTGATTCTGTTTTAGTAGTTATTTCATATATTTTTCTGAAAAGTAATACCAAAACCACTAATTTATTTTTTCTTACAAAACTTCATTATTTTGTTTTTGATTTAATGTTTGTTTTATTTTTCTTAATGGTAGTACCAATGTCACTAATTCAGTCTTTCCTAGGAAACTTTTTTTTGTGAGAATTCCACTATTATATACTTATTCTTGCTTATTATTGAAAAGTGCAATTTCTGCGTAAATTGTGTGCAAATTTTTCATTTTTTGTTTCCTTTCTTCTTAAAGGGTAATACCAATGTCATTAATTCAATTTTTTTTAGAAAACATCATTGGTTTTATTTTCTTTTGCTTTTTATATATTTACTTTCTTCTTGAAGGGTAATGTGTATATAACTGATTCATTGCTTCTTAGAAAATTCATTATTTCTTAGAGAACCTCACTATTTTGATTTTGCTTCATTTTTTATTTCATTTTCGTTCTTCTTAAAGGGTAATACCAATGCCACTAATTTAATTTTCTTATAAATTATTTGTTTTGATTTTATTGTAGTTGTTATTTTATTTTATTTCGTCTTTAAAGTAATATCTATGGTGCTGATGCATCCCTTCTTGCGACATTCATTTTTGTGAAAATTCCACTATTGTATGCTTATTCTTGCACATTACAGAAAAGTGCATATTTTTGTGTGTACCGTGTGTACATTTTGTCATTGTTTGATTTGTTTTTCATAAAAATACTTAAAGGGTAATACCACACCACGAATTCATTCTTAATTAGTGAACTTCACTATTTTGATTTTGTTTTAGCTTTTATTTTGTTTTATTTTCTTTCTTGGTAAAGGGTAATACCAATGCCACTAATTCAGTATTTCTTAAAAACTTCATTATGTTGATTATTTTGATTTTTCTTCTTCTTCTTGTAAGGGTAATACCAATGCCATTAATTTATTCCTTCTTAGAAAATTTATTTTTGCAAAAAAATCCAGCATTATATGCTTATTCTTGCATATTATAAAATAGATTTTTGAGTACATTTTGTGCAAATTTTGTCATTGTTTTAAGTTTCTAATTTCTTTTTCTTAAATGGTAATACCAATGACACTAATTCATTCTCCTCTAGAAAACATCTTTTTCTGGGAGGGGGGTTAGTGTTAATATAGGGTAAAGAAGGCTAGAGAAAAAAGAAAGGGGCTAGGCCTTTGGATCTTGATCGGGTGGTGGAGACGATTTGACTGAATGCCCCAAAAAACTAGGCGCCTATAAAAAAATAGCCCCCATAACAATTTTTATGCAATGTGTGTACAATTCGTACCACTGTCTAAAAATTGCACTACTATATGCATATTCTTGCATATTATGAAAAGCTGCAATTTTCATGCAAATTGTGTGCAATTTTCTGTCATTGTTTCTTTTATGCGTTTTTCCATTTTTCGGATGTAAATATGATCGGTAACAAGCTCTCTGTGGATGTAGCATTTTTAAAGAAGCACTCCAGATTGTGGTGATGTTTGAAGTTTTAACCAACGAGACAGGAGCTGCTGGCTCGAGCGACATAGCTACGTGTGCTCGCGTAGCTAGCCGGCCAACATGCGAAGCTAGCTTACGTGTATATGTGCTTCTAGGAACTATTATGGGAGCTGGACAGTGTAGTGTACTTGTGTTAATCAGCGTGAGAAAGTCTAAGTCATCTAAGCGTGAAAACTGAAAAGGGTATGGGCCAGTTAGCTTGGAGGCTAAGTTGGAGCTGTGGGTGTGCATGGCTTTCACTTGCTCTCGACGCGATAAGTGCAGCTGCACGCGGCCAGCGCAGTTGACAAATTTTAAGCCGTAGGGTGACATGCAACGTGCATATGCATGAGTATGAAGCTCGATAACTGCACTGTGCACACGTCGTTGCCGGCAAGCTCGACTGAAACAAGTTTGGGTCAGGCGACTGACCCAAATTAAATTTTGTTTTCAGTCAACTGACCGGTAGCCGGTCCCTTTGTTAAATGGGGTGCATTGGTGACGGTTTTCTCAAATGTGATATTTATGTGTTTTTTTCTGAGTGAAAAAATGTGATATTTATGTTGCGTTTGGCATTGCGGTGAATAACAGCAACCCCGTTTGGCCCAATCGTTTTAGCCTGTTTTGGCTTTTGTTTCACCCACTTTGGCATTTGCGGCTAATTTTCTACAACAAAATGTAAAATAAGCATGTCGACGTTATCTTCGGGAGTAGAATGGGGTTTACGTTGGATAGATGGCAAACACCACTAAAATATTAGGAACATTTTATACTGAGTCAATGTAGACATTCATTAGTCGTAAACCTGGGCCCTTGTAATTTGTCCGTTCCGACCTTTGAACGTGGTTAGAAGCCAGTCTAGTCTCTAGACTTAGCTCAGTGAAGGGATATATATTAATTCAAATTCACGTGGCGCTCGACAGCGTCATGCCGCTCAAGCCCACGCCGGAGGTTCTCAGCCTGCACCCCAGCGGCGACGACGGGCCCGAGGAGCTCATGCTCATCCAGGTCACCCGATTCGCGTGCGGCTCCCTCGTCGTGGGGTTCACCACGCAGCACATCGTGTCCGACGGCCGCTCCACCGGCAACTTTTTCGTCGCCTGGAGCCAGGCCACCCGCGGCGCCGCCATCGACCCCGTCCCGGTGCACGACCGCGCTTCCTTCTTCCAACCCCGCGAACCGCTGCACGTCGAGTACGAGCACCGTGGCGTGACTGGCGTCGAGTTCAAGCCCTACAAGAAGGTGCACGACGACGTTGTCCGTGGGGATGGCGGCGACGACGAGGTGGTGGTGAACAAGGTGCACTTCAGCCGGGAGTTCATCTCCAGGCTCAAGGCGCAGGCATCGGCGGGCGCACCCCGGCCGTGCAGCACCCTGCAGTGCCTGGTGGCGCACCTGTGGCGGAGCATGACCAAGGCGCGCGGGCTCGACGGCGGGCAGACCACCAGCGTCGCCATCGCCGTGGACGGCAGAGCGCGAATGAGCCCGCAGGTGCCGGACGGATACACCGGCAACGTCATCCTCTGGGCGCGGCCCACCACCACGGTGGGGGAGCTCGTGGCCAGGCCGTTGAAGCACGCGGTGGAGCTTATCAGCCGGGAGGTGGCCCGTATCAACGACGGCTACTTCAAGTTCTTCATCGACTTCGCCAGCTCCGGCGCAGTGGAGAAAGAGCGGCTGGTGGCGACGGCCGACGCGGCGGAGATGGTGCTGAGCCCCAACATCGAGGTCGATAGCTGGCTGCGGATCCCGTTCTACGACATGGATTTCGGCAGCGGGCGGCCGTTCTTCTTCATGCCCAGCTACCTGCCGGTCGAGGGCCTGCTCATCCTGCTGCCGTCCTTCCTGGGCGACGGCAGCGTGGACGCGTACGTGCCACTCTTCAGCCGCGACATGAACACCTTCAAGAACTGCTGCTACACCCTCGACTAGCTCCAATTTGCGCGTACCTGACATATGCATGTGCCAATGTGTGCCTAGTTGCCGAGCAATGCTGCACACACGAGATTGTTATTATAGCAAGTACAATAAGATGACATAAGCCGAATAATCGCGAGTGGACGTGCCATCACGCGCGGGCGATATCAAGACTGTTCCTATGTGATTCGTGCAGCTCTAATACATTTAGCTCGTATAATAAATCACATTCATAATATACAATTAGTATACCTCGCATCAGGGATGGAGCCAGGATTT
>LR738710.1:866476366-866492693 GCA_902687465.1 Secale cereale | reverse complement strand
CCCCGCCGCGACCAATGCGCCCCTGCTCGCCGGTCCGGTCGCCGCCTCCGGCCGGGCACTTGGCCACCGGCGTCCCGCCGGCGCCGCGCCCCGCGACTGGCTGGGCGAGCGCCCGTACGCGTCGCCCGTTCGCCCGCCCCGTGCGCCGAAACCCGGTAACCGCCGCCCGATAGGCCCCCTGTGCCTATCACCGTGGGGGCAACAACCCCAGAAACGTTTTTTAAAAAGGAATAAAAATAAATAAATAAAATATTAATTAATTAATTAATTAATTAACTTAATTAGATTAACCTAATTACTATTTAGCTTAATTAATTGCTAATTAATTAATTAGGCAATGACATGCGGAACCCACACGTCAGTTTGACCCAGTCAAACTCACGTTGACCGCTCACGTCATGCTGACGCCATGATGACATCAGCAGACACTATTCTGGATAATGTTAGATTTAAATAAATAATTAATTCTAGAAAATGTTATAAACTTTAGAAAATCATATAAAATAATCCGTAATTCGGATGAAAATAATTTATATATGAAAGTTGCTCAGAATTTCGATACGAATCCGAATACACGGTCCGTTTGTCAACCACACGTCCCTAGCATAGAGAACCTGCAACTTTTCACCTCCGGTTCATCTGTTCGAAAACGTCAAACACCGGGATACTTTCCCGGATGTTTCCCTCCTTCGCCGGTATCACCTCCCACCGCGTTAGGCCACCCCCAGCACCGCATATTGTTGTGTTATGATTTGTTATGCTTTTGATTGCTATGTTATTTATTGTGTTCCTCCTCCGTTACTTCCTTTCCGATAGACCCCGAGATGATGCCGATGCCACTGTGTTCGACTACGTCGACGACTGCCGCTCCTTCTTGCCAAAGCAACCAGGCAAGCCCCCCTTGATCACCAGATATCGCCCATTCTCCTATCTTATTCTTGCATTAGGTTTGCTACTGTTGTTGATTCGATAGCTCCTATTCTGTTGCATAGCCTGTCATTGTTGCTACAACTGTTGTTACATGTACTTGCTATCCTAATGCTTAGTATAGGATGCTAGTATTCCATCAGTGGCCCTACATTCTTGTCCGTCTGCCATGCTATACTATTGGGCCGTGATCACTCGGGTGGTTCACGGGTATATACTTTACTATTACGTACACATGATGATGATTCAGAGATGGGGGCTAAAGGGGCAGGTGGTTCCACACATGTAGTGGTGAGCCTGGGTTCCCGGCAGCCCCCTGATGGTTACTTTGTGGCGGAGCGACAGGGCAGGTTGCGACCACCTAGGAGACAGGTGGGCCTGGCCCTGGTCGTTGTCCGCGGTTATCTCATAATAACACGTTTAACGGGATCTTGGTATTTGATCTGAGTCTCGCCATTGGCCTATACGCACTAACCAGCTACGTGGGAATAGTTATGGGCAAACGACATCGTGGTATCAGCCGAAGCCTTCTTGACGTCAGCGACTTAGCGGCGCATGCCGGATTGGACTGGAAAGCCGCTCTGGTATTAAGAACGGCTAGGTCTGCTTACCGGTCGCCCTCGCAACGTGCAAGTGTGCATTGGGCGATGGGCCCAGACCCCTGTGCGCTTAGGGTTTAGACCGATGTGTTGACCTCTCTGTTGTGCTTAGGTAGGGCTGTGACGTGTTGATCTTCCGAGGCCGGGCATGACCCAGGAAAGTGTGTCCGGCCAAATGGGATCAAGCGTGCTGGGTTATGTGGTGCACCCCTGCAGGGAAGTTAATCTATTCGAATAGCCGTGTCCCTCGGTAAAAGGACGACCCGGAGTTGTACTCTGACCTCATGACAACTAGAACTGGATACTTAATAAAACACACCCAAACAAGTTCCAGATACAACTCGGTGATCGCTTTCCCACAGGGCGACGAGGGGAGGATCGCCGGGTAGAATTATGCTATACGATGTTACTCGGTGAACTCTTCAGCTACTCAAGACGAAGGCTGCCAGAAGCATTGATACTTGTTACTATTCCATCTACTATCTTCTACTGCTGCAAGACGGAGGCTGCTTGAAGCGTAGTCTTCGATAGGATTAGCTACCCCCTCTTATTCTGGCATTCTGCAGTTTAGTCTACAGATATTACCCCTTTATACATATACCATTGCATATGTAGTGTAGATCCTTGCTTGCGAGTACTTTGGATGAGTACTCACGGTTGCTTTTCTCCCCCTTTTCCCCTTTTGTCCCTTCTTCTCGGATGACTGATGTCTACACACACTTCTACTCTTGTAGACTATGTTGGGCCTCCAAGCGCAGAGGTTTGTAGGACAGCAGCAATTTCCCTCAAGTGGATGACCTAAGGTTTATCGAACTCAGGGAAGTAGAGGTTGAAGATGGTCTCTCTCAAGCAACCCTGCAACTAAGATACAAGAAGTCTCTTGTGTCCCCAACACACCTAATACACTTGTTAGATGTATAGGTGCACTAGTTCGGCGAAGAGATGTTAAATGGCAAGTGATATGGATGGCAAAACAAAGTAATACAAATCTGCAATAAAAAGTGCAGCAAGCAAACAAGTGGTAAACGTGAGCACAAATGGTATTGCAATGGTGGAAACAAGGCTTAGGGTTCATACTTTCACTAGTGGCAACTCCCAACAACATTAACATAATCGAATCACATGATATTTCGCATAAAACATGCAAAGGGGACACACTCGGAGGTCATTCCTTCGTGGTCAAGAGAGGACAAGAATTATGTAGGGCTACAAAAGCACACCTCAAAGTTCGTAGTTCTCAATCTAAGGATTTCCCAATGTCACAGCGGCCATCCAAAGAGAGTCCCACAATCACCACAACATATCTAAAGGATAGTCAAAGACAAGCACCAAGAGACTCTCAATCTTCAATCAACACACAAGAGAGGAAATCACTCATGAAAATACTTTTCTAATCCATGTCCAATAGACCGCTGTCACCTTGGTCTCGGGGATTATACTAGATAAAGACAAGTGAGTACATCAATCCAATACATAGATGAAGGGGAAATATCATGGGATCACCCTAGATTAGCATAGCCTATGATCACAACGAAGATCACATCATGGGAGAGAGAATTGACCACATAGCTACTGGTAAGAACCTCAGCCCCGAGGAGGAACTACTCCCGCATCATGGAGGGAGGAAGCAACGTCGATGGAGATGAATCCGGGGGCACTTCCCTGTCCCGGCAGGGTGCCGGCGCAGGAATTCCTGTCCCCCGAAGCTTGATGGCGATGGCGGCGGCGGAACAAAGATGAGATCGCGAAAAGAGATTCCTCCCTCGAGGGTTTCGGGAGACGCTTTAAATATATGCCAACGGGGGGCATCGGAGGAGCCTCGGGGGGCCCAGGCGCCCCCCCAGCGCGGCCCAGGGGGGGGGGGGCGCCAGGGCGCCTGGAGCCCTGGTGGCCCCCCCGGCTGTCCTTCGGGCGCACGGTAGTTTCTGGAACGCTGATTTTTTATATAATTTTTCTGGATTTTTCCTGGCAGTTCTCGTAATGTGAAAACCTGAAATACAAAAATAGCCGAAAACAGAAACTGGCACTGGGGTGCACTGAGTTAATAGGTTAGTCCAAATATGATCAAAAGTGTATGGAAGTGTATAAATATCATAGTAATATCACCCAAAAGAGGCATGGAGCAAGCAGAAATTATAGATACGTTTTGGACGTATCAACATCCCCAAGCTTAATTCCTGCTCGTCCTCGAGTAGGTAAATGATAACAAGAATAATTTCTGTGGTGACATGCTATTAACCATATAGGACTTTTTCATAGTCATATGACAAAAGCTTACCGAGACAATGAAACTATAGTGATTAAGTTGCCTCATGAGAAAATCACAAAGGACTGAAAGTTTTACAATATGATATTGAAACATCAAATAGATTTGTAATGAACATGATGTGCAAATATGATAAAGTGATATCTAGCTTGCCCCCTTTAGTGAAGCAAAACATAAATGCAGGGGCACCTCCAAGGTTTAAGTGATGACTAGATACAATGATTTCAAAATAAACGATATCACAATCATGCAAAAGACAATGCTACTTTGGGACAATGCACATTACAGTCAGAATGACAATCATGCTCTCAGTAGTTGGTGCTTTTAAAAGAAGGTGGAGACTCTCGAACCGTGGCTTTTGTTGGCAAGGTTGAAAACCCGTAGTCAGAAACAAAGACAAAACATGTACCAGAGCTCTTGGTTTTAAAACAGAGGTAATATTTTTTTTAGATCATGCATGTTTCGTCAACGAATGCTAGCAGACAACTCAATCACTTCTTGAGATGGACAAGTTTCGAAGAACGGCTCCCGAATGAGGACGATCACATCCTCTTAATCTCCTTTGTTTATCACTGCCAAAGTTTTCTGATTTCTCATGAACAAAGCGTGAAGGAGGGTTTGTTTGATATATTATCTTTTTGAGCCGAGCGCACTCAATGCCAGTTCCTTCTCGTATTATGGGTTTGCACATTATACATGCAATCCCGGGGTGAAGCTTGTCCAACTTAAAAAGATCATGAATTAACTACTACTTCCTCATGGACTTAAAACAGAGGCACAAAATAGGAATGCTTTTTCTTTGAATAATTTCGAGATGGTACATACAAGTCTCCGTTAGGAATGGCAGGTAAATACCATGTAGGAAGGTATGGTGGACTCATATGGCATAACTGGTTTAAAAGAATGTGGATGCACAAGCAGTCAGTCCGATTAGTACAGGTGGAGGTTAGCAAAAGACTGGGAGCGACCAACTAAGAGAGCAATGATGGTCATAATCATGCAGAGCGACAAAGCAACATTGAATCAGGCATGGAAGTTATATCGCTACTCAGAAACAAAAGATCATCAAGGCTTGACAGACTTTCTTTACAGTCTTAAATATGCGTGAGCATACGCCAAGTCAATCAAAATAAATTCTCTGAAGGAAGATATTACTAAACCATACCACATCATAGGCAAACAAATCATGTTGGTACTCCAATAACACATTGGGAATCCTCCGGCTATTTGAGACTAACCATAAGAAAACATGAACTACTAAGCACCATTATGCACGTAGCATCTTTATCATAGACATACCAACCAATGCAACGGAAGCAAACTCTCTTGATAAGGTAATCATGATAAATAAAGAGAGTTCAAGCAACCAACTAAACAAAAGCTCTTTAAAAAGATAAGCATGATAGTAGCTATTGAAGGACAAAGAACATACACAGCAAAGATAGACATGAAAAATTCTATGTTATGTTCTAGGTAGAAGTGGAGCGTGTTTCTCTCCCACACAAAGAAAGCCGAGTTCTGACTCGTTATGAAAAGCTAAAGAAAACTAAAAAGGAAACTAAAAGCAAGACGCTCCAAGCATAGCACATAACACATGAAGTGATAAAAATATAGTGGAACGAAAGACGAACTGATAATGTTGATGGAGAAGGGGATGCACGGGGGCATCCCGAAGCTTAGACGCTTGAGTCTTCTTGAATATTTCTTGGGGGTGCATGGGGGCATCCCCAAGCTTGAGCGTTTGACACTCCTGAATCTTTTTATCATCTTCCCTCGTACACTTCAAAACTCCCTTCATACATAACTCATCATAATCTGATTAGCGAGGTTAGTACCCATAATAAAATAATTGTTCCTTGCTAGAAATAAGGATATTCTTGAAGGTCTACTGTTTCTCAAGATTGCCAAAAGGTTTTTGCAAAGAAAAAGCAAGCTCAAGGTTTGCAAAATGAAGGAAAGGCAAAACAGGACAGAATCTGTGAAAAACAGAACAACAGGTAGTAAATGATTTGTTCGGGGCACTTCTGCAACTATAATCAAAAAACTCAAAACAGACGCACGAAAGAAAATTATATAGAGCACGCTGTCGAAAAAATTCAGACCAAAAAGATGATCTGGTGATTTTATACGAATTTTTCTGTCCAAGGACAGAATCTGTTTCCTGGACAGCACGTCACAACTTTTGAACTTTCTTGCAATCAGAGGCTAAACTTGGCACAAAGCTGAAAAATAAAGATACAATGATGTTGCTACATTAGTAACAAACATCAAGACCACTAAAACTGAAAGCAAAGATAACAAGGGTTGTCTCCCTAGAGCTCTTTCTTTATAGCCATAAAGATAGGCTTAAGACTTTAATGATGCTCTCGTAGGAATAAGAGCTGAAGAACAAAAGAGAGCATCAAGAAGTAAATACCAAACACATTTAAGCCTAACATGCTTCCTATGCATAGGAATATTGCAATAGAATAATTCATTGAAGCACAAAGCAACTAGCATAGGAAGGCAAAACAAGCATAACTTCAAAATATTCACCATAAAGAGAGGAAACTTCTTATTATTAAGACATTTAGAACCAAGTCTCCCTCTCTCATTATAAATTTCAGTGGCATCATGGATGAACTCAACAATATAAGCATCACATAAAGCATTGTTACCATGATCCACATGCAAAAAGGTACTCTGACTCTCCACATAAGCATAATCTTTCTCATTGGTAATAGTGGGAGTAGGACTGTCATAAACAACTTGAACACTATAGATTAATTGTGTATTAGGAGGGTGGTGTTCAACAAGGGAGTAATTCCCTCCATGATTATGACAAGTTTCATAAGGATAATTTCTCCTTATGTCATAGGTACCTTTATAATCACTATAGATTGGAGTTATAACATCATCATAGTAGAGAAGAGCATTATCATTGCTAGCAACTATATTTGTAATCATGTTGTCTTTATTCTTACTAGCAAAAGAATTATCAATTATCACATCACTAGTGGGTAAAGGATTTGCAATCCTATCATCCCCAAGCTTAGAGCTTCCCATATCATCACTTTTAGAGTTGGTACCAAAAAGATTTTCAAGATCATAAGTAGCATTATCATCATTTTCCCAATCACAATAAGTAACATGCATATCATAATCAAAATCATCTTCAATAGTACCTACGGACGTATCATCAAGATGATAATTAAGGCAATAAACTTCACCTTCTTCTTTAAACTTACAACCGTTAGGATAAAAGATGATGGGAGGAATATGCTCAGGCCAGGTTGATACCCATTCTTCTTCCTTCTTGCTCCTCTTCCTCCTCCTCTTCTTTTTCTTCTTCTTCACCTTAGGAGGGAGTGGTTTGAGATGAAGCTTCTCCACATATCCTGGTTTATCATTAGGAACAATAGGGGAAACTTGCGAGATACTCTCCTTTTTATTAGCAAAAATATAAGAGACATTTTTATACTTTGGTAAAGTTCCCTCCTTTATAATCATACTTATGTAATCATTTTCATGGCAATTAACAACACAATAGAGATGGCAATTTTGCAAAGTGTTTTTTATTCCTATGGCATTATCATCCAGCCAAGAAGTCTTTTCTGATAACTCTTCACACATCAAAAATAACATAAGCTCATCATAAAGATCAGAGGTGATCATGTTATCACACAACCGGTTAACAGTTATGTTTTGAAAGTTCATGCATTGAAAATTAAAGTGACCCTCTATACGGCAAAGTTCACAAGTAAAAGGATAAAGGTCACACAATTCTCTAGCAATTTCATTTAAATCTCTGACCCAAGTGATTGTTCTTTCATGCTTATGTTGCTTACAATACTTCTCTTCTTCAATCATAGGCCTTTCACAAGGTCTATCCACTCCACAAAAATTAACATGCTTATATAAAACTTCATTTTTAGGAATTGGATCATGCATGTTGCAATCATCATGAACAATTTCATTTTCTTTGCAAATCTCTTTAAAAGGTTTATGATGCTCGATCCAATCCTCCTTAGGCATATTAAGATGTGAAGCAAAAGATTTGAGGAAATCAACAAGGAGTTGAGAATCAAGCCCAAACTTAGCACTAAACTTATTAAAACTTGTAGTTTCAACAAAGGACTTAATGCAATCATACTCATAAATTATACCTGACTCTTTACCTTTGTCGATCTCCCAATCTTCAGTGTTGCGTTGAATTCTTTCAAGGAGTTCCCATTTAGCATCAATCTTTTTGTTTGTGAAAGAACCCGTAGAGGAAGCATCGAGCAAATCTTTATCCTGTCGAGAAAGCCTCGCATAGAAATTAGTAATAATCATATCTTTGGGGAGCCCATGGTTAGGACATTTTAGCATTAACGTTTTCAGTCTCCCCCAAGCTTGAGCTATGCTCTCCCCGTCATGAGGATAAAAATTATAAACATAATTCCTATTCTCATGGACTTCATGAAGAGGATAAAACTTGGAGTAAAAGAGAGACTGGATCTCTTCCCACTCCAGTAGGTGAGAGTCATTTAGTAGCCTATACCATTCCAATGCTTTTCCTTTCAGTGACAAGGCAAATAATTTCCTCATGACAAACTCCCTTGATACACCTGCAAGCTTAAATAATGAACATAGTTGTGACAGATATAGCAAGTGTTCACCGGGATGTCTGTCTCCTGCATAACGATTAGCCAAAACATAATCGATAATACCAGTTGGTATTTTATAGGGCACAATTTCAGAAGGGGGAGGAGCAACCACCACAGGTGTGGGGCGTCTTCCCGTAAGCAACGATCCAATAGCACGGTTTTCCATAAACATAACTAGTGAAATAAAAACAAGAAACAAAAAGATTTAATTGCAAGATCTAAAGATATACCTTCAAGCGCTCACCTCCCCGACAACGGCGCCAGAAATAGCTTGATGTCTACAGACACTTCTACTCTTGTAGACTATGTTGGGCCTCCAAGCGCAGAGGTTTGTAGGACAGCAGCAATTTCCCTCAAGTGGATGACCTAAGGTTTATCGAACTCAGGGAAGTAGAGGTTGAAGATGGTCTCTCTCAAGCAACCCTGCAACTAAGATACAAGAAGTCTCTTGTGTCCCCAACACATCTAATACACTTGTTAGATGTATAGGTGCACTAGTTCGGCGAAGAGATGTTAAATGGCAAGTGATATGGATGGCAAAACAAAGTAATATAAATCTGTAATAAAAAGTGCAGCAAGCAAACAAGTGGTAAACGTGAGCACAAATGGTATTGCAATGGTGGAAACAAGGCCTAGGGTTCATACTTTCACTAGTGGCAACTCCCAACAACATTAACATAATCGAATCACATGATATTTCCCATAAAACATGCAAAGGGGACACACTCGGAGGTCATTCCTTTGTGGTCAAGAGAGGACGAGAATTATGTAGGGCTACAAAAGCACACCTCAAAGTTCGTAGTTCTCAATCTAAGGATTTCCCAATGTCACCGCGGCCGTCCAAAGCGAGTCCCACAATCACCACAACATATCTGAAGGATAGTCAAAGACAAGCACCAAGAGACTCTCAATCTTCAATCAACACACAAGAGAGGAAATCACTCATGAAAATACTTTTCTAATCCATGTCCAATAGACCGCTGTCACCTTGGTCTCGGGGATTATACTAGATAAAGACAAGTGAGTACATCAATCCAATACATAGAGGAAGGGGAAATATCATGGGATCACCCTAGATTAACATAGCCTATGATCACAACGAAGATCACATCATGGGAGAGAGAATTGACCACATAGCTACTGGTAAGAACCTCAGCCCCGAGGAGGAACTACTCCCGCATCATGGAGGGAGGAAGCAACGTCGATGGAGATGAATCCGGGGGCACTTCCCCGTCCCGGCAGGGTGCCGGCGCAGGAATTCTGGTCCCCCGAAGCTTGATGGCGATGGCGACGGCGGAACAGAGATGAGATCGCGAAAAGAGTTCCTCCCTCGAGGGTTTCGGGAGACGCTTTAAATATATGCCAAAGGGGGGCATCAGAGGAGCCTCGGGGGGCCCAGGCGCCCCCCCCGGCGCGTCCCAGGGGGGGGGGCGCCGCCAGGGCGCCTGGAGCCCTGGTGGCCCCCCCGGCTGTCCTTCGGGCGCACGGTAGTTTCTGGAACGCTGATTTTTTATATAATTTTTCTGGATTTTTCCTGGCAGTTCTCGTAATGTGAAAACCTGAAATACAAAAACAGCTGTCGTGGAATTAACACGGCAGATGTCCGGTTTAGCGGACTTGATGATGGAACCATCGCACGGGTTAGCTTGAAAGGGTTCATGGCACACAAAGGGCACAAAGGGTTTTATACTAGTTCGGCCCCTTTCGAGAAGGTAAAAGCCTACGTCTAGTTGGTTTGGTATTGCTTGGGCGTCGGTTTACAGGGAGCGGAATCGCTTGCCTGCGTCTCGACCGATCGATTGTTGCTTGTCCTCAAACCGGTACCGGGTCGTCCCTTTATATAGAGGTGACGCCTGGTCCGATTTACAGAGTCCCGAGGCCGGCTCATAATCGTGTCTGCCTCGGTCTCTGCCCTTTCTTTCTTATTCCTCAAGTTACATCTCTTTGGCGGTTTACAAACCGTATTTGTATACATGGGCCTTGAAATCTCATGGGCCGTAATCTCTACTAAAATAATAAACCAAATACGATATAACTAAGCCGGTTTACAATATCCGGTTTATACCTATTAACCATATCCCTGACATTAGGCCCCAGAATGATTTGAACTTGTTCATATCAGTCTCCATCGTCTCCTGCAATTTTTCTTCTGTCTTCATCTTTTGTAAACCGGCTCTGACGTCATCCTCCGAAATCATTAAAGTCTGACAATGACATCATCTCCGCATTTAACGCCGCGAGCTGTACTGTAGTTTGTTTTTAATGGTTATCCCGAGAATCGAGGCGTTTAAAGGATCTTTATCCGATTTTTCTCCCTTGATTACCGCACCTGTCGCTTCATATCTGCCTCTCTGCCTATAAATAATGCCGCCCCTCCTCATTCTTCCTTCTCGCGTCTTCTTCCTCCTTCCGCTACCTGACCCGCAAGAACTCCATTAGATCCCGAGCTCGGAGCGCCGCCATCATCTCGTCGGATCAAGAGCTCCTCAGGCCGCTGCATCAACCTGATTCGTCCAGATTCTCTCCGCCACCGATTCCCGCTGTCCCTGGTATGTTTATCCTCCTCATTGTAGATCTGTGTCCGCCGTTACTTTGCTTGTGTTCTTCCGCCATTAGAGCTTCTGATGAAGTTCCGTCTCTTCGTAGATACCTTTCTCATAGAAATTTAGTAACCTTTAAACCCTAGTCCGTAGGTCTCCCGCTTAGCATCAGATTAGATCTTCATCATAGTGACCTTATAGTTTTATCCGTTCCGCCATTAGAGTTCTCCGCAAGCTTCATAATGTTCTTTCTCTGAAACCTGCAACTCCGTAGTATCTTTACCTTTCCGATCTTCTTCCATTTCTATTCTGCTGTAGATACGTCAGGTCCTTTAGATCTTGCCGTTTTTATTTCTGCTGTTGCCTGCTTTAGGTCTCGTTTTTTATGCACATCCTGTAAGCTCGTCTGCTCTGAATTGGACCTCTGTAGATTTCCCGTGTAATTTTCGTTTCTTCATCTCAGTATGCTCAGATCTATTCCTCCTTAGCAATGCGTTGAAAACCTGTTTTTCTCTTCAATAGATCCGCTAAGTATGCTCCGGTTTAGATCGTCATGTCATAAACCGGAAACGATGTAGACTGATGCAATGACTTAACTATTCCTCTTCAACTGCCATTTTAAACCGGAAATGATATAACTTGTATTATGATTACCGGTTTAACCATGTCAGCTAGTTCTCTGTTCTCTCCACTGCACAATATGTATAAGTCCCGGATCATTTGTATGTTCATAATCCGGTTTATGTATTCTTCTTTTCTTCAGCAGTTTGCTCAAATGGCTAAGCAGTATGTTTCGTGCGATTGGGTCCGCTCTGTCGTAACTGAGGAAGACTTAGTCAAATTGTCGAGCATTGGCACCTTAGGGCCTCGGGCCGAGCTAAAATGGCGTGCCCCGGGTAACGAGTGCCCTCCCACTCCTAGATCCGGGGAAGTTATCGTATTTCTGGACCATATCTCCAGAGGCTTCTCTCCCCCCGGTTCAAAATTTTTCCGGGACGTTCTTGCTACCTTCCAGTTGCACCCGCAGGACATCGGACCAAACTCGGTTTCCAACATTTGCGATTTCCAAGTGTTTTCTGAAGCCTATCTGCAAGAAGAGCCGTCAGTTGATTTATTCCGGGATTTCTTCCATGCAAACCGGCGTACTGAGTTCACCAGCGGGCCTCACCAAGAGCTTGGTGGGATTAGCATTCAGAAAAGGAGGGATGCAGTTTTTCCTCACGCCTCCTTGCACACTCATCCTAAGGACTGGAACAAGTCCTGGTTTTACTGTGTAGACACATCTCCTGAAGGTGAAAACCCTTTGCCGGGTTATCGTGAAACTCGTATCCCGGCAAATCACCCCTTGCCACAACGACTAAGTGCTGCTGAGCGGATCCAGTTTTCTCCACAGCTCTCCAAGCTGAGAGCTTTCATGGCCAATGGCCTGATCGGCACTGATTTCCTTCGCTGCTGGTTATCATGGAGTATCCTTCCCTTAAGCCGGCACCCTGATTTGATGTGCAATTATTCCGGTAAATCGGATGATCCTCAGAGGTTTTCTAAGGAGAAGCTGTCTGAATCGGAAGTAATTGAATCGGCCAAGAAAATTGTCAATCCTGCTCTAACAGATTGCACTAGAGTTGGCTTGGCCCCATACTTCAAGAAGAATAAGCTGCCTGAAGTGAGTGTCTTTAACTTGTACTTTATAAACCGTCCTCTTTGAACCGTCTTTTACTTGCCTTTGCTTTTTTCATTTAGGCTGATGATCCTTTCTGGAGGAGGAAACCTCAGGAAAAACCTGCAAGGCAAGCTCGCCGAAAAACTCCTGCAAACAAGAAAAGGAAAGCAGCCGTTGATGCCGGTTCTCCTTCTGAGGATGATGATCCGGACTCCGAGGTACGCCTTACTCCGGTTTACATTTTGCTTTTATATACTTGTTCACATATCTAATGATGCCCTTTCACAGGATCCACTCGAAGGTGATAACCCGGCGGAGATTGAGGTAACCCTTATTTCTTCCGATTCAGAACCCCCTCCTCAAAAGAGCCGTCGGACTGTTAGAAAGTATCAATTTTCTCATCCTTATGCTAAGTTGGATCCCAATTTTACTTTGAAGAAACAACAGCACGAAGCTTTGCGCCGGACCACTCGCCATAGCGGCTTGGCAGTGGAGTCCTCTGGAATTTCGTTAACTCCGGCTCGAAAACGCCGCGCTGAGGTGATGCTCTCTCCAACTCTTCTTCACCCCAAGGCCGGTCTTATCAGAAAACCACTTAAACCGACTGATCCTGATTATCAGGAAACTCCACTGTCTTCTTCTGGCGAATCAACCGCTACACAGCTTCCACCTTTGAAGACCGTCCCGGGGTAATTCTCTTTACTTCTTCCGGTTCATAATACCCCCTTTCATTATAATGTTAATTTATTTTTGCTTGTTTTTCCAGCAAACCGAAACCCAGCAAAAGAGCCAAGGCTAAGAAGCCTGTTGCTGATCCTTCTACTGATGAACCGGCGATTGATCCGTCTACCGCCGTTCCTCCTGAAGGTACTCCAGCTGCTCCGGTTGACGAACCCGCTCTTGACACACCTGCTGCTGAAGACATCCAAGACCCACCAAGTCCGGCCCGGGTTAACTCTCCTCAAGTTAACCCGGCGTCTCCTAATCCGGCTCAAACTGAAGCTTCTCCTCCCAATGCACCCACTTCTCCTGATGTCGTGGTTACTGGCTCTGCTTATGTTGCGCCAGCCGAACCCACCGTTTTAGCAAAACATACAGCTAAAGCGGAAAAGGTGACTCAGGAGAAGGGGAAGTGGAGTACTGATATCTCCAGTCTCTCAAGTATGAGTGCTCAGGACATCTATTCCGGATATCTGAACCGGCTCCATAGTAGCCGGGATTATGAAGCCAGCCTAGTAAACCTGATGAGGGAAAAATATGAAGTAAGTTTTCCTCTTCTGACTTTGTCTTTTTTCAACACCTCTTTATCTTATAACAGCCCCCAAGTTCCGGTTTATCTGCTTTATTGAAGGTAAGCCGGAACTTTGTAGTTTTGAACTGCTGATCCATACATTAGCCCCCCAGTATCGAGTAGATAACTTGGTTATGTAGTTGATACTTGTAATTTCAAAAAATTGTTTCTTGATGCATCGCTTCAACTGCCATTAGCCCCCAAGTGTCAAGTATACAACTTGGTTGTGTGCTTGAGACTTGTATTCTCAATTTGTCCTTGCTGTCTTACTTCAACTGCCATTAGCCCCCAAGTGCCAAGTAGACAACTTGGTTGTGTGCTTGAGACTTTGTAATTTCTAACCTTGTTTTTGAACTTTTGTTTACAGGCTGAGCTGAACCGGAATGCTGTAGAAATCAGTGAACTTCGAAGCCGGCTTATAGAGACTGAGTCAGCCGCTTCAAAGGCGAAGAAAGAACTTCAAGTAAGTTTAAAGACTGCTGAAGATTTAAAGAAGTTCTTTGATGAGGAACGGACTACTTTCGAAGTCCAGAAAAAGGATCTTGAAAAGCGTGTTCAGGATGCTGAAGGAGCACTTAACCCGGTTACTGAAGAATTGACCGGGTTAAAGTGTCAAATTGATTTGATGACTTCTGCTATCTTTGGTAAGCATAACCTGAACTCTTGTCTGTTATCTTTGCAACCTGTGACCTGTACCGGTTTAACTTTCATTGTTGTATGTAGGACGCCGTGTCTCCCATCTTGGGGATGATGTACGGAAGAAACTGAAGGCTTGCTATACCTTGGTTGAACAATTATACTCTGGAGCACAAAGGATTATCAGTGCTACTTCCTTTGGTAAACCGGCTCCTTCAACCATCAAGGCTACTTTGAACAGTTTGTCCATTCTACCAACTCGTCTTGAAGAGGTGAAGAAATCGGCTGCTCGAGGAGGTGCTCTTCTGGCCCTTACAAGGGCTAAAGCTTGGGTTCCAGATATTGATCCGGCAGAAGTGTTAACCGGATTTCCCGACACCAAGGAAGACGGTTCAGCATTTAATGAGAAAGATCTGTATGCTCTGACAAAGGAAATGCGTCCACTCGCTAGCAAGATTGCAGTGGAAGCTGACTTGTCTCGATACCATCCAGCATATGACCTGCAAAACGAGCGGGTGGAACGACCGGTTTACGATGTTGCAAACTTAACTCCGCCGGTTCGTCCTCACACTTTTGCTCCTGATATTGATCCTGCTGAGTTGATCAACGATGAAGTATATTTCCGTGCCTTGGCCAAGATTGATTGGCGTGCACCAGATTTCCCGCCGCTTCACGAGGAGGAAGATGTTCCGGAACAAGGTGGTGGCCAATCATCCCGGCAAGGAGAAGCGGAATCTTGAATGTTACTGCTGTAATCATAATTGTTATTCCGTAAACAATGCTTCCAACCATTTGGCTTTTATGCCTTGTAATAGGTTTAGCTGAAACTTAATGCACTGTGATCCGGCTTTTGGTCTTTATAAAGTACTCGTTCGCTGACTTGTTGATTGATGCGGATTCCTTGCTCTGTCCATAAAAAAGATGAAAAATATGTCCTAGTGGTTTTACCGCCGGACGGATTAACTTTTTCTCTTGGTATAACTAATAAGCATATCTTTAACAAATAGCTGTGATACCTGAATTGCATGTAGCCAAAATACCTTAAACCGGCAGGATGTTTAAAATTACCTTAATCAGTCTTCATCAATTCTAATAAGTCCTTAAAACTCTTCAGCTCAACTTGTCCATAAATCTTTCTCTTCTCGGTTTAGCAATTTGTAACTTGTATCTGATTGTGTGCTGCCAATTGTCAGCTCATCATGGAGTCGAGCCGGGTTATGATGCATGCCGGTTTAACTCTCGCTGGTGTTCATGACCCAGACTTATAACACTAGATAAACGGTCAACTTCTAGAGTTGTTCCCCTTGGTTAAAAAGGTTATGAAACACAAAAAACATCAAGAAACACATAATTATTGTAAATCAAACTATGCAATCGAGGCTTTTTCAAAGAGCTGCTAGGCTCAACACAAAGTTTAGCCATTCATGGGGATGTGGGCGAACCCGACTGTCCCCAGGGGTCGGGTCATCATTTGAACGTGGGCGTACCAACTGTTCAGGGAGCCCAAAAATTCATAACATAGCCATTCAAGGGGGTGTGGGCGAACCCACTGTCCCCAGGGGCCGGGCCATCATTTGAACGTGGGCGTCCCCACTGTTCAGGGAACCCAAATATTCGTAACATAGCCATTCAAGGGGGTGTGGGCGAACCCACTGTCCCCAGGGGCCGGGCCATCATTTGAATGTGGGCGTACCCACTGTTCAGGGAACCCAAATATTTGTAACATAGCCATTCAAGGGGGTGTGGGCGAACCACTGTCCCCAGGGGCTTCTGACGTTCC
>LR738710.1:866462650-866476356 GCA_902687465.1 Secale cereale | reverse complement strand
ACGTGGGCGTCCCCACTGTTCAGGGAACCCAAATATTCGTAACATAGCCATTCAAGGGGGTGTGGGCGAACCCACTGTCCCCAGGGGCCGGGCCATCATTTGAATGTGGGCGTACCCACTGTTCAGGGAACCCAAATATTTGTAACATAGCCATTCAAGGGGGTGTGGGTGAACCCACTGTCCCCAGGGGCCGGGCCATCATTTGAATGTGGGCGTACCCACTATTCAGGGAACCCAAATATTTGTAACATAGCCATTCAAGGGGGTGTGGGCGAACCCACTGTCCCCAGGGGCCGCTGACGTTCCTCCTGACCCTGCAGGTTTTTCCTTTTTTCTGTATATGGGGTTTTTCTCTTCATGAACCGGACATAGTCTTTTGTTCCTGTGAGTTCTACCGCTCCTTCACACGCCCTGTAAAGATTAGTTTCTAAAAACCAGCTAACATTGAAATATGATTCTTTGATAACAACTGACATGGATATTTGCCGCAAATTTTATGTATGTGGAAAAAAGGCTGAGCCCCCGGTTTACCGAGGGTGCCGGTTTATTCATTATTCATAATATATACATAGGATACATGGGAGCCTATGGCTCAAGTGTAATATGGCCGTAGATGAGCAATGTTCCATGGCCTTTTCGTCTCCTCTTCTGATGTCCGTGAATCTTTGTGCTCTCGAATGTCCACCAAATAGTACGACCCGTTGTGTAAATTTTTGCTGATCACAAAGGGCCCTTCCCATGGCGGGGATAGCTTGTGCATATCTGTTTGATCTTGGATAAGCCGGAGTACCAAGTCACCCTCCTGGAATGTCCTGGTTCTGATCCGGCGGCTGTGATATCTGCGCAGATCTTGCTGATAAATCGCCGACCGTGCTGCAGCTATGTCACGCTCTTCATCCAACCGATCCAAACCGTCTTGTCTTGACTCCTCATTGATGGCTTCTACATAGGCCGCCACCCTTGGTGAATCATGGCGTATGTCACTTGGAAGAACTGCTTCTGCACCGTAAACCATGAAAAAAGGTGTATAACCTGTAGACCGGTTGGGTGTAGTGTTGATGCTCCAAAGGACAGACGGTAATTCCTCAACCCAACATCCTGGGGTTCTCTGCAAAGGTGTCATAAGCCGGGGCTTGATTCCACGCAAAATCTCCTGATTTGCCCTTTCTGCTTGACCATTGGATTGGGGGTGAGCTACAGAAGATACGTCCAAACGAATATGCTCTCGTTGACAGAATTCTTCCATCTCACCCTGAGATAAATTGGTGCCGTTATCTGTGATGATGCTGTGTGGAAAACCAAACCGGAATATTACTTTTTTGATGAACTTAACCGCCGTTGCCGCATCACACTTGCTTATGGGTTCCGCTTCAACCCACTTTGTAAACTTGTCCACTGCCACCAGTAGATGAGTTTTCTGATCTTGGGATCTCTTGAAAGGACCAACCATGTCAAGCCCCCAAGTTGCAAAAGGCCAAGTTATTGGTATCATCCGGAGTTCTTGTGCCGGAACAAGGGCACGTCTTGAGAACTTCTGACAAGCGTCACACTTGCGGACCAGGTCTGCTGCATCTGCATGTGCGGTTAACCAATAAAAGCCATGTCGGAAAGCCTTAGCCACTAAAGATTTTGATCCGGCATGATGACCGCAATCCCCTTCATGAATCTCCCTTAGAATCTCACAACCTTCCTCAGCTGAAACACACCGTTGAAATACTCCAGAGGTGCTACGATGATGCAGCTCCCCGTTGGCAATTGTCATAGACTTGGAACGCCGGATTATCTGCCGTGCTTCATCTTCGTCCTCTGGCAATTCTCCCCGGCTTAAATATACCAAATAAGGTAACGTCCAATCCGGAATAACATGGGTTGCCGCAACCAACTGTGCCTCTGGGCCCGGAACAGCCAGATCGTCCTCTGAAGGTACTTGAACCGAAGGATTGCGTAATTCATCCAAAAAGGTGTTTGGTGGTACCGGCTTACGTTGCGACCCTAGCCGGCTTAAAGCGTCAGCTGCTTCGTTCTTCCGCCGGTCTATATGCTCCACCTGATACCCTTTGAAGTAACCTGCAACCGCTTCAACCTCTCGTCGATAAGCCGCCATGAGGGGATCCTTTGAATCCCACTTGCCCGAAACTTGCTGTGCCACTAGGTCTGAATCGCCTAGGCACTTAACCCGGCTTAAATTCATCTCCTTTGCCAACCGCAAACCATGAAGTAAGGCTTCATATTCTGCTGCATTATTAGTACAAGGAAATAACAACCGAAGGACATAACAAAATTTATCACCTCTGGGGGAAGTTAAAACGACTCCGGCCCCTGAGCCCTCCAACTGCTTCGAGCCGTCGAAGTGAATCATCCAATAAGTGAGATCCGGCTTCTCCTCTGGAGTCTGTAATTCTGTCCAGTCGTTGATAAAGTCCACCAGTGCCTGAGATTTTATAGCAGTACGTGGTACATATTTTAATTCATGCGGACTGAGCTCAATGGCCCACTTGGCTATTCTGCCTGTTGCTTCTCTATTCTGGATTATATCTCCCAACGGAGCTGAGCTAACCACAGTTATCGGATGCCCTTGGAAATAATGTTTCAACTTCCGGTTTGCCATGAACACCCCATACACCAGTTTCTGCCAATGAGGGTACCTTTGCTTCGACTCGATGAGTACTTCGCTCACATAATAAACCGGACGCTGAACCGGATGTTCCTTCCCTGCTTCCTTGCGCTCAACCACAATCGCAACGCTAACTGCCCGTGTGTTTGCAGCAACATATAATAGCAAAGGCTCCTTGTCGATAGGGGCAGCTAAAACCGGCGGCTTCGCTAGTTGCTGTTTCAGATTCTCAAACGCTGTATTCGCTTCATCACTCCAAATGAACCGGTCCGTTTTCTTCAACATTTGATAAAGCGGGATCGCCTTTTCTCCTAAGCGACTGATGAACCGGCTCAACGCCGTGATCCGGCCAGCTATGCGCTGAACATCATTAATGCAAGCCGGTTTCGTCAAAGATGTGATGGCCTTGATCTTCTCCGGGTTGGCTTCTATTCCCCGGTTCGAGACCAGGAATCCCAAAAGCTTACCAGCCGGGACACCAAAGGCACATTTCTCCGGATTGAGCATCATCCTGTAAGCTCGAAGATTACCAAAGGTTTCTCTGAGGTCTTCTATCATTGTTCTTTCCTCCTTTGACTTAACCACAATGTCATCCACATAAGCATGTACGTTCCTTCCTATCTGCCCCTTTAAACAATTCTGAACACAACGCTGATAAGTTGCCTGCGCACATTTGAGCCCAAAAGGCATAGACACATAGCAAAAAGCACCAAAAGGAGTTATGAATGCTGTCTTCTCTTGGTCTTCAACTGCCATTTTGATCTGGTGATAACCTGAGTACGCATCCAAAAAACTCAGCCGCTCACACCCTGCTGTAGCATCAATAATCTGATCAATGCGAGGTAGAGCAAAAGGATCAGTTGGGCAAGCTTTATTGAGGTCTGTGTAGTCCACGCACATCCTCCACTTCCCATTCTTCTTTAGAACTAACACCGGGTTAGCCAACCATTCCGGAGAAACACTTCCACTATGAACCCTGCCGCCAAAAGCCTGGCTACTTCTTCTCCTATAGCCCTGCGCCTCTCTTCGTTAAAGCGGCGTAGATACTGTTTTACCGGTTTAAACTTCGGATCAATATTTAACTTGTGCTCAGCGAGTTCCCTCGGTATACCTGGCATGTCAGAAGGTTTCCATGCAAAGATATCCCGGTTCTCACGGATGAACTCGATGAGCACGCTTTCCTATTTAGGATCCAGGTTAGCACTGATGGTGAATTGCTTAGACGAATCTCCAGGCACAAAATCGACCTGCTTAGTTTCTTCCGCTGATTTGAACTTCAAAGCCGGATCATGCTCGGTGGTTGGCTTCTTCAGCGGAGTCATGTCTGCCGGATCAACATTATCCTTATAAAATTTCAACTCTTCCGTGGCACATACCGCTTCTGCATAAGCTGCATCACCTTCTTCACATTCCACTGCTATCTTACGACTGCCGTGCACCGTAATTGTGCCTTTATGACCCGGCATCTTGAGCTGCAGATAAACATAACATGGCCTAGCCATGAATTTAGCATAAACCGTCCTCCCAAACAAAGCATGATACGGACTTTTAATTTTGACAACTTCAAAGGTGATCATCTCCGATCTAGAATCATGCTCATCCCCAAAGGTAACTTCTAAGTCAATCTTACCAACTGGATAAGCTGACTTACCTGGGACCACCCCGTGAAACACTGTGTTTGATGTCCTTAACTGTTTATCTGTCAGACCCATACGGCGAAAGGTCTCGTAATATAGTATATTGATACTGCTACCTCCATCCATGAGAACTTTAGTGAACCTGTATCCTCCCACCTGAGGTGCCACCACCAAGGCTAAATGACCGGGATTATCTACCCGTAACGGGTGGTCCTCTCTGCTCCAAACAATGGGCTGCTCTGACCATCGTAGAAACTGTGGCGTTGCCGGTTCTACCGCGTTAACAGCCCGCTTTAAAACCTTCTGGTCTCTCTTGCATAAACTCGTGGTGAAAACATGATATTGACCGCTGCTCAACTCCTTCGGATTACTCTGGTATCCGGATTGCTGTTGTTGCTGCGGACGCTGCTGCTGCTGATTTCCTTGGTTATTATGACTCCCTTGGCCCTGCTGCTGATTATTCTGATTGTTGTAACCACCTTGATGATACGATTGATTTCCCTGACCATGATAACCACCTTGATAATGTGATTGATTTCCTTGACCATTGTAGTTTCCTTGACTACCTTGTCCGCCTGGCCGGGATTGATAACCACCGTTGTTCCCTTGATAACCGTTATTGCCCCTATATCCTGAACCGGAGTTGTTCCCTTGGTAACCCGGACCGTAAAACCCGGGCCCTGAACCGCCGTTTGGGGGCCGGTTAAAAGAATTAAAACGGCCGTTCCCTGCTATCATAGGGTTCAGGCATTCTCTTGCCGTGTGCCGTGCAGGCCCCTTTCTCCCGCTATGCTTTACACAGGGTTGATCCAAATCCTGCTCCCAACCCGGGTTTCCTCCACCGGTCTGGCGAGTGGGACCTTGCTGACTACCCTGAAAACCGCCTTGAACCTGTGTATTAGCCACAAAATCGGAGCTGTTTTCCGGTTTCCGTTTGCCCAACACACTTGAAGTAATCGGATTAGCTGGCGCCGGTTTACCAGTCTTGCTGGCCTTTCCCGCTTTATCTCCTTCTGGCTCCGGATACTTGGTATTATCTGAGTCTCCGTACTTCACCAAGGCACTCATCAAAGTCCCCATGTCATTGCACTCCCGTTTGAGCCGTCCGAGTTTTAATTTCAAAGATTCAAACCGGCAATTGTTCTCCAATGTTACAATTGCTGTGCTCGGATTAATGCCGTTTGAGGAGTGCAAGATCTCTGCCACTCTGCGTACCCAAGCTGCTGTAGACTCCTGCTCTCCTTGCACGCATGCTGCTAAATCTATCACCGACATAGGTTGCTTGCATGTATCCTTAAAATTTTTGATGAACTGACTGCGCAGCTCCCCCCATGATCCGATAGAATTCGGAGGTAGTGCCTTTAGCCAAGTCCGGGCCGTACCCTCAAGCATCATAGTGAAATATTTGGCACAAGACGATTCATCCACGTCCAGCATCTCCATGGCCATCTCGTAACTTTCCACCCATGCTTCGGGCGGTAAATCGGCTGTGTAATTAGGCACCTTGCGAGGTCCTTTGAAATCCTTGGGCAACTTAACGCTCCGCAGGGCAGGGACGAGACATTGTATCCCAAAACCGCTCGCTGTCGCTCCTGTCCCTGTAGTGCCGGTGTGAACCGGCGTCGACTGACGGATCTCCTCCCTGGCCTCCGATCTAGGCCGGTTTCGATCCGGGGCTGGCATCTCTGCCCTTGCCGGATTATCTTGCCTGTGCTGATGTCTCCTCCGTTCACTGCTAGACACTTCGGGCTCCTCCCAATGTCTGGAGTAACTTCGGTTGGGACGTGGTGTTGAATGCAACCTTTCCCTGCTATGAGAGTACGCTTGCTGCTGTATTAACGCCGTATTGAGTAACTTCTAGGCCCTGCGCGCCTCTATCGCTACAGGGGATGTTTCTTCCATAGGTAAAGCGGCCAACCGTGCTGCCGCTGCAGCGATATTATCCACAGGGTTTGAATAGTGCCCCGGGGGGACCGGAACATAAGGCGCCGAGGTAATCCGTCGCTCCCGCTCTGCGGCGGGTTGCTGAACCGGCTCCTCTCGAGCCGGTGGGCTTCTCCGGTTTAAGATCGGATTGTTACTGGCCCCAGCCCCAGGTGTTCTGAACAAATTCGCAGATTCGTAACCCGGCGGCAGGCGGGATCGATATTTTCGTCCTCTTACCCCTTCCATGGAAGCCTGTTCCATCCTTAAGTGAAAAGCTTGTTCATCCAACTCTGCTTGTCTTATGGCTAGCATCTCTCCTTCTGCCTTTAAATCCTCCTTTAACTGATCGATCCGGGCCTTCAACTGAGGAAGCACTGCATCATGTTGCGCCTTGTCTGCTGGAGCTACGACCTCTACTGCCTTAGTGGCGAACTCCTCGATCAAGGTGGATAGAACCGCAGTAATGGAGGGATTTGAACCGCTTCCCCCTGCGCCAGCCTCCGCTGTTGTTCCGTTCGTCGGGGGTTGTGAACCGGCCATGAAGACCGCCACCCGGTTCGGCGGGTCGGTGGGGCCCGGAATACTGTGTCCATCGGACTCACCCTCAGACCGGCCGTCCCGCAACTGATACAGAGATTCAGTTTCCCCGGACGAAGACTCGTCATCCGAATAAACGACGGTTGCACCATCAGATTCCGACCCGTCCTCAGCTTGTCCTCCGTGAATCGCTCCAACGAACACATGCTTCATGGCAGGTTGAATCCGGGTCGACCTCGCACGCTGAGCCGGCTCGATGATGTTGGGGAAGGTGTCCGGCTCAGGTCCCGGTTCACCAATTTTGCCAATGAAGACTTGGATGCTGCCGAAGGGGACCCGGTACCCGTATTCGATCGAATCGGCCTCCGGTCCCCAACCCGCGTCGTCGATGTAGATCCGGCCGCGACGACTCTTGGTCATCCGGCCGACTGCGTAACCCTTTAACCCCTTGAGGCCGCCTTCCAAGAACTCGAAACCATCGTGCGCAGGCCCCACGGTGGGCGCCAACTGTCGTGGAATTAACACGGCAGATGTCCGGTTTAGCGGACTTGATGATGGAACCATCGCACGGGTTAGCTTGAAAGGGTTCATGGCACACAAAGGGCACAAAGGGTTTTATACTAGTTCGGCCCCTTTCGAGAAGGTAAAAGCCTACGTCTAGTTGGTTTGGTATTGCTTGGGCGTCGGTTTACAGGGAGCGGAATCGCTTGCCTGCGTCTCGACCGATCGATTGTTGCTTGTCCTCAAACCGATACCGGGTCGTCCCTTTATATAGAGGTGACGCCTGGTCCGATTTACAGAGTCCCGAGGCCGGCTCATAATCGTGTCCACCTCGGTCTCTGCCCTTTCTTTCTTATTCCTCAAGTTACATCTCTTTGGCGGTTTACAAACCGTATTTCTATACATGGGCCTTGAAATCTCATGGGCCGTAATCTCTACTAAAATAATAAACCAAATACGATATAACTAAGCCGGTTTACAATATCCGGTTTATACCTATTAACCATATCCCTGACAACAGTCGAGAACAGAAACTGGCACTGGGGTGCACTGAGTTAATAGGTTAGTCCAAATATGATCAAAAGTGTATGGAAGTGTATAAATATCATAGCAATATCACCCAAAAGAGGCATGGAGCAAGCAGAAATTATAGATACGTTTTGGACGTATCAATGACGCAACCAGAGGGTGGAGTCCAGGACCCAGAGGATCCCGAGGATGTTTCTACATGAAGTTCGGCTTCGAGGAGTAGTTAGGAGGTCCCAGGCAGGAGGCCTTGCCTTTTCGATCATTGTTACTTTTATGCTAGCCTTCTTAAGGCAAACTTGTTTAACTTATGTCTGTACTCAGATATTATTGCTTCCGCTGACTCTTATGTATTCGAGCTTTTGTTTTCGAGCCCTCGAGGCCCCTGGCTTGTAATATAAAGCTTGTATTATTTAAATTTGTGTCTAGAGTTGTGTTGTGATATCTTCCAGTGAGTCCCTGATCTTGGTCGTACACATTTGCGTGCATGATTAGTGTACGGTCAAATCGGGGGCGTCACAAGTTGGTATCAGAGCCGACTGCCTATAGGAATCCCCCTTTCCAACTCCTTGGACGAAGTTGAGTCTAGTCGTTGAAAAACTTTTTACTAACTTGGCTGTGTGTCTTACGGGCCCACGTCGCCTTTGGGTGGTATTAGGATCTTTTATTCCTCGTCTATACTCTGGGACTCTGATCTCTCTTCTATTCGAGTTAAAAGATTTTATTAACTCTGACTCTAGGTTCTCGCAACTATTTATCCCGGAGAGCCCTCATTACGGAAGATCACCTGCTTCGTCAGGAGATTCTGAGGATATCCCTCGATATTTTCCCGAGACCCTTGTGCTCATCGCCTTTGCAATTCACTGCCACCGATATATCCCTGTGGATATTTGCATGCACTTGTCATTCTCATGATCATTCCTCGTCGCTCTTGTTGTTACAAGATGCCTCGAAATATTCCCCATTATCTCGAGAATCCTTTGAGTTTACTGTCTTGCAGTTTTATTTTGCATGAAAAACCTTACGGTTATTTCCTAACATTTATCAAGGATCCGTACTTCTCAATTGTCATGTGTCTCACAAAATTCTACGGAATACTTTTCGATTTTTCGAAAATCCTATGCACCATGTTACTCTTGAAATTCTTACCTGCTTGCATTATGGTTAATTCCATATGACTAGTAGTCTTCGTTAACATCCCTTGCATTATCCATTTTGAGCCTA
Organism: Secale cereale; assembly: GCA_902687465.1. NCBI lineage: Eukaryota > Viridiplantae > Streptophyta > Magnoliopsida > Poales > Poaceae > Secale > Secale cereale. The sequence goes on along the minus strand of LR738710.1, from coordinate 866,467,392 downwards.
TTGATTCAATGTGTGCGTATGCACACAGTCATCCGGTTATCCTTTTAAAAAATTATCTTTCCGGCTCAGACGTCATTCCGGACATGAGTTGGTTCTCGGCAATTCAAACCTTTATTGATTGTCCAACTAAGTGATTTGAACTTATCCATCCTTGATCAGAGCGTCTGCTTTTGATCCTTCCTTTTGGAAACCATAATTTCTTTCTATTTCAAGCATCAGACCAATAAGGTGATTCTTGAATCTGATGCCTCTGCATTCTTTCTTCCTCTGAGTGAGTATCGATACTCACATCAGCTTCGTTGTGGATTGCCCAATCCATTGTTGGATTGTTATCCGACAGTATCCTTCATATTCAATCACCTTGTGAGTTCTTCCCCTGATACATAATGCCTTTGGTAAATTATATCCTCTGCTTGACCAACCATGCTCTGCTTTCGAGCTTGTGTTTATACTTTTGAAACTTGTGGTATATTTTACTAAGATGCCTGATGGGTTGAACCTATGCCTTCCCCTAATTCGTGAGAACCCGAAAGTTTTCACAAGTCATACCCTTCCGGTGTTCTACCAGATATAATTCCAACACTACAGTTTTCTCAAAGCGAGAGGTGAATGAAATGATATGCATTAAAGAAGTGGGTGTCGACCTTGAACTTTGTGTTCATGCCCATGAAAATGATGTAGACCGTCTCGGAAGCTTCTTGCAAAATGATTATCCAGCTGTATGATTCTTTCGGTATTCATGAATTGATTCCCTATAGTTATGGTTCCTACCTTGCTGTCCTGATCTGATATATCTGATGGGAATTCATTCCAGTGCCTCGTCTATTTTTGGCAAGGTTGAAGTATCTACTATCATAGGTCAATGACCCGGTTCTACTTCTATCATGTTCTACCTTCGAGTATTACCCCCTGGTATCTCGAAGATGCCTTGCCATTGCACCACATCTTACTAACTTTGTTGAAGTAATGTCTTTCCTTGTCGTAATCACTCTACGGGTTCTGGGTTGTTGTCAACCGAGGACACCGACTAGTGAAATTATTCCGCACTACAAATCAAATACCCCTAGTATTTTACTAGGAAATTCTGAACTCAATCTGGTCATTCCTAGACTATCGGATGCATCCTGGTCTTGCTGTCTTTGACTGTGCTACCTTGTCCTTCTATGGTGCACTAATTGTTCAGTGTGTGAGCACGACTTACGTCGAGCTTTCAACATCATGTTGCTTGTCTTGAAAGGCAACGTTGGTTCCGAGCTTGCATCTTATATATTGATACTATAAATTGCCACTTCGTCATTCCCTTTCTTGTTGCCATTGTTGTTTGATTGCATCCTCTTGAAAACTCCCGGCAAATGTGTTGGATCACCTTCAACACTTTGATTTTTATTATCATCAAAAACACCCTTGATTTCCTTTCATCGCGAACTTGTCCACATTATGAATACAACTTGCTCCCCAGCTAGTGTTGTGTTCTGCATTGAAGTATTACTGTCTTTTATGTTGAGAATGTTGTGGGGATTGCTCCACCTCTTAGAAATTCTCGGTATGATGATACTTCTCACCATCACCATTCTTCCTTGGTCCCCGTGTTGTTTTTAACCGGGATACCAATATGCTACCGATGCTTCTTGAGTTCTGTACTTCTAGCGACCCTATTGCTTTGAAGTTAACGATCGATAGTTCGTTCTTAGACTGTTGGTTATTGAATCATCACCCTAACATTGATCTTGCTGCCTAAGGTCATATTTCGGGCACACCTTTCAACTAATGATTAATGGTGTATGTTTTCCTCGAGCATACACCATTATATCATTTGAATTGACGAGTGTCATCTTCTTGTTCACATTATTGCGGAAATCCATTTGTTTGGAATTCTCGATGATTTCTCGCTGAGCCCATCAGCCACCTCCTCATCCTCCCCTTGGTTTAATGATGAACTATTGTATCGGGAACCCGCTCCCATAGTTCATTTCCCGAGAATCTTGCAATGTCATTTCGCCGATTTGTGTGGCACCTTTTCTTCTCGAACATCCTGAGTCTGAGGTACCATGACACCAATCGGATCTGAATCTCGGTCAGATATGATGGTTGGGACAACTTTCCAGTAGTTATAATGTTGGTCCTTTGATGACCCGGTAATATGATATCATGCCTAGCACCCCTGGCTGGAGGACCCATCATTATAATTTCTTTTGCAAGGATAACCATTCTTCCAGGAGGAAATTGTAAGACTTATTTTATAAGTTGCTCCTGATGGATCATTTGTGTATCCAAAGTCTGGCCCTTGATTGAAACACCATATCATTGCTACCTCGAAGCATGACTATGATACCCCGCTAATCAATAAGAACATTGGAGGCGTGATGCTAAATGTTTCTTGGTCAGTTATCCAAACACCGTTGTATGGGTAACATCTTGATTAATCCTTGCCTCTTTATCTGAATGGTTGGGTACTTGCTCTCCTACCCTGTATGCCATGTTCTTCTTGCCCATGGGATGGATATACTCTTAACAATTGTGTGTAATCACAATTTTCCTTTCCATTTGTTTGTTTAACCTTCCCTTGATCTACATATAATCTAAGCAGTAATAATTATCTGCTTATGTAAACACCTCGTTGTACAACTCTGTCAGTACGACCTTGATTCTATTATTGATAACATCCCGGTAACCACCGATGGAAGATAACTTTACCTACTAGTCTGTCTGGTTTCAACGAGCAAGAAAATGGTTCTCTTCGTCCCCCGTCCTTGGTACCGACATTGTTGCCAGCTTAGCTGACAGACTATTCTCTGATATGCCTTGCTTTCTGTGCAAGATGTCATCGTCCTTTCTACTCTTAACCCACATGGTGGGCCCATAACCCACAGGTCCACGGGATCGAAACCTGACTCTCCTGTACAACCCTGCATCGAATGTATTCTTTGCACTTGGTTTCGTGTGTAATTCACGAGCTAAATTCTACCATGTTTCATCCTGGTATCAAACACCATGTTATTCTCGTTGCTCAAGCCCTCATTCCAGCTTCTGTCTAGGCATCGAATGATTGCCTACCCATTTGACACTTTGGTACCAACGTATATTGCACTCAACGAATTCACTGAAATACAACTCATGGGGTACCTCGTGTATTTCCCATTGAGTTCACCGTCAGATACCCAGCTTTGTGGAGATGCGTTCTTCCAGAATTTTTCGCCCTGTTCGCGTTCGTAGGACGATGGAGATCCCGAAGAAAGGATGACGACTTGATCACAATGACTTGAAGCAGAGAAATGAAGACATCAATATAATGATTCGACATCTTCAAGAAGGGTAACCAAGACCGAGAGGACCCTTTAGAATTTCGTAACCATATTCCTTCCCCTTACTCCCCTCCTAAATCTTGGGACGAGATTTCTTGTAGTGGAGGAGAATTGTGACACCCAGATAGTTAAGCTACAGTAACCCTCTGCTAATGACAACACGTCACCGCAATTACTGTTGATAATCTCGTGATAGTTCGAACCCGTTTCGAATTCAAATTCAAAATCAAGCAAACAATAAAAGTTTTCAAACGTCAAAACTAAAATGTTTTAAATGTGACAAATAAATCATATGTAATGTCGGTGGAGAAACCACACTTTTATAAAGAGTTTTAAACGCACTATACTAATTAAAACACTAGCCAAACAATTAGTGAAATGCCTTTTTCAATAACTAAAATATTAAACTATTTTATTTTGTTGCCCAAACTTATGTGGGGTGGCATATTTATTAACACTAAATTAGGGACTACTTTTATAGTTTATAAAACTAAAATAAAAGGGGAACTAAAATAAAACAGTAAGAGGAAAAATAAACAAAAAGAAAAGACAACAAACATATAATAAAAGGGCAAAGGAACCCCCCCCCCACTAGGACAAACGGCCCAGCTGGCCGACAGGGCCTAACCGGCCGGCCCATCCCCCTGGCCTGGCTATAACCCTGCCCCGACTATCCCGAACCCTAGCCCACTACTCCACTTCCCCCGCAATCCTCTTCTCCTCCCTCGTGTGGATCTAGATCAAGGCAACGAGCCCCCACCCCAGCGCCACCCTACCGTCGCCGCCCTACACCATTGGCTGCCGCCTCCTCGACCCTCCTCCACGAACGGCTTCCTCGCGCCTCGCCGAACTCCCTCCGCCCGCCCTCTTCCCCGTCTGAAACGTCGCCACGATGCTCCCATCGCGCTCACCGCATTCTGAACACGCCAGGCCGTGCCCCCTTCCCCCCCACACAATGTGGTCGCCGCGCTCGACGCGCCCGGCGCGTCCAGGCCACGCGCCCAGCCGCGCTTTTTCCTCCCCACTCTCCGCTGCGGATGCTGCTGCTGCACTGCGGGTGCTGCCGCCAGCAGCTCACCCACGGTCGCCCCGCTCTACCAACGCCTACCACCGGACATCGCCCGCGCCCGCGCTCGCCCGCCTCTACTGCTAGCTGCCCGTGCAGCTCCTGTTGCCGCGCGACGCACCTCCCGCCGCTGAAGACCGCGCCTGGCTGCACTTCCGCGTAATGGCGCCGCCCCACTGTGACTTCGCCACCGCCGCCGGGGGCGGCCGACCTCGCCGTCCCTACCTGCTATGGCCTTCCCGGCCCGCGCGCACCGCCCTGCTCGCGCGCGGCGCCTCTAGCGCTTGCCCAGCACGCGCACGCCACCCACGCCTCCGCGCGCGACGCCTGACCCCCCCCCCCCCCCCCCCCCCCCCCCCCCCCCCCCCCCCCCC
>LR738710.1:866397088-866457132 GCA_902687465.1 Secale cereale | reverse complement strand
CCCCCTCATGTCGAAGTTATCGGGGAGAGGGTATATCGACAATGACATACCCGATAGAAAATAAGAAGAGGAAGAAGAGGAAAAAAAGGAGGAGAGGAAGAAGGAATAGAGGAGAAGAAGAAAAAAAGAAAAAAAAAGAGGAGAAGAAGAAAGGAATAGAGGAAAAGAAGATAAAATAGAATATATTATTCTATTTTATCTTCTTCTCCTCGTTTTTTTTCTTCTTCCTCCTCTTCTTCTCTTCTTCTTCTCGTTCTTTCTCTTCTTATTTTTTTCCTCCTCTTCTCCCTCAGCGATCCTCGACACTCAACCACTCGACAACCCTCGACCCCCTCATGTCATGTTCGACGTCCCCCCTCATGCCATGTCCAACGTCCCCCCTCATGTCGATGTTATCGGGGAGGGGGTAGACGACAACGACGCTCACATATACATCTCATACATGAACATATTGAAGGAAATATGCCCTAGAGGCAATAATAAAGTTGTTATTTATATTTCCTTATATCATGATAAATGTTTATTATTCATGCTAGAATTGTATTAACCGGAAACTTAGTACATGTGTGAATACATAGACAAAACAGAGAGTCCCTAGTATGCATCTACTAGACTAGCTCGTTAATCAAAGATGGTTATGTTTCCTAACCATAGACTTGAGTTGTCATTTGATCAACGAGATCACATCATTAGAAGAATTATGTGATGGACAAGACTCATCCGTTAGCTTAGCATTATGATTGTTTAGTTTTACTACTATTGCTTTCTTCATGACTTATACATGTTCCTCTGACTATGAGTTTATGAAACTCCCGAATACCGGAGGAACACCTTGTGTGCTATCAAACGTCACAACATAACTGGGTGATTACAAACATGCTCTACAGGTGTCTCCGAAGGAGTTTGTGGTGTTGTCATAGATCGAGAATCGGATTTGTCAATCCGAGTGTCGGAGAGGTATCTCTGGGCCCTCTTGGTAATACACATCGTAATAAGCCTTGCAAGCAAATGACTAATGAGTTAGTCACGAGATGATGTATTACAGAACGAGTAAACAGACTCGCCTGTGACGAGATTGAACTAGGAATGATGATACCCGAATCTCGGGCAAGTAATATACCGATGACAAAGGGAACAACGTATGTTGTTATGCGGTTTGACTGATAAAGATCTTCATAGAATATGTAGGAGCCAATATGAGCATCCACGTTCCGCTATTGGTTATTGACCGAGATGTGTCTCGGTCATGTCTACATAGTTCTCGAACCCGTAGGGTCCGCACGCTTAACGTTCGATGACGATTTGTATTATGAGTTATGTGATTTGGTGACCGATGTTTGTTCGGAGTTCTGGATGAGATCATGGACATGACAAACAGTCTCAAAATGGTCGATATGTAAAGATCGATATATTGGAAGGCTATATTCGGACATCGGAAAGGTTTCGAGTGATTCGGGTATTTTTTGGAGTACCGGAGAGTTACGGGAATTCGTATTGGGCCTTAATGGGCCATACGGGAAAAGAGAGAAAGGCCTCAAGGGTGGCCGCGGCCCTTCCGCATGGACAGGTCCGAATTGGACTAGGGAAAGGGGGCGCCCCCTTCCTTCCTTCTCCTTCTCCCTTCCCCTTTTCCTATTCCATGTGGGAGGTGGAATCCTACTAGGACTAGGGAGTCCTAGTAGGACTCCACACTTTGGGCGCGCTCTATGAGGGCCAGCCTCCTCCTCCCTCCATCCTTTATATACGTGGCCAAGGGGCACCCCATAGACACACAAGTTGATTTGCAAGCCGTGTGCGGTGCCCCCCTCCACAGTTACACACCTTGGTCATATCGTTGCAGTGGTTAGGAGAAGCCCTGCGCCGGTAGCTTCGTCATCACCGTCACCACGCCATCGTGCTGACAAAATTCTCTCGTGACGCTCAAACGGATCAGGAGCTCGTGGGACGTCATCGAGCTGAACGTGTGCTGAACGCGGAGGTTCCGTACGTTCGGTGCTTGGATCGGTTGGACCATGAAGACGTTCGACTACATCAACTGCGTCACTAGATGCTTCCGCTTTCGGTCTACGAGGGTACATAGACACACTCTCCACTCTCATTTCTATGCGTCTAGTAGATAGATTTTGCGTGATCATAGGAAAATTTTGAAATACTACGTTCTCCAACAGTGTCATCAAGAGCCAGGTCTATGCGTAGATGATATGCACGAGTAGAACACAACGAATTGTGGGCGATAATAGTCATACTGCTTACCAGCATGTCATACTTTGATTCGGCGGTATTGTTAGATGAAGCGGCCCGGACTGACATTACGCGTACGCTTACGCGAGGTTGGTTTCACCGTTACGAGCACTCGTTGCTTAAACCGGCGGGTGTCTGTCTCTCTCACTTTAGTTGAATAAAGTGTGGCTACGCTCGGTCCTTGTGAAGGTTAAAACATCACCTATTTGATGAAAAATCATTGTGGTTTTTGTATGCGTAGGTAAGAACGGTTCTTGCTAAGCCCGTAGGAGCCACGTAAAACTTGCAACAACAAAGTAGAGGACGTCTAACTTGTTTTTGCATGGCATGTTGTGATGTGATATGGTCAAGACGAGATGAGTTATATGTTATTGTATGAGATGACCATGTTTTGTAAAGTTATCGGCAACCAGCAGGAGCCTTATGGTTGTCTCTTTATTGTATGAATTACGAAGGCCATGTAATTGCTTTACTTTATCACTGTGAGTTAGCGATAGTAGTAGTAGCAATAGTTGGCGAGACGACAGCGATGCTACGATGAAGATCATGGTGTCAAGCCGGTGACGATGGAGATCATGATGATGCTTTGGAGATGGAGATCAAAAGCACAAGCTGATGATGGCCATATCATATCACATATTTTGATTGCATGTGATGTTTATCTTATTATGCTTCTTATTTTGCTTAGTACGGTGGTAGCATTATAAGATGATCCCTTACTAAATTTCAAGGTATAAGTGTTCTCCCTAAGTATGCACCGTTGCGATAGTTCGTCGTGCTGAGACACCACGTGATGATCGGGTGTGATAAGCTCTACGTTCAAGTACAACGGGTGTAAGACATTTTTGCACATGCAGAATACTCAGGTTAAACTTGACGAGCCTAGCATGTACATACATGGCCTCGGAATACTTGAGACCGAAAGGTCGAGCGTGAATCATATAGTAGATATGACCAACATAACATGTTCACCATTGAAAACTGCTCCATCTCACGTGATGATCAGACATGGTTTAGTTGATTTGGATCACGTGATCATTTAGATGACTAGACGGATGTCTATCTAAGTGGGAGTTCTTTAGTAATATGATTAATTGAATTTTAATTTATCATGACCTTAGTCCTGATAGTATTTGCAAGTTATGTTGTAGATCAATAGCTCGCGTTATAGCTCCCCTATGTTTTGATATGTTCCTAGAGAAAACTAAGTTGAAAGATGTTAGTAGCAATGATGGGGACTAGGTCCGTGACCTAAGGATTATGCTCATTGCTGCACAGAAGTATTATGTCCTTGATGCACCGCTAGGTGACAAACCTATTGCAGGAGCAGATGCAAACGTTATGAACGTTTGATAGGCTCGGTATGATGACTACTTGATAGTTTAGTGCGCCATGCTTTACGGCTTATAACCGGGACTTCAAAAGGGTTTTGAACGCCACGGAGCATATGAGATGTTCCAAGAGTTGAAAAATAGTATTTCAGACTCATGCCCGTGTCGAGAAGTATGAGACCTTTGACAAGTACTTTGCCTACAAAATGGAGGAGAATAGCTCAACCAGTGAGCATGTGCTCACATTGTCTGGGTACTACAATTGCTTGAATCAAGTGGGAGTTAATCTTCCAGAGAAGATAGTAATTGAGAAAGTTATCTAGTCACTATCACCAAGTTACTAGAACTTCGTGATGAACTATAATATGCGAGGGATGACGAAAGTAATTCCCGAGCTCTTCGCGATACTGAAACCGGCGAAGGTAGAAATCAAGAAAGAGCATCAAGTGTTGATGGTTAACAAGACCACTAGTTTCAAGAAAAGGGCAAAGAGATAGAAGGGGACCTTCAAGAAGAATGACAAGCAAGTTGTCACTCCCATGAAGAAACCCAAAGCTAAACTCAAGCCTGAAACTAAGTGCTTCTACTTCAAAGGAAATAGTAACTAGAAGTGGAACTGCCCTAGAAACTTGGCGGATAAGAAGGATGGCAAAGTGAAAAAAGGTATATTTGATATACAAATTATTGATGTGTACTTTACTAGTGTTCATAGCAACCCCTGGGTATTTGATACCGGTTTAGTTGCTAAAATTAGTAACTCAAAACGAGAGTTGTAGAATGAACAGAGGCTAGTTAAGGGTGAAGTAACGATGTGTGTTGGAAGTGGTTCCAAGATTGATATGATCATCATCGCACACTCCCTATACTTTCGGGATTAGTGTAGAACCTAAATAAATGTTATTTGGCATTTGCGTTGAGCATGAATATGATTTGATCATGTTTATTGCAATACAGTTATTCATTTAAAGTCATAGAATAATTGTTGTTCTGTTTACATGAATAAAACCTTCGATGGTCATACACCCAATGAAAATATTTTTGTTGGATCTCGATAGTAGTGATATACATATTTATAATATTGAAGCCAAAAGATGCAAAGTTTATAATGATAGTGCAACTTATTTGTGGCACTGCCGTTTATGTCATATTGGTGTAAAGCGCATGAAGAAACTCCATGCTGATGGACTTTTGAAATCACTTGGTGCTTGCAAACCATGCCTCATGGGCAAGATGACTAAAAATCCGTTCTCCGGAACAATGGAGCGAGCAACTGATTTGTTGGAAATCATACATACTGATGTATGTGGACCAATGAGTGTTGAGGCTCGCAGCGGGTATCGTTATTTTCTGACCTTCACACATGATTTGAGTAGATATGGGTATATCTACTTGATGAAACATAAGTCTGGAACATTTGAAAAGTTCAGAGTATTTCAGAGTGAAGTGGAAAATCATCGTAACAAGAAAATAAAAGTTTCTACGATCTGATCGCAGAGGCAAATATTTAAAGTTACGAGTTTGGCTTTCATTTAAGACAATGTGAAATAGTTTCAAAACTCACGCCACCTAGAACACCACAGCGTAATGGTGTGTCCGAACATTGTGACCGCACTTTATTAGATATGGTGCGATCTATGATGTCTTTTACCAATTTACACTATCGTTTTGGGTTTATGCATTAGAGATAGCTACATTCACGTTAAATAGGGCACCATCTAAATCCGTTGAGACGACATCGTATGAACCGTGGTTTGGCAAGAAACCTAAGCTGTCGTTTCTTAAAGTTTGGGGCAACGATGCTTATGTGAATAAGTTTCAGCCTGATAAGCTCGAACCTAAATCGGAGAAATGTGTCTTCATAGGATACCCAAAGAAAACTGTTGGGTACACCTTTTATCACAGATCCAAAGGCAAGATATTTGTTGGTAAAAATGGATACTTTCTAGAGAAGGAGTTTCTCTCAAAAGAAATGAGTGGGAGGAAAGTGGAACTTAATGAGGTAATTGTACCTTCTCCCGAATTGGAAAGTAGTACATCAGTGAAACTAGTTCTAGTGATTCCTACAGCAATCAGTGAGAAAGCTAATGATGATGATCATGAAACTTTAGATCAAGTTACAACTGAACCTCGTAGGTCAACCAGAGTGCGTTTCGCGCTAGAGTGTTACGGTAATCCAGTTCTGGAAGTCATGTTACTAGACCATGATGAACCTACGAACTATGAGGAACCGATAATGAGCCCAGATTCTGCAAAATGGCTTGAGGCCATGAAATCTGAGATGGGATCCATGCATGAGAGCAAAGTGTGGACTTTGGTTGACTTGCCCGATGATCGGCAAGCCATTGAAAATAAATGGATCTTTAAGAGGAAGACTGACGCCGATGGTAATGTTACTATCTACAAAGCTCGACTTGTTGCGAAAGGTTTTCAACAAGTTCAAGGTGTTGACTACTATGAGATTTTCTCACTCGTAGCGATGCTTAAGTCTGTCCGAATCATGTTAGCAATTGCCGCATTTTATGAAATCTGGCAAATGGATAACAAAAATGCGTTCTTTAATGGATTTATTAAAGAAGAGTTGTATATGATGCAACCAGAAGGTTATGTCAATCCTAAAGGTGCTAACAAAGTGTGCAAGCTCCAGCGATCCATTGATGGACTGGTGCAAGCCTCTCGGAGTTGCAATATACGCTTTGATGATGTGATCAAAGCATATGGATTTATACAGACTCACGATGAAGCATGTATTTGCAAGAAAGTGAGTGGAAGCACTGCATCCTTTCTGATAAGTATATGTGAATGACATATTGTTGATCGGAAATGATGTAGAATGTTCTGAAAAGCATAAAGGATTGTTTAAAAGAGTTTTTCAATAAAAGACCTTGGTGAAGCTGCTTACATATTGGGCACCAAGATCTATAGAGATAGATTAAGACGCTTGATAAGATTTTCAATGAGTACGTACCTTAATAAGATTTTGAAGAAGTTCAAAAATGGATCAGTCAAAGAAGGATTCTTGCCTGATTTGTAAGGTATGAAGTTGAGTAAAGACTCAAAACCCGACCACGGTAGAAGATAGAAAAAGAATGAAAGTCATTCCCTATGCCTCAGCATAGATTCTATAAACTATGCCATGCTATATACCAAACTTGTTGTGTACCTTGCCATGAGTTTGGCAAGGAGGTACAATAGTGATCCAGGAGTAGATCACTGGACAGTGATCAAAAAAATTATCCTTAGTTACTGGATGACTAAGGAAATATTTCTCGATTATGGAAGTGATAAAGTGTTTGTCGTAAAGAGTTACGCCGATGCAAGCTTTACACTAATCCAGATGACTCTAAGTATCAATCTGGATGCCTATTGAAAGTGGGAGCAATAAGCTAGAGTAGCTCCATGCAGAGCATTGTAGACATAGAAATTTGCAAAATACATATGGATCTGAATGTAACAGACCCACTGACTAAACTTCTCTCACGAAGCAAAACATGATCACACCTTATTACTCTTTTGGGTGTTAATCACATGGCGATGTGAACTAGATTGTTACTCTAGTAAACCTTTTGAGTTTTAGTCACATGGCGATGTGAACTATGGGTGTTATTCACATAACGATGTGAACTATCGATATTAAATCACATGGCAATGTGAACTAGATTATTGACTCTAGTGCAAGTGGGAGACTGAAGGAAATATGCCCTAGAGGCAATAATAAAGTTGTTATTTACATTTCCTTATATCATGATAAATGTTTATTATTCATGCTAGAATTGTATTAACCGGAAACTTAGTACATGTGTGAATACATAGACAAAACAGAGAGTCCCTAGTATGCCTCTACAAGATTAGCTCATTAATCAAAGATGGTTATGTTTCCTAACCATAGACATGAGTTGTCATTTGATCAATGGGATCACATCATTAGAAGAATGATGTGATGGACAAGACCCATCCGTTAGCTTAGCATTATGATCATTTAGTTTTACTGCTATTGCTTTCTTCATCACTTATACTGTTGGGGAACGTAGTATTTCAAAATTTTCCTACGATCACGCAAGATCTATCTACTAGAAGCATAGCAACGAGAGGGGAGAGTGTGTCTACGTACCCTTGTAGACCGAAAGCGGAAGCCTCTAGTGACGCGATTGATGTAGTCGAATGTCTTCGCGATCCAACCGATCCAAGCACCGAACGTACGGCACCTCCACGTTCAGCACACGTTCAGCTCGATGACGTCTCACGAGATCTTGATCCAGTTGAGCTTCACGGGAGAGTTGCGTCAGCACGACGGCATGGTGACGAAGATGATGAAGCTACAGGCACAAGGCTTCGCCTAAGCACTGCAACGATATGACTGAGGCGTGTTTCTATGGAGGGGGGCACCGCACACGGCTAAAAAAATGTTGCTTGTGTGTCTTTGGGTGCCCCCTACCCCCGTATATAAAGGAGCAAGGGGGGAAGGGCGGCCGGCCAAGGGGCGCGCCATAGGAGTAGGTTTCCTAGTCCTAGTAGGAGTAGGAATCCCCCTCCATATTCCTACTACGAGTAGGAAAGGAAGAAGGAGAGGACAAGGAAAGAGAGGGGCGCCTCCCCCCCCCAGTCCTAGTCCAACTAGGATCCCTAGGGGGGCGCGGCCAGCCCTATGGGCTGCCTCTCTCTTATCCCTCAAGGCCCACTATGGCCCATACTCCCCCCCGGGGGGGGGGGGGGAGGGGTCCGGTAACCCCCTCCGACACTCTAGTTTTATCCGATAACACCCGGAACACTTCCGGTGTCCGAATATAGCCATCCAATATATCAATCTTTATGTCTCGGACATTCCGAGACTCCTTGCCATGCCCGTGATCTCATCCGGGACTCCGAACTACCTTTGGTACATCAAAACTCATAAACTCATAATACCGATCATCATCGAAAGTTAAGCGTGCAGACCCTACTGATTCGAGAACTATGTAGACATGACCGAGACTCATCTCCAGTCAAAAACCAATTACGGAACCCTACATATTCTACGAAGATCTTGATCGGTCAAACCGCATAACAACATACGTTGTTCTTTTTGTCATCAGTATGTTACTTGCCCGAGATTCGATCGTCGGTATCTCAATACCTAGTTCAATCTCGTTACTGGCAAGTCTCTTTACTCGTTCCGTAATACATCATCTCATGACTAACTCATTAGGCATTTGCGTGCAAGGCTTATTATGATGTGTAATACCGAGAGGGCCCAGAGATACCTCTCTGACACTCGGAGTGACAAATCATATTCTTGATTTATGCCAACACCACGAACACCTTCGGAGACACCTGTAGAGCATGTTTATAATCACCCAGTTATGTTGTGACGTTTGATAGCACACAAGGTGTTCCTCCGGTATTCGGGAGTTGCATAATCTCATAGTCATAGGAACATGTATAAGTCATGAAGAAAGCAATAGCAGTAAAACTAAATGATCAAGTTGCTAAGCTAATGGAATGGGTCAAGTCAATCACATCATTCTCTAATGATGTGACCCCGTTCATAAAATGACAACTCATGTCTATGGCTAGGAAACTTAACCATCTTTGATTAACGAGCTAGTCAAGTAGAGGCATACTAGTGACACTCTGTTTGTCTATGTATTCACACATGTACTAAGTTGCCGGTTAATACAATTCTAGCATGAATAATAAACATTTATCATGATATAAGGAAATAAATAATAACTTTATTATTGCCTCTAGGGCACATTTCCTTCATATACATGTTCCTCTGACTATGGGATTATGCAACTCCCAAATACCAGAGGAATACCTTGTGTGCTATCAAACGTCACAACGTAACTGGGTGGTTATAAAGATGCTCTACAGGTGTCTCCGAAGGTTTTTGTGGTGTTGGCATAGATCGAGAATAGGATTTGTCACTCCGAGTGTTGGAGAGGTTTCTCTGGGCCCTCTTGGTAATGCACATCATAATAAGCCTTGCAAGCAAACGACTAATGACTTAGTCATGAGATGATGTATTACGGAACGAGTAAAGAGGCTCGCTGGTGACGATATTGAACTAGGTATGATGATACCGACGATCGAATCTCGGGCAAGTAACATACCGATGACAAAGGGAACAACGTATGTTGTTATGCGGTTTGACCGATAAAGATCTTCGTAGAATAAGCAGGAGACAATATGAGCATCCAGGTTCCGCTATTGGTTGTTGACCGGAGATGTGTCTCGGTCATGTATACATAGTTCTCGAACCCGTCAGGCCCGCACGCTTAATGTTCGATGACGATTTGTATTATGAGTTATGTGATTTGATGACCGACGTTTCTACGGAGTTACGGATGAGACCACGGACATGACGAACAGTCTCTAAATGGTTGAGACGTAAATATCGATATATTGGAAGGCTATATTCGGACATCGAAAAGGTTCTGAATGATTCGGGTATTTTTCGGAGTATCGGAGAGTTACGGGAATTTGTATTGGGCCTTAATGGGCCATACAGGTAATGAGAGAAAGGCCTCAAGGGTGGCCGCGCCCCTTCCCCATGGACTGGTCCGAATTGGACTAGGGAAAGTGGGCGCCCGCTTCCTTCCTTCTCCTTCTCCCTTCCCCTTTTCCTATTCCATGTGGGAGGTGGAATCCTACTATGACTAGGGAGTCCTAGTAGGACTCCACACTTTGGGCGCGCCCTATGAGAGCCGGATTCCTCCTCCCTCCATCCTTTATATACCCAGCCAAGGGGCACCCCATATACACACAAGTTGATTTGCAAGCCGTGTGCGGTGCCCCCCTCCAAAGTTACACACCTCGGTCATATCGTTGCAGTGGTTAGGCGAAGCCCTACGCCAGTAGCTTCATCATCACCGTCACGACATCGACGTGCTGACGAAACTCTCCCGTGATGCTCAATTGGATCAAGAGCTCATGGGACGTCATCGAGCTGAACGTGTGCTGAATGCGGAGGTGCCGTACTTTCGGTGCTTCGATCGGTTGGATCGCGAAGACGTTCGACTACATCAACCGCGTCACTAGACGCTTCCTCTTTCGGTCTACGAGGGTACGCAGACACACTCTCCCCTCTTGTCGCTATGCTTCTAGTAGATAGATATTGCGTGATCGTAGGGAATTTTTGAAATACTACGTTCTCCAACACATATACACATGAAAATTTATCTATCTATATATATCGTATGATCTCATACATGAACATATACATGAAAAACATATACTTATATACATTAAAAAACAGATTTCGAGGCCAGCGACGACGGGGCTCACTGTGGGGGCGATGGCGACGAGGCCGACGACGAGGACGGCGGGCTCAAGGCCGGCGACGACGGGGAGGCGCGGGGTGGCGACGACGGGACGACGGGATGGCGACGATGTGGCGGCGCGGGGCAGCGACGACGGGGCGACGCGGGGCTGCGCGGCGACGGCGACGACGAGGAGGAGTGATACGTCCAAAACGTATCTATAATTTCTGCTTGCTCCATGCCACTTTTGGGTGATATTGCTATGATATTCATACACTTCCATACACTTTTGATAATATTTGGACTAACCTACTAATCCAGTGCACCCCGGTGCCAGTTTCTGTTTTCGGCAGTTTTTGTATTTCAGGTTTTCACGTTACGAGAACTGTCAGGAAAAATCCAGAAAAATCATATAAAAAATCAGCGTTCCGAAACCTACCTTGCGCCCGAAGGACAGCCGGGGGGGGGGGGGCAACCAGGGCTCCAGGCGCCCTGGCGGCGCGCCCCCCCTGGGCCGCGCCGGGGGGCGCCTGGGCCCCCCGAGCCTCGTCTGGTGTCCCCCTTCGGCATATATTTAGAGCGTCCTTCGAAACCCTCGGAACGGGAACTTTTTTCGCGATCTCATCTCTGTTCCGCCGCCGCCGCCGCTTCCAAGATTGGGAGCACCAGGAGAACTCTTCCCGGCACCCTGCCGGAGGGGAGGATCACCATCGGGAGCCTCTCCACCACCATGGACGCCTCCCGGATGAGTTGTGAGTAGTCTCCCTTGGACCATGAGTCCATGACCAGTAGCTATGTGATGTTCTCCTCCCGTTCTTGTGCTTCACTAATTAGTCCTCGTGAGCTGCCCTACATGATCGAGGCACATATGTAATCCTTATGCTGTTGCTATGATGAGTTTGCTGGGATCCGATGGATTATGAGATTATGTTCAGATTGTTCTTGAGTAATATATTTGATCTACCTCTTTTATATTTATGTTCATAAGTAATTCTTGCATGTTCTTCGTTGTTATTTATTGCTTTGGCCAAGTAATACGTAGTGACTCCAAGAGGGAACGTTATGCTCGATTGTGGGTTCATGCCCCTCGATGACTAGCTTGAGTGACAGAAACATGAGTCTAGGGGATGTGCTGTTGCCACAAGGGGGAAAACAACGGTGCTTGTGCCCGCGGGTGCAAGGATTGTTTACTTTACGCAAAGTTCTTTTAATGCAGTTGTCTGTTGCATTGAGTTTACACTATGGGTGGGGCTCGCAACTTAATACCAGCGAGATGTTCTGGATAGATATCTCAAGGTGGATGATTAGTAGTAGATATTGATGGATTTCGGTCTACTTACTTTGGCGTACCGCCCATGCTTTGAACCTCAACCTTTCTTGCAATGTAGTCAGCATTGGTTTGCGTTCGTGGTCCTGTCAATTGCCCAGCTGTAATTCGTTTACCTCACATAGCTGTTTTATCGTCTTTTGGGAGAGAGACATCACTAATGAACATCATGAGACTCCGGTCCATATTACCATCATTGATCACATCCGCTATTTACTTTTCGCTTTTATTTACTATTGCAAAACATTATCTATCACTACTATCATTTGCATTTAATCCTTTGTGAACTACAAGGCCGGAGGGATTGACAACCTCTCTGTACTCGTTGGGAGCAAAGTTATTTGTATCTGTGTGCAGGTCCACGTTGATTGCTAATCCGCGCCGTTAGCAGTTGACACCTACTTGTTGAACCTAGGAGTCTCTGGGGATTCGATCCTTGGCATCTTTGCTAAGGGAAAAACTTCCACAACACTCCATCTTACACCTTCCACTTGGGGTAACCAACGAGGAGTTAGAGGCCTATCAAGGAGCATTTTCTGGCGCCGTTGCCGGGGACTCCACTCTTCAGGATAGGGGAGTTGCACGCTATCTTTTACCTTTGCTTTTAGTCTTGTTAGTTTACCTTTCAGTTTTTGCTTTAGTACCTTTTATCGAAAATCACAAAAATAGTTATCTTGCTTGCTTGCTACTATGGGTTCCACCGAGAACACCAAGTTGTGTGACTTCACTAGTCACAACAACGATGACTTTATCAGCACACCTATCACTACACCTGCCACTTCAGCACCTTCATATGAAATTAAACCTGCTTTACTGAACTTAGTCATGAAAGATCAATTCTCCGGTGCTGGAGATGATGCTGCTTTACACTTGAACAACTTTGTTGAACTTTGTGATATGCAAAAGTACCAAGAAATAGATGGTAATATTGTTAAGCTTAAGCTTTTTCCTTTCTCATTGAGAGGAGGAGCTAAAATTTGGTTTCAGTCTTTGACTAGAAATAGCATAGATTCATGGGACAAGTGCAAAGATGCTTTTATTGGAAAATACTATCCACCTGCTAAAATTATCCAACTGAGAAGTAACATAATGAATTTTAAACAATTGGATAATGAACACGTTGCCCAAGCTTGGGAACGTATGAAATCTCTTATCAAGAACTGCCCTACTCATGGTTTGACTACTTGGATGGTTATCCAAACTTTTTATGCAGGCTTGAACTTTACCTCGCGGAACTTGTTAGATTCAGCCGCGGGAGGAACTTTTATGTCAACTACACTTGGTGCTGCCACGAAGCTTCTCGATGAGATGATGACCAACTATTCCCAATGGCACACCGAACGCGCTCCAACAGGTAGGAAGGTAAACTCTGTCGAGGAGATTTCCTCCTTAAATGAAAAAGTTGACTTGATCATGTCTCTACTTTGGAAGCAATCCTCTGTTGATCCTTGTGATGTTCCTTTAAATTCTTTGATTGCTCAAGAACAAGTAGATGTGAACTTTATCTCTAGAAACAATTTTAACAAAAATGCTTATAGGAGTAATTTTGGTAGCAATCCTAGACCGTTCCCCTCTAATTCTTATGGGAACAACAATGCTTATCCTAGTACCAAGAACTCCACTACTGAACTAGAGACTATGCTTAAAGATTTCATCACTACCCAAAAAGCCTTTAATAAGAGTGTAGAAGAAAAACTACATAAACTAGATGATCTTTATTTTAAGGTAGACCATTTAGCCAATGAGGTAAAATTGCTAAAAATTGAAACTTCTCCTCTTGAGGAGAGGAAGGTCACTCCTATTAATTCTACTCAAGTGCAAATTAATGAAAATATTAGGATGATGGCTAAACTTAAAGAAAGATGGGCTAGAGAAAGGGAGGAAGAAGATAGAATTAAGAGCCTTCCTACCCACCACACTATTGCTACTATCCAAGTTGTTGAGGATATCCAAACTCTTAGCACCCAATGTACTCCTGGTCCCAATGGACCTATTAATGGTGATGCTATGACTATAGAAACTACCAAACAAGTGAACCTAAAGGACACTACTACCACTTTACTTGATGCTCGTGACCTTGATTTTGATAATTGCACTCTTACCGAAGTTATTGATTTCCTTCACAAGATGTCTAGAGACCCCCGCACTAGCACGCTTAATCTTGCCTTCACAGAGCATATCACTAATGCTCTCATCAAAGCTAGGGAGGAGGAACTTAGAGTAGAAGCCTCCATACCTAGAAAGCTAGAAGATGGTTGGGATCCTATGACAAAAATTAAATTGAATGACTTCTCTTGTTATGCATTATGTGATGTTGGAGCTAGTACCTCTGTTATGCCCAAAAGAATATATGATATGCTTAAATTGAAACCTTATGATTCTTGTTCTTTTGGTGTTCGTCTCATTGATTCTTCCATAAAGAAACCTTTGGGGAGGATCGACGATGTTCTTATCATTGTCAATGATAATTATGTTCCCGTTGATTTCACTATTATGGATATTGAATGTGATCCTTCATGTCCAATTATTTTGGGACGTCCTTTTTTGCGCACCGTTGGTGCTATCATTGACATGAAAGAGGGTAATATAAAATTTCAGTTTCCTCTCAAGAAAGGGATGGAACACTTCCCTCGAAAGAAGATCAAGTTACCTTTTGAGTCCGTTGTACGGACTAGCTATTCTTTTACTCTTGATAAAACTTGATCTCTATGCATTATGCCTAGCTTAAAGGCATAAAAGAAAGCGCTTTTGGGAGGCAGCCCACATGAATAAATTTATTTTGCTTTTGTTGTGTCTTGATGTTATTTACTACTGTAGCATCATCATTGTATCTTTGCTTTTCATATTTGTGCCAAGTATAGCCTCTGATTGCTAGAAAGTTCAAAAGTTGTGAGGTGCTGTCCAGGAAACAGATTCTATCCTTGGATAGAAAAATTCGTATAAAATCCCCAGATCATCTTTTTGGTCTGAATTTTTTCGACAGCGTTCTCTATATAATTGTGTTTCGTGCGTCTGTTCTGAGTTTTTTGATTTGAGTTGCAGAAGTGCCCCGAACAAATCAATTACTACCTGCTGTTCTGTTTTTCACAGATTCTGTCCTGTTTTGCCTTTCCTTCATTTTGCAAATCAAGAGCTTGCTTTTTCTTTGCAAAAAACCTTTTGGCAATCTTGAGAAACAATAGAACTTCAAGAATGTCTTTATTTCCAGCAAGGTATAACTATTTTATTAAGGTTACTAACCTCGCTAATCAGATTATGATGAGTTATGTATGAAGGGAGTTTTCAAGTGTGCGAGGGAAGATGATAAAAAGATTCAGGAGTGTCAAGCGCTCAAGCTTGGGGATGCCCCCGTGCACCCCCAAGAAATATTCAAGGAGACTCAAGCGTCTAAGCTTGGGGATGCCCCCATGCATCCCCTTCTCCATCAACATTATCAGTTCGTCTTTCGTTCCGCTATATTTTTATCACTTCATGTGTTATGTGCTATGCTTGGAGCGTCTTGCTTTTAGTTTTCTTTTTAGTTTTTCATAACGAGTCGGAACTCAGCGTTCTTTATGTGGGAGAGAAACACGCTCCACTTTTACCTAGAACATAACATAGATTTTTCATGTCTATCTTTGCTGTGTGTGTTCTTTGTCTTTTAATAGCTACTATCATGCTCTGCTCTTAGTATTCATGCTTATCTTTTCAAAGAGCTTTTGTTTAGTTGGTTGCTTGAACTCTCTTTAATTATCATGCTCACCTTATTAAGAGAGTTTACTTCCGTTGCATTGGTTAATATGTCTGTGATAAAGGTGCTACGTGCATAATGGCGCTTAGTAGTTCAGGTTTTCTTGTGGTTAATCTCAAATAGCTGGGGGATTCCCAATGTGTTATTGGAGTACCAATTGATTTGTTTGCCGATGATGTGGTATGGTTTAGTAATATCTTCCTTCAAGAATTTATTTTGATTGACTTGGTGTATGCTCACGCATATTTAAGACTGTAAAGAAAGTTTGTCAAGCCTTGATGATCTTTTATTTCTGAGTAGCGATATAACTTCCATGCCTGATTCAATATTGCTTTGTCGCTCTGCATGATTATGACTGTCATTGCTCTCTTAGTTGGTCGCTCCCAGTCTTTTGCTAACCTCCACCTGTACTAAGACTAACCTTGCAATACATAGCTCATGGGAAAGTAGCTTAAAAACTATTGTGGTAAAGAATATGTTGCCTATGTATCTTATTTCTTATAAGTTGCTTGCTGAGCGGTAACCATGTTTCTGGGGACGCCATCAACTATCACACTTTTGTTGAATATCATGTGAGTTGCTATGCATGTTCGTCTTGTCTGAAGTAAGGGTGATTTGCCATGGGTTGAATGAGTATGCATATTGTTAGAGAAGAACATCGGGCCACCAACCAAAGCCATGCATCATGGTGGAAGTTTTAGCTTGGACATTAATCCTCAATCTCTTATGAGAATATGCTTATGCATTTAAGAGGAGTCCATCATCTATTTTCTATGTTGTCCCGGTATGGATGTCCTCAAGTTGAGATCTATCAAAAACGAGAAATCAAATGCGATTTATCTCCTTGGACCTTTGTACAGGTGGCATAGAGGTACCCCTTTATGACACTTGGTTGAAACATATGTAATGCAATGATAACCCATGGAAATCCGAGCTAATTAGGACAAGGTGCGAGCACTATTGGTATTCGATGCATGAGGCTTGCAACTTATAGGATGTCTTATGCATGACACATATGAAGTACTACTACCGTTGACAAAATTGCTTCTATGTTTTCAAAATAAAAAACCTCTAGCACATAACCATTCTTTTACTTTTATATTGAGTCTCCACCCTCTTTCTTCAAGCACCAACTACTGAGAGAATGATTGTCATTCTGAGTGTAATGTGCATTGTCCCAAAGTAGCATTGTCTTTTGCATGATTGTGATATCGTTTGTTTTGAAATCATTGTATCTAGTCATCACTTAAACCTTGAAGGTGCCCCTGCATTTATGTTTTGCTTCACTAAAGGGGGCAAGCTAGATATCACTTTATCATATTTGCACATCATGTTCATTGCAAATCTTTTTGATGCTTCAATGTCATGTTGTAAAACTTTCAGTCATTTGTGATTTTCTCATGAGGCAACTTAATTACTATAGAATCATTGTCTCAGTAAGCTTTTGTCATATGACTATGAAAAAGTCCTATATGGTTAATAGCATGTCACCACAGAAATTATTCTTGTTATCATTTACCTACTCGAGGACGAGCATGAATTAAGCTTGGGGATGTTGATACGTCCAAAACGTATCTATAATTTCTGCTTGCTCCATGCCACTTTTGGGTGATATTGCTATGATATTCATACACTTCCATACACTTTTGATCATATTTGGACTAACCTACTAATCCAGTGCACCCCGGTGCCAGTTTCTGTTTTCGGCTGTTTTTGTATTTCAGGTTTTCACGTTACGAGAACTGTCAGGAAAAATCCAGAAAAATCATATAAAAAATCAGCGTTTCGAAACCTACCTTGCGCCCGAAGGACAGCCGGGTGGGGGGCACCAGGGCTCCAGGCGCCCTGGCGGCGCGCCCCCCCTGGGCCGCGCCGGAGGGGCGCCTGGGCCCCCCGAGCCCCGTCTGGTGTCCCCCTTCGGCATATATTTAGAGCGTCCTTCGAAACCCTCGGAACGGGAACTATTTTTCGCGATCTCATCTCTGTTCCGCCGCCGCCGCCGCTTCCAAGATCGGGATCACCAGGAGAACTCTTCCCGGCACCCTGCCGGAGGGGAGGATCACCATCGGGAGCCTCTCCACCACCATGGACGCCTCCCGGATGAGTTGTGAGTAGTCTCCCTTGGACCATGAGTCCATGACCAGTAGCTATGTGATGTTCTCCTCCCGTTCTTGTGCTTCACTAATTAGTCCTCGTGAGCTGCCCTACATGATCGAGGCACATATGTAATCCTTATGCTGTTGCTATGATGAGTTTGCTGGGATCCGATGGATTATGAGCTTATGTTCAGATTGTTCTTGAGTAATATATTTGATCTACCTCTTTTATATTTATGTTCATAAGTAATTCTTGCATGTTCTCCGTTGTTATTTATTGCTTTGGCCAAGTAATACGTAGTGACTCCAAGAGGGAACGTTATGCTCGATTGTGGGTTCATGCCCCTCGATGACTAGCTTGAGTGACAGAAACATGAGTCTAGGGGATGTGCTGTTGCCACAAGGGGGAAAACAACGGTGCTTGTGCCCGCGGGTGCAAGGATTGTTTACTTTACACAAAGTTCTTTTAATGCAGTTGTCTGTTGCATTGAGTTTACACTATGGGTGGGGCTCGCAACTTAATACCAGCGAGATGTTCTGGATAGATATCTCAAGGTGGATGATTAGTAGTAGATATTGATGGATTTCGGTCTACTTACTTTGGCATACCGCCCATGCTTTGAACCTCAACCTTTCTTGCAATGTAGTCAGCATTGGTTTGCGTTCGTGGTCCTATCAATTGCCCAGCTGTAATTCGTTTACCTCACATAGCTGTTTTATCGTCTTTTGGGAGAGAGACATCACTAGTGAACATCATGAGACTCCGGTCCATATTACCATCATTGATCACATCCGCTATTTACTTTTCGCTTTTATTTACTATTGCAAAACATTATCTATCACTACTATCATTTGCGTTTAATCCTTTGTGAACTACAAGGCCGGAGGGATTGACAACCTCTCTGTACTCGTTGGGAGCAAAGTTATTTGTATCTGTGTGCAGGTCCACGTTGATTGCTAATCCGCGCCGTTAGCAGTTGACACCTACTTGTTGAACCTAGGAGTCTCTGGGGATTCGATCCTTGGCATCTTTGCTAAGGACAAAACTTCCACAACACTGCATCTTACACCTTCCACTTAGGGTAACCAACGAGGGGTTAGAGGCCTATCAAGGAGCAGCCTGGCAGCGTCGATTTGCTCGACGTCGTCGGGCGCAAATGGTCGATGAGCCTGAAAATTTCCTAAGTGTTGGCTTATATAGTAAAGGATTTGGTCCCGGTTCGTGGCACCAACCGGGACCAATGCCCCCCTTTAGTCCCGGTTGGTGCCACCAAGCGGGTCCAAATGTCTCTTTTCAGCATCCTAGAGACCTTTGGTCCCGGTTGGTGGCACCAACCGGGACTAAAGGGGGGCATTGGTCCCGGTTGGTGCCATGAACCGGGACCAAAGGTGGGCATTGGTCTCGGTTCTAGCCACCAACCGGAACCAATTGTTGTGGAACGTAGTATTTTAAAATTTTCCTACGATCACGCAAGATCTATCTACCAGATGCATAGCAACGAGAGGGGAGAGTGAGTCTACGTACCCTCGTAGACCGAAAGCGGAAGCGTTAGAACAACGCGGTTGATGTAGTCGTACGTCTTCACGGCCCGACCGATCAAGCACCGAAACTACGGCACCTCCGAGTTCTAGCACACGTTCAGCTCGATGACGTCCCTCGAACTCCGATCCAGCCGAGTGTCGAGGGAGAGTTCCGTCAGCACGACGGCGTGGTGACGATCTTGATGTTCTACCGCCGCAGGGCTTCGCCTAAGCACCGCTAGAATATTTATCGAGGAGAACTATGGTGGAGGGGGGCACCGCACACGGCTAAGAGATCAAGAGATCAATTGTTGTGTCTAGAGGTGCCCCCCTGCCCCGTATATAAAGGAGGGAGGAAGAGGCCGGCCCTAGAGGGGGCGCACCAAGTGTGGGGAGTCCTACTAGGACTCCCAAGTCCTAGTAGGATTCCCCTTTCCTTTCCGGAGTAGGAGAGAAGGAAAGAGGGGGAGAGGGAGAAGGAAAAGGGGGCTGCACCCCTTGTCCAATTCGGACCAGAAAGGGGGTGCACGCCTCCTTCCTTTTGGCCTCTCTCCTCTATTCCCGTAACTCCCCGGTACTCCGAAAATACCTGAATCACTCGGAACCTTTCCGATGTCCGAATATAGTCGTCCAATATATCGATTTTTACGTCTCGACCATTTCGAGACTCCTCGTCATGTCCCCGATCTCATCCGGGACTCCGAACTCCTTCGGTACATCAAAACTCATAAACTCATAATAAAACTATCATCGAAACCTTAAGCGTGCGGACCCTACGGGTTTGAGAACTATGTAGACATGACCGAGACACGTCTCCGGTCAATAACCAATAGCGGAACCTGGATGCTCATATTGGCTCCCACATATTCTACGAAGATCTTTATCGGTCAAACCGCATAACAACATACATTGTTCCCTTTGTCATCGGTATGTTACATGCCCGAGATTCGATCGTCGGTATCTCAATACCTAGTTCAATCTCGTTACCAACAAGTCTCTTTACTCGTTCCGTAATACATCATCCCGCAACTAACTCATTAGCTGTAATGCTTGCAAGGCTTATAGTGATGTGCATTACCGAGTGGGCCCAGAGATACCTCTCCGACAATCGGAGTGACAAATCCTAATCTCGTAATACGCCAACCCAACAAGTACCTTCGGAGACACCTGTAGAGTACCTTTATAATCACCCAGTTACGTTGTGACGTTTGGTAGCACACAAAGTGTTCCTCCGGTATTCGGGAGTTGCATAATCTCATAGTCATAGGAACATGTATAAGTCATGAAGAAAGCAATAGCAGTAAAACTTAAACGATCATAGTGCTAAGCTAACGGATGGGTCTTGTCCATCATATCATTCTCCTAATGATGTGATCTCGTTGATCAAATGACAACTCATGTCTATGGCTTGGAAACATAACCATCTTTGATCAATGAGCTAGTCTAGTAGAGGCATACTAGGGACACTCTGTTTTGTCTATGTATTCACACATGTATTAAGTTTCCGGTTAATACAATTCTAGCATGAATAATAAACATTTATCATGATATAAGGAAATAAATAATAACTTTATTATTGCCTCTAGGGCATATTTCCTTCAGTCTCCCACTTGCACTAGAGTCAATAATCTAGTTCACATCGCCATGTGATTTAACACCGATAGTTCACATCGTCATGTGATTAACACCCAAAGGGTTTACTAGAGTCAATAATCTAGTTCACATCGCTATGTGATTAACACCCAAAGAGTACTAAGGTGTGATCATGTTTTGCTTCGTGAGAGAAGTTTAGTCAACGGGTCTGTCACATTCAGATCCGTATGTATTTCGCAAATGTCTATGTGTCTACAATGCTCTGCATGGAGCTACTCTAGCTAATTGCTCCCACTTTCAATACGCATCCAGATTGATACTTAGAGTCAGCTGGATTTAGTGTCAAAGCTTGCATCGGCGTAACCCTTTACGACGAACTCTTTATCACCTCCATAATCGAGAAACATTTCCTTAGTCATCCAGTTACTAAGGATAATTTTGACCGTTGTACAATGATCTACTCCTGGATCACTATTGTACCCTCTTGACAAACTCATGGCAAGGTACACAACATGTTTGGTACACAGCATGGCATACTTTATAGAACCTATGGCTGAGGCATAGGGAATGACTTTCATTCTCTCTATATTTTTCTGCCATGGTCTGGCTTTGAGTCTTACTCAACTTCACACCTTACATGTCAGGTAAGAACTCCTTCTTTGACTGATCCATTTTGAACTACTTCAAAATCATATCAATGTATGTACTCATCGAAAGTCTTATCAAGCGTCTTGATCTATCTCTATAGATCTTGATGCCCAATATGTAAGCAGCTTCACCAAGGTCTTTCTTTGAAAAACTCCTTTCAAACACTCCTTTATGCTTTCCAGAAAATTCTACATCATTTCCGATCGACAATATGTCATTCACATATACTTATCAGAAAGGTTGTAGTGCTCCCACTCACTTCTTGTAAATACAGGCTTCACCGCAAGTCTGTATAAATCTATATGCTTTGATCAACTTATCAAAGCGTATATTCCAACTCCGAGATGCTTGCACCAGTCCATAGATGGATCGCTGGAGCTTGCACATTTTGTTAGCACCTTTAGGATTGACAAAACCTTCTGGTTGCATCATATACAAGTCTTCTTTAATAAATCCATTAAAGAATGCAGTTTTGTTATCCATTTGCCAAATTTCATAAAATGCGGCAATTGCTAACATGATTCGGACAGACATCGCTACGGGTGAGAAAGTCTCATCGTAGTCAACTCCTTGAACTTGTTGAAAAACTTTCGCAACAAGTCGAGCTTTGTAAACAGAAACATTACTGTCAGCGTCAGTCTTCCTCTTGAAGATCCATTTATTTTCGATGGCTTGCCGACCATCGGGCAAGTCAACCAAAGTCCACACTTTGTTCTCATACATGGATCCCATCTCAGATTTCATGGTCTCAAGCCATTTTGCGGAATCTAGGCTCATCATCGCTTCCTCATAGTTCGTAGGTTCATCATGGTCCAGTAACATGACTTCCAGAACCGGGTTGCCGTACCACTCTGGTGCGGAACGTACTCTGGTTGATCTACGAAGTTCAACAGTAACTTGATCCGAAGTTTCATGATCATCATCATTAGCTTCCTCACTAATTGGTGTAGGAATCACTCGAACCAGTTTTTGTGATGTACTACTATCCAATTCGGGAGAAGGTACAATTACCTCATCAAGTTCCACTTTCCTCCCACTCACTTCTTTCGAGAGAAACTCCTTCTCTAGAAAGGATCCACTCTTAGCAACAAAGACCTTGCCTTCGGATCTGTGATAGAAGGTGTACCCAAGAGTTTCTTTTGGGTATCCTATGAAGATTTGCTTCTCCGATTTGGGTTCGAGCTTATCATGTTGAAACTTTTTCACATAAGCATCGCAGTCCCAAACTTAAAGAAATGACAGCTTAGGTTTCTCGTCAAACCATAGTTCATACGGTGTCATCTCCACGGATTTAGATGGTGCCCTATTTAACGTGAATGTATCTGTCTCTAATGCATAACCCCAAAAGCGATAGTGGTAGATCGGTAAGAGACATCATCGATCGCACCATATCTAATAAAGTACGGTTATGATGTTCAGACACACCATTACACTATGGTGTTCCAGGTGGCGTGAGTAGTGAAACTATTTCACATTGTTTTTACTGAAGGCCAAACTCGCTAACTCAAATATTTTACCTCTACGATCATATCGTAGAAACTCTTATTTTCTTGTTACGATGATTCTCCACTTCACTTTGAAATTCTTTGAACTTTTCTAATGTTTTAGACTTGTGCTTCATTAAGTAGATATACCCATATCTGCTCAAATCATCAGTGAAGGTCAGAAAATAACGATACCCGCCCCGAGCTTCAACACTCATTGGTCCACATACATCTGTATGTATGATCTCCAATAAATCTGTTGCTCGCTCCATTGTTCCGGAGAACGGAGTTTTAGTCATCTTGCCCATGAGGCATGGTTCGCAAGCACCAAGTGATTCATAATCAAGTGATTCCAAAAGTCCATCACTATGGAGTTTCTTCATGCGCTTTACACCAATATGACCTAAACAGCAGTGCCACAAATAAGTTGCACTATCATTATTAACCTTGCATCTTTTGGCTTCAATATTATGAATATGTGTATCACCATGATCGAGATCCAACAAACTATTTTCGTTGGGTGTATGACCATCGTAGGTTTTATTCATGTAAACAGAATAACAATTATTCTATGACTTTAAATGAATAACCGTATTGCAACAAATATGATCAAATCATATTCATGCTCAACGCAAATGCCAAATAACATTTATTTAGGTTTTACACTAATCCCGAAAGTATAGGGAGTGTGCGATGATGATCATATCAATCTTGGAACCACTTCCAACACACATCGTCACTTCACCTTTAACTAGTCTCTGTTCATTCTACAATTCTCGTTTCGAGTTACTAATTTTAGCAACTGAACCGATATCAAATACCCAGGGGTTGCTATGAACACTAGTAAAGTACACATCAATAATCTGTATATCAAAATATACATTTGTTCACTTTGCCATCCTTCTTATCCGCCAAGTATCTAGGGCAGTTCCACTTCCAGTGACCATTTCCTTTGCAGTAGAAGCACTTAGTTTCAGGCTTGAGTTTTAGCTTTGGGTTTCTTCACGGGAGTGACAACTTGCTTGTCATTCTTCTTGAAGTTCCCCTTCTATCCCTTTGCCCTTTACTTGAAACAAGTGGTCTTGTTAACCATCAACACTTGATGCTTTTTCATGATTTCTACCTTCGCCGACTTCAGCATTGCGAAGAGCTCGAGAATTCCTTTCGTCATCCCTTGCATATTATAGTTCATCACGAAGTTCTACTAACTTGGTGATAGTGACTAGAGAACTTTGTCAATTACTATCTTATCTGGAAGATTAACTCCCACTTGATTCAAGTAATTGTAGTACCTAGACAATCTGAGCACATGCTCACTGGTTGAGCTATTCTCCTCCATCTTGTAGGCAAAGTACTGTCAGAAGTCTTATACCTCTCGACACGGGCATGAGTATGAAATACTAATTTCAACTCTTGGAACATCTTATATGCTCCGTGGCGTTCAAAACGTTTTTGAAGTCCCGGTTCTAAGCCATAAAGCATGGTGCACTTAAACTATCAAGTAGTCATCATACCGAGCTTTTGTCAAAACGTTCATAACGTCTACATCTGCTCCTGCAATAGGTATGTCACCTAGCGGTGCATCAAGGACATAATTCTCTGTGCAGCAATGAGGATAATCCTCAGATCACGGAACAATTCCGCATCATTGCTACTAATATCTTTC
The DNA here is from genome assembly GCA_902687465.1 of Secale cereale. NCBI lineage: Eukaryota > Viridiplantae > Streptophyta > Magnoliopsida > Poales > Poaceae > Secale > Secale cereale. The sequence goes on along the minus strand of LR738710.1, from coordinate 866,432,257 downwards.
AACTTAGTTTTCTCTAGGAACATATAAAAAATAAATGGGGAGCAACATCGCGAGCTATTGATCTACAACATAGATATGCTAATACTACGAGGACTAAGTTCATGATAAATTAAAGTTCAATTTAATCATATTACTTAAGAACTCCCACTTAGATAGACATCCCTCTAGTCATCTAAATGATCACGTGATCCAAATCAACTAAACCATGTCCGATCATCACGTGAGATGGAGTAGTTTCAATGGTGAACATCTTATGTTGATCATATCTACTATATGATTCACGCTCGACCTTTCGGTCTCCAGTGTTCCGAGGCCATATCTGCATATGCTAGGCTCGTCAAGTTTAACCCGAGTATTCTGCGTGTGCAAAACTGGCTTACACCCGTTGTATTTGAACGTAGAGCTTATCACACCCGATCATCACGTGGTGTCTCGGCACGACGAACTTTCGCAACGGTGCATACTCAGGGAGAACACTTATACCTTGAAATTTAGTAAGGGATCATCTTATAATGCTACCGTCGTTCTAAGCAAAATAAGAAGCATAATAAGATAAACATCACATGCAATCAAAATATGTGACATGATATGGCCATCATCATCTTGTGCTTTTGATCTACAACATAGATATGCTAATACTACCAGGACTAAGTTCATGATAAATTAAAGTTCAATTAATCATATTACTTAAGAACTCCCACTTAGATAGACATCCCTCCGGTCATCTAAATGATCACGTGATCCAAATCAACTAAACCATGTCCGATCATCACGTGAGATGGAGTAGTTTCAATGGTGAACATCTTATGTTGATCATATCTACTATATGATTCACGCTCGACCTTTCGGTCTCCAGTGTTCCGAGGCCATATCTGCATATGCTAGGCTCATCAAGTTTAACCCGAGTATTCTGCGTGTGCAAAACTGGCTTACACCCGTTGTATTTGAACGTAGAGCTTATCACACCCGATCATCACGTGGTGTCTCAGCACGACGAACTTTCGCAACGGTGCATACTCAGGGAGAACACTTATACCTTGAAATTTAGTAAGGGATCATCTTATAATGCTACCGTCGAACTAAGCAAAATAAGAAGCATAATAAGATAAACATCACATGCAATCAAAATATGTGACATGATATGGCCATCATCATCTTGTGCTTTTGATCTCCATCTCCAAAGCACCGTCATGATCACCTTCGTCACCGGCGCGACACCTTGGTCTCCATCGTAGCATCGTTGTCGTCTCGCCAACTATTGCTTCTACGACTATCGCCACCGCTTAGTGATAAAGTAAAGCAATTACATGGCGATTGCATTTCATACAATAAAGCGACAACCTCCTGCCAGTTGCCGATAACTTTACAAAACATGATCATTTCATACAAAACCGTATAACTCATCATGTCTTGACCATATCACATCACAACATGCCCTGCAAAAACAAATTAGACGTCCTCTACTTTGTTGTTGCAAGTTTTACGTGGCTGCTACGGGCTTAGCAAGAACCGTTCTTACCTACGCATACAAAACCACAACGATATTTCGTCAAGTATGTGTTGTTTTAACCTTCACAAGGACCGGGCGTAGCCACACTTGATTCAAATAAAGTTGGAGAAACTGACACCCGCTAGCCACCTGTGTGCGAAGCACGTCGGTAGAACCAGTCTCGCGTAAGCGTACGCGTAATGTCGGTCCGGGCCGCTTCATCCAACAATACCGCCGAATCAAAGTATGACATGCTGGTAAGCAGTATGACTAGTATCGTCCACAACTCACTTGTGTTCTACTCGTGCATATCATCTACGCATAAACCTGGCTCTGATACCACTGTTGGGGAACGTAGTATTTTAAAATTTTCCTACGATCACGCAAGATCTATCTACCAGATGCATAGCAACGAGAGGGGAGAGTGAGTCTACGTACCCTCGTAGACCGAAAGCGGAAGCGTTAGAACAACGCGGTTGATGTAGTCGTACGTCTTCACGGCCCGACCGATCAAGCACCGAAACTACGACACCTCCGAGTTCTAGCACACGTTCAGCTCGATGACGTCCCTCGAACTCCGATCCAGCCGAGTGTCGAGGGAGAGTTCCGTCAGCACGACGGCGTGGTGACGATCTTGATGTTCTACCGTCGCAGGGCTTCGCCTAAGCACCGCTACAATATTTATCGAGGAGAACTATGGTGGAGGGGGGCACCGCACACGGCTAAGAGATCAAGAGATCAATTGTTGTGTCTAGAGGTGCCCCCCTGCCCCCGTATATAAAGGAGGGAGGAAGAGGCCGGCCCTAGAGGGGGCGCACCAAATGTGGGGAGTCCTACTAGGACTCCCAAGTCCTAGTAGGATTCCCCTTTCCTTTCCGGAGTAGGAGAGAGGGAAAGAGGGGGAGAGGGAGAAGGAAAAGGGGGCTGCACCCCTTGTCCAATTCGGACCAGAAGGGGGGTGCACGCCTCCTTCCTTTTGGCCTCTCTCCTCTATTCCCGTAACTCCCCGGTACTCCGAAAATACCCGAATCACTCGGAACCTTTCCGATGTCCGAATATAGTTGTCCAATATATCGATTTTTACGTCTCGACCATTTCGAGACTCCTCGTCATGTCCCCGATCTCATCCGGGACTCCGAACTCCTTCGGTACATCAAAACTCATAAACTCATAATAAAACTATCATCGAAACCATAAGCGTGCGGACCCTACGGGTTCGAGAACTATGTAGACATGACCGAGACACGTCTCCGGTCAATAACCAATAGCGGAACCTGGATGCTCATATTGGCTCCCACATATTCTACGAAGATCTTTATCGGTCAAACCGCATAACAACATACATTGTTCCCTTTGTCATCGGTATGTTACATGCCCGAGATTCGATCGTCGGTATCTCAATACCTAGTTCAATCTCGTTACCAACAAGTCTCTTTACTCGTTCCGTAATACATCATCCCGCAACTAACTCATTAGCTGTAATGCTTGCAAGGCTTATAGTGATGTGCATTACCGAGTGGGCCCGCAGATACCTCTCCGACAATCGGAGTGACAAATCCTAATCTCGAAATACGCCAACCCAACAAGTACCTTCGGAGACACCTGTAGAGTACCTTTATAATCACCCAGTTACGTTGTGACGTTTGGTAGCACACAAAGTGTTCCTCCGGTATTCGGGAGTTGCATAATCTCATAGTCATAGGAACATGTATAAGTCATGAAGAAAGCAATAGCAGTAAAACTTAAACGATCATAGTGCTAAGCTAACGGATGGGTCTTGTCCATCAGATCATTCTCCTAATGATGTGATCTCGTTGATCAAATGACAACTCATGTCTATGGCTAGGAAACATAACCATCTTTGATCAATGAGCTAGTCTAGTAGAGGCATACTAGGGACACTCTGTTTTGTCTATGTATTCACACATGTATTAAGTTTCCGGTTAATACAATTCTAGCATGAATAATAAACATTTATCATGATATAAGGAAATAAATAATAACTCTATTATTGCCTCTAGGGCATATTTCCTTCACCAATAGCCTGTGCACAGCGGCGTGGTGGTGGGAGTTTAGTCCCACCTCGCTAGCTGAGAGCGACCAGCACCTGTTTATAAGCCCCGTTGTCTCTTCCCTCTCGAACTCCTCTGAACTGCAGGCATGTGGGCCTAATCTGACACTGCTATGCCTGTGGGCCTGCTGGGCCTTCTGCGGGCCTGAATCCTGGCCCACGGTTGGGTTTCTAGTCGTATTCAGGTTGTGGTGGCCCAGTAGGTGGCATTTTTTTATTTTATTTTTCATTTTTTTCTTTGTTGCTTTATTTTTTTAATTTTGTTTCTCCTTTCAACAAAATACTTATTGTTGCTATTTTTATTTATTTTATTAAAGTTTATTTATTTTACTTTATTAGAGTTTATTTTGTTTCTACTTATTTATTTTATTTTTATTCTACTTATTTATTTTATTTTATTTTTTTCTTTTTTAATTTATTTTATGAAAATTATTTTTGCTTCTAATATTTTGAACAGAAAATACTTTGATAATTTTAGTTGCATAAATTTTATATAATTTTAGATTCAATAATACTAGAGGTTTATAAAAGCTTTTTAGTTGATTCCTTTAGCTATTAGAGTTTCACACTACTAGGAAAAGGCATGCTAGTGGCGCACCACTTTTGCCTATTAATGGTGCACTAGTGGTGCGCCACTAGCACCACGCCATTAGATTAATGGTGCACTAGTGGTCTCGAGACTTATAAAAGCAGTGCGCCATTAGTATGCCTCCCAAGGGGGCCATATATGTACCCATGTGCTTTGGCATACTAATGGCGCACTGATGGGTGATGCGCCATTAGTATTATCTGGACAGTACGCCATTAGTATCTTGAGTGGTGCGCCACTAGTATGAATATTAGGGATTTTTTTCTTTTTTGATATTTCGCAGGATACAAAATATATTATTGGACAGAATTTAGACAACACCAGATTCATCGAATACAATAGAAGGTTAGTCTCCGAATACAATTCATCATATTAGTCTACGAATTCAAAAGACCGAACAAAGATAGAACATTATATTACAAGTCTCGAGACCGCGAGTAGCGAGTTTGTCTTCACATTACAAGTTGATATCGATCATCTAAACTACCATCACATAGAAGAGAGCTGCGATCATCACGATGAGCATCATCGCGATGAAACTCGTCTTCATCCGGTTCCTCCAACGCTCCCTCCTCTCTCCCGCTAGATAGCGCGCGCATCTAGATTCTGCCTCCGCCCTAGTGGTGTACCCTTTGTAACTGTTACCGCTGAAATGGTGAACCTGTGTCCGACACTCCTCCCAGTCGTCGTAGACTCCGGGAACCTTACCCTTGTACACGACATACGACGGCATCGCTATGCACTAGCCAAACGAAACGTTAGTACCAATTCACAGACAATACATAAGCAATATATAAGTATGCAACAAAAGGATCGGAAGAGAAAAGCAAGACATTACATAAGCAATGAATAAGCAACGCACGTCCTTGACGTGGCAAGCGCCTCACAAACCACACACATGGGCGGGAACGTCGAGGATCGGCTGCGTTCGTCCCCGAGATAGAGTCTTCGGTGGGTGATCCCGTGACAGAACGGGCCTAGACTTGGTCTGTCATCTCGCAATGACATGCACTAACACGAAGAAGCGGTTATTCTCCGTGGCCTACCCCCTCTAGGTGCCGAACAACGCCCTAGACCGCCGGGGCCACCGGAGGGGTGCCGGTCTCTAGAACCGGATGAGGCCCATCCAAAGAAGAAAACACAAGACGGTAATTATGATGTGCTAAGGTTGTTTGCCAAGCATGGAAGAAAACAACACCAAAAGTATAATACATATTATCGAGAATGCACAAGAAGGAAAGAGATCTAGGTTAGATGCTTTACCGAGAGCTCCTCTCGGAAAAGGTGGCCATTACCGAGAGTATTATCCTGCCTACACCTAAGGGGTCAATTACAAGCATCTACCATTTGTTTTCCATGCTTCCGAGAACCAAAATTACCATCACAGTTGCCCCATAAACAAGCGTGTTTGTGCTTCATCCTACATACAACTCACATAAAAAAACTTCTCATTTTCACATGCTATCCGTTTCCCCGTGGTTGTGCGTGTGCACGTGTGTGTGGATATTTTCCAAAAACAGGCCCCTAGTATAAGAGGAGGGGAACGGGCACCGGCCGCATCGCCCACCCCATTTCCCCCAAATCGCCTCCCTCTCCCTCCTCTCTCCTCTGCCTCGTCGTCTCCCTCACCTGCCACCCCACCTGCTTGCTCACCACCACCGCCTCCCTCTCTCCTCCTGCTTGCTTCTGGCTTGGATGGAGCAAGGCCGTGGTGAAGCTGCCATGACAGAAGGAGGTGCTGCATCCCCATGCGCTGGATCGGTCGTTGTGGCGGCGGGTGTGGAGGAGAAGAAGGTGGCTGTGGCGGCCTCCGCCATGCCGGAGCTTGGCGTGACGGCGTCGAGCGGCCCATCTCATGGACCTATGGAGGCCGGCGGCGAGCACGTGGACCTGCAGGTAATCATTGCCAGCAGTCCCCTCCGTTTCTAGTTACCCCCATTAAGCAGTAGATTTAGGTGTTAGGTTTTTTTGTTGTTGCTAGTTGCTACATCGATCCCCTTCTCATAATTAATTAGGGTTTTTAGATGTTTGATTGATTGATTTATAGCGAAAGGTTAAGTTTGGTGTGATTGCATCATCCAGTAGATCTAATAGTTAGGGTTTTTGAGTTAGATGTTTAGTTGGGGTTTTTTGGTATTGGATTCAATTATAGCCACTGATATGTGGAATCTATGATTGAATTAGGGTTTTCTAATTAGATGTTTAGTTAGGTTATTTATATTAGAATCTGGATTGCTGCATGTGCTCAGATTTTGTTATGTGATGTATATGTTGTTGGAATTGTTGTGCATATTCCCTCAATTAATTGTTGAAATGAACACGGTACGTTTATAACTAGTGCACAATTACAAAATAGTTAGGTGCTTCACTTCATTATCCATAAACTAAAATAACTAGTGCGCAATTTCAAAATAGTCAGCATGATCTAAAATTTTAGTTTGACCAAGCTATCATTGTAGAATGCTTGATCTTTGGATAATTTTAGGTCAAATTATATTTTAGGTTATTAGAAGCACATTGCAGATTGCTTGACCTTTGCATACAGTGTTATATGTAGTTAGTAGTATAATTGGATTAATTACTTATATTGCAGAATGAGGAAGCTGCTGGCAACAAGAGGAAGCTGGACATCGCTGGGTTCAACGACCCGTCTGATTCTGACGACGACGAGGAGGTAACCCCAAGCTGTTTTTTGGCCCTGTTTGGATGCATAGGTTAGAGCTAGTTTGGGGTGCTCGCCATGGATCTCTTCATGGTCTACTACATCTAGCGTACCAGTTCAATGTCGTAGCTGCTACTATGTGTTTTGGTAATAATCATGTTCTGGGTTCCCATTTATCTAGGACTGGGAGCATCGACCAGGCACAATTTGCTTGATGTTATTATGTTATTATGTGAACTTCTGCCTGCATCTTTGGTGAACTTCCGCCTTATGTTATTATGTGTGATGTTCTAATGCCCCTACTGCTTCTTTTGAATCATTCTTTTCAAGACAAAATATATGTTCTCTAGCGCATGTCCAAGAGGAAGATTGACGCCGATGGTAATGTTACTGTCTACAAAGCTCGACTTGTTGCGAAAGGTTTTCGACAAGTTCAAGGTGTTGACTACGATGAGATTTTCTCACCCGTAGCGATGCTTAAGTCTGTCCGAATCATGTTAGCAATTGCCACATTTTATGAAATTTGGCAAATGGATAACGAAACTGCGTTCTTTAATGGATTTATTAAAGAAGAGTTGTATATGATGCAACCAGAAGGTTTTGTCAATCCTAAAGGTGCTAGCAAACTGTGCAAGCTCCAGCGATCCATCTATGGACTGGTGCAAGCATCTCGGAGTTGGAATATACGCTTTGATAAGTTGATCAAAGCATATAGTTTTATATAGACTTGCGGTGAAGCCTGCATTTACAAGAAAGTGAGTGGGAGCACTGCAGCCTTTCTAATAAGAATATGTGAATTACATATTGTTGATCGGAAATGATGTAGAATTTTCAGGAAAGCATGAAGGAGTGTTTGAAAGGAGTTTTTCAAGGAAAGACCTCGGTGAAGCTGCTTACATATTGAGCATGACGATCTATAGATAGATCAAGACACTTGATAAGTTTTTTCAATGAGTACATACTTTGACAAGTTTTTGAAGTAGTTCAAAATGGATCAGTCAGAGAAGGAGTTCTTGCCTGAGTTGTAAGGTATGTAGTTGAGTAAGACTCAAAGCCCGACCTCGGCAGAAGATAGAGAAAGAATGAAAGGCATTCCCTATGCCTCAGCCATAGGTTCTATAAAGTATGCCATGCTGTGTACCAAATCTGTTGTGTACCATACCATGATTTTGGCAAGGAGGTACAAAAGTGATCCAGGAGTAGATCACTGGACAGCGGTCAAAATTATACTTAGTTACTGGATAACTAAGGAATTGTTTTCTCGATTATGGAGGTGATAAAGAGTTCGTCATAAAGAGTTACACCGATGCAAGCTTTACACTAATCCAGATGACTCTAAGTATCAATCTGGATGCATATTGGAAGTGGGAGCAATTAGCTAGAGTAGCTCCGTGCAGAGCATTATAGACATAGAAATTTGCGAAATACATACAGATCTGAATGTGTCAGACCCGTTGACTAAACTTCTCTCACAAGCAAAACATGATCACACCTTACTACTCTTGGGTGTTAATCACAGAGCGATGTGAACTAGATTATTGACTCTAATAAACCCTTTGGGTATTGGTCACATGGAGATGTGAACTATGGGTGTTATTCACATAACGATTTGAACTATCGGTATTAAATCACATGGAGATGTGAACTAGATTATTGACTCTAGTGCAAGTGGGAGACTGAAGGAAATATGCCCTAGAGGCAATAATAAAGTTATTATTTATTTCCTTATATCATGATAAATGTTTATTATTCATGCTAGAATTGTATTAACTGGAAACTTAGTACATGTGTGAATACATAGACAAAACAGAGTGTCCCTAGTATGCCTCTGAAGGAAATATGCCCTAGAGGCAATAATAAAGATGTTATTTGTATTTCCTTATATCATGATAAATGTCTTTTATTCATGCTAGAATTGCATTAACCGGAAACTTAGTACATGTGTGGATACATAGACAAAACAGTATGTCCCTAGTATGCCTCTACTAGACTAGCTCATTGATCAAAGATGGTTCTGTTTCCTAGCCATAGACATGAGTTGTCATGTGATGGACAAGACCCATCCGTTAGCATAGCACTATGATCGTTTAGTTTTAATGCTATTGCTTTCTTCATGACTTATACATGTTCCTATGACTATGAGATTATGCAACTCCCGAATACCGTAGGAACACCTTGTGTGCTATCAAACGTCACAACATAACTGGGTGATCATAAAGATGCTCTACAGGTGTCTCCGAAAGTATTCGTGGTGTTGGCATAGATCAAGATTAGGATTTGTCACTCCGAGTTTCGGAGAGGTATCTCTGGGCCCTCTCGGTAACACACATCACAATAAACCTTGCAAGCAAAAGACTAATGAGTTAGTCACGAGATGATGTGTTACAGAACGAGTAAAGAGACTTGCCGATAACGAGATTGAACTAGGTATAGAGATACCGACGATCGAATCCCGGGCAAGTAACATACCGATGACAAAAGGAACAACATATGTTGTTATGCGGTTTTGACCGATAAAAGATCTTCGTAGAATATGTAGGAGCCAATATGAACATCCAGGTTCCGCTATTGGTTATTGACCGGAGATGATTCTCGGTCATGTCTACATAGTTCTCGAACCTGTAGGGTCCGCACGCTTAACGTTTGATGACGATCGGTATTATGAGTTTATGAGTTTTGATGTACCGAAGGTAGTTCGGAGTCCCGGATGAGATCACGGACATGACGAGGAGTCTCGGAATGTCCGAGACATAAAGATTGATATATTGGACGACTATATTCGGACACCGGAAGTGTTCCGGAAAAGTTTCGGATTTAACGGGATTGCCGGAGGGGGTTACCGGAACCCCCTACGAGGGGGGATGGTCCATAGTGGGCCATATGGAAAAGAGAGAGGCAGCCCATAGGGGCTGGCCGGCGCCCCACCTAGGGTTCCTAGTTGGACTAGGATTGGGGGGCGCCACCTCTCCTTCTTTTCCTTTCCCTCTCTTCCTTCTTTGGTAGTTCCTACTAGGAATAGGATTGCAATCCTATTCCTAGTAGGATTGCACTCCTAGCCGCACCATAGAAGGGCCGGCCGGCCTCCCCCCTTGCTCCTTTATATACGGGGGCAGGGGGCACCCAAAGACACACAAGTTGAATTGTTCCAGCCGTGTGCGGTGCCCCCCTCCACAGTAACACACCTCGGTCATACCGTCGCGGTGCTTAGGCGAAGCCCTGCGCCGGTGAATACATCATATCCGTCACCACGCCGTCGTGCTGACGAAACTCTCCCGTGAAGATCAACTGGATCAAGAGCTCGTGGGACGTCATCAAGCTGAACGTGTGCTGAACGCGGAGGTGTCGTACGTTCGGTGCTTGATCGGTTGAATCGCGAAGAAGTTCGACTACATCAACTGCGTCACTTGACGCTTCCGCATCCGGTCTACGAGGGTACGTAGACACATTCTTCCCTCTCGTTGCTATGCATCTGGTAGATAGATCTTGCGTGATCGTAGGAAAATTTTAAAATACTACGTTCCCCAACAGTGGCATCATGAGCCAGGTCTATGCGTAGATGATATGCACGAGTAGAACACAATGAGTTGTGGGCGATACTAGTCATACTGCTTACCAGCATGTCATACTTTGCTTCGGCGGTATTGTGAGATGAAGCGGCCCGGACCGACATTACGCGTACGCTTACGCGAGACTGGTTTCACCGTAACGAGCACTCGTTGCTTAAAGGTGACTGGCGGGTGTCTGTCTCTCTCACTTTAGCTGAATCAAGTGTGGCTACGCCCGGTCCTTGTGAAGGTTAAAACAGCACATACTTGACGAAACATCGTTGTGGTTTTGTATGCGTAGGTAAGAACGGTTCTTGCTAAGCCCGTAGCAGCCACGTAAAACTTGCAACAACAAAGTAGAGGACGTTTAACTTGTTTTTGCAGGGCATGTTGTGATGTGATATGGTCAAGACATGATGAGTTATACGGTTTTGTATGAGATGATCATGTTTTGTAATGTTATCGGCAACTGGCAGGAGCCATATGGTTGTCTCTTTATTGTATGAAATGCAATCGCCATGTAATTGCTTTACTTTATCACTAAGCGGTAGCGATAGTCGTAGAAGCAATAGTTGGCGAGACGACAACGATGCTACGATGGAGATCAAGGTGTCGCGCCGGTGACGGAGGTGATCATGAAGGTGCTTTGGAGATGGAGATCAAAAGCACAAGATGATGATGGCCATATCATGTCACATATTTTGATTGCATGTGATGTTTATCTTATTATGCTTCTTATTTTGCTTAGAACGACGGTACCATTATAAGATGATCCCTTACTAAATTTCAAGGTATAAGTGTTCTCCCTGAGTATGCACCGTTGCGAAAGTTCGTCGTGCCGAGACACCACGTGATGATCGGGTGTGATAAGCTCTACGTTCAAATACAACGGGTGTAAGCCAGTTTTGCACACGCAGAATACTCGGGTTAAACTTGACGAGCCTAGCATATGCAGATATGGCCTCGGAACACTGGAGACCGAAAGGTCGAGCGTGAATCATATAGTAGATATGATCAACATAAGATGTTCACCATTGAAACTACTCCATCTCACGTGATGATCGGACTTGGTTTAGTTTATTTGGATCACGTGATCATTTAGATGACCGGAGGGATGTCTATCTAAGTGGGAGTTCTTAAGTAATATGATTAAATTGAACTTTAATTTATCATGAACTTAGTCCTGATAGTTTTTGCATATCTATGTTGTTGTAGATCAATGGCCCGTGCTACCGTTCCTTTGAATTTTAATGCATTCCTAGAGAAAGCTAAGTTGAAAGATGATGGTAGCAATTACACGGACTGGGTCCGTAACCTGAGGATTATCCTCATTGCTGCACAGAAGAATTATGTCCTTGAAGCACCGCTAGGTGACAAGCCCCCTCCCGCTAATGTAGACGCTTTGAACGTCTGGCAGTCGCGGTCTGATGACTACACGATAGTTCAGTGTGCCATGCTTTACGGCTTAGAACCGGGACTTCAACGACGTTTTGAACGTCATGGACCATATGAGATGTTCCAGGAGTTGAAGTTAATATTTCAAGCAAATGCCCGGATTGAGAAATATGAGATTTCCAATAAGTTCTACAGCTGCAAGATGGAGGAGAATAGTTCTATCAGTGAACACTTGCTCAGAATGTCTGGGTACTACAATCATATGACTCAACTTGGTTGCAAAGTTGACGAGGATAGTGTTATTGATAGAGTTCTTCAATCACTGCCACCAAGCTATAAAGGCTTTGTGATGAACTATAATATTCAAGGGATGCAAAAGACAATTCCCGAGCTCTTCGCCATGCTCAAGGCTGCGGAGGTAGAAATCAAGAAGGAGCATCAAGTGTTGATGGTTAACAAGACCACTAGTTTCAAGAAAAAGGGCAAGGGAAAGAAGGGAAACTTCAAGAAGAATAGCAAGACAGTTGCTACTTCCACGAAGAAACCCAAGTCTGGAGCCAAGCCTGAAACTGAGTGCTTCTACTGCAAGGGGACTGGACACTGGAAGCGGAACTGCCCCAAGTATTTGGCGGATAAGAAGGATGGCAAGGTGAACAAAGGTATATGTGATATACATGTTATTGATGTGTACCTTACTAATGCTCGTAGTAGTACCTGGGTATTTGATACCGGTTCGGTTGCTAATATTTGTAACTCGAAACAGGGACTACGGATTAAACGAAGATTGGCCAAGGACGAGGTGACGATGCGCGTGGGAAACGGTTCCAAAGTCGATGTGATCACCGTCGGCACGCTACCTCTACATCTACCTTCGGGATTAGTTTTAGACCTAAATAATTGTTATTTGGTGCCAGCGTTAAGCATGAACATTATATCTGGATCTTGTTTGTTGCGAGACGGTTATTCATTTAAATCAGAGAATAATGGTTGTTCTATTTTTATGAATAATATCTTTTATGTTCATGCACCCTCAAAGAGTGGTCTATTCTTATTGGATCTCGATTGTAGTGATACACATATTCATAATATTGAAACCAAAAGATGCAAGGTTAATAATGATAGTGCAACTTATTTGTGGCACTGCCGTTTAGGTCATATTGGTGTAAAACGCATGAAGAAACTCCATAGTGATGGACTTTTGGAATCACTTGATTATGAATCACTTGGTGCTTGCGAACCATGCCTCATGGGCAAGATGACTAAAACTCCGTTCTCCGGAACTATGGAGCGAGCAACAGATTTGTTGGAAATCATACATACCGATGTGTGTGGGCCAATGAGTGTTGAAGCTCGCGGCGGGTATCGTTATTTTCTGACCTTCACTGATGATTTGAGCAGATATGGGTATATCTATTTAATGAAGCACAAGTCTGAAACATTTGAAAAGTTCAAAGAATTTCAGAGTGAAGTAGAGAATCATCGTAACAAGAAAATAAAGTTTCTACGATCTGATCATGGAGGAGAATATTTGAGTTACGAGTTTGGTCTTCATTTGAAACAAAGTGGAATAGTTTCACAACTCACGCCACCCGGAACACCACAGCGTAATGGTGTGTCCGAACGTCGTAACCGTACTTTATTGGATATGGTACGATCTATGATGTCTCTTACCGATTTACCACTATCGTTTTGGGGTTATGCTTTAGAGACAGCTGCATTCACGTTAAATAGGGCACCATCTAAATCCGTTGATACAACACCTTATGAACTATGGTTTGGCAAGAAACCAAAGTTGTCGTTTCTTAAAGTTTGGGGCTGCGATGCTTATGTGAAAAAGCTTCAACCTGATAAGCTCGAACCCAAGTCGGAGAAATGTGTCTTCATAGGATACCCAAAAGAGACTGTTGGGTACACCTTCTATCACAGATCCGAAGGCAAGATATTCGTTGCTAAGAATGGATCCTTTCTAGAGAAGGAGTTTCTTTCGAAAGAAGTGAGTGGGAGGAAAGTAGAACTTGATGAGGTAATTGTACCTTCTCCCGGATTGGAAAGTAGTACATCACAGAAAATTGTTCCAGTGATTCCTACACCAATCAGTGAGGAAGTTAATGATGATGATCATGAAACTTCGGATCAAGTTTCTGCTGAACGTCGTAGATCAACCAGAATACGTTTCGCACCAGAGTGGTACGACAACCCAGTTCTGGAAATCATGTTACTAGACCATGATGAACCTACGAACTATGAGGAAGCGATGATGAGCCCAGATTCCGCAAAATGGCTTGAAGCCATGAAATCTGAGATGGGATCCATGTATGAGAACAAAGTGCGGACTTTGGTTGACTTGCCCGATGATCGGCAGGCCATCGAAAATAAATGGATCTTCAAGAGGAAGACCGACGCAGACGGTAATGTTACTGTTTACAAAGCTCGACTTGTTGCGAAAGGGTTTCGACAAGTTCAAGGAGTTGACTACGATGAGACTTTCTCACCTGTAGCGATGCTTAAGTCTGTCCGAATCATGTTAGCAATTGCCGCATTTTATGATTATGAAATCTGGCAAATGGATGTCAAAACTGCATTCCTGAATGGATATCTCAAAGAAGAGTTGTATATGATACAACCAGAAGGTTTTGTCGATCCAAAAGGTGCTAATAAAGTATGCAAGCTCCAGCGATCCATCTATGGACTGGTGCAAGCATCTCGGAGTTGGAATATACGCTTTGACGAGGTGATCAAAGCATATGGTTTTATACAGACTTTTGGAGAAGCCTGTATTTACAAGAAAGTGAGTGGGAGCTCTGTAGCATTTCTAATATTATATGTGGATGACATATTGTTGATTGGAAATAATATAGAATTTCTGGATAGCATAAAAGGATACTTGAATAAGAGTTTTTCAATGAAAGACCTCGGTGAAGCTGCTTATATATTAGGCATCAAGATCTATAGAGATAGATCAAGACGCTTAATTGGACTTTCACAAAGCACATACCTTGATAAGATTTTGAAGAAGTTCAAAATGGATCAGTCAAAGAAAGGGTTCTTGCCTGTATTACAAGGTATGAAGTTGAGTAAGACTCAATGCCCGACCACTTCAGAAGATAGAGAGAAAATGAAAGTCATTCCCTATGCCTCAGCCATAGGAACTATCATGTATGCAATGCTGTGTACCAGACCTGATGTGTGCCTTGCTATAAGTCTAGCAGGGAGGTACCAAAGTAATCCAGGAGTGGATCACTGGACAGCAGTCAAGAACATCCTGAAATATCTGAAAAGAACAAAGGATATGTTTCTCGTGTATGGAGGTGACAAAGAACTCGTCGTAAACGGTTACGTCGATTCTAGCTTTGACACTGATCCGGATGACTCTAAGTCACAAACCGGATATGTATTTTTATTGAACGGTGGAGCTGTCAGTTGGTGCAGTTCCAAGCAGAGCGTCGTGGCGGGATCTACGTGTGAAGCGGAATACATAGCTGCTTCGGAAGCAACAAATGAAGGAGTCTGGATGAAGGAGTTCATATCTGATCTAGGTGTAATACCTAGTGCATCGGGTCCAATGAAAATCTTTTGTGACAACACTAGAGCAAAAGCCTTGGCGAAGGAATCCAGGTTTCACAAGAGAACAAAGCACATCAAAAGACGCTTCAATTCCATCCGCGATCTAGTCAAGGAGGGAGACATAGAGATTTGCAAAATACATACGGATCTGAATATTGCAGACCCGTTGACTAAGCCTCTTCCACGGGCAAAACATGATCAGCACCAGGACTCCATGGGTGTGAGGATCATCACTTTGTAATCTAGATTATTGACTCTAGTTCAAGTGGGAGACTGAAAGAAATATGCCCTAGAGGCAATAATAAAGATGTTATTTGTATTTCCTTATATCATGATAAATGTCTTTTATTCATGCTAGAATTGTATTAACCGGAAACTTAGTACATGTGTGGATACATAGACAAAACAGTATGTCCCTAGTATGCCTCTACTAGACTAGCTCATTGATCAAAGATGGTTATGTTTCCTAGCCATAGACATGAGTTGTCATTTGATCAATGAGATCACATCATTAGGAGAATGATGTGATGGACAAGACCCATCCGTTAGCATAGCACTATGATCGTTTAGTTTTAATGCTATTTCTTTCTTCATGACTTATACATGTTCCTATGACTATGAGATTATGCAACTCCCGAATACCGTAGGAACACCTTGTGTGCTATCAAACGTCACAACGTAACTGGGTGATCATAAAGATGCTCTACAGGTGTCTCCGAAAGTATTCGTGGTGTTGGCATAGATCAAGATTAGGATTTGTCACTCCGAGTGTCGGATAGGTATCTCTGGGCCCTCTCGGTAACACACATCACAATAAGCCTTGAAAGAAAAAGACTAATGAGTTAGTCACGAGATGATGTGTTACAGAACGAGTAAAGAGACTTGCCGGTAACGAGATTGAACTAGGTATAGAGATACCGACGATCGAATCTCGGGCAAGTAACATACCGATGACAAAAGGAACAACGTATGTTATTATGCGGTTTTGACCGATAAAAGATCTTCGTAGAATATATAGGAGCAAATATGAACATCCAGGTTCTGCTATTGGTTATTGACCGGAGATGAGTCTCGGTCATGTCTACATAGTTCTCGAACCCGTAGGGTCCGCACGCTTAACGTTTGATGACGATCGGTATTATGAGTTTATGAGTTTTGATGTACCGAAGGTAGTTCGGAGTCCCGGATGAGATCACGGACATGACGAGGAGTCTCGGAATGTCCGAGACATAAAGATTGATATATTGGACGACTATATTCGGACACCGGAAGTGTTCCGGAAAAGTTTCGGATTTAACGGGATTGCCTGACGGGGTTACCGGAACCCCCTACGAGGGGGGATGGTCCATAGTGGGCCTTATGGAAAAGAGAGAGGCAGCCCATAGGGGCTGGCCGGCGCCCCACCTAGGGTTCCTAGTTGGACTAGGATTGGGGGGCGCCACCTCTCCTTCTTTTCCTTTCCCTCTCTTCCTTCTTTGGTAGTTCCTACTAGGAATAGGATTGCAATCCTATTCCTAGTAGGATTGCACTCCTAGCCGCACCATAGAAGGGCCGGCCGGCCTCCCCCCTTGCTCCTTTATATACGGGGGCAGGGGGGCACCCAAAGACACACAAGTAGAATTGTTCCAGCCGTGTGCGGTGCCCCCCTCCACAGTAACACACCTCGGTCATACCGTCGCGGTGCTTAGGCGAAGCCCTGCGTTGGTGAATACATCATATCCGTCACCACGCCGTCGTGCTGACGAAACTCTCCCGTGAAGCTCAACTGGATCAAGAGCTCGTGGGACGTCATCAAGCTGAACGTGTGCTGAACGCGGAGGTGCCGTACGTTCGGTGCTTGATCGGTTGAATCGCGAAGAAGTTCGACTACATCAACTGCGTCACTTGACGCTTCCGCATCCGGTCTACGAGGGTACGTAGACACACTCTTCCCTCTCGTTGCTATGCATCTGGTAGATAGATCTTGCGTGATCGTAGGAAAATTTTAAAATACTATGTTCCCCAACAGTGGCATCATGAGCCAGGTCTATGCGTAGATGATATGCACGAGTAGAACACAATGAGTTGTGGGCGATACTAGTCATACTGTTTACCAGCATGTCATACTTTGCTTCGGCGGTATTGTGAGATGAAGCGGCCCGAACCGACATTACGCGTACGCTTACGCGAGACTGGTTTCACCGTAACGAGCACTCGTTGCTTAAAGGTGACTGGCGGGTGTCTATCTCTCTCACTTTAGCTGAATCGAGTGTGGCTACGCCCGGTCCTTATGAAGGTTAAAACATCACATACTTGACGAAACATCGTTGTGGTTTTGTATGCGTAGGTAAGAGCGGTTCTTGCTAAGCCCGTAGCAGCCACGTAAAACTTGCAACAACAAAGTAGAGGACGTCTAACTTGTTTTTGCAGGGCATGTTGTGATGTGATATGGTCAAGACATGATGAGTTATACGGTTTTGTATGAGATGATCATGTTTTGTAATGTTATCGGCAACTGGCAGGAGCCATATGGTTGTCGCTTTATTGTATGAAATGCAATCGCCATGTAATTGTTTTACTTTATCACTAAGCGGTAGCGATAGCGGTGGAAGCAATAGTTGGCGAGACGATAACGATGCTACGATGGAGATCAAGGTGTCGTGCCGGTGACGAAGGTGATCATGATGGTGCTTTGGAGATGGAGATCAAAAGCACAAGATGATGATGGCCATATCATGTCACATATTTTGATTGCATGTGATGTTTATCTTATTATGCTTCTTATTTTGCTTAGTACGATGGTAGCATTATAAGATGATCCCTTACAAAATTTCAACGTACAAGTGTTCTCCCTGAGTATGCACCGTTGCGAAAGTTCTTCGTGCTGAGACACCACGTGATGATCGGGTGTGATAGGCTCTACGTTCACATACAACGGGTGCAAGCCAGTTTTGCACACGCAGAATACTCGGGTTAAACTTGACGAGCCTAGCATATGCAGATATGGCCTCGGAACACTGGAGACCGAAAGGTCGAGCGTGAATCATCTAGTAGATATGATCAACATAAGATGTTCACCATTGAAAACTACTCCATCTCACGTGATGATCGGACATGGTTTAGTTGATTTGGATCACGTGATCATTTAGATGACCAGAGGGATGTCTATCTAAGTGGGAGTTCTTCAAGTAATATGATTAATTGAACTTTAATTTATCATGAACTTAGTCCTGGTAGTATTAGCATATCTGTGATGTAGATCAATAGCTCGCGATATAGCTCCCCGTTTATTTTATATGTTCCTAGAGAAATATAAGTTGAAAGATGTTAGTAGCAATGATGACCAGAGGGATGTCTATCTAAGTGGGAGTTCTTCAAGTAATATGATTAATTGAACTTTAATTTATCATGAACTTAGTCCTGGTAGTATTAGCATATCTGTGATGTAGATCAATAGCTCGCGATATAGCTCCCCGTTTATTTTATATGTTCCTAGAGAAATATAAGTTGAAAGATGTTAGTAGCAATGATGCGAACTAGGTCCGTGATCTGAGGATTATCCTCATTGCTGCATAGAAGTATTATGTCCTTGATACACCGCTAGGTGATGAACCTATTGCAGGAGTAGATGGAGACGTTAGGAACGTTTGACAAGCTCGGTATGATGACTACTTGATAGTTTAGTGCGCCATGCTTTACGGCTTATAACCGGGACTTCAAAAATGATTTGAACGCCACGGAGGATATGAGATGTTCCAAGAGTTGAAATTAGTATTTCATACTCATGCCCGTGTCGAGAGGTATAAGACCTCTGACAGTACATTGCCTACAAGATGGAGAAGAATAGCTCAACCAGTGAGCATGTGCTCAGATTGTCTGGGTACTACAATTGCTTGAATCAAGTGGGAGTTAATCTTCCAGATAAGATAGTAATTGACAAAGTTCTCTAGACACTATCACCAAGTTAGTAGAACTTCATGATGAACTATAATATGCAAGGGATGACAAAAGTAATTCCCGAGCTCTTCGCGATACTAAAATCGGCGAAGGTAGAAATCAAGAAAGAGCATCAAGTGTTGATGGTTAACAAAACCACTTGTTTCAAGTAAAGGGAAAAGGGGTAGAAGGGGAACTTCAAGAAGAATGACAAGAAAGTTGTCACTCCCGTGAAGAAACCCAAAGCTAAACTCAAGCCTGAAACTAAGTGCTTCTACTGCAAAGGAAATGGTCACTGGAAGTGGAACTGTCCTAGATACTTGGTTGATAAGAAGGATGGCAAAGTGAACAAAGGTATATTTGATATACAGATTATTGATGTGTACTTTACTAGTGTTCATAGCAACTCGTGGGTATTTGATACCAGTTCAGTTGCTAAAATTAGTAACTCGAAACAAGAGTTGCAGAATGAACAGAGACTAGTTAAAGGTGAAGTGACGATGTGTGTTGGAAGTGGTTCCAAGATTGATATGATCATCATCGCACACTCCCTATACTTTCGGGATTAGTGTAGAACCTAAATAAATGTTATTTGGCATTTGCGTTGAGCATGAATATGATTTGATCATATTTGTTGCAATACGGTTATTCATTTAAAGTCATAGAATAATTGCTATTCTGTTTACATGAATAAAACCTTCGATGGTTATACACCCAATGAAAATAGTTTGTTGGATCTCGATCGTAGTGATACACATATTCATAATATTGAAGCCAAAAGATGCAAGGTTAATAATGATAGTGCAACTTATTTCTGGCACTGCTATTTAGGTCATAATGGTGTAAAGCGCATGAAGAAACTCCATAGTGATGGACTTTTGGAATCACTTGATTATGAATCACTTGGTGCATGCGAACCATGCCTCATGGGCAAGATGACTAAAACTCTGTTCTCCGGAACAATGGAGCGAGCAACAGATTTGTTGGAAATCATACATACTAATGTATGTGGACCGATGAGTGTTGAAACTCGTGGCGAGTATCATTATTTTCTGACCTTCACTGATGATTTGAGCAGATATGGGTATATCTACTTGATGAAGCACAAGTCTGAAACATTTGAAAAGTTCAAAGAATTTCAGAGTGGAGTAGAGAATCATCGTAACAAGATAATAAAGTTTCTACGATCTGATCGTGGAGGTGAATATTTGAGTTACATGTTTGGTCTTCATTTGAAACAATGTGGAATAGTTTCACAACTCACGCCACCCGGAACACCACAACGTAATGGTGTGTCCGAACGTCGTAACCGTACTTTATTAGATATGGTGCGATCTATGATGTCTCTTACCGATTTACCACTATAGTTTTGGGTTATGCATTAAAGACAGCTGCATTCACGTTAAATAGGGCACCATCTAAATCCGTTGAGATAACGCCTTATGAACTGTGGTTTGGCAAGAAACCAAAGTTGTCGTTTCTTAAAGGTTGGGGCTGCGATGCTTATGTGAAAAAGCTTCAACCTGATAAGCTCGAACCCAAGTCGGAGAAATGTGTCTTCATAGGATACCCAAAGGAAACTGTTGGGTACACCTTCTATCACATATCCGAAGGCAAGATATTCGTTGCTAAGAATGGATCCTTTCTAGAGAAGGAGTTTCTCTCGAAAGAAGAGTGGGAGGAAAGTGGAACTTGATGAGGTAATTGTACCTTCTCCCGAATTGGATAGTAGTACATCACAGAAACTAGTTCTAGTGATTCCTACACCAATTAGTGAGGAAGCTAATGATGATGATCATGAAACTTCAGATCAAGTTACTGTTGAACCTCGTAGGTCAACCAAAGTATGTTACGCACCAGAGTGGTATGGTAACCCTATCTTAGAAGTCATGCTACTAGACCGTGATGAACCTACGAACTATGAGGAAGCGATGATGAGCCCAGATTCCGCAAAATTGCTTGAGGCCATGAAATCTGAGATGGGATCCATGTATGAGAACAAAGTGTGGACTTTGGTTGATTTTCCCGATGATCGGTAAGCCATTGAAAATAAATGGATCTTTAAGAGGAAGACTGACGTCGATGGTAATGTTACTGTCTACAAAGCTCGACTTGTTGCGAAAGGTTTTCGACAAGTTCAAGGTGTTGACTACGATGAGATTTTCTCACCCATAGGGATGCTTAAGTCTGTCCGAATCATGTTAGCAATTGCCACATTTTATGAAATTTGGCAAATGAATAACGAAACTGCGTTCTTTAATGGATTTATTAAAGAAGAGTTGTATATGATACAACTAGAAGGTTTTGTCAATCCTAAAGGTGCTAGCAAATTGTGCAAGCTCCAGCGATCCTTCTATGGACTGGTGCACGCATCTCAGAGTTGGAATATACGCTTTGATAAGTTGATCAAATCATATAGTTTTATACAAACTTGCGATGAAGCCTGTATTTACAAGAAAGTGAGTGGGAGCACTACAGCCTTTCTGATAAGTATATGTGAATTACATATTGTCGATCGGAAATGATGTAGAATTTTCTGGAAAGCATGAAGGAGTGTTTGAAAGGAGTTTTTCAAAGAAAGACCTCGGTGAAGTTGCTTACATATTGAGCATCACGATCCAATGTTGGGGATATCGCTTATCGGGAACTTATCGGCCGACCCATGATAAGGGGTAAATCGGTTAGTTTATCGGCATATCGGCCAATTTATCGCCATATCGGCTAATTTATCGGCCGATTTATCTTATCGGTCACACAACGGTAAGCGGTAAATCGGCCGATTTATCGGTATATCGGAAGATATCTTGAACAATGTCATGATCTATAGATAGATCAAGACGCTTGATAAGTTTTTTCAATGAGTACATACTTTGACAAGTTTTAGAAGTAGTTCGAAATGGATCAGTCAGAGAAGGAGTTCTTGCCTGAGTTGTAAGGTATGAAGTTGAGTAAGACTCAAAGCCCGACCTCGGTTGAAGATAGAGAAAGAATGAAAGTCATTCCCTATGCCTCATCCATAGGTTCTATAAAGTATGCCATGCTGTGTACCAAACCTGTTGTGTACCTTACCATGATTTTGGCAAGGAGGTACAAAAGTGATCCAGGAGTAGATCACTGGACAGCGGTCAAAATTATACTTAGTTACTGGATCACTAAGGAAATGTTTTCTCGATTATGGAGGTGATAAAGAGTTCGTCGTAAAGAGTTACACCGATGCAAGCTTTACACTAATCCAGATGACTCTAAGTATCAATCTGGATGCATACTGGAAGTGGGAGCAATTAGCTAGAGTAGCTCCGTGCAGAGCATTATAGACATAGAAATTTGCGAAATACATACAGATATGAATGTGTCAGACCCGTTGACTAAACTTCTCTCACAAGCAAAACATGATCACACCTTACTACTCTTGGGTGTTAATCACATAGCGATGTGAACTAGATTATTGACTCTAGTAAACCCTTTAGGTATTGGTCACATGGCGATGTGAACTATGGGTGTTATTCACATAACGATTTGAACTATCGTTATTAAATCACATGGAGATGTGAACTAGATTATTGACTCTAGCGCAAGTGGGAGACTGAAGGAAATATGCCCTAGAGGCAATAATAAAGTTATTATTTATTTCCTTATATCATGATAAATGTTTATTATTTATGCTATAATTGTATTAACCGGAAACTTAGTACATGTGTGAATACATAGACAAAACAGAGTGTCCCTGGTATGCCTGTACTAGACTAACTCATTGATCAAAGATGGTTATGTTTTCTAGCCATATACATGAGTTGTCATTTGATCAACGGGATCATATCATTAGAAGAATGATGTGATGGACAAGACCCATCCGTTAGCTTAGTACTATGATCGTTTAGTTTTACTGCTATTGCTTTCTCCATGACTTATACATGTTCCTATGACTATGAGATTATGCAACTCCCGAATACCGGAGGAACACCTTGTGTGCTATCAAACGTCACAACGTAATTGGGTGATTATAAAGATGCTCTATAGGTTTCTCTGAAGGTGTTCGTGGTGTTGGCATAGATCAAGAATAGGATTTGTCACTACGAGTGTCGGAGAGGTATCTCTGGGCCCTCTCGGTAATACACATCATAATAAGCCTTGCAAGCAAATGACTAATGATTTAGTCACGAGATGATGTATTTCGAACGAGTAAAGAGACTTGCCGGTAACGAGATTAACTAGGTATGGTGATACCGACGATCGAATCTCGGACAAGTAACATACCGATGACAAAAGGAACAACGTATGTTGTTATGCGGTTTGACCGATAAAGATCTTCGTAGAATACATAGGAGCCAATATGAGCATCCAGGTTCCGCTATTGGTTATTGACCGGAGATGAGTCTCGATCATGTCTACATAGTTCTTGAACCCGTAGGGTCCGCACGCTTAACGTTTGATGATGATCGGTATTATGAGTTTATGTGTTTTGATGTACCGAAGGTAGTTCGTAGTCCTGGATGAGATCGGGGACATGACGAGGAGTCTCGAAATGGTCGAGACGTAAAGATCGATATATCGGACGACTATATTCGGACATCGGAAAGGTTCCGAGTGATTCGGGTATTTTTCGGAGTACCGGAGAGTTACGGGAATTCGCCGAGGAGTATATGGTCCTTATTGGGCTTTAGGGGAAAGGGAGAGAGGAGGCTGCGCCCCTCCCATGGCTTAGTCCGAATTGGACTAGGGAGAGGGGCTGCGCCCCCTCCTTCCTTCTCTTCTCTTTCCCTTTCCTTCTCTCCTACTCCTACTACTTCGAAGGGCTCCTAGTTCTACTAGGAAAAGGGGAATCCTACTCCCGGTGGGAGTAGGACTCCCCTAGGGTGCGCCATAGAGAGGGCCGGCCCTCCCTCTCCTCCACCCCTTTATATACAGGGGTAGAGGCACCCCATAGACACACAAGTTGATCAGTTGATCTCTCCCAACCGTGTGCGATGCCCCCCTCCACAGTAACACACCTCGGTCATATCGTTGCAGCGCTTAGGCGAAGCCCTGTGACGGTAACTTCATCATATCCGTCACCACGTCGTCGTGCTGACGAAACTCTCTCGTGAAGCTCAACTGGATCAAGAGCTCGTGGGACGTCATCAAGCTGAACGTGTGCTGAACGCGGAGGTGCCGTACGTTCGGTACTTGATCAGTTGGATCACGAAGATGTTCGACTACATCAACCGCGTAACTAGATGCTTCCGCTTCCGGTCTACGAGGGTACGTAGACACACTCTCCCCTCTCGTTGCTATGCATATGGTAGATAGATCTTGCGTGATCGTAGGAAAATTTGGAAAATACTACGTTCCCCAACAGTTTGTTCATTAAATTCCAGTAAATGGCAATTATCTAATGTTTGTTAATTACATTACTCTAAATGGGAAGTATGTATTTATGCAAATCATTTGTATGTGCAGTTCAACTCTGGAGATGAGGTGGAAGAGTGGAACCACAAGTCCTTCATTGAGAAGGAAGCCAACAAGATCAGGGAGAAGGGGAAGGCGGCGTACTACAAGTGGGGCAAGTTCAGGTGCCCATACCGCACCACTAAGCCAATTCCTAAGGATGGGATGTATGAGCACCTTATGTCGCATGCATGCGGTTTAAAGACGAGTGGGAGGGACCTGAAGATCAGGGCAGAGCATGCAGCCCTCCTGAAGGCTATGAGTCCCATCTAGTCACCCTCTATGAAGTTGATGATGTTTAACTTTTGCGCTAGCTAGTATGGTTGTGAACTGTGAAGTGTTTGTGAACTGTTAAGGAGAATGGCAGGTTCTTAAGTAGTATGGCAGACTTAATTAAACCCCATCTAGTATCGGCATCCATATGTTTAATTTTCCTAGTATGTCTCTGAAGTATATCAACTGTCTAGATGCCGGCAGACTCTTAAGTACCCCATATGTCCTATTTTTAGCAAATTCATGCTAAAATTCACGGAAAATTTCAGCATGACCTTTGCTGAAAATAGGACATATGGAGTACCCGAATTTGCCGGAACGAAAGTTAATCGACATTCCAGCAACACTGTCCATCAACTTTTCACTGAATGGATGTGTATTGTGACTATAAATGGAACAACCGTAGATATTATTATTTTCAATGCAATGTCCTAAATTTCAAAATGAGGATTATCTACCCGTCCTTAACCTACTAACTTGGTTCTCCAGAGTACTTAACAGTTAAACATAATGTCCAAATTAGACTGCCAAACCACCAAGACTTGAACAAGTATGAGCATCAAATCGAAGTTGCAAAAGTGCATCATTCAGGCACGAGCAGATTTGACATGAACAAGCACAAGAAAATAAAACTATATGCATCATACATGTACTAGCTAATAAAATTGAGATGGAGCTCACCAACGACTTGCAGCCGACGAGGTCGAGGAGGACATGAGCTGATGCTGGAGAGGCGGTGAAGAACCAGACGCTGCCGGAGCCTGAGATGGGAGGCCGTGATGAACACACTGCAGCGCAGATCTTAGCACTCCACGAGCTCCGATCTGGTCGGCTTCAAACTGGACCATCAGCGATTCGGCGGCACATCGGGCACGAGCCAGCGGGCACAACCGGGACATCACCTCCGGTATGCGTACTCGCCCAGTTTGCATCCGACACAAGCTTGGAGGAGGATCGAGGTGGAGAGAATGAAGGGAAAGTGAGTGGGTAGGTGTGGCTGTCCAAAATATCTAGCTGGTCCTACTTTACTAATGGCGCATCAGTCATCAATGCGCCATTAGTAACCAGTGTTACTAATGGCGCATTGACGGCTGGTGCGCCATTAGTAGTTTTGCAAAAAAAAAATAGTACTGGCGCACTGAGTTGGAGGTGCGCCATTACTAGTTAAACTAGTAAAACTAGTAATGGCGCACTGTGCCACCGTGCGCCATTAGTATGTCTGTAAAAAAAATGTGTTACTAATGGCGCACCGTATATCTTGTGCGCCATTAGTATTTGTACACTAATGGCGCACCGACACCTGGTGCGCCATGAGTATATACTAATGGCGCACCACATGTCTGGTGCGCCATTAGTGGCTATATCATCTATAGCCCTTTTCCTAGTAGTGTCATTAAAGTTTTCTAATTCATTCCTTTTTCTATTAGAGTTTCATTAAAGTTTTCTAGTTCATTATTTTAGTTTGTTATTTTTTCTATTAGAGTTTCATATAAGTTTTCCAGTTCATTCTTTTTATATTAGTTCATCCTTTGAGCTAAATGACCCTGAAATTAAAAAGCATTTCAAATGAACTCTGAAAAGGTTGAAAGTTGGCATGGTATCATCATTTCACCCACATAGCATGTGTAAAAAAGTAGAGAGGGTTATGGCAAAAATTGGATGCACTTCGTGTACAAAACGGACAATCTCTTTCGAGATATCAGGGTTTCATACGGAAACTCGTCTGTTACAAAGGGATTTCATTTCTTCACATGTAACCGCAGTAATATTCTAGATCAAAGGCATCATCATAATAGTTGTGGAGAGAAAGTATTCACTTTTTCTTCGCTTGTGTTTTTTGCTTATTGCGCCGTAACCATGGATAATCTTCATCGTTTATCAGGGTGCTTGGGTAAGACCTCGTATTCCCACAGCTAGTGCATGGACAACACATAAAACCATTCTCTTCTTTGCCTCAGCCAGTACGAGAAAATTATGCACGCCATTAATGTACTCGGAGGTGTGTCTGTCACCGTACATTCATTGCCGGTTCATCTGCTTGCATTTATATATAATTAAGTGTGTCAAAAACCATTACAGAACATCATGGATAGATAAGTGATCAAATTAATATAAGTTCATCATCACATTAAATTCAAAGTACATACATAGCTCTTTAGAGCATCTAATTAAACCATACATTGAAACTATGTAGAACATTTCAACACAACAACAAATGCGATCATAATCGCAACCAAGGTAACAATTGATCCAACGGCATAATGATACCAAGCCTCGGTATGAATGGCATATTTTCTAATCTTTCTAATCTTCAAGCGCATGTCATCTATCTTGATCTTGTGATCATCGAAGACATCCGCAACATGCAACTCCAATATAATCTTCTCCTCCTCATTTTTTTTTAGTTTTTCCTTCAAGTAATTTTCTTCTTCTTCAACTAAATTTAACCTCTTGACAATAGGGTCCATCTTGATCTTGTGATCATCGACGACTTCCGCAACATGAAACTCCAATTCCATCTTCTCCTCCTCCGTTTTTTCCAATTTTTTCTTCAAGTAAATGTTTTCCTTTTCAACTAAATTTAACCTCTCCACAAGAGGGTCGGTTGGAATTTCCGGTTCAACTACCTCCTAGATAAAAACATCTATGTCACGTTGGTCGGCATAATTGTCATAAACACTAAAACAAATAGTTATAAATTAAAGATAATATACCACATTCGAATCGTAGACAGGACGAGGGCCGATGTGGGCGGATATCAAAACCATCGCACTACATAATAACAAGCAATAATAAAAGTAAGAAAAATAGACAAATATCTATCTAAAGCAATAATAAAAGTAAGAAAATCATAGACAGAACAAGAGGCTCACCATGGTGGTGCCGGCGACGAGATCGGCGCGGGCGATCGACGGCGGTGAAGACGGGGACGGGACATGACGGACCGCTAAACCTAGACAAATCTCGGAGAAAATGGAGCTTGGAGGTCGAGCTTCGAGAGGAGAAAGCTTAACTAGTGTGGCTCGGGCATTTCATCGAACACCTCATGTGCATAGGAGGTGAGCTAGAGCACCACAAAGCTCTCCCCTCGCCGGCCAGAAAAAACAGAGCAGTCTGGAGTGATCTGCTCGTCGGCGATGGGGTATATATAGGAAACTCATTGGTCCCGGTTCGCGTCATGAACCAGGACTAAAGCCCCCCCTTCTATCCCGGTTCCAGCCACAAACCGGGACCAATGGGTGTGGGCTAGGAGCGAGGCCCATTTGTCCCGGTTTGTGTCTGGAACCGGGACCGATGGCCGTCGAGGCCCGGCCGGCCCCCTGGCCTCACGAACCGGGACAAATGCCCCCATGGGTCCCAGTTCGTGAGTGAATCGGGACTAATGGCCCTCCCCGGCCAGAACTAAAGCCCTGTTTTCTACTAGTGTTTGTTCCTGGTTGTTGCTTGTTGTGCCCAGGCACCGTTTTGTGTTGTCTGACTACTATTAAAACTGTATCATACTTCATTTTCTCAATGAAAATGGGGGACATGTGGCTCCTTTGTATGAAAAAAAATTAAAAAATATAGTATGCATTTACATTACATTGCAATTTTTTCTTTACAATGAATACCCAACACCAAATTCCTGGCTCCGCCACTGGTTGCACCCATGCCAAATTGTTCCTACATGAATCTTAGTTTAGTACGTGGTGAGAGCTAGTTGTCAATTTCAAGGATGTGCATGTATATCCTATGAATCATTTACTACAAAATTCTCACTCTTTGTCACTACTGTTGAGCATAGCAGACATAATATAGATGGCTCATTGACTAGTCTTCCATGAATTCTTTGCCTAGACATGGCAAACATAAATTGATGATTAGTTTTCCTTGATTGTCTTTAGTCATATATTAATTTCCCCTGCCTCAACCAAGCAGTGTATGCCTCGCCTAGACCCATGTTGAAGAATTCCTCACCATTATCCATGTTCACAGTGTACTGTAATTAGGCTGATGGCTAATGGGTCATAGGATTCCTCCACATCATTGTTCCTGGATAGGGTGACGAACCTAACCTAGATGAATGAGCAAGGCTGGCAGGGAAAATCAATGTGAGGATCATGACAAACCAAGTAGTCCAATCATGACATTCGCAAAAAAAATTAGTCCAATCATGACATATTCACATGCTTTTGACATTTCCAGCACAATTTCTATGACAACAATGATGTTGTCCATACTCTAAGACTGATCATATTGTAGATGCTTTCAGAAGTTGTAGATTTACAGTTGAATTTCTATTATTGCTAAATGCAGGCACTCAGAGTTTCCATGTATATTTGAATGGAAGGGTGGAATGACTTATTTGTATGTGGTCCAGATGATCAATGTACAATGTTTTAATTGTGACATATATGAATGGTTTGAAATTAAGTATATGAATGTCTTGTTTGATTCATAACTAATATTTTTTTTCATATCTCTTTGAGAAAATAAAATATGGAATGACATATACTTCAAAATTGTGATGTTGAATGACAAAGATTTCAAAACTGAGATTGTTTCTACTATGGAAAAACAAAAATGGGTCTCATATATTGTACAAATCACAATGGGATTTGCATTTCGTAATTTGACAATTATAATCCTTGCAAACTTTTAGATTGCAAAGAAAGTCTAGAATCCTGAAACTACAATCATTTATATTTATGTACACATATTTGAGCATTTTATCATGAAACCGCCATGATATCTTCTTCTGTCGGTGGGCGTATGTCAAGGTTCTACTCATGTCTTGTTTTTTATTTCAGATACATCATAGAGCCAGTTATGACTGTCTGTTGATTATGCTCGACATGGAGTGCAAATGAGATATTCTCATCTATATCTCTCTCAACAAGTAAATAAAGAGTGCGTTGTTTGGAAAAAATTTGGACAATAAAAGGTGTTTAAACAAACAAATTCTATAAAAAAACAAAACACACCATTTTACAAGGTTTTCCAAAATGCTGCAGTCACAAAGCTAATAGCTGATACACATGGTATCAGATTCTGACCTTACAACAAATTGACCTTTATGCTGCTTCATCCAAACAAAAATAACACTCAACAACAAGTTTTTGTATGCAAAATATGCTTATGAAATGCTAAGGTTAATAAATCTAGCGATGAAAAATATGGTGAAGATGGACGACACTGTAGTTTTCCGTGAAAGGTATGGCCTCCTTGGTCGTCAGCTGTTGCTGGCGCATCACCCCCTCCTTCTTCTGCTTCTTGCTTCGTGTGGCGATGAAGCGGGGGCAGGTGGAGTCCCAGACTACCAACCTCCAGGGAACATCATCGTGGCTGGGTCGCACCATGGGTGTGGTTGTGGCTGACAAGCCGACGAGGTAGGCACCAGCGTACCAGACACTGTCTCATGTCAAGCCGAGCCAAGCGAGAGAGCCGTCGCGGTAGAGCGGGCGGGTGTCAGACCAGCCAGATATTGGATGCGCTGCTCGTACATGTGTCAACCATCGGCAATAGGTATGAACGCAATTTAGTTTGCAACCAGTATCCATAGGATTTTTTTCTTGTTGGGATTTTTTTTCTAGGGATACCCGCTGTGAACTAAATCGTGTCCATGCTCGACGCCGATGGTCGACACATGTACGAGCAGCGCATCTAGTAGCAGACAGATCTGCCGCCCACCTGCTCCACTTCGACGGCTCTCTCGCTCGGCTCGGCTTGATATGAGAGGCAAAATTTTGTGTTTTGACCCTTTTTGCTAAGAAATTCGGGATCTAACCCCTGTGTGGAAATATTTTGGGATCTGACCCTTTTGACTACCGCCAAGAGGGCTCACGGTAGGTTTGCACGTCCTACCGCCGTCAGCACTGGCGGTAGGACCTCTGACGGCGACTAACGGCCTTCGGCGCGTACTGACGGGGGAAAAGGGCCTACCGCCATTGGATCTGGCGGTAGGGTGCTGAAGCCTACCTCCATAAGCCGTGGTGGTAGGATCACTACCGCCAGAAAGTTTACACCCCCTGCCTTATCCTTCTCTAGTGGCTGCAGCACCCTACTGCCATAGTTTCCGGTGGTAGGCTACCCAGGCCTAGCGCCGAAGACGATGGCGGTAGGGTCCTGCCCTGAGCCCAGCAACAGAACAAGCCTGTAAACTACAGTTTTCACACTGTTTCAGAGCAAAAACAGAATATATGCACAAGTTTCACCAGCATAATGTGTCATAAATAGAGCACAAATAGTACAAAACAAGTCCAACACAATAATAGAAATATAAGTCCTCAAGTCCAACATAAAACTTGAAATAAAAGTCCTCAAGTCCAAAGCTCAAGTCCACCCGTGCTTACTGGCTCCGGTGGGGTGTGTTGCCTCATACCAAATTGCATGGCCACTCGATGTGGTAGATGCCACTCGACGACATAAATGCATATGAGAGGGCACCTGATCCGCCAAAGATGGGAGTCCCTAGTGCACATCTGGTTCAATGAGAAATCCCTATTTGCCTCGTAAGGCCTCCAGTTAACCGGTCAAAGAGCTATTAGTTCGGCCAACGCATTTGATGAAAGTTTAGAGAAAATATTGAATCGGTATACCTGACGATATGTGAGGTTGTCCATCTCGTTGATGAAATTCTTGTACACGGACTTGTTGTTGCTTCCAAAAATTCTAACCCGGTCCCAAGAGAATGCCACGGTGGGGAGTCGAAAAACATCATCTTCTTCATTAAGGCCTACCCACACGTGCGGTGAAGGATGCTTTTCAGGACGCCCAACCGGCAAACGCTCCCACATCCAGACCGAGAGGCCCCAAATACATCCACCCATGCATGGCTTCGAGGTGGTTTTCCTACATGTGACGTCGAGCTGCAACCCAACAATCAAACTGGTTAAATGTAATAACATAAGAGTTGGAGGAGTGCTCTTTGTAGGAATTCATGAACATACTACCATGCTTAATGGATATTTGCATAACTTGTTACCTGACGGTATAAGTAGGCGAGCCCAGCACACCCCCAGCTGTACTTCTCGTCCCAGTCGGCCAAGAAGTCAAGAAACATCCAAGGAGCAACGTCTCTAGAGCAGTCTTAAAAGATCCACTATCTCCTCATTGGCTTCTAAAGGGCATCCCGACCTACGAAGCTGGAGCCAAGGGAATGGGATGCCGTTTGTTCTATTGTTAGTCCTTCCCTGTGCACTAAGAGAGGCTGAGCAATCACCGATGAGAGAGGTAACCCTCGCACACCAGTTCTTGCTATCCACTCGACCGGTGAGAGCCTTGCCCTCAATGGGAAGCCCGGTGATCATGGCAAAGTCCTCCAACGTCACCGTCAGCTCGCCACAAGGGAGATGGAAGCTGTGTCTCTCCGGCCGCCAATGATCAACGAGGGCGGTGAGAGCTGAATGGCACATCAACGGTGGCACACGCTTGAACTGAAGAACAAACGGTAGCAGCCCAGCACGCTCAAAATATGGCTCATAGCGCATGTCATATTGCATCTGGTTTTCTGTCGTGTGGCTCCTAAAGCGCACGACAGCAAGTTTCTGTAACAATTGAGAAAATATGTCAGAAGCTTCCTTCATTCAAAAAAATTACATGAAAATGACGACAACAATTGTCTGTCAAAATTGTTACCTCTCCACACTCGATAGCATGGGCACAATGATCCTTGCCAAAAGCAAGGTCAAGCCCCATATACAAACGCCCATTGTCCTCGTCCTCGGCCATCCTAACATATATATAAATTTTCCACTTATTATACAACATCCTCTATACATATCTATACATAGAATAAAAAAAACTATAACCATACATCTTCCATTATAAACTACAAAATCTGAAAATACCATACAATTAATATGCATTCTCCATCACAACATTTGCAACTATATGAAATAGAAATACACACATTTTCACACTATGCATTAACCACCTACCAATTTTGCAAAACATTCATCCTCACAATTTTGCAATACATTAACCATCTACGAATTTTGTTATGCCTTCATCCTCACAATCTTGTATTCAACATACATAAAGATTTCTTATACAATTCATATATACATAACAAAATAAAATGGACCAACATATATGTATTCACCAACATATCCTCACATATCTTGCAATTGTTTCACCCACACATCCTTACATAGGCCTACTACTAAATCATATACTCCTAAACAACTAAACCGTCATTAAAAAAATTAACCTAGGTTGCACCTACTGCCAAAAATACCTTCAAAAATAAAAAACCATTGCGAAAACTGATTGGAGGGAATGGAGGAGCTTACCGGTCTCTTCGATTTGCCCCAAAGATCAGCGAAAATGGTGGAGGGAAGAGGGAGATCGAGGGAAGGGATCGGGAGGAGGACAGAGGCGGCGCTTGACTCTGTTCGAGTCGAGGGGAGGAGGAAGAACGGGCTGGTGGGTGGGGTAGGGCCCGCCCGCAGCCATCAGTTTCCTCTTCGGTACCTACCGCCACCACCTCTGGCGGTAGGCCACCTAACCCTACCACCACTGCCTGCGGCGGTAGGCCCTTTTCCTCGTCAGTACGCGTCGACGGCCATCAGTCGCCGTCAGAGGGCCTACCGCCAGTGCTGACGGCGGTAGGATGTGCAAACCTACCGCCAGCCCTCCTGGCGGTAGTCAAAAGAGTCAGATCCCGAAATATTTCCAGACATGGGTCAGATCCCGAATTTCTTAGCAAAAAGGGTCAAAACACGCCGTGGCATGCTGTCACATTCCTTTGTACGGCATTGCCCGAAATCCGCAC
The DNA here is from genome assembly GCA_902687465.1 of Secale cereale. NCBI lineage: Eukaryota > Viridiplantae > Streptophyta > Magnoliopsida > Poales > Poaceae > Secale > Secale cereale. The sequence goes on along the minus strand of LR738710.1, from coordinate 866,398,575 downwards.
TCGATTGCCAACGATTCCTCCTTTCTCGCTTGGGCTGCTTCACCTCTTCTCCATGACGTTGCCCCAAATCTCCTTCTCCGCATCACCTCACCTGATCCTGGAGGTAGAAGACGCAAAGCCATCCGTGGCGTAGGTGCAAGGGTAAGCGCATGGGACAACAACGGGGCGCAATAGCTCAATGTTCTTTCCAATGCTTTCCACTGAATATTATGTGTAAATTTATTTTGCATGCAATGCTGTAACTGAATTGTTATGGTGGATATTTTGTACAAATCAGTTGGGAATTTCGGATCCATACCCCTAAATTAAATTCAGGCTCAACTCAAGGTGTTACAGCCATGCAAAATTGTTCCTACATGGATCTTAATTTAGTACTTGGTGATGGCTGGTTGTCAATTTCAAGGATGTGCGTATTCTATGAATCATTTACTACAAAATTCTCAATCTTTCTCACTACTGTTGAGCATAGCAGACATAATATATATGCTCATTGATTAGTCTTCCTTGAATTCTTTGCCTATACATAGCAAACATAAATTGATGATTAGTTTTCCTTGATTGTCTTTAATCATATATTGATTTCCCCCACCTCAACCAAACAATGTATGCTTCGCCTACACCCATGTTGAAGAATACCTCAACGTTATCCATGTTGACAGTGTACTGTAGTTAGGTTGATGACTAATGGGTCATGGGATTCCTCAACATCATTCATCCTGGACAGGGTGAAGAACCTAACCTAGCTGAGTGAGAAAGGCTGGCTGGGAAAAGCAATGCGAGGATCATGACAAACCAAGTAGTAAAATTATGACTTATTCACATGCTTCTGACCTTCCCATCACAATTTCTATGACAACAATGATGTTGTCCATACTCCAAGACCGATCATATTGTAGATGCTTTCAGAAGTTGTAGGTTTATAGTTGAATTTCCTATCATTCCTAAATGCAGGCACTAAGAGTTTCCTTGTATATTTGAGTGGAAGCGTAGAATGACTTATTTGTATGTGGTCCATATGATCAATGTACAATATTTTAATTGTGATATATACATGAATGTTTTGAAATGAAGTATATGTACGCCTTGTTTGATTCATAACTAATATTGTTTTCATATTCCTTTGAAATAAAATAAAGTATGGAGTAACAAATACTTCAAAATTGTTATGTGGAATGATAAAGACTTCAAAATTGTGATTGTTTCTCTGATGGAAAAACAAAAATGGGTCCCATACAATGTACAAATGACAAAGGGATCTGTAATTTGACTATTATAATCCTTGCAAACTATCAGATTGCAAAGAAAGGCTAGAATGGTTATGAAACAATTTTAATTCACAGTTGAACTACTTGAAATTGAGGGATATTTGTAGGACATGGTTCAATGGTCGTCGCTCGATACATGTTTATGGACACGGCCGTACATGTCCGTATATATATATATATATATATATATATATATATATATATATATATATATATATATAT
>LR738710.1:866364652-866390121 GCA_902687465.1 Secale cereale | reverse complement strand
CCCCCCGCCCGCGCGTCGTTGTCCTGTCCTTCACGAGGCGCCAAGGTGCGGATGGAGGCTCTGGGCCACAGGTGACGGGAGGCGATGGGTGGCGGGCCGAGCCGATGTTGGAACGGCTATGTGAAGATGAGAGAGGTTATCTCTCCAAGTATTTGTGTGATGGGGGCAGATGAAAGGGGACAACTATGAAGTGATGGCGGATCTGCTAGAGAGTTGTGCACTGGATCGAGGCAATCAGCCATAAATCCTCGGTAAAGGTAACAAATCAATTTCTCTCCCCAAACCTATTCCTCTGTGTGTTCTTGCTCCGAAGATTGAGGTTGGATACCATTCTGCCATTAATTTCAAGATGTTTGCTAATTCTGGCCCTAAGGATGGATGTAAGTGGCTCACAATATGTGTGAGGAAATGCCTATAAAATTTTAGAAGTGAGTATATATGCAGTTCTTTACTATTTGCTCCATAGTCACTGCTTTATATGAAAAACTTCTGCGGTTCCTCTGAGTGTTAGTTCAATCCGCCTCATCATAAAAGATGGCTAGAAGTTTTATTTTTGGTACTGCCTTTTAATATTTTAGGAGAGAGGGTTGGGCGATTGAGGCGACGGTGGAGGAGCCACTCTTGCCGGCGGCAACGACTACTCCAAGTGGAGGTGGAGCGAAGCAGCGGGTTCACGCCAGGCCGGGCCCAGGACAACAACTTTAGGGGTGTCGTGCCCTGCATATTTCGTCGAGGTAAATTGTGCTCGTTTTCAGATTATTCATTTTTGTTTTACTATGTCAAATATATGTTCGGATTAGTTAACCAAGCTATTAAATGATGGTGCAGATTTGTTCCTGATGTGAGAATGTATATGTTGAAAATGGAGGAAATGAGATCTTAGGTAGTCAGGCATGTGCTTGCAGTTGCAGTAAACACAAAGAAGATGGTGGCAAATAGTTTGAGTCTGAAGATCATTTGTGTCCCTCTTGTCTGTTGCTTGTGGAATTGTAGGAACAACGATTAATGTGATGTATGTGAGGGGCCATTAAAGTGACTTACCTGGTGAGAAGATGTGTGTGGAATTGATTAAGAAAACAATACATTTTCGTCTGATTGTACTGTCTTCCTTCAGGAGAAGATGTGTTCATTGCTGAAACTGGATACAAGGGTGCTTCCTTCTTCCAGGATATCGATGAAGCCTGGCAACTATAGATTTTCCTCGGCACAAGTGCAGGCGTTTATGATGTTATGAAGCTTCCTTCAGTAACTGGTATGACCTGACGCCGGCGTTGTTTTGTGTTCAGAGAAGATGAGCTGTTGTATTCTTCCTTTTTATTGTTGTTGCAGGTTTTGCTAGATCTAAATCCATAGACAAAGCAATGATTGTTTGCTCTCTTGGAGCTATTATAATTTGCACAACTATATTTTAAGATTCATTTTGCTTACATTCATTTAGTGAAGCCCCTGCAAAAGTCAATATTTATTTGAGTGGTGACGACTGCACATGATTTTTTTACATTCATTTTTAGTGAAGAGCTCCAGTATGTCAGGCTAGCTTGGCGGCTTCCATATGAAATGATGAAAATTAATAATTGAAACCGAGATATGCAAAACCTACTAGCTTAGGAGTTAGGATTGTTAACTCGTTTTAGTGAACATGCATGTGTATAACCTTGCTGTTGTTCAGGCAAGTGGGTGCTCCCTCTCCCTCTCTCTCCCACTCCTCCCGCTTCGTTGCTCGAGCCTTCAACTCTCTTTCTCCCACTTCTGCTTCACTGCTTGAGCCTTCAATTAATTCCATACACTGCACCAGCTAAATTGTACGAGTTCTTATTTATTTATTTTGTACTATCGTTGCATTTCTCTCTCCCTGTGTCTTAGCGCATGCTTGTTTTCTTCTTGATCACTTGTACTTTGGTGCCTGCCATGGTTTCCTTCTTCTGATTTCATTCACTTCTTGGTTGGTTTCAAGAATGAGAGAGATGGAGGCACTGGAGAAGAAAGGGCACAAATCCTTGGCCAAACCAGTGAAGCCCCCCTACAATACCCCATCTAGGCACAAGCGTTCCAAGAGGTTGGAAACATTATCTTTTTCTCATGTTGATTGATGCTGATAAATGCGTATAAAAATGTATTTATGCTTTGAGTAATGGCAGCGATTTAGAGGAGAAAAATGCAAGGATGCACAGCCTTCTTCGCAGAAAGTGTCTAATCACCCAAAGCCGGTAAGTTCCCCTTTTTGTTAACCTTTTTCTTGTGCTTCATATACCACTGGTTCTTTGCAGATTTGAGATTTTTTTTTTGTTTTGTTTCTGTCGTGTCTTCTAGAATGGTAGGAACTCAAACTCTCGTCCGCCGAACGAAACCAACAAGGGAATCCATCCCAAGAGTGACACGCAAGACATCCTAAGAAAAGAGACAGGAACCAATTCTTTTTTTCTGTTCTTACTAGCTCACACGCAGAAGAAATCAGAGACTGCATCTTGAAAGAATTGTTACAACATTTTCATTTCTCAATGCACCCAACATTTTGGTCTAATGGGATGACGATGATCTGATGTAGATTGTGTAGCTGGAGAGGCACCTTGACCATCAGCAAACGGTGCACGGCGCACTGGAGAAAGCGTTGGGTCCTAACTCTGCTCAGTTACTCTATCCAATGAGAGCTCAATCCTCAAGGTGACACCTATTTTTACTAGGACATGTATAGTATAGTATGTTCCATCAGATGAAACTGGTGTTTTCTTTGGCAGCCAACTAACCAACTGATAAGGGAGGTTGCCACACTGGAGCTGGAGATCAAGCACCTGGAGCAGTACCTCATAACATTATACATGAAAGCATTTGAGGAAGCACCTACAGCGAGTTCACAGTTTGCGGCGATCGAGGAAACACCAAAGGCAAAGGCGACTGTCGAAAGAGGTAGTGATGCAATGCTCCATTACAGCTGCCTCCCCTTAGCAAGAGGAGGAATGGCACATGGAGGATTCCTCTCCGTCCAAATGCCCAACGAAGGGTCGATGGTCATGAATCAAAGTTAACTTCCTCTCTACTTATCATTTAACTGCGACAAAGAATTCGAGCCAGCACTAATACAACTGTCTGTTGCTTTGCAAAGTAGGCATTGAGAATATGAAATAGAACTTGCAATTCCATTTGTCAATGTGCAGTGCCAAGGAACACATTTACATTTTGCAGGTATGTTCTGGTTCATACTTACAGAATAACTGACATGGTGCCCACATATTCAACTCATAATTTGTCATTACTTTCCACTTCGTTTATACATATGTCGGTTTGAGCAATGCATTAGAATTAATCACAAATTAATTTGCTTAAGATTTCATTTTCCATTGCTTGTTTGGTATTAAGATGATGACTGACGTAGGCAGATAACAAGTTAACAACGACATCAAGTTGTCGGTAGCTGCGACATCAACGGATGGAGGGTACACCTACTGTAACGGACTTCGTCGTCTCATCGACAAGCTCACCTGTGACAGTACACCTGCTGCAGCTCTGGCGAGACGCTGGAGCTCATGGCGGCGTTCATGGCGATGTGCCTCGTCTGTACCTGAACTACATGTATGTGCGATGCAGGGAGGCACCGCGTGCATCGGATGGGACCCGGCACGGCGTGCAGCCGATGAGGAAGAGGACCAGCGGAGGGGGCTTGACAAGGCGTCGCTGGCTGCCATGCTGGTGTCCAGATTCAGGGCAGAGTGCGTGGTGGCACCAAGAAGGTTGGGGAGGATTGCGCGATATACATGTGCACCATGCATGATGGATCCGGCACTGGCGGCCGGGCCGACAAGGAAGAGGTCCAGTGGAGGGGTGCTCGACAAGGCGGCGCTGGCACCAATGCCGGTGCTCATATTCAAGGCAGGGGCAAGGCGGAGGCACGCGATGGCGCAAAGGTTGGTAGCTGCTGCATACATGTTGTTTTATGATCTTGTCTTCTTGGAAACGTGGGTGTTACTTCAATTGGAACCAATATTTGTTTGCCATGACTTCTAGATTGTCATACTACTTGACTTTTGCATCAGTGATATTTGAAGTTATTCAAATGAATTTGTAATTAAGTTCGTATAGTTGATGATATCTGGCACGTGTATGTGCTAACAAAAGCTGAACAAACTAGCTGAAGGGGCGCTTACCCAGCTGACATCGCTGAGCTACCGCTCAGGTGGCGCGCCACGGGCGCGCCCCAGCTGCTAGTTGGACTCAATTCCTAGCTTCGTCACACACACAGCTGCATGCACGCATACACAAACACGCAGTCACGCAACAGCACACACCGAGCAACATGTGCAGCAGAACACACACACGTACGCAAACACAAACACGCAGGCACGCAACAGCACATACGCACACACGCAGCATCAGTAGAAGACACGTACGTGCGCTCATACACACAGCAGAACGCACGGGCGTGCACAAACATATACACATGAAGGGCAAAGGGGTCTTTTTAGATGTCATTTAAGCTCGAAATAGACAAAAGTGTCATAAAAGACATAAAATTTACTCATTGTTAGATAGGAAAGAAATAATTTATCAATATTGAATACGACATAAAATTTAGACACGATGTTAAATAAGGAATTCTCTCAATTATAACTGGATTACCGCTTCGATCCGGCGCGGAGCCGCGGAGCGGTGGGAATCCGAACGCGGCCGTACTAGAGGCTGCGGCTGGAGAGTTGGGATAAGTCTCCTTGGCCCCTGAGAAAATTGCTTGTAAACCCCGCTACTACTCTACCTGACAAAGTCCGCGAAATGACACTCTAAAATGGAACTGATTAGTGGAAGAGTGTCCAAGCTGGTTGAGCCGAACCATTCCACCCCACGCTCCACAACCACCACGCAGCCCACACAGCAAGCTATCTCCGATTCGGTAGATCGGGATTGGACGACGCCGGGTCAGATCAAACGGCGTGCGCGTTTAATTTTCAGCCAGCGGAATTGGAAGGCGCGCGCAGCATTTCTGTTTCCACGAAGACGGAAGACTCGAGAGAGAGCTGGCATGCATGCCGTTTCTGGTATTCTTCTCCGCGCGTTGGAACATTCAGCCGAGCTGACCGCGACGCTGTTGCCTGTTGGGTGTTGGCCCATCGGAACATCCAATGGCTGAATAGGAGTAGTAGGCAGTAGCAGCTGCGTAGGTACGTCACTGTACACAGGATGAAACCGGGAAGCCGCTCTCAGTCGACAGACAGCGAGCGGGCGAATGGTAGTATATGCGCGCGGCCGGGTTCGATTTTCCACGAGCATCATCCGTGGATTTTTCTTAGAGTGACCGATGTGGCGTGGATAAAACATGCCACGAGGAGCACGAGGATGTGTCCCTTTCTTACTACTAGTACTAATCTTCCCCTGTGCGGCCCGACTAATCACAAGGCTTTGTTTGGATTACCGTTTTCGTCTGAAATACACCTGTAGAAAAGATCCTACAGATCTCCGCCCATCGTTTGGTTTCCGGCTGGAAATCTGGTTGTGACCGGTAAGATACACGTGTAAACTAAATACCACTGTATTTGATTACACCTCAGCCTGTAATTTGCCTCAGTAAGGAATAGCATTGCCGGTAGAAAAAGTACACATTTTCTTCATAAATTGCCACTCTCTACCCGCCTGAAACTGAATATATTGATTGGATCTAAGATCACAAGCCCGGAACCAGTCCAGTCGGGAAGGAAGGCCATAAAATATCCATCCAGAGCTACCAAGTGTCAACCCAAATCATATTATTGCATCGCACATCCGAGAGAGAGCGTATATTATCTGGCGTTTCTTTTCTTGAGAAAGAGCAGTCCTCCATAATTTCAAACGCTGTAATGTTCAACTGGCATGGTTAAGAAAATGATTGACGCCTCATATGATAATCTTATCCCTTAGCTGGACTCGTTCCTTCGTGGAACTGGCGAGTTGCTTCCTCGATAGCAGCAAGAAATCCTTGATGGTGCAAGAGCGGAGGAACCAATTTACCTTCCTCGCCAGAGCAAGAGGATGCCGTATATCCAATAATCATATACAGTTTTCAACAAAGCAATCATGAGTGCAGGAAGAGAAGTTATTTCCTCCTCTCCCATGCATTCAAACTACTGCATTTGCATAAAATTTGTAGGTTAATGCACGGATTTTTCTACTATGGTCTACACATGGACTAACGAGTCGCCCCCAACCAATTTTCTTGGAAAATAAGCATCAACCCGACCTTATAGATAAGGAGCCTGACCTTATGGATACGAAATGCAAGCGTTGACTAGGTAGAGGGTATGGCTATGCAACGGTGGCAGTAGTGTTTTCGGTGGCCCGACAATCTTTGGTGGTGAGGTGTTGGTGGTCGCGCTACCATCTGCAAGTACGCGGGCGGCAGCGGCAACCTTCTGCATCCCAACCAGGTGGTCCTCGTTCGGGCCGTTGATGAAACGGTGATCCTACGGTGCTAGGCGGTTGTCACAACATGACAGAGGGTCTTGGACCTTCATATCGGGCGGGAGCGACGAGTATGTTTTTCCGACCAATTCTGCCTCCACACACGAGTATGGCGAAGCACAAGAACGGTGCAGAATGGGCAGATTGTCCCCAGTTAGAATTTTGGCGGTACCGGTAACCTTCCCCCCTCGCCAATTTTAGTTGCATGTGCCATGACGACCTTCACCATACCAAGCCTTTGTTGGTGACCGACACTTGTTGTGGCTTGACTGCATGCTTATGCGGGCATGTTCCTCACTTGTGTGGCATCTCACGTCAAGACCGTGCTACGCATTGTAGGTGCCGAGATCACAAAAAGTGGTGATGCCAACACATGTTGACTTCGAGTTGGTGGTACTTTTCGAGTACACGATCTCAAGCGGTGTGACGCCCGAAGACCGACGTCTCAGAAGATTTCAGAAAATTCCAGATGTTCCGGGTTTTCCCGTGTGTGTCTTTTATGCTTGTGTTATTTATTTTTGCATTGCATCATGTCATCATGCCATCATGTCATTAATTTTTGCATCTCAACCTAATAAATCGTGTGGACCTTCGGTCCATTTAAACCGAGGGAAGTGTGATTTCTCTTTATAACATATCCTCCTAATATTATGGAGCTATTATAAATAAATATTCCATTTGTTTGGAGTTCACCAAAAAACACACTTGCATCCTTCTCTTGCCACCAAATCCCTTGTCAAGGGCACCTTCCCCACTAGCTTCTTCTTTTCATGTCTCACTCGTTTATTGCTAGTGACATTTTCCGTTCGAGAAAATGTTCAATATCTTCCTATAAATGCTAGGTCATGCCAAGACCACCTCCTCCATTTTTTTCATGTCTTTTGGAAATGCTTTGGTTGGCCTAAAGATTTATGCAAGTTTGAGTTATTTCCGAACTCGCATAAATTTGTAGTCTCTAAAAATTGCCAAAGCATTTTATTAAAATATCCCACAATTTCGGGTTCCTAGGGATATTTTTTATCTTAGCTAAAACCTTCTCCTAGCCCATGTCCATTTTCCTTTTCTTCACCGGGTTTTGAGTCTGCTTGTTTTTTTTTAAATGCCTAGATAGCAGAAGGGCCCCAGCTCCTAGGCCCCTCATCGCCACCGGGCCTCAGGCACTTCTCCCCCAGCCGGCCCACGGCCCAGATCTTCTCTAACCCTAGCCGCTCGCTCCCTTCTCTCGCTCCCTCCTCACTCGTCCCTCGCGCCGCCAGAGACCGAACCCCATCGCGCTCGAGCCATCCCCTCGATTCTACTCCCTCCTTCCTCGCTCTTCCCCTCGCATCTCGCTCGTTTCCCTCGATCGACTCTGCCTCGTCCCCTCCTCTGCGCCCGAGCGCCCCGTCGACTAGCTCTCCCTGCATCGCCCGAGCCACCGCGCCTCGCGCCGGCCTCCGTCGCCAGGACCGTGTACCCCGAGCGCCGAGCCTGCGGCTCCCTTCTCCGGCCTCGAGCTGCTCGGCTGCCTCGCCACCATCGACGCGCGCCTCGGTCCTCCAGGCCGCACACCGGCCCTGCCCCTCCGCGTCTCCAGCCGGCCCCGGCGCGCCAAGGCCGCAGCGGCGCCCCGTCCTCCAGCCGCTCCGCCATGGACGTCCACCGGTCGCCCCGGCCCTGAGCCGCCGGCGCCCTGCTTCATCGGCCTCGTCTCCAGCCCGGCGCCCCGGCTTTTTCCTCCTCGCTGCTCCGAGTAGTTGCCATGTTTGGCTGCTGCTGTTTTTTTCCCCAAGTGCACGAGGGACCCCAAGATTCGTCAAGTTCGACTACACGATGAAACACCAAGTACCCCTTCGTTTTTGCCAAGACCGGCAAGATCGACGCGAGACCGAGACCCGTGAACGACTTCGTGAACAAGTACCACTACCGTCGCCCCGGAAACGATGGATGCGCCAAGTACATCTACGAACTCGACGACCGAGTTCAACTACGACCCGAGACCGGCAAGACCGCTACGAACGTGAACGACTACCGTCGCCGAGACCCTCAAGTACCTCTACGAACGGAACGACTACTCGTGGGCGGCCTCGTGAACGACTACTTCCTCTCCGAACGTGAACGCCTACTTCCTCTACGAATCGCGAGAACAACTACTTCCTCTACGGCCGTGTACCACTACTTCCTCTACGTCCCTCTACGATCTCGAGTCCCTTCGAAACGAATGTTCCGAAGGTATAACCCGAGACGATGACCCGTCGAATGCATGTGTCGTATGAGATGTTTCCCTTGTGTGCACCGTGCCGTTTCATCTTTTGTCGTGCTCCTCGGTTGCCTCGTCGCCGACCCGTGGGAACCCGGTGACGGGATCACCCCACCTTTCATCTTGTTCCGCACGTTCACTCCACCTTTGCTTTTGCACCGGACTCTCATCGAGTTACCGGAACTGAGATGTTGCCGTTGCATCATTTTCGGATCGTTGCCGCGGCACCCTTTCTTCCACCACGGTGACAATACTTCATATCTCTCTTGTCAACCTTTTAATAAATTTGCTTAAAACTTGATCATGCCATCCGCATCATGTTAACAACATTAATATGTTTAAATTGTTGTTTGCTTAATAATTGCTAAACATGCTCATGGGGATTTTTCCCGGAATTGTTGTTATTTTCCGGCCTTATTTAAAATGCCTAAATAGGTAGTTTGTTTTTTTGCTTCACCTCTTGCCATGTTAACAAACATTTAATCTTGTCTTGTAAATAAACGAGAGTCAATTAAATAATTAAAATGTGGTGTTTCGTCAATACGCAACTCGTTGCATATTGAGCTCCACTTAACTTGTAGTGTTGTTTGTGCACTTTGCCATGCCATGCAAAATTAAACCGGACATGCACCATACTTGGATGTGCATCGTATGCCATGTTTATGCTTATGTGTTTACCGTGTTGTTTGCTTCTTTCCGGTTGCTTTTCTTGTTAGCTTCGGATTCGTTCCGGAGTTGTGAGGATTCGCTCGACTGTGTTGATTCGTCTACTTCGTGGACTTGTTCTTCTCCCTTGCGGAATCCCAGGCAAGATGACCGAACCCGGATACCATTACTATCTTTGCCTATTGCTAGAGTATCGCTCTTTAGTATATTGCCTCGATGCCCATGTTTTCCTGTCAGCCTCCTATTGTAACCATGAACCTGTCTAACCACCCTACCTATGCAAACCATTGATTGGCTATACGTAGGCTTCGCTCAGCCCCTCTTATAGCGTTGCTAGTTGCAGGTGAAGTTGAAGATGCTTGCTTCATGTTGAAGTTTGTTGGGTTATATCACACTATATTAATTATTAAATGAACTCATCTATATATTGGCAATGGGTGGAAGGCTAAGCCTTTTGCTTGGTGTTTTGTTCCACTCATGCCGCTAGGAACCGTATAAACCGGTGTTATGTTCCTTGATTATGCGTTCCTCACACGGTTGGGGTTATGGGGCCCCCTTGATAAACCGCTAAGTGCTAAGTCTTTTCCAGCAAGTCCCAACATTGGTACTATTCGCCTAATAACTAATAAAACTTGCATAGGGACTAGCTATCTCTTTTATTTTAATCAACAACCCCGGGCCAGTGCTCCACATGAGTGTTGGTCCGAAACGGGGAGCCTGCGGGGCCACCACGAGGAAACTCGAGGTTTGGTAAAAACCCATAGCCTCGCCCATCCGGTCGTGTCCTGAGACTAGATACGCGCGGCTACTGTCAGGGTGTCGACACGTCGGGAGGATTTGCTAGATTAGCCTTACCTTAGTTCGGAGTATCTTGAGCACAGGATTCCGAGGATACTCGGGCCTTCCCACCTTTGGAGTTGCGACTCCGCGGATCGTGGGCTTGTCATGGGCCAAGTTGGAACACCCCTACAGGGTTATGAACTTTCGAAAGCCGTGCCCGCGGTTATGTGGCAGATGGGAGCTTGTTAATATCCGGTTGTAGAAAACTTGACACCATGTTCCAATACACTACCAGCGTGTGTACCGTGACTGTCATTTTCCGAAAGGATTCGGGAGATGAACACGGTGGGGTTATGTTTGGCGTGCTTTAGTTAGGATCACTTCGTGATCATCTCTCGACCGAAGCACTTCTCTTCTCGCTCTCTTTTACGTAAGTTAGTGCTTGTGCTACTGCAGACTCTTATTCTTTCTTCAGCCTTATCCACACCCAAGGCTTAAATAGTCGTGTTACCCGGGAACGGGATTGCTGAGTCCTTTGTGGCTCACAGTTACTTCACCACACCAGATGCAGGTTCAGCCGAGTTTGATGCAGGAGATGGATCAGAACTTTCGGGAGTTCGATGAAGAGCGTGGCCGTTTGCTTGTGTCGGTTTTCAACGATCAGTAGTGGTTTCTACTAGGATTCGATCTAGGCCTGTGGCTTTATGTTGTTTTGGTATCTTTCTTTGGATCTTCACCCGTAGTCGGCTTGTGATGTTTTGAATGATGTTTTGCTTATGTAATGTATTGTGTGAAGTGGCGAGTGTAAGCCAGCTATCTCCTTTTGCAATTTAAACCCTCTTTTACATGAGTCATGCAAAGATACCAAACTTGAGATCATTCTAGGATGGGCTTATACCTTTAAGTCGTGCCTCGACACGTAGGAGGTATAGTCCCATCCTGGGCATTACAAGTTGGTATCAGAGCCTTCTCCGACCTAGAAGCCTCCACTGATTGATCGAATCGTTGACGGTTGAGTCTAGGCACACACACTTGAAAATGTTTTGAGTCCTATATATATATATCGGAGAGTAGGATTTCTTTTGCTCCTCATCTCTTTCACTCTGGTAAGGACTCCTGACGACTACTCTTGCCTCTCCTACTTTCAAAAATTGCACCAATTTTTTTTTGTTAGGAATCTCGCGAGTATTGTTGGATTGTTTCGATGTTCTTGTGACGAGAATATTGTTCTCGATGCCTCCTGACATTAGGGGTTGTGGCAGTGTCCCGGGGAGTTGAGCTTCGGGGTATTGTCGTCACAAGTATATCGTGGCAGTACTAAATACTTAAGACGGCCGACATCGAAAATCTCTCCTATACGGTTAGTGGCAAGATAACCCCGACATCACCCAGTACTGGGGAGGTAGTTCGGGAGTATTGCCATAGCTTTGTATAGTGGATGCTTTTCGAAGGTCTGAGGTAGACGGTTTCCGAGAAAGACTGGTTATGTGTTGAAGGCTGGATACAGCTGGATGTAGGTTTAGAGTTGATTGCGCGGTGCTTCCCCTGTATCCCCAACACCTGATTGCATAACTGGAAACTTTCGGAAATTAATAGGTGGGTTCATCTAGTAGTTCTAGGCATTCTTCCAACGAGTGCATGATATGAAGTTCGGGGTTCTACATTGAGTGAAGTGGTTTTATGGGCTTGTTCCGATCGGGAGTTGCATCTTAAAGGGTCATTGGCTATGCTGATCCGGGGATTCCAAAACCCTTTTGTAACACGTTCCATGAGCTTTCAGCACGAATATGTCGAACGAAGCTTCTATCTTGTATTTGTCTATCTGCTTCTTGTTTCCTTTTATTTATCTTTTATTCTCCCAAGTGGCTTCTCGACAAGTTGATGTACCTGTGGAATTCATTCATTCAATCTCTGTTCAGATGATATTGTGAAGATTCTGTTGCAACATAATCTTCTTCATAAACATATCTATCCTTTGTTTTGATTTGATTCTGGTATTCGAGTTGCTTCGATGTCAAATGTTGATTCCATACCTTCCTAATCGCTGTTCTCATATTTCTATGGGAGTGCTAAGTCTTCTTGACCATCGAGATTTTCATGTTAATCTTTTCAACCGGTGTGCCTTCTCTTCAAGTTATTCCATACAGACGCCGTTCAGAAATCCGACGTTTTGTCTGTTTCATTCATCCCAAGTTGTCTTTGTTTTCCCCACCCTCCCACCCTTCTTCCTCTCGGAGCCAGAAATTCTTAAATGAAGTATCCATTTTATTCATGTGATATTTCTTCATTCATTTCCTTCAATGTTCTTATCCGGTGATTATCGTGAAGATGCTCAGGAAACTCCAAGTTCATCATTCTTTTGTTCTCAAATTCTGCAGATGGATGTAATTCAAGATTTCGGTGTTGATCTTATCCTTTTCCTCATTTCACAATGCTTTCTTATTCCGGTGCACCCATTAATCATTCTCCTCTTGCTATTCATATCCGGAGTGCAGAAGATTCATAATTCCATTCTTAATCCGTTCAAATAATTTTGAGGATTGTCATCTTATTCAAGCCATTTAATTCAATCGGTGCAATATCTCTTCAGCAATATTTTTCAACAGTGTTTTCTTTAGTGGGCCCTAACCCACAGGTCTTTTCCAGGATCTTACCTGACTCTTCTTTTTCCGGAGTATTCTGAAATTCTTTTCAAGTGTGACATAAGAATGATTTCCATCAGTCATATGCCTTCTCCAAGTTTACTTTCAAATTCTTTCCATTGTTGGTTCAACCTTTTTAATTCTTCATTCCGGAGTGCTCAACAATTCTTATGGCATTTCTCGTCTTCATTCTCAGCATTTGCAGACCGGAGAAGAGTTTCTCTTAATCTTGGCCGTTCTGTTGAAGATTCGTGGTTCTAGCTTCATGCCATCCTCATTATTGTTTTGATTGTGAGGAATTATTTTCATAACCATCCGAAGCATTTCATGAATTATTTTCTTTGTGATCCTCCGAAGGCCATCATTTCAGATGATTTCTTCGTTCTCAGCTTTCAACTTCGTCCTCCAAATATTCTTCATTGATGTCTCTTCATTCGTCTCCCTATTCTTACGGTGGTTCTTTCAAGATTACTCTTCCACTGTTATCGTTTCAATCCGTTTGTTCTTTTCATAATCCTACCGGTGAGTCGTTCAAGTTTATTCTCAAGTTTGGCCATATCTCTCTCCAATCCTTTTCAAGAAGAATGAGTAGTATGCCATATCCTTTGTCATCAATTTAAATTGGTGAAGGAGATGCAAACATAATTCTTATTCTTATTCCTTCAAGGTTATTTAATTCTTTGTCTGGAGCTTGTTCATCATATCATATTCTCGGTTCTAAGTTGTCCATCTTGTTTTCTGGAGCTCCAAGTTATTTCAATTATACCATTCCAAAGCTCCATCTAATTCATCGCAGGCCTTGAATTTTATTCTTTTCATCTTTCACTTCTTATGCTTTCATTACCGGAGTTCTCATGGTGGTTCATCATCAATTAATTCATCCTCGAAGTTTTCATCAAGATTCGTGTTGGAGCTCAAGCATTCTTCATCATGCTTTCCAAGTGCAATTCTTTCTACCTTATCTTTAAGATGGTGTTATGTCATTCTTGACAATTCCTTCATGTTTTATGATTCACGAGTTTCAAGAATGAGATATTTAAACCCATCATTTTCCTTGTTCAGGAGATCTTTCCAACCATTCAATTATTCGTTGGAGTAATCTTGGGTTGTATTGCACCTATAAGCTTTCCCTGAGGATTGTTGCTATTTATGGTGCTCATAAATGACCCAAGTTCTTCATTTATCATTCCGGTGAAATAAGTTTATCGTCTCCTTGTTGATTTCAATCCAGTTAAATGTTTCCGTCAGTGGCTGGTTGTCACCTCATAATTTTGAGATGCTTTCCAAAAGCCCACAACGAGCTTATTGTTTTCGTTGTTGATTTTTTCCAACAACTCCGTTCAACCCTTGTTCGTAAGGATGCCTTCAAAATCATTTCTAGTTGAAGAAGTTATTCTTCTTCGATCTTTTCACTCCATTATTCGTTCCGGAGGCGTTGTGATGTTGCTCTCTCCAAAACATCATATCGGTTTATCGAGATCATGTTCTTTCCCTTGCTCATCATTTTACCGGAGTGTTGTATTCTTCATTCAAGTTCCGTCATCTTATCAAGTTTTTGCCTATCTTTTTAACCGGAGTGCCGTATGAATCTTTCTTACCCCTTGTGCCATTTTTTTAATTTTATTGTTCCAGAGGCTGTGTGTTGTTTTTTCATCAAGTATCATCCCAACTTGGCAAGTTCTTGTTAATTCCTTCCATTTTCAGACGGAGTGCTGTCCAAATTCTGCCATTCTTATTCCTTGGCTATACCGTTGCAGTTTCATATTCTTTTGGTTCGTGAGCTCTTGTTTCATGTCTTTCAACCTGCAAGGTTATCGTGGTGTTCCTTGTTCCTCTTTTCTAACAGAGTATTTTCATATTCCTTCATCTCCGTTGTATTCTTTCCTTCAAGATTGTTCAACCTCTCAAGGTTCTTTGGTTTTCACTCGTTTGTCAAAGAAGCAACTTTGTTTTACCTCTTCCTCTTCCGTTTTTTTACCGGTGCCATCTCTAGGATCTCGGGTCGAGATCCTCTGTTAGTGTGGGAGAGTTGTGACGCCCAAAGACCGACGTCCCAGAAGATTCCAGAAGATTCCAGATGTTCCGGGTTTTCCCGTGTGTGTCTTTTGTGCTTGTGTTATTTATTTTTGCATTGCATCATGTCATCATGCCATCATGTCATTATTTTTTGCATCTCAACCTAATAAATCGTGTGGACCTTCGGTCCATTTAAACCGAGGGAAGTGTGATTTCTCTTTATAACATATCCTCCTAATATTATGGAGCTATTATAAATAAATATTCCATTTGTTTGGAGTTCACCAAAAAACACACTTGCATCCTTCTCTTGCCACCAAATCCCTTGTCAAGGGCACCTTCCCCACTAGCTTCTTCTTTTCATGTCTCACTCGTTTATTGATAGTGACATTTTCCGTTCGAGAAAATGTTCAATATCTTCCTACAAATGCTAGGTCATGCCAAGACCACCTCCTCCATTTTTTTCATGTCTTTTGGAAATGCTTTGGTTGGCCTAAAGATTTATGCAAGTTTGAGTTATTTCCGAACTCGCATAAATTTGTAGTCTCTAAAAATTGCCGAAGCATTTTATTAAAATATCCCACAATTCCAGGTTCCTAGGGATATTTTTTATCTTAGCTAAAACCTTCTCCTAGCCCCTGTCCATTTTCCTTTTTTTCACCAGGTTTTGAGTCTGCTTGTTTTTTTTAAATGCCTACCTAGCAGAAGGGCCCCAGCTCCTAGGCCCCTCATCGCCACCGGGCCTCAGGCACTTCTCCCCCAGCCGGCCCACGGCCCAGATCTTCTCTAACCCTAGCCGCTCGCTCCCTTCTCTCGCTCCCTCGTCACTCGTCCCTCGCGCCGCCAGAGACCGAACCCCATCGCGCTCGAGCCATCCCCTCGATCCTGCTCCCTCCTTCCTCGCTCTTCCCCTCACATCTCGCTCGTTTCCCTCGATCGACTCTGCCTCGTCTCCTCCTCTGCGCCCGAGCGCCCCGTCGACCAGCTCTCCCTGCATCGCCCGAGCCACTGCGCCTCGCGCCGGCCTCCGTCGCCAGGACCGTGTACCCCGAGCGCCGAGCCTGCGGCTCCCTTCTCCGGCCTCGAGCAGCTCGGCTGCCTCGCCACCATCGACGCGCGCCTCGGTCCTCCAGGCCGCACGCCGGCCCTGCCCCTCCGCGCCTCCAGCCGGCCCCGGCGTGCCAAGGCCGCAGCGGCGCCCCGTCCTCCAGCCGCTCCGCCATGGACGTCCACCAGTCGCCCCGGCCCTGTCCTGCGCCTTCCTCCGCCCTCCCTTCCCGCGCCCCTTCCTCCAGCGCCTGCGGGCCTCCTCCGCCTCGCAGGGCCTTGTCGCCTCCAGCGCCTGAACCGCCGCCATCCTCGTCTCTCCGGCGAGCCGCCGGCGCCTTGCTTCATCGGCCTCGTCTCCAGCCCGGCGCCCCGGCTTTTTCCTCCTCGCTGCTCCGAGTAGTTTCCATGTTTGGCTGCTGCTGTTTTTTTTCGCCAAGTGCACGAGGGACCCCAAGATTCGTCAAGTTCGACTACCCGATGAAACACCAAGTACCCCTTCGTTTTTGCCAAGACCGGCAAGATCGACGCGAGACCGAGACCCGTGAACGACTTCGTGAACAAGTACCACTACCGTCGCCCCAGAAACGATGGATGCGCCAAGTACATCTACGAACTCGACGACCGAGTTCAACTACGACCCGAGACCGGCAAGACGCTACGAACGTGAACGACTACCGTTGCCGAGACCCTCAAGTACCTCTACGAACGGAACGACTACTCGTGGGCGGCCTCGTGAACGACTACTTCCTCTCCGAACGTGAACGCCTACTTCCTCTACGAATCGCGAGAACAACTACTTCCTCTACGGCCGTGTACCACTACTTCCTCTACGTCCCTCTACGATCTCGAGTCCCTTCGAAACGAATGTTCCGAAGGTATAACCCGAGACGATGACCCGTCGAATGCATGTGTCGTATGAGATGTTTCCCTTGTGTGCACCGTGCCGTTTCATCTTTTGTCGTGCTCCTCGGTTGCCTCGTCGCCGACCCGTGGGAACCCGGTGACGGGATCACCCCACCTTTCATCTTGTTCCGCACGTTCACTCCACCTTTGCTTTTGCACCGGACTCTCATCGAGTTACCGGAACCGAGATGTTGCCGTTGCATCATTTTCGGATCGTTGCCGTGGCACCCTTTCTTCTACCACGGTGACAATACTTCATATCTCTCTTGTCAACCTTTTAATAAATTTGCTTAAAACTTGATCATGACATCTGCATCATGTTAACAACATTAATATGTTTAAATTGTTGTTTGCTTAATAATTGCTAAACATGCTCATGGGGATTTTTCCCGGAATTGTTGTTGTTATTTTTCGGCCTCATTTAAAATGCCTAAATAGGTAGTTTGTTTTTTTGCTTCACCTCTTGCCATGTTAACAAACATTTAATCTTGTCTTGTAAATAAACGAGAGTCAATTAAATAATTAAAATGTGGTGTTTCGTCAATACGCAACTCGTTGCATATTGAGCTCCACTTAACTTGTAGTGTTGTTTGTGCACTTTGCCATGCCATGCAAAATTAAACCGGACATGCATCATACTTGGATGTGCATCGTATGCCATGTTTATGCTTATGTGTTTACCGTGTTGTTTGCTTCTTTCCGGTTGGTTTTCTTGTTAGCTTCGGATTCGTTCCGGAGTTGTGAGGATTCGCTCGACTGTGTTGATTCGTCTACTTCGTGGACTTGTTCTTCTCCCTTGCGGAATCCCAGGCAAGATGACCGAACCCGGATACCATTACTATCTTTGCCTATTGCTAGAGTATCGCTCTTTAGTATATTGCCTCGATGCCCATGTTTTCCTGTCAGCCTCCTATTGTAACCATGAACCTGTCTAACCACCCTACCTATGCAAACCATTGATTGGCTATACGTAGGCTTCGCTCAGCCCCTCTTATAGCGTTGCTAGTTGCAGCTGAAGTTGAAGATGCTTGCTTCATGTTGAAGTTTGTTGGGTTATATCACACTATATTAATTATTAAATTAACTCATCTATATATTGGAAATGGGTGGAAGGCTAAGCCTTTTGCTTGGTGTTTTGTTCCACTCATGCCGCTAGGAACCGTATAAACCGGTGTTATGTTCCTTGATTATGCATTCCTCACACGGTTGGGGTTATGGGGCCCCCTTGATAAACCGCTAAGTGCTAAGTCTTTTCCAGCAAGTCCCAACATTGGTACTATTCGCCTAATAACTAATAAAACTTGCATAGGGACTAGCTATCCCTTTTATTTTAATCAACAACCCCGGGCCAGTGCTCCACATGAGTGTTGGTCCGAAACGGGGAGCCCGCGGGGCCACCACGAGGAAACTCGAGGTTTGGTAAAAACCCGTAGCCTCGCCCATCCGGTTGTGTCCTGAGACTAGATACGCGCGGCTACTGTTAGAGTGTCGACACGCCGGGAGGATTTGCTGGATTAGCCTTACCTTAGTTCGGAGTATCTTGAGCACGGGATTCCGAGGATACTCGGGCCTTCCCACCTTTGTAGTTGCGACTCCGCGGATCGTGGGCTTGTCATGGGCCAGTTGGAACACCCCTGCAGGGTTATGAACTTTCGAAAGCCGTGCCCGCGGTTATGTGGCAGATGGGAGCTTGTTAATATCCTGTTGTAGAAAACTTGACACCATGTTCCAATACACTACCAGCGTGTGTACCGTGACTGTCATTTTCCGAAAGGGATTCGGGAGATGAACACGGTGGGGTTATGTTTGGCGTGCTTTAGTTAGGATCACTTCGTGATCATCTCTCGACCGAAGCACTTCTCTTCTCGCTCTCTTTTACGTAAGTTAGTGCTAGTGCTGCTGCAGACTCTTATTCTTTCTTCAGCCTTATCCACACCCAAGGCTTAAATAGTCGTGTTATCCGGGAACGGGATTGCTGAGTCCTCTGTGGCTCACAGTTACTTCACCACACCAGATGCAGGTTCAGCTGAGTTTGATGCAGGAGATGGATCAGAACTTCCGGGAGTTCGATGAAGAGCGTGGCCGTTTGCTTGTGTCGGTTTTCGACGATCAGTAGTGGTTTCTACTAGGATTCGATCTAGGCCTGTGGCTTTATGTTGTTTTGGTATCTTTCTTTGGATCTTCACCCTAGTCGGGTTGTGATGTTTTGAATGATGTTTTGCTTATGTAATGTATTGTTTGAAGTGGCGAGTGTAAGTCAGCTATCTCCTTTTGCAATTTAATCCCTCTTTTACATGAGTCGTGCAAAGATACCAAACTTGAGATCATTCTAGGATGGGCTTATACCTTTAAGTCATGCCTCGACACGTAGGAGGTATAGTCCCATCCTGGGCATTACAAGCGGTCTGACCCAAATTGGTTATATTTGACAATGGTGGTGTTTTTGCGTTGTTACCTTATTGAAGGCACTGCTTGGACCTTATATTTAGGGTGAAAACTTTGGATTTGAGCTTTGATGGTCGGATCAGGTGACGACGGATCGGGAACGTCATTTCCTACCCAGAGGCGTCCGCTGGAGACCTTTCCTCGGTATCTCTATGATGTCAACATACGGTTTGTGCAAATGGTCGTTTTGTTATTGTTCGACGATCAATATTTTTATTGCTTTATAGTTTTTTATTTTTATTTTTCCTCTGACTAGACAGAGTTGCAGTCTTCTATGACTTTGCTCTTTATCGACGTGATTCTTTGAGTGTGTGCATTAGTATTAGTGTGTGCATACTATTCATGTGAAGATCGGGTGTCTATTCATTGTGTTTGTATCCCTTTGATGCTTAATTTTGAGTAAATGAAATCCACCCTTTATTAAAAAAATGAGTTCGATCAAGCTAGGGGTAGAGTAGTGGGAGGGGGAGGGGCGACAAGCACCCCTAACAAAAGAACTAAAGAACCACAATGCCACACACGCAAGCTCGTTATGTGGAATTACGAGGCAGGGGCATAAAGCCCCAAAGACTCCTCGAAGGCAACAACATGTGTTTGGAACAAAGTGAGCTGATCAGGTAGGGGATGTGTGTTTCCTCTTATACAGAAGCATTCATAGTTGCACAAAGATGGCATCCATCTACACCCCAGGAGCACTACATCGCTTCCGTCAATGTCACATTAAGTTCTACCATCGATTTGAAACATAAGAGCGGGTATTTTAAGTTTATGATGGCCACTAGGTCCATTTTATAAGCATTAGCGAATCGTCTACATATTAATGCTTAGAAACACCACATTGCACAAGGTGAGGTATGACCCCCTCAATATGGCACGTGGTCTTGGCTCGTTCCAACATGGTTGTGAAGGCGTCAACAACCAAGTTAAAGCAAGATGACATAACGGGTCCCCTTGAAGAACCCACTAGCATGTTGACATAACGGTTTTTTCTTGCCATTAATATTGATTGTAGTGTGCCCCTTGGCTAAATGTATGATCGAACTAATCCACATATGGTCAAATCTTTTTCCCACCACGTCTTCAAGGAAATCTTGACTGACTCGATCACACACTTTTTGATAGTCAAGCTTAAGGATAAATGCCTCCTCTCTGATAACACTAATATCATGAATTACCTCAGGAAAAGTGGTAATTCAGCCTTAAATGTTGCAACCTTAGATATAGGTTGTTAGGTTAGGATGGATAATCACTAGTGGAAAAAGGGCCATTTGTCCCGGTTCATAAGGGCCATTTGTCCCAGTTGGGGAACCGGGACTAAACGGTCGATACAAATGCCCTAGACCCTTAATCCCGATTCTTATACCAACCAGGACAGATGGGCCTCCACGTGGCCACTGCGGCTTGCCCAGGCAGGGGGGCCTTTTTTCCCGGCCGGTAGCACCAACCGGGACAAATAAGCTTCCACGCATCAGCACTTCAGGGGCTAGGGTTTTTTTTTCTGAAGGGGGGAGGGGGTTTGGGGGGTTTTGTAGGGTTAATTTAGGGGTTTCATATATTGTGTTAACTAGCTAATAGAGAGAAGTGTCCTCTCTTATCTCCATGCTTGGTCGATGCTACGTACTATATGTACAGATAGGAGGACTCGACATGCTAGCTAGTAAGCAAATGAAGGAAACCATTAAGTACAAAAGATCGTCACATGCATATACAGAGAGAAGTGATGATCGACCTCTCTCCTTCTCCGAGAGATTGGTCAAACAACAAGTTTTCGTATATCTATCCGACGCTACTGGCTAAATATATACAATATAAGATCTCTTACAATTCCCTAACATCTAATGTCAAATTCCAGATGGTATTCTCCGGCTTTATTTATGACGTGGTCAAGAAAGAATCCCACCAATTCCTCTTGAATTGCCCGTATGCAATCTTGTGGTAGGAGTTCATCCCGCATCTTCCACGTCTAATTTGAAGAAGGGGGTCAATACATATATATGAATGAAACTCAACAGAAATAATGGTAATAAAATAAAATTGTGAATATTTTTGCTTACGCACATCAAATTGTCTTTTAGAGTAGCCCCACTTATTCTTGGCCGTCGCGTTGTAGATGAACTCGCAGATGTAGTATCCACAATAATTATTCCCGGCTTCTTGCCACAAGCACTTTACGAGAAATAGAGGTCAATCAAACTGATAATGAAGCATTATGAATGGCATTGATGAAAGTATAACTAGAGTCAACGGGAGATGCGCGGAACTAGCTAGCTAGTAGTACTTACTTTTGGGTAAATCCATCGCAGTTCCCGCGGTAGTGCCGGAACTTTTTGGGCGAATTCTTTCCAAACCCTGCGAGACAAAGAAAATAATTATTTTATATCAGGAAATGAACAAAGTTACCGATATGGTGCGATAATGATCGATTGCACTTACTTGTTGAGCATTTTAGACATGTCCGCATAGGTCTCGGGATCTTTTCATCTCGAGTCTAAGACGGTTACTAGTCCCTGCTCAAGCTTAATCTCTAGGAGAATATAGTGGAACCTGCGCACGCATGCATATAACTCATCAATTACATTAATTACTATAACCTCGAGTAATATATAATTAAGGAAAACCGAATATGCACAAGACAGTAACACTCACTGGAAGTTGTAAAGAAAGAGTATTTTATCTTTGTTTTGATTTATTATCAACGATCGTAGCAAGTTGGCCTCGACTTCTTTGGCATGAAATTGAACCTGATATTCATCTATGAGATTTGAGTTAATGAACCCAATATCATAGATATCAGCTTTTCTGCACTCGACGATCTTCAATCTGCATAATATAGTGAGGATAATTATATATACATGCAATGAAAGAGCTGAGCTATATATAGAGACTTAATGACATAAGTAGTACTTACAGACAGTAACAAGTGATCGTTGGTTTATCGGGGGCCTTTTGATGAAAAATTGGAAGAACTCCTCAAATGTAAAGGTCGTGGTCCTCTTTAACTTTCAGCATCAAAGTATCCTGGCCACCAGAGTCTCTGCAGGTATCCATGTACAAGTCATGCAATCTTCGCATCATCGTGGTTAGAGTAGTGACATCTTTGACGAGAGGCTTCCCGTACCGGTATTTGTGATCATCCACCTCTAACATATCAATAACTACATCATCGGCCAGGTAATCTGCAAGATTGGTACCGGGCACCATCCCTGGATGATTAGGGACAATGTCGCTAGGCACCTTGAGCGGGGGGCACGATTGGTTATCTTGTTCGTCGAGCTGGGGAATTTTCTTACCACTTTTTCGTTGTGCTAACCTTCGATCACTTCAAGTACTTCCCGACCGCTCCGCTTCGACATATGACTTTTCAATAATGTGCTCATAGTTGGTTTTCGGTGGAGACGGTGGTGGTTTCTTCAGGGCATCAATAGTGCGCGTCGCTCTCACCGGATCTATCTTTTGCTTTGGAGGTGGAGGTTTCTTTGCAAAAAAGTCCTTCACTTCGGCTTTACAGATCTCCGCGTTCTCCTCGTCGGTCCCCTCGTATGCTAACTTCTCTAATTGCCTGAGAGATGGACTGTATTTGTGTTGCCACCTGCCTCTGGTTGTACTGCTAGACGTTGGAGCAGTTCAAGCGGCTGTGTTTGCCTTCTTTTGTTGCTTACGGGGCAGAGTGCTACCACGCGCCGGAGCAGCCGGAGCGGCGGCAGCTCTCTTCCCGCCTTGCTGACGAGGCGGAGGAGGAGGCGGGCTGCTCGGACGCGCCGGTGCAGGCGGAGAAGGAGGCGGAGTGCCGCCACGCGCCTGAGCACCCGGAGAAGGAGGCGGAGTGCACTGATCCCTTGCCGGAGGAGGAGGCGGAGTGCACTAACTCGCCAGAGGAGGCGGAGGCGTCCAGTTCGGAAGGTTGATGAGGTCCTTCCGCCATAGGCATGGAGTCTTTAGATAAGTACCTATCCGAGTCTCCCCTTCACCGGTAGGGTGGTCAAGCTCGAGATCCTCAAACCTCTCCGTTATTTGATCCACCATCACCCTAGCATATCCTTCTAGAATCGGACGACAGTGAAAAGTTGCACCGGGATCAGCAGGAAAAACAGAGCCTACAGCCGTCTTGACTTTCAATTGCAGCCATTGCGTCATAAGGTGGCAATGTCAAGACTCCGTGATAGCATCCACGGGGTAGCTAGCAGGAGCCGTAAAGACAGGCTCCTGAGGCAGCTCGATGGAAGCCACGCTTCTTTTCCGCTGAGATGGTGGGGTAGCTTCGGGGGTAGCTTCGGTAGGTTGCTTGCTGCGAACTACTTCTCGTTCATCCTCTAGCGCTTTTACCCTTGCGTGCAGCGCCTGCAGAGTGCTCTGATCCACTTTCTTCTTCCTCTCTCGGCATTTGTAACCGCCTGCATCGGGAAACCTAGCCTTCTAGAAAATGGAGCCTGGCGTGCCTCGTGTCCGTCCAGGGTGCTCAGAATTCCCGAGGGCCATTGTGATCTCGTCGTTCTCTTTGTCGGGAACGAATGTCCCTTCCTGCGCTGCTTCGATATAGTACTGAAGCTGCGTGATGGGTATTGCAAGTTGCTCATCCGTCCAAACGCACTTCCCTGTTTCAGGGTCCAAGGTTCCCCCAACCCCTAAGAACCAAGTCCTTGAACGGTCTGGCCAGTGCAATGTCTGTGGTTCGACCCCTTTAGCAAGCAGGTCATTCTCGGCCTTGGCCCACAATGACCGGGCTTTGAGGTAGCCACCTGACCCCGTGCGATGGTGATGCTTCTTCATCGCAGCACTTATCTAGTTTCTTTCTGACATCTGCTTACTCTTTTCTGATTTCTTGTGGGCCACAAATGCGTCCCAGTTATCTCTAATCTTCTCAAACTGGCCGGTGAATTCTAGAGTCTTATCTTTGTTGAAAAACTTTGCATTCAGCTCATTCTTCCACCTCCTGAATAGTTCCCCCATCTTCTTAAGAGCGGCCTCCTTGACCAATGGCTCTATAACTGGTGGCTTCTCCGGATCCTCCTCTGGCGGTAGGGTAAAATTGGCCTTCAGCGCGGTCCAAATATCATTTTTCTGCATATTGTTGACATAAGACCCTAGGCTTGTACCATAGGTGGATGCTGATCGGGATCTTGTCCCTAACAACAACCCCGCACTGAGCAGAAAATACATCCTTGGCCATGATGGGTTTACTCGGTAGGTCATCGCGCACGATTTCTTCGATGATGAACTTTTCATCATGGCGCAACCTTTTCTTCGGGCCTCTTCTCCTTACCGAACTTTGGCTCGATCCGGAGGGCTAGAAAGAAGAAAGAAGAGAGTTAATACGTGTACATACCAAAACAATCAGTGCATCAATTAGCTATAGTCACCACATGCTTTATATATATATATATATATATATATATATATATATATATATATATATATATATATATATATATATATATATATATATATATATATATATATATATATATATATATATATATATATACTTGGTCGGACTCTGTTCGGTCACCGGAGCCGTCATCACGGCGTCCTTCCACCGGTAATCGGTCACCGGAGCCATCATAATCATGTGTTTCCTCCTCCGTTGTATCACCGTAGCCCGCTTCTTGATCACCCTGTCCTTCCAGACCATCGTAGTCAACGTTAATATACAATTCGATAGCAGCTTCGTCTGCGATTATGTCCCCCAACACCTGTTCTGCTACCTCGTCTCGTCCTATCTCCATAGTTTCTGCAAATACTATGACATGGCAATTATTATACAAACATGACAGATGGATATATTAGTGGCAAATGTAGACCTAGCTAGCTAATCACAACAAGGAACCATATTAGTGGCATCGACGCTTCTCTAGGGTTTGGGGTGGCCTCGGCAACACCTCTCTCATGAACGCTCGGTGATCCACGACCCTCAACCCCCTCATCTCACATTTGTCTAGTGTCAAAGGATAAAAGAAATCCATGCCTTCATCATTCGCCGGAAGTAACCGGGGCATGACGATGGTACAAAGCTTTTCAAAGTTGTTCTCGAACAGAGTCCGAGATAGGATAATTCGCTTTTTCGTACAAAGTTCAGCAAGAGCCTTCCGAATATCGCTATCTGGAAGGCCTTTGCTGAAATTCGTATGAAAAAGCGGATTACCCTATCCGAGACCCCGTTCCAGAATAACTTTGAAGAGCTTCGTACCAGCATCATGCTTTGACACTAGGCAACCTCTCGACCCCTCGGCGTTCCTCGACCCTCGACGACCCTCGGCCCCTCGATGACCCTCGTACCCTCGACCCTCAACCCTCGACCCCTCGACCCTCGA
>LR738710.1:866337100-866364135 GCA_902687465.1 Secale cereale | reverse complement strand
TCGGTGACGAGGAGCGGGTGGCGATGGCGAGGTCGGGGCTGAGGTAGAGGCGCGGGGCAGGGCAGGAGCGCGAGGAGGCGACGGCGAGGTCGGGGAGGCGTCGGCGACGGCCAGAAGGAGCGGGCGGAGATGGGGCAGGGCCCGGCGGCAGTGACGGCAAAGAGGAGCAGCCTGGCGGCGGCGTCGGGGCGGGGAAGACGAACTGAAAAGAAAATTTCACAAGTTCTGCTAATATAGACGGAGCATTGGTCCCGGTTCGTGGCACCAACAAGGACCAATGCCCCCTTTAGTCCCGGTTGGTGCCGCGAACCGGGACCAAAGGTCTCTTTTCAGGAGCCCAAAGAGCGGGAAGGAGAGACATTTGGTCCCGGTTGGTGGCACCAACCGGGATTGAAAGGGGGGCATTGGTGCCGGTTGATACCACGAACCGGTGCTAATGCACCCCTTTAGTCCCGGTTCGTGGCACCAACCGGGACCAAAGGCCTTGTGCTGCCCCGCGGCCAAAAACTTTAGTCCCACCTCGCTTGTTGAGAGGGGCTCGGTGTTGGAGAACGTTGCATGGGAAACAAAATTTTTTCCTACGCTCACCAAGATCAATCTAGGAGATGCATCTACGAGGGGAGAGTTGGATCCACATACCCTTGTAGATCGCTAAGCGGAAGCGTTCAAGAACGCGGTTGATGGAGTCGTACTCGCCGCGATTTAGATCGCTGAAGATCCTAGCACCGAACGGACGGTGCCTCCGCGTTCTTCACACGTACAGCTCGGGGACGTCTCCTCCTTCTTGATCCAGCAAGGGGGAAGGAGAGGTTGATGGAGAAACCAGCAGCACGACGGCGTGGTGGAGATGGTGATGAAGGATTCCAGCAGGGCTTCGCCAAGCACTGCGGAAAAACGAAGATCTCTACGGTGGAGGGAGGGCAGCGCCGAGGCACGAACGTGTGTGGCAGCCCTCCCTCTGCCTCTCTTTATATAGGGGGAAGAGAGGGGAGGGGGCGCCCCTAGGGTTCCCCCTAGGGGGCGGCGGCCAGGGCAGATGGGGGGGGGGGCGGCGGCCAGGGCTGCGGCCAGGGCTAGGGTTTCCCCCCCCCCCCAGGCGCCTTGCCCCCCAAGCCAAGGGGTGCGGCTGCCCTAGGGGGGAACCAGCCCCCATGCGCAGGTGGGAGGGCCCAAGGGGGGGCGCACAGCCCCATGAGGGCTGTTGCGTCTCCCACTTATGGCCCATAGGGCCCGCAACTCTTGCCGGGACCCCCCGAAACCTCTTTCGGTCATCCGACGACTTCCCGATGCTCCCCGGAACACTTCCGGACTCCGATCACTCTCATCCTATATATCAATCTTCGTCCCCGGACCATTCCGGAGACCCTCGTCACGTCCGGGATCTAATCCGGGACTCCGAACAACCTTCGGTAACCATGCACTGTTCTCACTAACAACCCTAGCGTCACCGAACCTTAAGTGTGTAGACCCTGCGGGTTCGGAAACTATGCAGACATGACCGAGACACTCCCAGGTCAATAACCAATAGCGGGATCTGGATACCCATATTGGTTCCCACACGTTCCTCGATGATCTCATCGGATGAACCACGATGTCAAGGATTCAGGTAATCCCGTATACAGTTCCCTTTGTCTCGTCGGTATGTTACTTGCCCGAGATTCGATCGTCGGTATCTCTATACCTAGTTCAATCTCGTTACCGGCAAGTCTCTTTACTCGTTCCGTAATACATAATCCCGTGACTAACTACTTAGTCACTTTGAGCTCATTGAGATGACGTATTACCGAGTGGGCCCGGAGATACCTCTCCATCACACGGAGTGACAAATCCCAGTCTCGATCCATGTCAACTCAACAGACACCTTCGGAGATACCTGTAGAGTACCTTTATAGTCACCCAGTTACGTTGCGACGTTTGGCACACACAAAGCACTCTTACGGTGTCAGTGAGTTACACGATCTCATGGTCATAGGAACTTATACTTGACATGCAGAAAACTATAGCGATAACTGATACGATCAAAAGCTATGTTTAACGTTTGGGTCTCGTCCATCACATCATTCTCCTAATGATGTGATCCCGTTATCAAATGACAACTCATGTCTATGACCTGGAAACCGCGGTCATCTTTGATCAACGAGCTAGTCTTGAAGAGGCTTACTAGGGACACAAAGTTTGTCTATTTATCCACATATGTATTTGAGTTTCCAATCAATACAGTTATAGCATGGATAATAAACGATTATCATGAACAAGGAAATATAATAATAACTCTTTTATTATTGCCTCTAGGGCATATTTCCAACAGTCTCCCACTTGCACTAGAGTCAATAATCTAGCATTACAAGGTAACGAATCTAACACCCATAGAGTCTTGGTGTTGATCATGCTTAGCCCGTGGAAGAGGCTTAGTCAACGGATCTGCAACATTCAAATCCGTGTGTACTTTGCAAATGCTTATGTCCTCCTCCTTGACTGAATCGCGGATGGAATTGAAGCGTCGCTTTATATGTCTGGTCCTCTTGTGAAACCTTGGTTCCTTGGCTAGAGCAATGGCACCAGTGTTGTCACAAAACAGAGTCATTGGGTTCAATGCACTAGGCACAACTCCAAGATCTGTCATGAACTCCTTCATCCAGACACCTTCCTTTGCCGCCTCCGAGGCAGCTATGTACTCCGCTTCGCATGTAGAATCGGCTACCACGCTTTGCTTGGAACTGCACCAGCTTACCGCTCCCCCGTTGAGAATATATACGTATCCGGTTTGAGACTTAGAGTCATCCGGATCAGTGTCAAAGCTTGCATCGACGTAACCCTTTACGACGAGCTCTTGATCACCTCCATAAACGAGAAACATCTCCTTAGTCCTTTTCAGGTACTTTAGGATATTCTTGACCGCTGTCCAGTGATCCATACCAGGATTACTTTGAAACCTTCCGGCCATACTTATGGCAAGGTTGACATCTGGTCTTGTGCACAGCATTGCATACATGATAGAGCCTATGGCTGAAGCATAGGGGATGACACTCATCTTTTCTCTATCTTCCGCAGTCACTGGGCATTGAGTCTTACTCAACTTTGTACCTTGCAATACCGGCAAGAACCCCTTCTTGGATTGATCCATTTTGAACTTCTTCAAAACTTTATCAAGGTATGTACTTTGTGAAAGTCCTATCAAGCGTCTCGATCTATCTCTATAGATCTTGATGCCCAATATGAAAGCAGCTTCACCGAGGTCCTTCATCGAAAAACTCTTGTTCAAATACCCCTTCACGCTATCCAAAAATTCTATATTGTTTCCAATTAACAATATGTCATCCACATATAATATTAGAAACGCTATAGAGCTCCCACTCACTTTCTTGTAAATACAAGCTTCTCCGTAAACTTGTACAAACCCAAACGCTTTGATCACCTCATCAAAGCGAAGATTCCAACTCCAAGATGCTTGCACCAGCTCATAAATGGAACGCTGGAGTTTGCAAACTTTGTCAGCATTCTCTGGATCGACAAAACCTTCCGGTTGTATCATATACAACTCTTCCTTAAGAAAACCGTTAAGGAACGCTGTTTCGACATCCATCTGCCAAATTTCATAATCGAAATATGCAGCTATTGCTAACATGATTCGGACGGATTTAAGCATCGCTACGGGTGAGAAAGTCTCATCGTAGTCAATCCCTTGAACTTGTGAAAAACCCTTTGCCACAAGTCGAGCTTTATACACGGTGACATTGCCGTCAGCGTCCGTCTTCCTCTTAAAAATCCATTTATTCTGAATGGCCTTCCGCCCTTCAGGTAATACTTCAAAGTCCATACTTTGTTTTCATACATGGATCCCATCTCGGATTTCATGGCCTCTAACCATTTGTCGGAATCCGGGCCCACCATCGCTTCTCCATAGCTCGTAGGTTCACTGTTGTCCAACAACATGACCTCCAAGACAGGGTTACCATACCACTCAGGTGCAGTGCGTACCCTTGTCGACCTATGAGGTTCGGTAGTAACTTGATCAGAAGCTTCTTGATCATCATCATTGGCTTCCTCTTCAACCGTTGTAGGCTCCACAAAAACATCTTTCTGTGCTGCGCCACTCTCTGGTTGAAGTAGAGGTTCAATAACCTCATCAAGTTCTACCTTCCTCCCACTCAATTCTTTCGAGAGAAACTCTTTCTCGAGAAAGGACCCGTTCTTAGCGACAAACACTTTGCCCTCGGATCTGAGATAGAAGGTGTACCCAACCGTCTCTTTTGGGTATCCTATGAAGACACATTTGTCCGCTTTGGGTTCGAGCTTTTCTGGCTGAAGCCTTTTGACATAAGCATCGCAACCCCAAACTTCGAGAAAAGACAACTTAGGTTTCTTACCAAACCATAGTTCATACGGTGTTGTCTCAACGGACTTAGATGGAGCCCTATTTAAAGTGAATGCAGCTGTCTCTAACGCATATCCCCAAAACGATAGTGGCAAATCGGCAAGAGACATCATAGAACGCACCATATCTAATAGGGTTCGATTACGACGTTCGGACACACCATTACGCTGTGGTGTTCCAGGTGGCGTCAACTGTGAAACAATTCCATATTTTCTTAAGTGATTGCCAAACTCATAACTCAGATACTCTCCCCCTCGATCAGATCGTAGGAACTTGATCTTCTTGTTACGATGATTCTCAACTTCACTCTGAAAATGCTTGAACTTTTCAAACGTTTCAGACTTATGCTTCATCAAGTAAATATACCCATATCTACTTAAGTCGTCAGTGAAGGTGAGAAAATAACGATATCCACCGCGCGCCGTGACACTCATCGGGCCACACACATCAGTATGTATGATTTCCAATAAGTCACTTGCCCGTTCCATTGTTCCTGAAAACGGGGTCTTAGTCATCTTGCCCATGAGGCACGGCTCGCATGTGTCAAGTGATTCAAAATCAAGAGACTCCAAAAGTCCATCAGCATGGAGCTTCCTCATGCGTTTCACGCCGATATGACCCAGACGGCAGTGCCACAAGAAAGTGGTTCTATTGTTATCAACTCTACATCTTTTGGCATCAATGTTATGAACATGTGTATCATCACTGTCGAGATTCAACAAGAAAAAACCCCCTACTTCGGGTGCATGACCATAAAAGATATTACCCATATAAATAGAACAACCTTTATTCTCTGATTTAAATGAGTAACCGTCTCGCATTAAACAAGATCCAGATATAATGTTCATGCTTAACGCAGGCACTAAATAACAATTATTCAGGTTCATAACTAATCCCGATGGTAATCGAAGAGCGAGCGTGCCGACGGCGATCACATCAACCTTGGAACCATTCCCCATGCGCATCGTCACTTCGTCCTTCGCCAGCCTCCGTTTATTCCGTAGTTCCTGTTTAGAGTTGCAAATGTGAGCAACCGAACCGGTATCAAATACCCAGGCACTACAACGAGAGTTGGTAAGGTACACATCAATAACATGTATATCACATATACCTTGCTTGTTGTTGTTGTTGGCCCCCTTCTTGTCTGCCAGATACTTGGGGCAGTTCCGCTTCTAGTGGCCGTTCCCCTTGCAATAGAAACACTCAGTCTCTGGCTTGGGCCCAGCCTTGGGTTTCTTCACTGGATGAGCAACTGCCTTGCCACCCTTCTTAGAGTTACCCTTCTTGCCCTTGCCATTTTTCTTGAAACTAGTAGTTTTATTGACCATCAACACTTGATACTCCTTCTGGATGTCTGCCTCAGCGACTTTCAGCATTGAAAACAGCTCGGCGATGGATTTGTTCATCCCTTGCATGTTATACTGCTGCACGAAGCTCTTGTAGCTAGGTGGGAGTGACTGGAGAATTCTGTCAATGATAGCCTCCTCCGGGAACACAAGTCCCAGATCAGCTATGCGGGTATAGTACCCAGACATCTTCAGTAAGTGCTCACTGACAGACGAATTCTCCTCCATCTTGCAAGCAAAGAATTTATCGGTGGTCTCATACCTCTCGATCTTGGCATTCTTTTCAAAGATGAACTTCAACTCCTGGAACATCTCATATGCTCCATGACGTTCAAAACGCCTTTGAAGTCCTCCTTCCAAGCTATACAACATGGCACACTGCACTACTGAGTAGTCATCCGAACGCGACTGCCAGGCGTTCATAACGTCCACAGAGGCCGGAGCGGGGGGTTCACCTAGCGGTGCATTTAGGACATAAACCTTTTGGGCAGCTGTGAGGATGATCCTCAGATTGCAGAGCCAGTCCACAAAGTTGCTCCCATCATCTTTCAGCTTAGTTTTCTCTAGGAACGCATTAAAATTCAGGGGAGCTACTGCGCGAGCCATCTACAACAAAAGATTTGCAAAGACATCTTAGACTATTGTTCATGATAAGTGAGTTTTAACTAATCAAATTTCTTATAACTCCCACTCAAATTGACATCCCTCTGGTTATTCGAGCGTGGCATGATCCAAATCCACCAACCCAAGTCCGATCATCACGTGAGATGAGGTGGTGTCAATGGTGAACATCTTCATGTTGATCATATCTACTATATGACTCATGC
Organism: Secale cereale; assembly: GCA_902687465.1. NCBI lineage: Eukaryota > Viridiplantae > Streptophyta > Magnoliopsida > Poales > Poaceae > Secale > Secale cereale. Next base: position 866,357,587 of record LR738710.1, on the reverse strand, counting down.
TCGACCTTTCGGTCTTCCGTGTTCCGAGGCCATGTCTGTACATGCTAGGCTCGTCAAGTCTAACCCAAGTGTTCTGCATGTTCAAAACTGGCTTGCACCCGTTGTATGCGAACGTAGAGTCTATCACACCCGATCATCACGTGGTGCTTCGAAACGACGAACCTTCGCAACGGCGCACACTCGGGGGGAACACAATTATTATCTTGAAATTTTAGTGAGGGATCATCTTATAATGCTACCGTCGTCCTAAGCAAAATAAGATGCATAAAAGGATTAACATCACATGCAAATCATAAGTGACATGATATGGCCATCAACTCGTGCTTTTGATCTCCATCTCCAAAGCACCGGCATGATCTCCATCGTCACCGGCGTAACACCATGATCCCCATCATCATGATCTCCATCATCGTGTCGCCATCGGGGTTGTCGCGCGCCCACCATGCTCTTACTACTATTGCTACCGTTTAGCGATAAAGTAAAGCATTACATAGCGCTTAATGACTGACACGCAGGTCATACAAAAATTAAAGACAACCCTATGGCTCCTGCCGGTTGCCGTATACATCGACATGCAAGTCGATATTAACTATTACAACATGATCATCTCATACATCAAATATATCTCATCATGTCATTGGCCATATCATATCACATACATACCCTGCAAAAACAAGTTAGACGTCCTCTAATTTGTTGTTGCATGTTTTACGTGGCTGCTATGGGTATCTAGCAAGAACGCTTCTTACCTACGCAAAGCCACAACGGTGATATTTAAGTTGCTATTTAACCTTCTACAAGGACCGCCTTTGTCTATTCCGATTCAACTAAGATAGGAGAGACAGACACCCGCCAGCCATCTTATGCAACAAAAGTCGCATGTCTGTCGATGGAACCGGTCTCATGTACGTGGACATGTAAAGTTGGTCCGGGCCGCTTCATCCCATAATACCGCTGAATCAAAAAAGACCAAGGAGGGAAGCAATCTAAACATCAACGCCCACAAACCCTTTTGTGTTCTACTCGTGAAAGCATCTACGCAAGAACCTAGCTCATGATGCCACTGTTGGAGAACGTTGCATGGGAAACAAAAAAATTTCCTACGCTCACCAAGATCAATCTAGGAGATGCATCTACGAGGGGAGAGTTGGATCCACATACCCTTGTAGATCGCTAAGCGGAAGCGTTCAAGAACGCGGTTGATGGAGTCGTACTCGCCGCGATTCAGATCGCTGAAGATCCTAGCACCGAACGGACGATGCCTCCGCGTTCTTCACACGTACAGCTCGGGGACGTCTCCTCCTTCTTGATCCAGCAAGGGGGAAGGAGAGGTTGATGGAGAAACCAGCAGCACGACGGCGTGGTGGAGATGGTGATGGAGGATTCCAGCAGGGCTTCGCCAAGCACTGCGGAAAAACGAAGATCTCTACGGTGGAGGGAGGGCAGCGCCGAGGCACGAACGTGTGTGGCTGCCCTCCCTCTGCCTCTCTTTATATAGGGGGAAGAGAGGGGAGGGGGCGGCCCTAGGGTTCCCCCTAGGGGGCGGCGGCCAGGGCAGATGGGGGGGGCGGCGGCCAGGGCTGCGGCCAGGGCTAGGGTTCCCCCCCCCCCCCCAGGCGCCTTGCCCCCCAAGCCAAGGGGTGCGGCTGCCCTAGGGGGGAACCAGCCCCCATGCGCAGGTGGGAGGGCCCAAGGGGGGGCGCACAGCCCCATGAGGGCTGTTGCGTCTCCCACTTATGGCCCATAGGGCCCGCAACTCTTGCCGGGACCCCCCGAAACCTAACCTCTTTCGGTCATCCGACGACTCCCCGATGCTCCCCGGAACACTTCCGGACTCCGATCACTCTCATCCTATATATCAATCTTCGTCCCCGGACCATTCCGGAGACCCTCGTCACGTCCGGGATCTCATCCGGGACTCCGAACAACCTTCGGTAACCATGCACTGTTCTCACTAACAACCCTAGCGTCACCGAACCTTAAGTGTGTAGACCCTGCGGGTTCGGAAACTATGCAGACATGACCGAGACACTCCCAGGTCAATAACCAATAGCGGGATCTGGATACCCATATTGGTTCCCACACGTTCCTCGATGATCTCATCGGATGAACCACGATGTCAAGGATTCAGGTAATCCCGTATACAGTTCCCTTTGTCTCGTCGGTATGTTACTTGCCCGAGATTCGATCGTCGGTATCTCTATACCTAGTTCAATCTCGTTACCGGCAAGTCTCTTTACTCGTTCCGTAATACATAATCCCGTGACTAACTACTTAGTCACTTTGAGCTCATTGAGATGACGTATTACCGAGTGGGCCCGGAGATACCTCTCCGTCACACGGAGTGACAAATCCCATTCTCGATCCATGTCAACTCAAGAGACACCTTCGGAGATACCTGTAGAGTACCTTTATAGTCACCCAGTTACGTTGCGACGTTTGGCACACACAAAGCACTCCTACGGTGTCAGTGAGTTACATGATCTCATGGTCATAGGAACTTATACTTGACATGCAGAAAACTATAGCGATAACTGATACGATCAAAAGCTATGTTCAACGTTTGGGTCTCGTCCATCACATCATTCTCCTAATGATGTGATCCCGTTATCAAATGACAACTCATGTCTATGACCTGGAAACCGCGGTCATCTTTGATCAACGAGCTAGTCCTGAAGAGGCTTACTAGGGACACAAAGTTTGTCTATTCATCCACACATGTATTTAAGTTTCCAATCAATACAATTATAGCATGGATAATAAACGATTATCATGAACAAGGAAATATAATAATAACTCTTTTATTATTGCCTCTAGGGCATATTTCCAACACTCGGAGTGGTTTATAAGCTCCACTACTGCTGCCCTCTCGAGCTCCTCTCAAATGCAGCCTTACAGGCCTAAACTCACTGTATCTGCCTGTGGGCCTACTGGGCCTTCTGCGGGCCTGAATCCTGGCCCACCGTTGGGTTTCTTGTCATATTCAGGCCGTGGCCAGTAGGTGGCATTTTTTTTATTTTTTCCCCATTTTTTTCTTCGTTGCTTTATTTTTTAAATTTTGGTACTACTTTCAACAAAATACTTACTGTTGCTATTTTTATTTATTTTATTAAAGTTTATTTATTTTACTTTATTAAAGTTTATTTTGTTTCTACTTATTTATTTTATTTTTATTCTACTTATTTATTTTATTTTATTTTTTGCTTTTTTATTTATTTTATGAAAAATCTTTTTGCTTTTAATGTTTTGAACAGAAAATACTTTGATAATTTTAGTTGCATAAATTTTATATAATTCTAGTTTCACTAATACTAGAGGTTTATAAAAGCTTTTTGGTTGATTCCTTTAGCTATTAGAGTTTCATTAAAGTTTCCTAGTTCACTCTTTTTTCTATTAGAGTTTCATTAAAGTTTTCTAGTTAATTCTTCTAGTTTAGTATTTTTGCTATTAGAGTTTGATAAAAAAAATTCTAGTTCATTCTTTTTTATATTAGTTCATTCTTTGAGCTAAATGACCCTGAAATTGAAAAGCATTTCAAATGAACTCTGAGAAAGTTGAAAGTTGGCATGGCATCATCATTTCACCCACATAGCGTGTGCAAAAAAGTTGAGAGGGTTACGGCAAAAACTGGATGCACTTCGTGTGCAAAATGGACAATCTCTTTCGAAATATCAGGCTTTCGGACGGAAACTCGTCTGTTACAAAGGGATTCCATTTCTTAAACTTATTTGAACTCTAGACTTTTTGTGTGTTCAAAATACACCATTCAAAGCCACATCATCAATTTTCAACCCTTTCTGACTTCATTTGGTATTTTTCATGCCCGTACTGATATTTTTTGAGCTAAATGACCGTAGAATTGAAAAGAATTTCAAATAATGAACTTTGAAAAGGTTGAAAGTTGGCATGGTATCATCATTTCACCCACATAGCATGTGCAAGAAAGTAGAGAGGGTTACGACAAAAACTGGATGCACTTCGTGTACAAAACGAACAATCTCTTTCGAGGTATCATGGTTTCATACGGAAACTCGTCTGTTACAAAGGGATTTCATTTCTTCACATGTAACTGCAGTGATATTCTAGATCAAAGGCATCATCATAATAGTTGTGGAGAGAAAGTCTTCACTTTTTCTTCGCTTGTGTCCTTTGCTTATTGCGTCGTAACCATGGATAATCTTCATCGTTTATCAGGGTGCTTGGGTCAGCCTTGACTTTTAAGGGGGGAATTTCATGAAACTTTTCATAATCTTCGGAAATGTCTGTCTTGCCCTCCACTCTCAGGATGTCTCTTTTTCCTGAAAGAACTATGTGGTGCTTTGGCTCATCATATGATGTGTTCGCTTCCATATCTTTTCTTTTTCTGGTTTTTGTAGACATGTCCTTCACATAGAAAACATGCACCACATCATTGGCTAGGACGAACGATTCGTTTGCGTTGTTGGGGAACGTTGCATGGAAAACAAAAATTTTTCTCTACGTTCACCAAGATCAATCTAGTAGATGCAACTACGAGGGGAGAGTAGGATCCACATACCCTTGTAGATCGCTAAGCGGAAGCGTTATGAACGCGGATGATGGAGTCGTACTCGTCGCGATTCAGATCGCCGAAGACCTAGCACCGAAGCAACGGTGCCTCCGCGTTCTTCACACGTACGGCTCGGGGACGTCTCCTCCTTCTTGATCCAGCAAGGGGTGGAGGAGAGGTTGATGGAGAACCGGCAGCACGACGGCGTGGTGGTAATGGTGGAGGAGAATTCCAGCAGAGCTTCGCCTAAGCACCGCGGGAGAAGAAGATGTTGTGGGAGAGGGAGGGCAGCACCGAGGCACAAACTGTGTTGGCTGCCCTCCCTTTGCCCCATTATATATAGGGCGGGTGGAGAGGTGAGGGCGCCCTAGGGTTTCCCCCTAGGGGCCGGCGGCCAGGGCAAGGGGGGGCGGCGGCCAAGGCAGGGGGGGGGGGCGGCGGCCAGGGCCAGGCCCTAGGGTTTCCCCCCTAGGTGCCTTGCCCCCCAAGGCTAGGGGGTGCGGCCACCCTAGAGGGGTCCACCCCCCTTGGCGCACAAGGAGAGGGCCCAGGGGGGGCGCACAGCCCCCTGAGGGCTGTGGTGTTCCCCCTTGTGGCCCATTAGGCCCAGAACTGCTTCCGGACCCCCGAAACCGCTTTCCGGTACTCCGCCGATTTCCCGATGCTCCCCGGAACACTTCCGGACTCCGAAACCTTTCATCCTATATATCAATCTTCGTCTCCGGACCATTCCGGAGACCCTCGTCACGTCCGGGATCTCATCCGGGACTCCGAACAATCTTCGGTAACCATACACTTTTCTCACTAACAACCCTAGCGTCACCGAACGTTAAGTGTGTAGACCCTGCGGGTTCGGAAACCATGTAGACATGACCGAGACACTCCCAGGTCAATAACCAATAGCGGGATCTGGATACCCATATTGGTTCCCACATGTTTCTCGATGATCTCATCGGATGAACCACGATGTCAAGGATTCAGGCAATCCCGTATACAGTTCCCTTTGTCTCGTCGGTATGTTACTTGCCCGAGATTCGATCGTCGGTATCTCTATACCTAATTCAATCTCGTTACCGGCAAGTCTCTTTACTCGTTACCGTAATACATAATCCCGTGACCAACTACTTAGTCACTTTGAGCTCATTGAGATGACGTATTACCGAGTGGGCCCGGAGATACCTCTCCGTCACACGGAGTGACAAATCCCAGTCTTGATCCATGTCAACTCAACAGACACCCTCGGAGATACCTGTAGAGTACCTTTATAGTCACCCAGTTACGTTGTGACGTTTGGTACACACAAAGCACTCCTACGGTGTCAGTGAGTTACATGATCTCATGGTCATAGGAACTTATACTTGACATGCAGAAAACTATAGCGATAACTGACACGATCAAAAGCTATGTTAACGTTTGGGTCTCGTCCATCACATCATTCTCCTAATGATGTGATCCCGTTATCAAATGACAACTCATGTCTATGACCTGGAAACTGCGGTCATCTTTGATCAACGAGCTAGTCCTGTAGAGGCTCACTAGGGACACAAAGTCTGTCTATTCATCCACACGTGTATCTGAGTTTCCAATCAATACAATTATAGCATGGATAATAAACGATTACCATGAACAAGGAAATATAATAATAACTCTTTTATTATTGCCTCTAGGGCATATTTCCAACAGTCTCCCACTTGCACTAGAGTCAATAATCTAGCATTACAAGGTAATGAATCTAACACCCATAGAGTCTTGGTGTTGATCGTGCTTAGCACGTGGAAGAGGCTTAGTCAACGGATCTGCAACATTCAAATCCGTGTGTACTTTGCAAATGTTTATGTCCTCCTCCTTGACCGAATCGCGGATGGAATTGAAGCGTCGCTTTATGTGTCTGGTCCTCTTGTGAAACCTTGGTTCCTTGGCTAGAGCAATGGCACCAGTGTTGTCACAGAACAGAGTCATTGGGTTCAGTGCACTAGGCACAACTCCAAGATCTGTCATGAACTCCTTCATCCAGACACCTTCCTTTGCCGCCTCCGAGGCAGCTATATACTCCGCTTCACATGTAGAATCAGCTACCACGCTCTGCTTGGAACTGCACCAGCTTACCGCTCCCCCGTTGAGAATATATACGTATCCGGTTTGAGACTTAGAGTCATCCGGATCAGTGTCAAAGCTTGCATCGACGTAACCCTTTACGACGAGCTCTTGATCACCTCCATAAACGAGAAACATATCCTTAGTCCTTTTCAGGTACTTTAGGATATTCTTGACCGCTGTCCAGTGATCCATACCAGGATTACTCTTAAACCTTCCGGCCATACTTATGGCAAGGCTGACATCTGGTCTCGTGCACAGCATTGCATACATGATAGAGCCTATGGCTGAAGCATAGGGGACGACACTCATCTTTTCTCTATCTTCCGCAGTCACTGGGCACTGAGTCTTACTCAACTTTGTACCTTGCAATACCGGCAAGAACCCCTTCTTGGATTGATCCATTTTGAACTTCTTCAAAACTTTATCAAGGTATGTGCTTTGTGAAAGTCCTATCAAGCGTCTTGATCTATCTCTATAGATCTTGATGCCCAATATGAAAGCAGCTTCACCGAGATCCTTCATCGAAAAACTCTTGTTCAAATACCCCTTCACGCTATCCAAAAATTCTATATTGTTTCCAATCAGCAATATGTCATCCACATATAATATTAGAAACGCTATAGAGCTCCCACTCACTTTCTTATAAATACAAGCTTCATTGTAAACTTGTATAAACCCAAACGCTTTGATCACCTCATCAAAGCGAAGATTCCAACTCCGAGATGCTTGCACCAGCCCATAAATGGAACGCTGGAGCTTGCATACTTTGTCAGCATTCTCTGGATCGACAAAACCCTCTGGTTGCATCATATACAACTCTTCCTTAAGAAAACCGTTAAGGAACGCTGTTTTGACATCCATCTGCCAAATTTCATAATCGAAATATGCAGCTATTGCTAACATGATTCGGACGGATTTAAGCATCGCTACGGGTGAGAAAGTCTCATCGTAGTCAATCCCTTGAACTTGTGAAAAACCCTTTGCCACAAGTCGAGCTTTATACACGGTGACATTACCGTCAGCGTCCGTCTTCCTCTTAAAAATCCATTTGTTCTGAATGGCCTTCCGCCCTTCAGGTAATACTTCCAAAGTCCATACTTTGTTTTCATACATGGATCCCATCTCGGATTTCATGGCCTCTAACCATTTGTCGGAATCTGGGCCCACCATCGCTTCTCCATAGCTCGTAGGTTCACCGTTGTCTAACAACATGACCTCCAAGACAGGGTTACCATACCACTCAGGTGTAGTGCGTACCCTTGTCGACCTACGAGGTTCAGTAGTGACTTGATCAGAAGCTTCTTGATCATAATCATTGGCTTCCTCTTCAACCTCTGCAGGCTCCACAAAAACATCTTTCTGTGCTGCGCTACTTTCTGGTTGAAGCAGAGGTTCAATAACCTCATCAAGTTCTACCTTCCTCCCACTCAATTCTTTCGAGAGAAACTCTTTCTCGAGAAAGGACCCGTTCTTAGCGACAAACACTTTGCCCTCGGATCTGAGATAGAAGGTGTACCCAACTGTTTCTTTTGGGTATCCTATGAAGACACATTTGTCCGCTTTGGGTTCGAGCTTTTCTGGCTGAAGCCTTTTGACATAAGCATCGCAACCCCAAACCTTGAGAAAAGACAACTTCGGTTTCTTACCAAACCACAGTTCATACGGTGTTGTCTCAACGGACTTAGATGGAGCCCTATTTAAAGTGAATGCAGATGTCTCTAACGCATATCCCCAAAACGGTAGTGGCAAATCGGCAAGAGACATCATAGAACGTACCATATCTAATAGGGTTCGATTACGACGTTCGGACACACCATTACGCTGTGGTGTTCCAGGTGGTGTCAACTGTGAAACAATTCCACATTTTCTTAAGTGATCACCAAACTCATAACTCAGATATTCTCCCCCTCGATCAGATCGTAGGAACTTGATCTTCTTGTTACGATGATTTTCAACTTCACTCTGAAATTGTTTGAACTTTTCAAAAGTTTCAGACTTATGCTTCATCAAGTAAATATACCCATATCTACTTAAGTCGTCAGTGAAGGTGAGAAAATAACGATATCCACCGCGCGCCGTTACACTCATCGGACCGCACACATCAGTATGTATGATTTCCAATAAGTCACTTGCCCGTTCCATTGTCCCTGAAAACGGGGTCCTTGTCATCTTGCCCATGAGGCACGGCTCGCACGTGTCAAGTGATTCAAAATCAAGAGACTCCAGAAGTCCATCAGCATGAAGCTTCCTCATGCGTTTCACGCCGATATGACCGAGACGGCAGTGCCACAAGAAAGTGGTATTATCATTATCTACTCTACATCTTTTGGCATCAATGTTATGAATATGTGTATCATCACTATCGAGATTCAATAAGAATAAACCCCTAACTTCGGGTGCATGACCGTAAAAGATATTACTCATATAAATAGAACAACCATTATTCTCTGACTTAAATGAGTAACCGTCTCGCAATAAACAAGATCCAGATATAATGTTCATGCTTAACGCAGGCACTAAATAACAATTATTCAGGTTCATAACTAATCCCGATGGTAATCGAAGAGCGAGCGTGCCGACGGCGATCACATCAACCTTGGAACCGTTTCCCACGCGCATCGTCACTTCGTCCTTCGCCAGCCTCCGTTTATTCCGCAGTTCCTGTTTAGAGTTGCAAATGTGAGCAACCGAACCGGTATCAAATACCCAGGCACTACAACGAGAGTTGGTAAGGTACACATCAATAACATGTATATCACATATACCTTTGTTGTTGTTGGCCCCCTTCTTGTCCGCCAGATACTTGGGGTAGTTCCGCTTCCAGTGGCCGTTCCCCTTGCAATAGAAACACTCAGTCTCTGGCTTGGGCCCAGCCTTGGGTTTCTTCACTGGATTAGCAACTGCTTTGCCACCCTTCTTAGAGTTACCCTTCTTGCCCTTGCCATTCTTCTTGAAACTGGTGGTCTTATTGACCATCAACACTTGATACTCCTTCTGGATGTCTGCCTCAGCGACTTTCAGCATCGAAAACAGCTCGGCGATGGTCTTGTTCATCCCTTGCATGTTATACTGCTGCACGAAGCTCTTGTAGCTTGGAGGGAGTGACTGGAGAATTCTGTCAATGATAGCCTCATCCGGGAACACAAGTCCCAGATCAGCTATGCGGGTATAGTACCCAGACATCTTCAGTAAGTGCTCACTGACAGACGAATTCTCCTGCATCTTGCAAGCGAAGAATTTATCGGTGGTCTCATACCTCTCGATCTTAGCATTCTTCTCAAAGATGAACTTCAACTCCGTGTACATCTCATATGCACCATGACGTTCAAAACGCCTTTGAAGTCCTCCTTCCAAGCCGTACAACATGGCACACTGCACTATCGAATAGTCATCCGAACGCGTCTGCCAGACGTTCATAACGTCCGCAGAGGCTCCAGGAGCGGGGGGGGGTCACCTAACGGTGCATTTAGGACATAAACCTTTTGGGCAGCTGTGAGGATGATCCTCAGATTGCGGAGCCAGTCCACAAAGTTGCTCCCGTCATCTTTCAGTTTAGCTTTCTCTAGGAACGCATTAAAATTCAGGGGAGCTACTTCGCGAGCCATCTACAACCAAAATTTGCAAAGACATTTTAGACTATTGTTCATGATAAGTGAGTTATTACCTAATCAAATTAATTATAACTCCCACTCAAATTGACATCCTTCCGGTCATTCGAGCGTGACATGATCCAAATTCACCAACCCAAGTCCGATCATCACGTGAGATGAGGTGGTGTCAATGGTGAACATCAACATGTTGATCATATCTACTATATGACTCATGCTCGACCTTTCGGTCCTCCGTGTTCCGAGGCCATGTCTGTACATGCTAGGCTCGTCAAGTCTAACCCGAGTGTTCTGCACGTGCAAAACTGGCTTGCACCCGTTGTATGCGAACGTAGAGTCTATCACACCCGATCATCACGTGGTGCTTCGAAACGACGAACCTTCGCAACGGCGCACACTCGGGGGGAACACAATTTTATCTTGAAATTTTAGTGAAGGATCATCTTATAATGCTACCGTCGTCCTAAGCAAAATAAGATGCATAAAAAGGATTAACATCACATGCAAATCATAAGTGACATGATATGGCCATCAACTCGTGCTTTTGATCTCCATCTCCAAAGCACCGGCATGATCTCCATCGTCACCGGCGCCACACCATGATCTCCATCATCATGATCTCCATCATCGTGTCGCCATCGGGGTTGTCGGCGCCCACCATGCTCTTACTACTATTGCTACCGCTTAGCGATAAAGTAAAGCATTACAAAAGCGCTTAATGATTGACACGCAGGTCATACAAAAATTAAAGACAACCCTATGGCTCCTGCCGGTTGCCGTATGCATCGACATGCAAGTCGATATTAACTATTACAACATGATCATCTCATACATCAAATATAATTCATCATGTCATTGGCCATATCATATCACATGCATACCCTGCAAAAACAAGTTAGACGTCCTCTAATTTGTTGTTGCATGTTTTACGTGGCTGCTATGGGTATCTAGCAAGAACTCTTCTTACCTACGCAAAACCACAACGGTGATATTCAAGTTGCTATTTAACCTTCTACAAGGACCGCCTTGTTCTATTCCGATTCAACTAAGATAGGAGAGACAGACACCCGCCAGCCATCTTATGCAACAAAAGTCACATGTCTGTCGATGGAACCGGTCTCATGTACGTGGACATGTAAAGTTGGTCCGGGCCGCTTCATCCTATAATACCGCTGAATCAAGAAAGACTAAGGAGGGCAGCAATTTAAACATCAACGCCACAAACCCTTTTGTGTTCTACTCGAGAAAGCATCTACGCAAGATCCTAGCTCATGATGCCACTGTTGGGGAACGTTGCATGGAAAACAAAATTTTTTCTCTACGTTCACCAAGATCAATCTAGTAGATGCAACTACGAGGGGAGAGTAGGATCCACATACCCTTGTAGATCGCTAAGCGGAAGCGTTATGAACGCGGATGATGGAGTCGTACTCGTCGCGATTCAGATCGCCGAAGACCTAGCACCGAAGCAACGGTGCCTCCGCGTTCTTCACACGTACGGCTCGGGGACGTCTCCTCCTTCTTGATCCAGCAAGGGGTGGAGGAGAGGTTGATGGAGAACCGGCAGCACGACGGCGTGGTGGTAATGGTGGAGGAGAATTCCAGCAGAGCTTCGCCTAAGCACCGCGGGAGAAGAAGATGTTGTGGGAGAGGGAGGGCAGCACCGAGGCACAAACTGTGTTGGCTGCCCTCCCTTTGCCCCATTATATATAGGGGGGGTGGAGAGGTGAGGGCGCCCTAGGGTTTCCCCCTAGGGGCCGGCGGCCAGGGCAAGGGGGGGCGGCGGCCAAGGCAGGGGGGGCGGCGGCCAGGGCCAGGCCCTAGGGTTTCCCCCCTAGGTGCCTTGCCCCCCAAGGCTAGGGGGTGCGGCCACCCTAGAGGGGTCCACCCCCCTTGGCGCACAAGGAGAGGGCCCAGGGGGGGCGCACAGCCCCCTGAGGGCTGTGGTGTTCCCCCTTGTGGCCCATTAGGCCCAGAACTGCTTCCGGACCCCCGAAACCGCTTTCCGGTACTCCGCCGATTTCCCGATGCTCCCCGGAACACTTCCGGACTCCGAAACCTTTCATCCTATATATCAATCTTCGTCTCCGGACCATTCCGGAGACCCTCGTCACGTCCGGGATCTCATCTGGGACTCCGAACAATCTTCGGTAACCATACACTTTTCTCACTAACAACCCTAGCGTCACCGAACGTTAAGTGTGTAGACCCTGCGGGTTCGGAAACCATGTAGACATGACCGAGACACTCCCAGGTCAATAACCAATAGCGGGATCTGGATACCCATATTGGTTCCCACATGTTTCTCGATGATCTCATCGGATGAACCACGATGTCAAGGATTCAGGCAATCCCGTATACAGTTCCCTTTGTCTCGTCGGTATGTTACTTGCCCGAGATTCGATCGTCGGTATCTCTATACCTAGTTCAATCTCGTTACCGGCAAGTCTCTTTACTCGTTACCGTAATACATAATCCCGTGACCAACTACTTAGTCACTTTGAGCTCATTGAGATGACGTATTACCGAGTGGGCCCGGAGATACCTCTCCGTCACACGGAGTGACAAATCCCAGTCTTGATCCATGTCAACTCAACAGACACCCTCGAAGATACCTGTAGAGTACCTTTATAGTCACCCAGTTACGTTGTGACGTTTGGTACACACAAAGCACTCCTACGGTGTCAGTGAGTTACATGATCTCATGGTCATAGGAACTTATACTTGACATGCAGAAAACTATAGCGATAACTGACACGATCAAAAGCTATGTTAACGTTTGGGTCTCGTCCATCACATCATTCTCCTAATGATGTGATCCCGTTATCAAATGACAACTCATGTCTATGACCTGGAAACCGCGGTCATCTTTGATCAACGAGCTAGTCCTGTAGAGGCTCACTAGGGACACAAAGTCTGTCTATTCATCCACACGTGTATCTGAGTTTCCAATCAATACAATTATAGCATGGATAATAAACGATTATCATGAACAAGGAAATATAATAATAACTCTTTTATTATTGCCTCTAGGGCATATTTCCAACATGCGTACCCAAGATTGTTCAGATCCACTGTTGTCATTCTGTAATCTGGGTCTACCTGTACCCGGCCTCCTGACAGATTGACCCATTTGCACTTAAACAAAGGGACCTTAAAATCATGTCCATAGTCAACTTCCCATATGTCCACTATGTAACCATAATATGTGTCCTTTCCCTTCTTGGTTGCTGCATCAAAGTGGACACCGCTGTTTTGGTTGGTGCTCTTTTGATCTTGCGCGATCGTGTAAAATGTATTCCCATTTATCTCGTATCCTTTGTAAGTCAATACAGTCGAAGATGGTCCCCTGGACAACGAGTACAACTCATCACAAACAGTGTTGTCACCTCTGAGACGTGTTTCCAACCAACTGCCGAAAGTCTTGATGTGTTCACATGTAATCCAGTCGTCACACTGCTCCGGGTGTTTGGAGCGCAGATTGTTCTTGTGTTCATCGACATAAGGGGTCACCAAGGTAGAGCTCTGTAGAACTGTGTAGTGTGCTTCAGACCAAGAATGCCCGTCCCTACATATTATTGACTCCCCTCCAAGCGTGTCTTTTCAAGTCAGTCTTCCCTCATACCGCGATTTGGGGAGACCAATCTTCTTAAGGCCAGGAATGAAGTCAACACAAAACCCAATGACATCCTCTGTTTGATGGCCCATGGAGATGCTTCCTTCTGGCCTAGCGTGGCTACAGACATATTTCTTTAGGACTCCCATGAACCTCTCAAAGGGTAACATATTGTGTACAAATACGGGGCCCAAAATGACAATCTCGTCGACTAGATGAACTAGGACGTGCGTCATGATATTGAAGAAGGATTGAGGGAACACCAGCTCAAAACTGACAAGACATTGCGCCACATCACTCCTTAGCCTTGGTATGATTTCTGGATCGATCACCTTCTGAGAGATTGCATTGAGGAATGCACATAGCTTCACAATGGCTAATCGGACGTTTTCCGGTAGAAGCCCCCTCAGTGCAACCGGAAGCAGTTGTGTCATAATCACGTGACCGTCATGAGACTTTAGGTTCTGGAACTTTTTCTCTACCATATTTATTATTCCCTTTATATTTGACGAGAAGCCAGACGGGACCTTCATACTGAGTAGGCGTGCAAAGAAGATTTCCTTCTCTTCTTAGGTAAGAGCGTAGCTGCAGGACCTTCATACTGCTTTGGAGGCAGGCTGCCTTTTTCGTGCAAACGTTGAAGGTCCTCCCGTGCCTCCTGTGTATCTTTTGTCTTCCCATACATGCCCAAGAAGCCTAGTAGGTTCACGCAAAGGTTCTTCGTCACGTGCATCACATCGATTGAAGAGCGGACCTCTAGGTCTTTCCAGTAGGGTAGGTCCCAAAATATAGATTTCTTCTTCCACATGGGTGCGCGTCCCTCAGCGTCATCCGAAATAGATAGTCTGCCGGGACCCTTTCCAAAGATTACCTATAAATCATTGACCATAGCAAGTATGTGATCACCGGTACGCATGGCGGGCTTCTTCTGGTGATCTGCCTCGCCTTTGAAATGCTTGCCTTTCTTTCGACATTGATGGTTGGTCGGAAGAAATCGACGATGCCCCAGGTACACATTCTTCCTGCATTTGTCCAGGTATATACTTTGCGTGTCATCTAAACAGTGCGTGCATGCGTGGTATCCCTTGTTTGTTTGTCCAGAGAGGTTACTGATGGCAGGCCAATCATTGATGGTTACAAATAGCAACGCATGTAGGTCAAATTCCTCCTGGTTGGCCTCATCCCACACACATACACCTTGTCCATTCCACAGCTGTAAAAGTTCATAAACTAATGGCCTTAGGTACACATCAATGTCATTGCCGGGTTGCTTAGGGCCTTGGATGGGTATTGGCATCATAATGAACTTCCGCTTCATGCACAACCAAGGAGGAAGGTTATAGATACATAAAGTCACGGGCCAGGTGCTGTGATTGCTGCTCTGCTCCCCAAAAGGATTAATGCCATCTGCGCTTAAACCAAACCATGCGTTCCATGCATCACCTGCAAACTCATCCCAGTACGTTCTCTCGATTTTTCTCCACTGCGACCCATCAGCGGGTGATCTCAACTTCTCGTCTTTCTTACGGTCCTCTGCGTGCCATCGCATCAACTTGGTATGCTCTTTGTTTCTGAACAGACGTTTCAACCGTGGTATTATAGGAGCATACCACATCACCTTGGTAGGAACCCTCTTCCTTGGGCGCTCGCCCTCAACATCACCAGGGTCATCTCGTCTTGTCTTATACCGCAATGCACTGCATACCGGGCATGCGTTCAAATCCTTGTATGCACCACGGTACAAGATGCAGTCATTAGGGCATGCATGTATCTTATGCACCTCCAATCCTAGAGGGTATACGACCTTCTTTGCTGCGTACGTACTGTTGATACGTCCATTTTCCATCATGCTTTTATGTTGATATTTATTGCACCATGGGCTGTTGTTACACGTTATGTCACAATACTTATGCCTTTTCCCTCTTATTTTACAAGGTTTACATGAAGAGGGAGAATGCCGACATCTGGAATTCTGGGATGGAAAAGGAGCAAACATTGGAGACCTATTCTGCACAACTCAAAAAGCTCCGAAACTCCACGAAACACCGTTTCAGAAAATATAAAAAATATCTGGCAAAAGAGATCTGCCAGGGGGCCACCACCTATCCACGAGGGTGGGGGGCGCGCCCCCTGCCTCGTGGGCCAGCCGGTGACCCCCCGATTCCCATCTTATCCTATATGAGGTGTTTTGACCTAGAAAAAATCATAAGGAGGCTTTCGGGAACAGACGCCACCGCCGTGGGTTATGTTTTCTTATATCTAAAATAAAGTATATTGTCATGGATCATCCAACATGTTGGGCTTGCCTTTCCCCCTCATGCTAGCCAAAACTCGTTGCACCAAGTAGAGATACTACTTTAGCTTCCATACATCCTTAAACCCAGTTTTGCCATGAGAGTCCACCATACCTTCCTATGGATTGAGTAAGATCCTTCAAGTAAGTTGTCATGGTTGCAAACTCTCTAAAATATGTATGATTTATTAGTGTGAAGGAAATAAACTTTATACGATCGTGCGATATGAAAGTAATAAAAGCGACGGACTGCATAATAAAGGTCCTTATCACAAGTGGCAATATAAAGTGACGTTCTTTTGCGCTAAGACTTTGGGCATCCAACCAAAAAGGCACATGACAACCTCGGCTTCCCTCTGTAAAGGGCCTATCTACCATTCTTGCCTTATAAGAGTCAAGGTGAAAATCACCTTTCCTTTTTACATTTTATCCTTTGGCAAGCACATTGTGTTGGAAAGATCTTGACATATATACCCACTTGGATGTAAGTTATCATGGTCTATTAATGTTGACATTACCTTTGTGGTAAAAGGTTGGGAGGCAATACCATAAGCCCCTATCTTTCTCTGTGTTCGATTAAAACTCCATGCCCATAAGTATTGTGTGAGTGTAAGCAATTGTGAAAGACTATATGATAGTTGAGTATGTGGGCTTGCTGAAAAGCTCTTATATTGACTCTTTCCGATGTTATGATAAATTGCAATTGCTTCAATGACTGAGATCATAGTTTGTTGGTTTTCAATGAAGTTTCTGATTCATACTTGACATTGTGAATGAATTGTTACTTTAGCATAAGAGTCATATGACAATATATTTATATGTGTTGATGTTATAAGAATGATCATGATGCCCTCATGTCCGTATTTTTTTTATCGACACCTCTATCTCTAAACATGTGGACATATTTTTCGATATCGGCGTTCGCTTGAGGACAAGCAAGGTCTAAGCTTGGGGGAGTTGATGCGTCCATTTTGCATCATGCTTTTATGTTGATATGTATTGCACTATGGGTGTCGGGGATATACCCCGCAGTATGAACCGGCCGGAATTATAACCCGGCCGGACTTGGTGTTTTACTTAAGACGGTTTATATTTGGCAAGTTACTGGTGACCTGGCAGGCGGATCATGGATGACAAGACCCAAGGCCCAGAAGGCCGGTTCATATTAATAGTGGGCCGATTTATGAATAAAGCGCAAGGGATATTCTCCTACAAAGAAAGAAAGACTAGGACTCCTTGTAATAAAGCAATCCTAATCCTACTAGGACTCTACATGTAACCCGCCCCTTCAACATATATAAGGAGGGGCAGGGCTCCCCAAAGAGGACAAGTGACAAGTTAGACAAGAGACAAGTTTTAGAGGAGAAGTTTAGACAAGTTTCTAGGGTTAGATACCAAGAGCCGGTTTACCGGCATCACCACGAGGATCATAATGAGATCTAGCCTCAAACAACATGTAGGGTTATTACCGGATGATGTTTCCTGGGGCCCGAAGCTGTCTAAATCCGTGTCTTGCGTTGCGTCTCTCGATTCCGCCCAACCCCTCTCAAGCTACTACATAGATGCGCGGCCTCATGACTAAGTCCGTTAATCCGGACATCTGTCGTGCTAATTCCACGACAGTTGGCGCCCACCGTGGGGCCTGCGCACGGTGATGATGAGTTCTTGGAGGGATTTCTCCAGGAATCGAGAAGTTTGCAATTTACTGGATGAAGATGAGCCGGTTTGAAAGGATCTGCATCAAGTGCAAGTTTACAAGATTGAGATGAAAATAATTAAGGTTTGATATTGTGTGCGCCGCCGGCGACGCGACACGATCCGTCGACAGGAGATTGATTTTTCGTTTCTACATCGAGACCTATAAAGCTGTCAAATCCTACCTTCGACCGAGTTCGACAAAAGAAATCTGCTGTCCGTCCGACCGGGTTCCGCGAGTTTTTTTCTGCCGGTTTACACGCTCAAGCCTCGAGGAAATCAGGCGCTATTACTTGCCTGAGTACTGGAATACTAGTACATGCACGTTCATGGAGATTTGATGGAAAATTGATTATTATATCAAGAGCCAGTACCGGGTCATCATGACAGGAAGAGACAAAAAAGGAAGGGGAAGAAGGCCACGATCCAGCCTGTTCAACCGGTTAGGACTCGGAAAACAAATTTTGCCTTTGCGACCTTGCCTTTCGGGCGCCTCTCCACGGCTGGGCCGGGCTTCAGATGGCCCGTCTTCGGCCAGGTCTTTTTTCCTCCGCCGTCGAGCCACCCGGCCGACGAGTTGACTTGACCGCGACAGGCTACCGCCTAAAGCCGTCTGCTCTGAGCCATCGTCTCCATCGCGCCGCGGCCACGCCTCCATGCTTTATTCGCCCTGTCGCCGGCCGCCATCGCCGTCACAAGTCGCTGCCTTCGCCTGTGCTGAGTCGCCTCGCAAAAATCCACTGCTGAAGCAGTCAAACCAGAATATATAGCTGGGGAAAGACATTTTTTGATCCGAGTCGCCGTCTGCAAAGCTGCCTTGCTGCTGGGGAAAGATATTTAATCGGTTAATGCTTCTGTCGCCGTGCTCGTGCAGAGGAGGGACACCTCAAGCTGCCTCCGCTACCTTTGCCACTTCAGCTGTTTCTGCTATGGCTCGAGGCTAGTCCACAAGACAAAATATTGGTCTACTATTGCATACGTGATACTAGTACTAGTTCAGTACAGATCGAATTTTTTGGCCATATCATCTGTCCACAAGACAAAATATTGGTCTACTATTGCTGGACGTTGAGCCACCTCAGCTCAACTTGATTCTTCAGACCCAACGAAAAATATCAGGTGCCATCTGTTCTTAGTATTTTAGCACATATTAATTCTTCCAAGAACAATTACTCATGCACGTAATATTTTTTACGCAGGACGACTACTAAAAACAGCAGACTGGATCATCATTGGGGGGTGCGACGGGTGTACGTTCAGCTGAGTTGCGCGACTTCACGAGTATGTGTGTTGCGGTCCGGTTTACATCAATGCGCCGTCCGGCTCGTCCGTCTGCACCCGCGCGCACTGGTCTCCGATGCCGCGGCTGACTCCTTCGCCAATGGACGTGCTCACACCATCGTTTTCGCGGTCCGGTTTATATTAAACACGCCGGTGCCGCACCTGTCCTCATAAACTGCCCGGCGGATACGCGTGCAAGTCGCTGCCTCCACGCCAAACGGATCATCCGTCGTCCGGGCAAATCAGGTGATATCTATCCTATTTATTTCTTAATGCGTAGTATTTCGTCCGAGCAGAAAATTCCTTGCCCTGCCATATTTATACGCAGGAAAATTATTTATCGCAAAGCGGTGATAAGCCATGGAGAGGGAGGCACACCAAACATTATTCGACACAAGTGATCGACGTTATTCCGCGGTTCAAGCGCCGGTTTAAAATGCCATGGCCGTCTCTCGTGACCGCGCCGATTTGCAACCCGTGGCCGTCTTTCACAACTACAACGGTTTATAACGAGGAGGACAACTAGCCCGTCGGCGCCGGCCGACCCATCTGTTCTTCAAGAGAATCAGATATAAACACGCATTGGCAATATTCTACAACGGCGTTTTCCTTTGTGTCACATTACCTGATGAACGGACGGCCGGTTCACACGTCCACACCGGTTTACAACATGGGGTACAACTTGCTCGCCTCCACCGGTTTACAACCCCACAGCCGGTTTAACTGTTTGAGCTGCCTCTGATACTGCGGTCATTTTACTGTCTACCCTATGATCCGGGCTATTCAACATACCGGTTCAAATTCACTCAGGTGATATCCATCTACAGTATTATTTCTCTTATTATATATTATTTTTCATTAATAAAATAAGATGCTTTGATCAGTCTATCTGATTTTGCAGAATATATACTCAGAAGCAATAAAACTCTCTAAAGAGCATGAGGTCACATCTGGTTCAAGAGAGGACACTTCAAGATCTACCCATGATTTCCATGGAGCCAAGGAAAACTATATAAACAGTTGGGTTTACCCGCATCCATCGACCGGCCCTCTGAAAAGATGAATAATCCACATTCAGTGATTGGCTAGGCCCTCTGGAAAGATGGATAATCCACATCCAGTGATTGGCTAAATTGTTTATGATGGTTCAAGTGGAAAGATGGATAATCCACATCCACCGGCCCTCTGAAAAGATGGATAATCCACATTCAGTGATTGGCTAGGCCCTCTGGAAAGATGGATAATCCACATCCAGTGATTGGCTAAATTGTTTATTAAGTGGAAAGATGGATAATCCACATCCACCGGCCCTCTGAAAAGATGGATAATCCACATTCAGTGATTGGCTAGGCCCTCTGGAAAGATGGAT
>LR738710.1:866231045-866337090 GCA_902687465.1 Secale cereale | reverse complement strand
ACATCCAGTGATTGGCTAAATTGTTTATTAAGTGGAAAGATGGATAATCCACATCCACCGGCCCTCTGAAAAGATGGATAATCCACATTCAGTGATTGGTTAGGCCCTCTGGAAAGATGGATAATCCACATCCAGTGATTGGCTAAATTTTTTCTTATGGTTCATATGGAAAGATGGATAATCCACATCCACCGGCCCTCTGAAAAGATGGATAATCCACATTCAGTGATTGGCTAGGCCCTCTGGAAAGATGGATAATCCACATCCAGTGATTCGCTGAACCTTGCTTTGAGCCTGGCAGCTCTTAAAAAACCTCGACTACATGGTTTTATTTGCAAATTCGCATCTTTGGTGTTTATGTTTTATGACTCTTTAAACTGGAGTGGAACAGCTACAGAAGTTGACCACATATCTATAAAGTTAAAAGTCTGGGTCATGAATACCAGCATGAATAAACCAGTGTTCATTATAACCTGGATCATCCATCAGGCAACAAGCTACAAAGCTTCTGGGTAAATTTCGCCGGATTAAGAATATCAAGCATACTTGATCGCAGGTATGAAGTATCTTGTTTTTAAATACATATTGGCAGTACATGATCAGTTATAATGGCCGGTGTTTATTGAACCGGCCTGGCTTTTAACTATAAGTCGCCAGTATGAGATAAAATAATGACCGGTGTTTATTAACCCGGCCCGATTGTGATCAAACATCATTGGAACCGGTCTTCAAACCGGATTGTATTCTTCAATAGCCAACATGGCTGGATTCTTATTATGCTTATAAATATTATGATTGAGGTTTTCAAAGTCGCTTTAAGCGCAATGGATATTATTTCATCATGAAAGTGATTTATTCTATAAAGGAAAAGTCCCGAGTCGCTGCAGGCTTACAACCCGGCACTTGGGGGCTACATTATTCAGACTGAGATTACATCAAATACACAAGTCTCAAGCACACAAGCAAGTTGTCTACTTGACACTTGGGGGCTAATGGAAAGATCATTTGCTTCATCTGGAAGTACCGGTTCACCTTCTAAATGTAGCTAAACCAGAACTTGGGGGCTACCAATCGCTCCTGTCAACAATTCAAGGTACACAAGTATTCATTCATTATATTGAAGGGTCCACTGCTCAGTTGGTAAAGCACAAAAGCTCTTAACCTTGTGGACGTGGGTTCAAACCCCACGATGGAAGTTACAACATATAATGTTATCTTCAATGATTATATCTACAAAGTCCCTGCTCATTATTGCATAATAACCCGGCACTTGGGGGCTACATAAATATGGAATATTCAGTTTCATAGTGATTGGGATGAATGATCCGGATTTCTTCAAGATTATACAAGGCTATTTTCAATGAAGTATATACAAAGTCCCTGCTCATTATTACATAATGACCCGGCACTTGGGGGCTATAGGTAATATGCATATAAAGGAGGAACATATGCATATAAAGGAGGAACATCTTGAAATTTTCAATTCTGGCAAATCCGGATTAATTGTGTGACCCGGCAATTTTGGCAATCATAAACCGGCAAGTTCTACATTTCCAAACCGGTTGGATATCAATGGAATATTTGAAGATCAATATTTTTGTCAAGTCAGAACATTGGAAGGCCGATTCAAATGGATTCTTTATTTACAATATTTCTTATGCAAGCAAGTTGAATATAAAGTTGGTCTGTTGACCAGGATTTTTTAGAAGAAGGAAGGACAAGGACTTAAAGATGATCAGGTGCCGGTTTATAAGGAATTCTTAACTCGGAGCACAACCTATCAAATTTATTCTTGTGGTTATTTTGCAGCATAAGTTTACCATGGACACATCCAAGCTAAACTTGGGGGCTAATGTCGGGGATATACCCCGCAGTATGAACCGGCCGGAATTATAACCTGGCCGGACTTGGTGTTTTACTTAAGACGGTTTATATTTGGCAAGTTACTGGTGACCTGGCAGGCGGATCATGGATGACAAGACCCAAGGCCCAGAAGGCCGGTTCATATTAATAGTGGGCCGAATTATGAATAAAGCGCAAGGGATATTCTCCTACAAAGAAAGAAAGACTAGGACTCCTTCTAATAAAGCAATCCTAATCCTACTAGGACTCTACATGTAACCCGCCCCTTCAACATATATAAGGAGGGGCAGGGCTCCCCAAAGAGGACAAGTGACAAGTTAGACAAGAGACAAGTTTTAGAGGAGAAGTTTAGACAAGTTTCTAGGGTTAGACACCAAGAGCCGGTTTACCGGCATCACCACGAGGATCATAATGAGATCTAGCCTCAAACAGCACGTAGGGTTATTCCCGGATGATGTTTCCCGGGGCCCGAAGCTGTCTAAATCCGTGTCTTGCGTTGCGCCTCTCGATTCCGCCCAACCCCTCTCAAGCTACTACATAGATGCGCGGCCTCACGACTAAGTCCGTTAATCCGGACATCTGCCGTGCTAATTCCACGACAATGGGGCTGTTGTTACACGTTATGTCACAATACGTATGCATTTTCTCTCTTATTTTACAAGTTTTACATGAAGAGGGAGAATGCCGACAGCTGGAATTCTGGGATGGAAAAGGAGCAAACATTGGAGACCTATTCTGCACAACTCAAAAAGCTCTGAAACTCCATGAAATACTGTTTCAGAAAATATAAAAAAATTCTAGCGAAAGAGATCTACCAGGGGGCCACCACCTGTCCACGAGGGTGGGGGGCACGCCCCTGCCTCGTGGGCCAGCCGGTGACCCCCCGATGCCCATATTCTCCTATATGAGGTGGTTTGACCTGGAAAAATCATAAGGAGGCTTTCGGGACCAAACGCCGCCATCTCGAGGCGGAACCTTGGCGGAACCAATCTAGGGCTCCGGCGGAGCTGTTCTGCTGGGGATACTTCCCTCCGGGAGGGGGAAATCGTCACCGCCGTCATCACCAACAACTCTCCCATCTTGGGGAGGGTTATCTTCATCAACATCTTCACCAGCACCATGTCCTCTCAAACCCTAGTTCATCTCTCGTATCCAATTTTTGTACAAAAACCTCAGATTGGTACATGTAGGTTGCTAGTAGGGTTGATTACTCCTTGTAGTTGATGCTAGTTGGTTTACTTGGTGGAAGAGCATATGTTCACATCCATTATGCATATTAATACCCCTCTGATCATGAACAATATTATGTCTTGTGAGTAGTTACTTTTGTTCCTGGGGACATGGGAGAAGTCTTGCTATAAGTAGTCATGTGAATTTGGTATTCGTTCGATATTTTGATGAGATGTATGTTGTCTCTCCTCTAGTGGTGTCATGTGAACGTCGACTACATGACACATCACCATTGTTTGGTCCTAGAGGAAGGCATTGGAAAGTAATAAGTAGATGATGGGTTGCTAGAGTGACATAAGCTTAAACCAAGGGTTGATGCGTTGCTTCGTAAGGGGCTGATTTGGTTCCATATGTTTCATGCTATGGTAAGGTTTACCTTAATACTTCTTTTGTAGTTGCGGATGCTTGCAATAGAGGATAATCATAAGTGAGATGCTTGTCCAAGTAAGGACAGCACCCAAGCACCGGTCCACCCACATACCAAATTATCAAAGTACCGAACGCGAATCATATGAACGTGATGAAAACTAGCTTGATGATAATTCCCATGTGTCCTCGGGAGCATTTTCCTTCATATAAGAGTTTGTCCAGGCTTGTCCCTTGTTACCAAAAGGATTGGGCCATCTTGCTGCACCTTGTTTACTTTTACTATTTGTCACTTGCTACCAATTACCTTATCACAAAACTATATGTTACCGATAATTTCAGTGCTTGCAGAAAATACCTTACTGAAAACTGCCTATCATTTCCTTCTGCTCCTCTTTGGGTTTGACAATCTTACTTATTGAAAGGACTACGATCAACCCCCTACACTTCTGGGTCATCAAGACTCTTTTCTGGCACCGTTGCCGGGGAGTGAAGCGTCTTTGGTAAGTGGAATTTGGTAAGGAAAAATTTATATATTGTGCTGAAATTTACTGTCACTTGTTACTATGGCTCATAATCCTTTGAGGGGCTTGTTCGGGGTATCTTCACCCCGACCAGAAGAGCAAAGAGTTGCTCCTCAACCTACTGAACCTACTGAAAATGTTTTCTTTGAAATTCCTTCGGGTATGATAGAGAAACTGCTAGATAATCCCTTTACATGAGATGGAACACTGCATCCCGATTTGCACCTAATCTATGTGGATGAAGTTTGTGGATTATTTAAGCTTGCAGGTATGCCCGATAATGTTATTAAGAAGAAGGTCTTCCCTTTATCTTTGAAGGGATATGCATTGACATGGTTTAGGCTATGCGATGATACTGGATCATGGAACTATAATCGACTCAAGTTGGAATTTAATCAGAAGTTCTACCCTATGCATCAGGTTCATCGTGATCGTAATTATATATATAATTTTTGGCCTCGCGAAGGAGAAAGCATCGCTCAAGCTTGGGGGAGGCTTAAGTCAATGTTATATTCATGCCCCAATCATGAGCTCTCAAGAGAAATGATCATTCAAAATTTTTATGCTCGGCTTTTTCTCAATAATCGCTCCATGCTCGATAATTCCTGTACTGGTTCTTTTATGATGAAGACTATTGAATTTAAATGGGATTTATTGGTAAGAATTATATGCAACTCTGAAGATTGGGATCTCGACGAAGGTAAGGAGTCAGGTATGACCCCTAAGTTTGATTTTGTTAAAGCTTTTATGGATAACGATGTTTTCCGTGAATTTAGCACTAAATATGGACTTGACTCTGGGATAGTAGCTTCTTTCTGTGAATCATTTGCTACTCATGTTGATCTCCCTAAAGAGAAGTGGTTTAAATACCATCCTCCCATTGAAGTAAAAGTAGTTGAACATGTTAAAGTTGAATAAAAGACTATCACTTATAATGTTGATCCTATTGTTCCTACTGCTTATATTGAGAAACCACATTTCCCTGCTAGAATAAAGGATCATGCTAAAGCTTCAACTATAGTTCGTAAGAGTAATACTAGAACACCTACACCCTCTGAGCAAATTGAAGTTGAACCTAGTGTTGCTATGGTTAAAGATCTCTTGGTAGAAAATTTAGATGGACATGTTATTTACCTCCAAGAGGAAGCTGCTAGAATAGCCAAACCAAATACTAGGAATAAACATAGACATGTTGTAGGCTTTCCTGTTATTTCTGTTAAAATAGGAGATCATTGCTATCATGGTGTATGTGAGGTAGGTGCTAGTGCGAGTGTAATACCCATTTCATTATATGATGAAATTATGCACGATATTGCACCCGCTGAGCTATAAGGTATTGATGTCACTATTAAGCTTGCTAATAGAGACACTATTTCACCAATTGGGATTGTTAGAGATGTTGAAGTCTTGTGTGGGAAAGTTAAATACCCTGCTGATTTTCTTGTTCTTGGTTCCCCACAAGATGATTTTTGTCCCATTATATTTGGCAGACCCTTCTTGAATACTGTTAATGCTAAGATAGACTGCGTAAAAGATATTGTTACCGTTGGTTTAGGGGATATGTCTCATGATTTTAACTTTGCTAAATTTCGTCGACAACCCCATGATAAAGAATTACCTAATAAGGATGAAATTATTGGTCTTGCTTCTATTGTTGTGCCTCCTAACGATCCTTTAGAACAATATCTGCTAGACCACGAAAATGATAAGTATATGAATGAGAGAAGGGAAATAGATGAAATATTCTTTAAGTAAGGACCCGTATTGAAAAACAACTTGCCTGATGAAATCCTAGGGGATCCTCCTCCACCCAAGGGTGATCCCGTGTTTGAACTTAAACCATTACCTGATAATATTAAGTATGTTTATCTCTATGAAAAGAAGATATATCATGTTATTATTAGTGCTAACCTTTCAGAGCAGGAAGAAGAAAAATTATTGAAAACTCTGAAGAAGCACCATGTTGCTATTGGATATACTCTGGATGATCTTAAGGGCATTAGTCCCACTTTATGCCAACACAAGATAAAGTTGGAAGAGGACGCTAAACCAGTTATCGATCATCAACGACGGTTAAATCCTAAGATGAAAGAAGTGGTAACGAAGGAAATACTAAAGCTTCTAGAGGCAGGTATAATCTATCTAGTTGCTGATAGCCAGTGGGTAAGTCATGTCCAATGTGTCCCTAAGAAGTGAGGTATGACTGTTGTTCCTAATGATAAAGATGAATTGATCCCGCAAAGAATTGTTACATGTTCTAGGATGGTAATCGATTTCTGCAAATTAAATAAAGCTACTAAGAAAGATGCTACTTCTCGAGCTTGCGTTGTATTCCCCTCGAAGAGGAAAGGGAGATGCAGCACAGTAGCGTAAGTATTTCCCTCAGTTTTTGAGAACCAAGGTATCAATCCAGTAGGAGCCCACGCGCGAGTCCCTCGCACCTGCACACACAAATAAGAACTTCGCAGCCAACTTGATAAGGGGTTGTCAATCCCTTTACGGTCACTTACGAAAGTGAGATCTGATAGAGATGTAAGTTTCATATTTTTGGTATTTTTGATTATAAGAACAGAAAGTAAAAGCGGAAAAGTAAAGTAGATTGTAGATTGATATGTTGAGAATAGACCCGGGGGCCATAGTGTTCTCTAGTGGCTTCTCTCATGATAGCGATATTCTACGGCGGGTAAATAAATTACTGTCGGGCAATTGATAGAAAAGCGAATAATTATGAGATTATCTAGGCATGATCATTATATATAGGCATCACGTCTGAGACAAGTAGACCGAAATGATTCTGCATCTACTACTATTACTCCACACATCGACCGCTATCCAGCATGCATCTAGTGTATTAAGCTCATAAGAACAGAGTAACGCCTTAAGCAAGATGACATGATGTAGAGGGATAAACTCAAACTTAGTGATATAAACCCCATCTTTTTATCCTTGATGGCAACAATACAATACGTGCCTTGCTGCCCCTACTGTCACTGGGAAAGGACACCGCAAGATTGAACCCAAAGCCAAGCACTTCTCCCATTGCAAGAACTATAGATCTAGTAGGCCAAACCAAACCAATAATTCGAAGAGACTTGCAAGGATATTATAATCATACATAAAGAGTTCAGAAAAGAACCAAATATTTCTCATAGATAATCTTGATCATAAACCCAAAATTCATCGGATCTCGACAAACACACCGCAAAAAGAGATTAGATCGAATAGATCTCCTCAAAGACCGAGGAGAACTTTGTATTGAGATCCAAAGAGAGAGAAGAAGCCATCTAGATACTAGCTATGGACCCGAAGGTCTGAGGGAAACTACTCACAACTCATGATGAGGCGATGATGATGATGATGTAGAAGAACTCCGTGGAAGATCCCCCCTCCGGCTGAGCTCCGGAATGGGCCCCAAGATGCGATCTCACGGGAACAGAAGGTTGCGGCGGTGGAACTAGGGTTTTCTCTGTTGTTTTGATGGTTTCGGGGTACGTAGGTATATATAGGAGGAAGGAGGGCACCAGGGGCTAGACGTGGGGCCCATGAGGCTGGGGGTGCGCCCTATAGGGGGGGCGCGCCCCCACCCTCGTGAGTGCCACGTGTACCCTACTCCGTGGTTCTCAAGTGTCCCGTGCGTATTTTGCTCCAAAAATATCTCTCCCGAAGGTTTCATTCCGTTTGGACTCCGTTTGATATTCCTTTTATGTAAAACGCTGAAATAGGCAAAAAAAAATAGCAATCTGGACTGGGCCTTTGGGTTAGTAGGTTAGTCCCAAAAATAATATAAAAGTGTATAACAAAGCCCATTAAATATCCAAAACATCATAAATAATAGCATGGAACAATAGAAAATTATAGATACGTTGGAGGCGCATCAAGCATCCCCAAGCTTAATTCCTGCTCGTCCTCGAGTAGGTAAATGATAAAAACAGAATTTTTGATGTGGAATGCTAACCAACATAGTTTTTCAATGTAATTCTCTTAATTGTGGCATGAATGTTCAGATATGAAAGATTCAAGACAAAAGTCTATATGGACATAAGAAATAATAATACTTCAAGCATACTAGCAAAGCAATCATGTCTTCTCAAAATACTATGGCTAAAGAAAGTTATCCCTACAAAATCATATAGTCTGGCTATGCTCCCTCTTCATCACACAAAATATTCATATCATGCACAACCCCGATTTCAGCCAAGCACTTGTTTTCATACTCTATTCTTTCAAACCTTTCAACTTTCACGCAATACATGAGCGTGAGCCATGGACATAGCACTATGGGTGGAATAGAGAGGTGGTTGTGGAGAAGACAAAAAGGAGGGAGATAGTCTCACATCAACTAGGCGTATCAATGGGCTATGGAGATGCCCATCAATAGATATCAATGTGAGTGAGTAGGGATTGCCATGCAACGGATGCACTAGAGCTAAATATGTATGAAAGCTCAAGGAAAGAAACTAGTGGGTGTGCATCCAACTTGCTCGCTCATGAAGACCTAAGGCATTTGAGGAAGCCCATCGTTGGAATATACAAGCCAAGTACTATAAAGAAAATTCCCACTAGTATATGAAAGTGACTAAACATGAGACTCTCTATCATGAAGAACATGGTGCTACTTTGAAGCACAAGTGTGGAAAAACATACTAGCAATTGTCCATTTTTCTTTTCTTTTTTTTCTTTTTTTGGGCCTTTCTTTTTTTCTTTGGCCTTTCCTTTTTTGAAGGGGCTTCATTGATTTAGCCTTTCCTCACATGGGACAATGCTCTAATAATGATGATCATCACACTTTCATTGAATTACAACTCGATATTACAACTCGATGCTAGAAGAAAGTATGACTCTATATGAATGCCTCCGGTGGTGTACCGGGATGTGCAATGAATCAAGAGTGACATGTATGAAAAAATTATGCATGGTGTCTTTGCCACAAATACGATGTCAGCTACATGATCATGCATGGCAATATGACAATATGAAGCGTGTCATATGAACGGAACGGTGGAAAGTTGCATGGCAATATATCTCGGAATGGCTATGGAAATGCCATGATAGGTAGGTATGGTGGCTGTTTTGAGGAATATATATGGTGGCTGTTTTGAGGAAGGATATATAGTGGGTGTATGGTACCGGCGAAAGTTGCGCGGTACAAGAGAGGCTAGCAATGGTGGAAGGGTGAGAGTGCGTATAATCCATGGACTCAACATTAGTCATAAGAACTCATATACTTATTGCAAAAATCTACGTGTCATCAAAACAAAGCAATCAACGCATGCTCCCAGGGGGGAGGTTGGTAGGAGTTAACCATCGCGTGCCCCCGACCTCCACACAAAGGTTGACACTTTACAAATACCTCATGCTCTAACTTCGTCACATAGCGGTTCACCATACGTGCATGCTACGGGAATCACTAACCTTAACACAAGAATTTCTCAATTTCATAATAACTCCATTAGCATGACTCTAATATCACTATCCTCATATCTCAAAACAATTATCAAGCATCCAACTTCTCATCATATTCAATGCACTTAGCGTGAAAGTTTTTACTACATTGATATTGGATGTCTATCATGTGAATACTAGTTTTATAGCCTAAGCAGATTACCATGCTGTTTTAATAGACTCTCAAAAGGATATAAGTGAAGCATGAGAGATCAACAATTTCTACAAAATATAATCACCACTGTGCTCTAAAAGATATAAGTGAAGCACTAGAGCAAAAACGATTCAACTCAAAAGATATAAGTGAAGCACATAGAGTGCTCTATCAATTCCTTGGCCATATTTGACTCTCTCAAATAGGTGTTTCCAGCAAGGATAATTGTGGCAAACTAAAAAGCAAAGTCTCAAATTATACAAGACGCTCCAAGTAAAACACATATCATGTGGTGAATAAAAATATAGCTCCGAGTATAGTTACCGATGGATGAAGACGAAAGAGGGGATGCCTTCCCGGGGCATCCCCAAGCTTAGGCTTTTGGTTGTCCTTGAATTTTACCTTGGGGTGCCTTTGGCATCCCCAAGCTTAGGCTCTTGCCACTCTTTGTTCCATAGTCCATCAAAGCAATACTCGAAACTTGAAAACTTCACAACACAAAATGTAGACAAAAATCTCGTGAGCTCCGTTAGTATAAGAAAGCAAACCACTACTCAAAGGTACTGCAATGAATTCATTATTTGTTTATATTGGTGTTAAACCTACTGTATTCCAACTTCTCTATGGTTCATACTTCCCAATACTACTCATAGATGCATTGGAATAAGCAAACAACACACGAAAAACAGAATCTGTCAAAAACAGAACAGTCTGTAGTAATCTGAAGTTTTCGCATACTTCCGTAACTCCAAAAAATACAAACTGAATTGGTAAACGTGAGGAATTTGTCTATTAATCATCTGCAAAAATAATCAACTAAATAGCATGCTACAGTAAAATCTGGTGACCATTCTAGCGAGCGCTAACGATTTTGTTTTTCACAGCAAGATCATATAAACTTCACACAAGTCTTCCCAAAGGTTCTACTTGACACAAACACTAAACAAAACACAAAACCACATGTAAACAGAAGCTAGATGCAATATTTATTCCTAAGCAGAAGCAAAAACAAAAAAATTAAATTGGGTTGCCTCCCAACAAGCGCTATCGTTTTACGCCCCTAGCTAGGCACGATACATGGATAGATCTAGGTATTGCCATCTTTGATCTTCACCCTTTTAATGGGGTCAAGCTCGAATCCGGGAGGTTCTTTACGTTTCCCTTCATATTCATGCGGTGGATATTCCCACTAACACTCTTAAGAGGTTCAAGAGACTTTTGTAGTATTTTTGTTACTTCGCAAATTTTCTCAAAAACTTGCGTCCCTTCCTGGGTTGGATGTGACCCATTTTGGGGAGGTAGTGTCCCCACTATTCCCTCTATAATTTCATGAGCAATACTAGGATCAATTTCGATAAAGTTCCCTTTGGCAACGCAATCCAAGAGTTGTCTATGAGACATATTCAAACCAACATAAAAATTGCGAAGCAAGATTTTAAAATTCACCTCTAAGGTGCACTTACGATAAGATTCCATCATCCTAAACCAAGCATCTTTTAAAATTTCTCCTTGCTTTTGCTTGAAGTAAGGAACTTCAAACTCGGGAGGCAAAGGAGCGGATAAGGGGATAGCCATGACGACAGGGCAGAGCGAACGATAAACACACGGCAGAAGAAGGGCAAATAAAACGTCAAGGGTGAAGTGGGGGAAAGGAAAACGATAGGCAAAAAATGTAATACGAAGGATAAGGGTTTGTGATAGGTACTTGGTATATGACTTTTGCGTAAGCCTCCCCGGCAACGGCGCCAGAAATTCTTCTTGCTACTTCTCGAGCTTGCGTTGTATTCCCTCGAAGAGGAAAGGGAGATGCAGCAAGTAGCATAAGTATTTCCCTCAGTTTTTGAGAACCAAGGTATCAATCCAGTAGGAGACCACGCGCGAGTCCCTCGTACCTGCACAAACAAATAAGAACTTCGTAGCCAACGCGATAAGGGGTTGTGAATCCCTTTACGGTCACCTACGAAAGTGAGATCTGATAGAGATGATAGTTTGATATTTTTGGTATTTTTTATTATAAGAACAGAAAGTAAAAGCGGAAAAGTAAAGTAGATTGTAGATTGATATGTTGAGAATAGACCCGGGGGCCATAGTGTTCTCTAGTGGCTTCTCTCATGATAGCGATATTCTACGGCGGGTAAACAAATTGTTGTCGAGCAATTGATAGAAAAGCGAATAATTATGAGACTATCTAGGCATGATCATTATATATAGGCATCACGTCCGAGACAAGTAGATCGAAATGATTCTGCATCTACTACTATTACTCCACACATCGACCGCCATCCAGCATGCATCTAGTGTATTAAGTTCATAAGAACAGAGTAACGCCTTAAGCAAGATGACATGATGTCGAGGGATAAACTCAAACTTAGTGATATAAACCCCATCTTTTGTAACATCCCAATTTTACTAAATTAGGATGTTATTAGATCATTCATATGCATCTCATATTTTTATTATATCATTTGCTATTTTTGAATATTTGGATCATTATGCAACTAAAGGCAATATTTGGAGTGGAGATAACATGACTTCTTCCCTATCTTTAAAAATGTTCATAATGTCCAGAATAATGTTCCAGTTGATTTTATATGTTCTGGTATTTTTCAAATCCTCAAAAGTATTTTATTTGTGGTTTTATTTGCTGTTGGAGTGACCAAATGCATCAAATTGATTTTTACAAAATAGCATTAGTGTTGGAACTAGTGTTCCTGTAGTTTATATTAGTAGGGTAATTTTTACTGTGTGTCTATGTGATTTTTTTATAGATTTTATATTGTGAATTCTATTTGATTTATTTTTGCTGCTGGGGTTGGTGTTTAAAAAAAAGAAACCAGCAGGCAGTGAGCTAGCTAGCGAGCTGCGCAGCCCACTGCACCGCGGCCCAGCCCACCTCTCGAGCCGCGAAGCGGTACTCGCCGCACCGCACCACACCCGCACCCGACCCGCTTTCCTCCTCTCTCTGACCGTGGGTCCCGCACCCATCCCCTTCCCTAAGCCGGACTAGGACACCGCCGCGCCCGAGCGCGCATGCCAAGGCCGAGTTGCCTCACGTCCCTGGCCTACCCCAGTGCAACCCGACGCGCCAGGCGCGAGCCAAGGACTAGGGAACCCTACCGCAACCCCTTCTCTGTCCTTTCCTTGTCTGCACGAGCCGATAGGGCGATTTGGATCTCGTGAGGAGCTCCGTGTCCGCCGCCGTTCACCGGACACTGTCGGCGCCGTAAGAGCACCCCGAGCCTTCCCTATTGACCCGTCCGATTCCCCTCTCCACACCTCTTTCTCCTGACATCTTCTAGTGGACAGAGAACCGCCGGAGCGAGAGTAACGAGCAAGTCTGCCGCAGCCGGAGCACCGCCGCCGTTCACCTCATCACCACCGCCTCTACGGACCGCCCCACTGCCGTCCAACACCACCACCACCTCCGCCACTCACCGCCGCACCCGTCCGCCACCTCGCCTTCGCCGGAGACCCACTGGAGGAGCGCCGCCGTCGACGTCCGACTGCCGCTGCCGTTTCTTTTGTCGCCTGGTGAGCACGCGCCTCCACCCAATCAGAAACTGCCATGCGGCAGTTAGCTACAGGAGCATCTACAGGAGTTCGCTACAGCGCCCAGGGTTTTTTTCTGTTGTTTTCTGTTTTCTTTTTTCAAATTTCAGCTAAAACTTCAACTACTTATATCTTTTATCCTATAACTCCAAATTAGGTGATTCCTATTCCTATGCACTCACAAAAATCTGATCTTTATCACAGTACCAAAATTTCACATGCTTTCACAATTCAAGTTTGAATTCGTTTGAATTCGAATCAAATCTTCCGGAGGCCGTATATTTTAAACCGTTTATCGGAATCGAGTGTTTCTTTTTGCATTGTGATCGTAGTGATGTGTAGGTGATCTGTACATGTTGTTTTGATGCTGTTGATGAATTTAAAAATGATTTTCTTGATGTTGGCTTTATTTTGGTTTCTTTGGAGTTTCGGTGATTGTCCGGAGTGCGACGCGAGCTATTGTCAGGAGTGTCACTTTTTGAACTAGAACCAAGGCAAGTTACATGTTGATCATCCTTTACCTATTGTTTTTCTATGCATTTGTAGGTTATGCCACACTATAAATCTATGCATTATAGGACTATTATAATTTGAGCTATATTGTTGAGCTATCTCCCGTCCTTTCCAAATCATGGTAGGTATAGTATTGCTATGCTTGTAGACGGGGTTGGTTCCTGTATACATTGAGATTATGTGAGGATTATTAATATTTAACAAACTGAGTAGTAATTCAGGGCTTAACTCACCTTTGGGCGGAATTGGTATTGATGGGTGGTTTTAATAACATCATGGTTTATACCCTCTGAATGTAAGTGGATGGCCGCCCAGGCTCAAAAAGATGAGACAGACTTAATGACTACTAGCTTCCATGCGCGACCACTAGCTAAATGGGCTCTGGCTTAGTTGAGTAGGTTGTGGGATCCTCGCCCAGGTATGCTAGCAGATGTAGATATGGATAGGTGTACCAGTTGCCGGGGTGGAGGTGACTACTTCTGGAAGACTTCATCTCAATCTTCGGGTTGAGTCTAGTGGGTAAAGTGTGCAAAACTCTGCAGAGTAATAAAACTAATCATGATTAGCCGTGTCCTCGGTTATGGATATTTTGAGCCACTATGCCATTACAGTTGTTGGATGATCTTGACAGATGTGACACTTAATAATAGTGTGGGCAACTTAATAAATGGGTAGGTTGGATTTGATTGTGCCAACTCAACCTTGTGCATTCAATGGTAGTAATAAAAGAACTAAATGAAAAAGTTACTATTAGGTAGTTATGAGGACAAAATCAGCTTTCTGCAAAATAAACCCCCAAGCCTTCCTTTGTTGTTCTATGCATATACATGCAGGTCTGCTTTATTAGTTCTCCTGTGTAACTTGCCAATACATTCAATGTATTGACCTATACGGCTGCAACGTCTCATGTTGCAGGATTTTCAGACGAGGAGTAAGGTACCGTTAGGGTCGCGAGTCTGCACTCAGCATCGCCAGTTGGGCTATGATGGGACTAATCGTTATTTTCTGCTACTTTCCGCTGTGTGATTGAATAATAGCTAGCCATGAGCTATGCACATTGTTTTATTTTATATACTCTAGATCATATGTTGTACTAAATATTGCACTTGTATTCTGGTATTCATCTATACTGTGTGTGCTAGCGAGTTCGATCCAGGGACTAGCACGGTAAGCACAGAGACTCAAATCCTTCGAGGTTTGGTCGTTACAGATGGTATCAGAGCAGTGTGTTGACTGTAGGACGTGACCCTAGAAAATGGATTAGAAAAGCCATAGGAGTGAAAACTATTTTATAGACTAGTTATACTTCTTATTGTTTATTAGTTAACCCAAGTATCTTGAATAGTTAAGTAGGAACTAGTGCTGAGACCACCATATATGCTTGTTTTATCTTGCAATGTTACCGTGTTAGCGTATCTGATTATGTCCACTGTCGTGGTAGGAAGATACTAGATTGTTTGCTTGATTGGTAACTTTCTTGTTAAATTTTATCTCATCAAAATTATTTGACTATATATACATATATATATATATATACTACTATATTATTGTGATTGTTTGTCTGTTTGTTTGTTTGTGTTATTCGTTGTTGTGTTTTGTTGCCTTGATCATATATGCATATGGGTAGAATATATTTATATCTATAGCTTTGGCCCTATTATATTTATAACTCTTCTATGCTTGCCCACCAGATGCCGCCGAGGCGTGATAATCGGCGCCATGCTGCAGGAGGAGACAATAATGGCAATGACATACCACCATACATGCAGCAGTTGCTTCAGGGGCAGACGCAGTTGATCCAGTTGCTTGTGCAGAACCAGAACAACCAGAACAACAACAACAACAACCCGCCACCCGTGGATATTCTTACCAGGTTCCTGAGGTTGAATCCTCAGAGGTTCTCCAGTTCCCCTGAACCTATTGTGGCTGATGATTGGCTCTATGCAGTCACTAGGAACCTCGAGACGGTTGGATGCACAGATGCAGAGAGGGTGAGGTTTTCCTCACATTTGTTGGAGGGTCCTGCCGCAGCTTGGTGGGACAACTACTTGGTCTCTTATCCCATTGCTGGTATCACTTGGACTCAGTTTCAGACTGCTTTTCGTGCTGCACATGTGTTTGCTGGTGCTATGAGTCTGAAAAAGAAGGAGTTTCGCAGTTTGCGTAAGGGAGGACGCACAGTTAATGTGTATGTGGATTAATTTCATAATCTTGCACGTTATGCTCCTAATTATGTTAACACTGATGCAGCTAGGCAGGAGAAATTCTTGGAGGGCCTAAATGATGAGTTGAGCCTTCAGTTGACAGTGGCCACTTTTGATAATTGTCAAGAGCTAATTGATAAGGCTATTATGCTAGAGGGGAAGCATCAAGCCATAGAGAATCGCAAGAGGAAGTACAATAATAATAACAGATATAATTCAGGACCGCAGCAGAAGCCACACACTTCATATCATGGTAATGGAGGTAATGGGCATCATCATCATCATGGAGGGAATGGCCACAACCATAATGGCCACCATAATCACAATGGGCACAAGAGTAACAATGGCAATGTCAAAGGTAATGGTAATGGTAATGGTAATGGAGGGAGTAACAACCAAAGCCACCAGAGTGTGCCTGTGTAGAGGGACATTAGCCAAGTTCAGTGCTATAAGTGTAGGCAAATGGGCCACTCCAACACTTGCCCAGAGAGCAAGAACGGTAATGGGAATTCTGGTGTCAGCAAGCCAAACCCCTTCCAGAAGGGTCATGTTAACCATGTTAATGTTGACAATATGGCCTAGAGGCAATAATATAAGTATTATGATTATATTTCCTTGTTCATGATAATCGTCTGTTATTCATGCTTGAATTGTATTGTACGGAAACAGCGATACATGTGTGAATACACAGACCACAATGAGTCCCTGGTAAGCCTCTAGTTACCAGTTCATTGATCAACAGATGGTCACGGTTTCCTGACCATGGACATAGGATGTCAGTGATAACAGGATCACATCATTAGGAGAATGATGTGATGGACAAGACCCAATTCTGAGCATAGCACGAGATCGTTAAGTTCGTAATGCATAAGCTTTTCGGTGTCAAGTATTTATTCCTTAGACCATGAGGTTGTACAACTCCCAGATGCCGTAGGAATACTTTGGGTGTGCCAAACGTCACAACGTAACTGGGTGGCTATAAAGGTACGCATCGGGTATCTCCGAAAGTGTCTGTTGAGTTGGTACGAACCGAGACTAGGATGTTGTCACTCCGTATGGCGGAGAGGTACCTCTGGGCCCACTCGGTAAGACATCATCATAATGAGCTCAATGTGACTAAGTAGTTAGTCACGGGATGATGGATTACGGATCGAGTAAAGAGACTTGCCATGACGAGATTGAACATGGTATCGGGAATACCGACGATCGAATCTCGGGCAAGTACCGTACCGATGGACAAAGGGAATGACATACGTGATTGAGTGAATCCTTGACACGGTGGTTCATCCGATGAAGATCATCGAGGAACACGTGGGAACCAACATGGGTATCCAGATCCCGCTGTTGGTTATTGACCGGAGAGTGGTCTCGGTCATGTCTACGTGTCTCCCGAACCCGTAGGGTCTACACACTTAAGGTTCGGTAACGCTAGGGTCGTAGAGATACATGCACGTGGAAACCCGAAAGTTGTTCGGAGTCCCGGATGAGATCCCGGACGTCACGAGGAGTTCCGGAATGGTCCGGAGGTAAAGAATGATATATAGGAAGTCCAGTTTCGGCCATCGGGTGTTCTTCGGGGGTCACCGGGAGTGTCCCGGGACCACCGGAGGGGCCCCGGGGGTCCACCGGGTGGGGCCACCCATCCCGGTGGGGCCCCTAGGCCGCAAGGGGGAAGTGGCCAGCCCTAATGGGCTGGCGCACCACATGGGCCCTCCTCCCCATGCGCCTAGGGTTGAAACCCTAGGGGGAGGGGGGGCCACCTTGCCTTCGGGGGCAAGGATCCCCCCCTGGCCGCCGCCCCACCCTGCAGATCCCATCTGCAGGGCCGGCGCACCCCCCTGCCCCCCTATATATATGTGGGGGGGAGAGGGCAGCCGCACCCTTGCCCCTGGCGCCTCTCCCCCTCCCGTCACACCTCCGTCTCCTTACGCAGGGCGCCCGGCGAAGCCCTGTAGGATTCTCCACTGCATCCACCATCACGCTGTCGTGCTGCTGGATCTCCGACGACCTCTCCTCCCCCCTTGCTGGATCAAGAAGGAGGTGACGTTGCTGTACCGGACGTGTGTTGAACGCGGAGTTGCCGTCCGTTCGGCGCTAGATCATCGGTGACGAAGAACGCGAAGAGTACGACTACTTCATCCACGCTTCTTCGAAAGCTTCCGCTCGCAATCTCCATAACGGTATGTAGATGCACTCTTATTTGCTCGTTGCTAGATGTCTCCTTAGTTGGATCTTGGTGAAAGCGTAGAATTTTTTTGAATTATGCTACGTTCCCCAACAGTGGCATCTGAGCTAGGTCTTATGCGTAGCATCTTGCATGAGTAGAACACAAAACAGTTGTGGGCGTTTGAGTTTGTTCAACTTTCTTGCCGTTACTAGTCAATCTTGTTTCGGCGGTATTGTGGGATGAAGCGGCCCGGACCGACTTTACACGTACGCTTACGTGAGACTGGTTCCACCGACAGACATGCACTAGTTGCATAAGGTGGCTGGCGGGTGTCTGTCTCTCCTACTTTAGTCGGATCGGATTCGATGAACAGGGTCCTTATGAAGGGTAAATAGAAATTGACAAATCACGTTGTGGTTTTGGCGTAGGTAAGAAACGTTCTTGCTAGAAAACCTATAGAAGCCACGTAAAAACTTGCAACAACAATTAGATGACGTCTAACTTGTTTTTGCAGCATGTGCTATGTGACGTGGTATGGCCAAAAGAAGATGTGATGAATGATATATGTGATGTATGAGATTGATCATGTTCTTGTAATAGGGAATCACGACTTGCATGTCGATGAACTTGACAACCGGCAAGAGCCATAGGAGTTGTCTTAATTATTGTATGACCTGCGTGTCACTGAATAAACGCTATGTAATTACTTTACTTTATCGCTAAACGTTAGCCATAGTAGTAGAAGTAATAGTTGGCGTGACGACTTCTTCAAGACACGATGATGGAGATCATGATGATGAAGATCATGGTGTCGAGCTGGTGACAAGATGATCATGGTGCCCCGAAGATGAAGATCCAAGGAGCAAGATGATATTGGCCATATCATGTCACTTTAATTGATTGCATGTGATGTTTATCATGTTTATGCATCTTGTTTACTTAGAACGGTAGTAAATAAGATGATCTCTCAATAAAAATTTCAAGAATTGTGTTCCCCCTAACTGTGCACCGTTGCTAAAGTTCGTTGCTCCAAAGCACCACGTGATGGTCGGGTGTGATAGGTTCTAACGTTCGCATACAACGGGTGTAAGCCAGATTTACACACGCAATACACTTAGGGTTCACTTGACGAGCCTAGCATGTACAAACATGGCCTCGGAACACGGAAGACCAAAAGGTCAAACACGAGTCGTATAGAAGATACGATCAACATGAAGATGTTCACCGTTGATGACTAGTCTGTCTCACGTGATGATCGGACACGGGCTAGTCGATTTGGATCGTGTAACACTTAGATGACTAGAGAGATGTCATTCTGAGTGGGAGTTCATTAAAATTTGATTAAGATGAACTTAATTATCATGAACTTAGTCTAAATTCTTTACAATATCTCTTGTATATCAAATGGCCCACGCTCAGGTTTCCCTCAACTTCAACGCGTTCCAAGAGAAAACCAAGCTGAAAGACGATGGTAGCAACTATACGGATTGGGTCCGTAACCTGAGGATCATCCTCATAGCTGCCAAGAAAACTTATGTCCTAGATGCACCGCTAGGTGACGCTCCCGCCCCGGCAAACCAAGATGTTATGAACGCTTGGCAGTCGCGTTGTGATGATTACTCCCTGGTTTAGTGCGGCATGCTTTACAGCTTAGAGTCGGGGCTCCAAAAACGTTTTGAGAACCACGGAGCATATGAGATGTTCGAAGAGCTGAAAATGGTTTTCCAAGCTCATGCCCGAGTCGAGAGATATGATGTCTCCGACGCATTCTACAGCTGTAAGATGGAGGAAAAACAGTTCTGTCAGTGAGCACATCCTCAAGATTTCTGGATTGCACAACCGCTTGTCTCAGCCGGGAATGAATCTCCCAGATGAAGCAGTCGTTGACGGAATCCTCCAGTCGCTCCCACCAAGCTTCAAGAGATTCGTGTTGAACTTCAATATGCAGGGGATGGAGAAGTCCATTCCCGAGGTGTATTCGATGCTGAAATCAACGAAGGTGGACATCAAGAAAGAACATCAAGTGTTGATGGTCAATAAAACCACTAAGTTCAAGAAAGGCAAGGGTAAGAAGAACTTCAAGAAGGACGGCAAGGGAGTTGCCGCGCCCGGCAAGCCTGTTGCCGGGAAGAAGCCAAAGTATGGACCCAAGCCTGAGACAGAGTGCTTTTATTGCAAGGGAACGGGTCACTGGAAGCGGAACTGCCCCAAATACTTAGCAGACAAGAAGGCCGGCAACGTCAAAGGTATATGTGATATAAATGTTATTGATGTGTACCTTACCAGCACTCGTAGTAGCTCCTGGGTATTTGATACCGGTGCGGTTGCTCACATTTGTAACTCAAAACAGGAGCTGCGGAATAAACGGAGACTGGCGAAGGATGAGGTGACGATGCGCGTCGGGAATGGTTCCAAGGTCGATGTGATCGCCGTCGGCACGCTGCCTCTACATCTACCCTCGGGATTAGTTTTAAACCTTAATAATTGTTATTTAGTACCAGCTTTGAGCATGAACATTGTATATGGATCTCGTCTTATGCGAGATGGCTACTCTTTCAAATCGGAGAATAATGGTTGTTCTATTTATTTGAGAGATATGTTTTATGGTCATGCCCCGCTGGTCAATGGTTTATTTTTGATGAATCTCGAACGTGATGATACACATATTCATAGTGTAGATGCCAAAAGATGTAAAGTTGATAATGATAGTCCCACATACTTGTGGCATTGCCGCCTTGGTCATATTGGTGTCAAACGTATGAAGAACCTCCATTCAGATGGACTTCTAGAGTCTCTTGATTATGAATCATTTGACACGTGCGAACCATGCCTCTTGGGCAAGATGACCAAGACTCCGTTCTCCGGAACAATGGAGCGAGCAACCAACTTGTTGGAAATCATACATACCGATGTGTGCAGTCCAATGAGTGTTGAGGCTCGCAGAGGCTATCGTTATGTTCTCACCCTCACAGATGACTTGAGTAGATACGGGTATATCTATTTGATGAAACACAAGTCTGAGACCTTTGAAAAGTTCAAGGAATTTCAGAATGAGGTTGAGAATCAACGTGACAGAAAAATAAAGTTCTTACGATCAGATCGTGGGGGTGAATATTTAAGTCATGAATTTGGCACACACCTTAGGAGCTGTGGAATTGTTTCACAATTGACACCGCCCGGAACACCTCAACGTAACGGTGTGTCCGAACGTCGAAATCGTACTCTGTTGGACATGGTGCGATCTATGATGTCCCTCACCGATTTATAGCTATCTTTTTGGGGTTATGCTTTAGAGACTGCCGCATTCACTTTAAATAGGGCTCCGTCGAAATCCGTTGAGAAGACTCCGTATGAACTTTGGTTTGGCAAGAAACCGAAGCTGTTGTTTATAAAAGTTTGGGGTTGCGATGCTTATGTCAAGAAACTTCAACCTGAAAAGCTTGAACCCAAATCGGAAATATTCGTCTTCATAGGATACCCAAAGGAAACGATTGGGTACACCTTCTACCACAGATCCGAAGGCAAAGTCTTTGTTGCCAAGAATGGATGCTTTCTGGAGAAAGAGTTTCTCTCGAAAGAAGTGAGTGGGAGGAAAGTAGAACTTGATGAGGTGACAGTCACCCCTCCTGAAAGTTGTGCAGCGCAGGAAATTGTTCCTGAGGTGCCTGCGCCGACAAGGGAGGAAGTTGATGATAATGATCATGAAGAAACAGATCAAGTTACTACTGAACTTTGAAGGTCCACGAGGGCACGTTCCGCACCATAGTGGTACGACAACCCTGTCCTAGAAATCATGTTGTTAGACAACGGTGAACCTTCGAACTATGAAGAAGCGATGGCGGGCCCGAATTCCAATAAATGGCTTGGAGCCATGAAATCCGAGATAGAATCCATGTATGAAAACAAAGTATGGACTTTGGTGGACTTGCCTGATGATAGGCACGCCATAGAAAATAAATGGATATTTAAGAAGAAGACAGACGCGGATGGTAATGTGACCATCTATAAGGCTCAGCTTCTCGCTAAGGGTTATCGACAAGTTCATGGGATTGACTACGACGAGACTTTCTCTCCCGTAGCGATGCTAAAGTCAATCAGAATCATGTTAGCTATTGCCGCATTCTATGATTATGAGATATGGCAAATGGATGTCAAAACAGCATTCCTTAATGGCTTCCTCAAGGAAGAGTTGTATATGATGCAGCCGGAAGGTTTTGTTGATCCAGAGAACGCTAACAAGGTATGCAAGCTCCAGCGCTCGATTTACGGGCTGGTGCAAGCATCTCGGAGTTGGAATATTCGCTTTAATGATGTGATCAAGGCGTTTGGCTTTATACAGACTTATGGAGAAGCCTGTATATACAAGAAAGTGAGTGGGAGCTCTGTGGCATTTCTCATATTATATGTGGATGACATATTGCTGATGGGAAATGATATAGAATTCTTGGAAAATATAAAGGCCTACTTGAATAAAAGTTTTTCACTGAAGGACCTTGGAAAAGCTGCTTACATATTAGGCATCAAAATCTATAGAGATAGATCAAGACGCCTCATTGGTCTTTCACAAAGTACATACCTTGACAAGATATTGAAGAAGTTCAATATGGATCAGTCCAAGAAAGGGTTCTTGCCTGTTTTGCAAGGTATGAGATTGAGCAAGGCTCAGTCGCCGACCACGGCAGAAGATAGAGAAAAGATGAGTGTCATTCCCTATGCTTCGGCTATAGGTTCTATCATGTATGCCATGCTGTGTACCAGACCTGATGTGAACCTTGCCATAAGTTTGGTAGGGAGGTACCAAAGTGATCCCGGTATGGAACACTGGACAGCGGTCAAGAACATCCTGAAGTACCTGAAAAGGACTAAGGATATGTTTCTCGTTTATGGAGGTGACGAAGAGTTCGTCGTAAAGGGTTACATCGATGCTAGCTTCGACACAGACCTGGATGACTCAAAGTCACAAACCGGATACGTGTATATTTTGAATGGTGGAGCAGTCAGCTGGTGCAGTTGCAAGCAGAGCGTCGTGGCGCATTCTACATGTGAAGCGGAGTACATAGCTGCTTGCGAAGCGGCACAGGAAGGAGTCTGGATGAAGGAGTTCATCACCGACCTAGGAGTCATTCCAAGCGCGTCAAGCCCGATGACTCTCTTCTGTGACAACACTGGTGCTATTGCCATTACCAAGGAGCCCAGGTTTCACAAGAAGACCAAGCACATCAAGCGCCGTTTCAACTCCATCCGGAATTATGTTCAGGATGGAGACATAGATATTTGTAAAGTGCATACGGATCTGAATGTTGCAGACCCATTGACTAAACCTCTTCCACGGGCAAAACATGATCAACACCAAAACTCTATGGGTGTTCGATTCATCACAATGTAACTAGATTATTAACTCTAGTGCAAGTGGGAGACTGTTGGAAATATGCCCTAGAGGCAATAATAAAAGTATTATTATTATATTTCCTTGTTCATGATAATCGTCTGTTATTCATGCTTGAATTGTATTGTACGGAAACAGCGATACATGTGTGAATACACAGACCACAATGAGTCCCTGGTAAGCCTCTAGTTACCAGTTCGTTGATCAACAGATGGTCACGGTTTCCTGACCATGGACATAGGATGTCAGTGATAACGGGATCACATCATTAGGAGAATGATGTGATGGACAAGACCCAATTCTGAGCATAGCACGAGATCGTTAAGTTCGTAGTGCATAAACTTTTCGGTGTCAAGTATTTATTCCTTAGACCATGAGGTTGTACAACTCCCGGATGCCGTAGGAATACTTTGGGTGTGCCAAATGTCACAACGTAACTGGGTGGCTATAACGGTACGCATCGGGTATCTCCGAAAGTGTATGTTGAGTTGGTACGAACC
Organism: Secale cereale; assembly: GCA_902687465.1. Classification (NCBI taxonomy): domain Eukaryota; kingdom Viridiplantae; phylum Streptophyta; class Magnoliopsida; order Poales; family Poaceae; genus Secale; species Secale cereale. The sequence continues at coordinate 866,313,192 of LR738710.1, read as the reverse complement.
GAGACTAGGATGTTGTCACTCCGTATGGCGGAGAGGTACCTCTGGGCCCACTCGGTAAGACATCATCATAATGAGCTCAATGTGACTAAGTAGTTAGTCACGGGATGATGGATTACGGATCGAGTAAAGAGACTTGCCATGACGAGATTGAACAAGGTATCGGGAATACCGACGATCGAATCTCGGGCAAGTACCGTACCGATGGACAAAGGGAATGACATACGGGGTTTAGTGAATCCTTGACACGGTGGTTCATCCGATGAAGATCATCGAGGAACACGTGGGAACCAACATGGGTATCCAGATCCCGCTATTGGTTATTGACCGGAGAGTGGTCTCGGTCATGTCTACGTGTCTCCCGAACCCGTAGGGTCTACACACTTAAGGTTCGGTAACGCTAGGGTCGTAGAGATACATGCACGTGGAAACCCGAAGGTTGTTCAGAGTCCCGGATGAGATCCCGGACGTCATGAGGAGTTCCGGAATGGTCCGGAGGTAAAGAATGGTATATAGGAAGTCCAGTTTCGACCATCGGGTGTTCTCCGGGGGTCACCGGGAGTGTCCCGGGACCACCGAAGGGGCCCCGGGGGTCCACCGGGTGGGGCCACCCATCCCGGTGGGGCCCCTAGGCCGCAAGGGGGAAGTGGCCAGCCCTAATGGCTTGCGCACCACATGGGCCCTCCTCCCCATGCGCCTAGGGTTGAAACCCTAGGGGGGAGGGGGCGCCACCTTGCCTTGGGGGGCAAGGATCCCCCCCTGGCCGCCGCCCCACCCTGCAGATCCCATCTGCAGGGCCGGCGCACCCCCTGGCCCCCTATATATATATGGGGGGAGAGGGCAGCCGCACCCTTGCCCCTGGCGCCTCTCCCCCTCCCGTCACACCTCCGTCTCCTTACGCAGGGCGCCCGACGAAGCCCTGCAGGATTCTCCACTGCATCCACCATCACGCCGTCGTGCTGCTGGATCTCCGACGACCTCTCCTTCCCCCTTGCTGGATCAAGAAGGAGGTGACGTTGCTGTACCGGACGTGTGTTGAACGCGGAGGTGCCGTCCGTTCGGCGCTAGATCATCGGTGACGAAGAACGCGAAGAGTACGACTACTTCATCCACGCTTCTTCGAAAGCTTCCGCTCGCAATCTCCATAACGGTATGTAGATGCACTCTTATTTGCTCGTTGCTAGATGTCTCCTTAGTTGGATCTTGGTGAAAGCGTAGAATTTTTTTGAATTATGCTACGTTCCCCAACATTTAATGTGGAGGAGGTTTATGATGAACCTGATGCCGTGATTGGTAAGTTCTTGATGAATTCGGTACCTGCACTTGTTCTTTTCGATTCTGGTGCATCGCATTCATTCATCTCACGGGTATTTGTGGATAAACATAAGCTGCCTACCGTAGTACTTAAGTCACCTATTCTAGTAAGTTCTTCGGGGGCTGAGATGGCAGCAAGTTTGGGATGCTTTCATATGCCTTTGTCCATTGGGAAGCATGTTTTTCCCATAGATTTGGTTATATTGAAGTCACAGGGTCTGGATATTATTTTGGGTATGGACTGGTTGACTAAATATAAAGGTCTTATTGATTGTGCCAGTCGATCTATTACTCTCCGTGCACCAGGAGGTAAGAGGATCAGATATGTATGTATGTATAAGCATAATCAGGTGGAAGTGAACTCTCTTAAGGGGGGTAGTCTGGAAGATGTGCCAGTTGTGAGGGACTACCCAGATATGTTTCCAAAGGAGTTGCCAGGTATGCCACCAGATAGAGATATTGAGTTTCTTATTGATTCAGTACCAGGCACTAGACCTATTGCAAAGAGACCGTATAGAATGCCTCATCGGGAGTTGGAGGAATTGAAGAAGCAGATAAGGGAATTGCAGGAACAAGGATTTATTCGCCCAAGTTCATCACCTTGGGGAGCTCCAGTTTTGTTTGTGGAGAGGAAAGATGGGACCTCAAGGATGTGTATTGATTATCGTTCTCTGAATGAGGTAACCATTAAGAATAAGTATCCCTTGCCTATGATAAATGATCTGTTTGACCAGTTGGAGGGAGCTACTGTGTTTTCTAAGATTGATCTCCGTTCTGGTTACTATCAATTAAAGATTCGTGAGCAAGATATTCCAAAGACTGCTTTTACTACGAGGTATGGGTTGTATGAATATACTGTTATGTCATTTGGATTGACTAACGCTCCAGCATACTTCATGAATATGATGAACAAGGTGTTTATGGAGTTCTTGGATAAATTTGTGGTTGTTTTCATTGATGATATATTGGTGTTCTCCAAGAATAAGCAAGAGCATGAGGTACATCTGCGTTTGGTGATGGAAAAGCTGAGGGAACATCAGTTGTATGCCAAGTTCAGCAAATGTGATTTTTGGCTGGATGAGGTACCATTCCTTGGACATGTTGTGTCGGGTAATGGAGTTGCAGTTGATCCATGTAATGCCCAGGATGGGACTATACCTCCTACGTGTCGAGGCACGACTTAAAGGTATAAGCCCATTCTGGAATGATCTCAAGTTTGGTATCTTTGCACGACTCATGTAAAAGAGGGATTAAATTGCAAAAGAAGATAGTTGGCTTACACTCGCCACTTCACACAATACATTACATAAGCAAAACATCATTCAAAACATCACAACCCGACTACGGGCTAAGATCCAAAAGAAAGATACCAAAACAACATAAAGCCACAGGTCCGAATCGCCCCTAGTAGAAACCACTACTGATCGTCGAAAACGTCACAAGCAAACGGCCACACTCTTCATGGAACTCCCGGAAGTTCTGATCCATCTCCTGCTTCAAACTCAGCTGAGCCTGCATCTGGTGTTGTAGTATCTGTGAGCCACGAGGACTCAGCAATCCCATAACCATGGGTAACAAGAATAGCAAAGCTTAATGGGTAGGAAGAGGTAAAGTGGTGAGGTTGCAGCAGCGGCTAAGCATAATATGGTGGCTAACTTACGAGTACAAGAATAAGATGAGCTTCTACGCAAACGGTCGCAACTAGTAGTGATCGCTAAAGATCCTGAACTACATACGAGTCAAACATAACCCCACCGTGTTCTCTTCTCAAAGTGAAAAGATACAGTCACGGTTACTCACGCAGTTGTGTGTTTTACTTCGGATCCGCTGTCAAGTTTTCTACAACCGAACATTAACAAATTCCAATCTGCCACATAACCGCGGGCACGACTTTTGAAAGATTATAACCCTGCAGGGGTGTCCCAACTTAGCCCATCACAAGCTCTCACGATTAGCTGAAGTGATAAATATAATATCATCACCCCTTATCTTAGGGAAATCCGATCAGGCTCGGCATCCCTGTGCACAAGACATTTCGACAATGGTAAAACAAGTCCAGTAGGACCTCCCGGTGTGTCGACACCCTGATAGTAGCCGCGCGTATCTCGTCTCCGGCCATGACCGGATGGGCGAAGCTACGGGAACCAATCCTCGAGTTTCCCCGTGGTGGCCCCGCAGGCTCCCCGTTTGGGACCAACACCATCAGCACTGGCCCCCCCTACTATGTAGAATTAAGAACCCGGGGACGCGACCCCCTATGCAAATTTAATTTAATTAATTAAGTTATTATTATGAGCAAATTAAAACCAATGGGCCTTGCTGGAGGAGTTTTATTCAAAGTCGAACTGTCAAGGGGTCCCCATCCACCCATCGTGTAAGGAACGCAAAATCAAGGAACATAATGCCGGTTTATCGGCGCCTAAGGTGGCATGAGTGGAACGAAACACCGAGCAAAAGGCCAAGCCTTCCACCCATGCTCAGTATATAGGTGTGTTAATAATAATAATAGATATTGTGATATTCCAACAACAAGTTCCCTCCTGGAACGATCTTCATCTTCACCTGCAACTAACAACGCTATAAGAGGGGCTGAGCAAGCGGGTAACATAGCCAAACAGTGGTTTTGCTAGGAAGGTGTCAAAGGTTAGAGGTTTCATGGCAACAAGGAGAGGGCTGACAATAAAAGATGGGTAGCGCGACATGTAACGATAGCATCGAGACAACTAAGCATGGCAATGGTAGTAAAGGTATCCAAGGGTATGATCATCTTGCCTGGGATTCCGCAAGGGAGAAGAACGGGTCCAAGAAGAAGACGGAGCAACAGTCGAGCGAATCCTCACAACTCCGGAACGAAACCGAAGCTAACAAGAGAAGCAACCGGAAAGAAGCAAACAACACGGTAAACACACAAGTATAAACATGGCATACGATGCACATCCAAGTATGATGCATGTCCGGTTTAATTATGCATGGAATGGCAAAGTGCACAAACAAAACTACAAGTTAAGTGGAGCTCAATAGGCAACGAGTTGCATATTGACGAAACACCACATGTTATTTATTTAGTTGACTCTCATTTATTTACAAGACAAGATTAAATGTTTTTAACATAGCAAGAGGTGAATCAAAAGTAAACTACCTATCTAGGCAATTTAAATGAGGCCAGAAAATAACAACAACAATTCCGGAAAATCCCCATGGCATGTTTAGCAATTATTAAAGCAACAACAATTAAACATATAATGTTGTTAACATGATGCGGATGACATGATCAAGTTTTATGCAATTTTTATTAAAAGTCGACATGAAGAGATATGAAGTATTTGTCACCGTGGTGGAAAGAAAGGGTGCCACGGCAACGAATCCGAAAATGATGCAACGGCAACATCTCGGTTCCGGTAACTCGTTGAGAGTCCGGAGCAAAAGAAAGATGGCGTGAGCGAGTCGAACAAGATGAAAGGTGGGGTGATCCCGTCACCGGGTTCCCACGAGTCGGCGACGAGGCAACCGAGGAGCACGACAGAAAGACGATACGGCACAGTGCACACAAGGGAAACATCTCATACAACACAACACAAGCGTTCATCCACGGGTCATCGTCACGGGGTTATACCTTCGGAACATTCGTCTCAGAGAGGTTCGAGTCGTAGAGGGACGTAGTGGTACAGGGGTCGTAGAGGAAGTAGTCGAACTTGATGCTTGCATACACGGGTCCTCGGCGACGGTAGTGGAAGTAGTGGTACATGTTCGTTTCGGAGAGGGACTTGATGAATCCAACATCTTCGGGGCGACTGTATTCGTTCATGTTACGTAGGTGTACACACTTCCGTAGAGGTATTTGTCGCATCGCCATGTGTAGTGGTACTCGGGGTTCATCGTGGAACTTGTCGGTCTCGGGACTTGGCGACGGTAGTTGTACATGTTCCGTAGCTGTACTTGAGGATCTTCGGCGACGGTAGTCGTTCACGTTTCGTAGCCGTTCGGGTCATCGTGGTACTTGTCGGGGTCGGTCTTGGTTCTTGTGACGTAGTGGTACTTGGTGGAACCGAAGGCTCCGAGCTTCACAGAGGCAGCAGCAAGGAGGCGAGACAAGTGGCCAGCTTCGGCCTTGGCGATGAGGCACGCGCGGGTGATACGTCTCAAGCGTATCTACTTTTCCAAACACTTTTGCTATTGTTTTGACCTCATTCTTGCATGATTTGAACTAAACTAACCCGGACTGACGCTGTTTTCAGCAGAGCTGCCTGTATGGTTTTATTGTGTGCAGGAAAACGGATTTTTAGGTGTCTCAGAAAATTCCAAGAAAAATCACAGAAAATCCACGCACCCGAAGGACCATTGTGCCAGAAGTGAGGCCAGAGGGCAGCCAGGGGGCCCCCAGGCGCCCTGGTGGTGCGGCCCCACCCCTGGCCGCGCCGGGAGGCCGCCTGGGCGGGTCCTTCCCCCTCTGGTGCCCTACTTTGACCCGTATTTATCCCCGTGACGAGAAAACCCCAGAACAGAAGTCGTTTTCCCAGTTTCCGTTGCGGAGCCGCCGCCACCCTCGGTTCTTCTTCGGGAGGGATAATCTGGAGGCTGATTTGGCCTCCGGAGAGGGGAGATCGTCGCCATCGTCATCATCATCACCACTCCATCCTCCCTCCATGACTTCTCCTTCCATGTGTGAGTAATTCCCTGCTGTAGGCAAAGGGGATGGTAGGGATTGGATGAGTTAGATCATGTAATAGTTTATCACATTGTTGGGGGCATGTTGCCTATCATCTACTATGGTGTTTATCATCTTTGCTTCAACTTGTTGCTCTTAATGCTTGTCACTTAGGGCCCGAGTGCCATGATTACAGATCTGAACCATATGTGTTTGCATGAATATATTTGTGTTCTTGATCCTATCTATGAGTTGTTTGCACCTATTATAGTCTAGAACCGGCGATCCCAAAGGTGGCAGCTTGGGACACCAAAGGGGATGGTCCATAATTTGAGGATTCCATGTATCCATTGAGTTTATTGCTTTGTTCCGGTGCTCTTTGACAGGAGCACCTTAATCTCCATAAGTTCCTTTTGGCCCCATTCGTAGTGGGATGGTAGGACAAAAGATGTTGTGCAAGTTCTTATTGCAAGCACGTACAACTACCTGTGGGATACATGCCTAATGTTTGATATTTGCCTAGATGATCATTACTTTTCTGTGTGCCTTGCCCCAAGTTAGATTCATGATGTATCTCGTCCATGTAGCGCCCAACCATCCATCTCCCTAGCCTACAGTGTTTCAATACTGCTGGTCATTAGTTGTTACTTTTGCTGTTTACTTTTACTGTCACCACCATCACTATCATATCACTGTTACCACTTATCTTTTGTTGCAAGTAAGTATATTTCAGGTGCGGTTGAATTGACAACTTGATACGTCCAAAACGTATCTATAATTTCTGCTTGCTCCATGCCTCTTTTGTGTGATATTGCTATGATATTTATGCACTTCCATACACTTTTGATCATATTTGGACTAACCTATTAACTCAGTGCACCCCAGTGCCAGTTTCTGTTTTCTGTTGTTTTTCTATTTCAGGTTTTCCCATTACTTAAATTGCCAGAAAAATTCCGGGAAAATATATAAAAAATCAGCGTTCCGGAAGCTTCCACGCGGCAGAAGTGGGGCCAGAGGGGAGCCAGGGGCAGCCCAGGCGGCCTGCCCCCGCGGCCCCCCTCCTGGCCGCGCCGGGGGGGCACCTGGGCCCTGCTTGCCTCCTCTGGTGACCCCCTTTGGCATATATTTACACCGCGTCCCGAAACCCTCGAGGACGGAACCCTTTTTCACGATCTCATCTCTGTTCCGCCGCCGCCGCGCTTCCAAGATCGGGAGCACCAGGAGAACTCTTCCCGGCACCCTGCCGGAGGGGAGAACCACCACCGGGAGCTTCTCCACCACCATGGATGCTTCCCGGATGAGTTGTGAGTAGTCCCCCTTGGACCATGGGTCCATGACCAGTAGCTATGTGATGTTCTCCTCCCCTCTTTGTTCTTCACCGATTAGACCTCGTGAGCTGCCCTACATGATCGAGGCACATATGTAATCTTTATGCTGTTGCTAAGCTGAGTTTGCTGGGATCCGATGGATTATGAGATTATGTTTAGATTGTGTGTGAGTAATATATTTGATTCACCTCTTTTATATTTATGTTCTTGAGTAATTCTTGCATGTTCTCCGTTTCTGTTTATTGCTTTGGCCAAGTAGTAGGTAGTAACTCCAAGAGGGAACGTTATGCTTGATTGTGGGTTCATGCCCCTCGATGACTAGCTTGAGTGACAGAAACATGAGTCTAGGGGATGTGCTGTTGCCACAAGGGGGAAAACAACGGTGCTTGTACTTGCGGGTGCAAGGATTGTTTACTTTACGCAAAGTTCTTTTAATGCAGTTGTCTGTTGCTTTGAGTTTACACTATGGGTGGGACTCGCAACTTAATACCAGCGAGATGTTCTGGATAGATATCTCAAGGTGGATGATTAGTAGTAGATGCAGATGGATTTCGGTCTACTTGCCTTGGCGTACCGCCCATGCTTTTGAGCCTCTACCTTTCTTTGCAGCATAGTTAGCATTGGTTTGCGCACATAATCCTGTCAATTGCCCAGCTGTAATTCGTTTACCTCGCTTAGCTGTTTTATCGTCTTTTGGGAGAGAGACATCACTAGTGAACATCATGGGACCCCGGTCCATATTACCATCACTGATCACACCCGCTATTTACTTCCTGTTCTTATTTCCTAGTTGCAGTCATACCTATCACTATTATCTCTTGCGTTTGATCCTTTGTAAACAACAAGGCCGGAGGGATTGACAACCTCTCTGTACTCGTTGGGAGCAAAGTTATTTGTGTCTGTGTGCAGGTCCTGTCAAGCAAAAGTCTCTGGCGCTATTGACACCTTCTTGTTGACCCTCGGAGTCTCACGGGATTCGATCCTTGGTATCTTTGCCAAGGGAAAACTACCGCTACGCTACATCTCAAACCTTCCACTTGGGGTAACCAACGAGGGGCGAGAAGCCATCACAACTCAACTGTCAAAGCTTATAAATACTCTTTGGCTCCCCGTGTGTCGAATCTATAAATTGGGTTATTCTTACTCGCGAAGACTATCTCGATCCCTTACGGTTGAGGGTTATCAAGTACCGTTTTCTGGCGCCGTTGCCGGGGAGCATAGCAATATTTACAAGTCTACTTGAAGTATCCTACCTGCTGCACTTCATCCTCTTTGGGTAAGAAAGGAGACCCTAAGGTTCCGATCTTACTATCCACTACAAGAAGAGGTACTGTTCTGAACACTAGTGCTACACTTGATTCACCTTCTGTTATGAGTAAGTTTGCCTCACCACCACCACATGATGCTTCTACTGAATCTGTTACTATGTCCGATACTTTTGATGATGCTTCTACTACTCTTGATGATATTAGTTCACTTGGTTATGCTCTTGAGAAACAGATCGCTGTTGCTGCAAAAAAATCTGGAATTGAAATTCCTGTTACTCGCTACCCTATTGGTGGAACTTATGATTATCCTGATCTGAGTAAACTCAAGGAGAGACTCCTTGATGATGATTACATTATGCTTGATGATGATTTATGCAGGGAACTGACAGAGTTTGCCGACTTTGACCCTGAAGCTATTAAGAAGCTGCTTGAAAAACACTCCTTGAAGAACAAGACTGTTCCTGATCCTGAATTTGCTACATCTCCTATATGCATCAATGATCCTGATTATGATTTCTCTTTTGATCTTTCACTTATATCTATGGTTGAAGCTGACCCCTTTTATGGCAGAGAAAATGATGATGCTATTGCACACCTGACCAAACTCACTGAGTTGGGTAGCTTGTTTACCACGGATGAAAAGATACGAAACTTTTATGTGACTAAGCTTCTTCCTTTTTCTTTGAAGGAAGGTGCTAAGACATGGTATGATGCACTACCATGTGGTTCCATTAAGAGTCCTAAAGACTTAGCTCACTCTTTTGTTGATAAGTACTTTCCTGCTCATATGCAGCATGCTGCTTTACAAAGAATTTATAACTTTAAACAGTTGCAGGATGAGCACCTCCCTAAAGCTTGGGGGAGGTACTGTAGTCTGATCCAGGCTAGACCAGGACATGGAGTCCCTAAGAATGAATTGATCGATATATTTTATGCTGGTCTAACTGATGAATCCAGGTCCTACTTGGATAGTTGTGCTGGTTGTGTTTTCAGGAAAAGAACACCGGACGATGCAGAAGAATTGATGGGCAGGATTGCCAAAAACCATGAAGATTGGTCCGTCCCTGAACCACCTCCACCACCAAAGAAGAGGGGCATGTTTGTTCTAAGCCCCGAAGATATGTGAGAAGCAAAGAAGTCTATTAAAGAGAAGGGTATTAAAACTAAAGACGTGAAGAATCTACCCCCTATTGAGAAGTTGTGTGAGCCTATCACTCACCCTCCTATGGTAGAGGTACACTCTCTTTTAGATTTCAACGCAAGTGACATCCCTCATGGTAAGCCTCCTGATCAATGTTTAGATGAGCTTGATAATTTTATTATGAAGCAAAGTCATTTTAATGAGAGGATACACAGTCAATTGCATGATAATTCCCTTGCTATCAAAAGTTTGCTTGATGTTCTAGGTAGAACAGTTAATGATGTTAAATGTCTTGTGAAGCATTTTCATATGGTTCATACTCAGCTTGAACAAATTTCTAATGTGCAAAAAGATTTGCTTGCTAACAATGCCAAACAAGATGATTTGCAGGCCTTCGGGATTAATACCCGAGGAGGAACTAGCACTCAAGATCCTCTCTATCCAGAGGGGCACCCGAGGAGAATCGAGCAAGATTCTCAAATACAGGAAGAAGAAATTGTTGGCTCTCCAAAGAAGAAGAAGAAGAAACAAAAGGAGGCTGACAATTCCAATGATCCTATTACAAGTGAAGAGCCAGCTGTTGATCCCAACAGTATATCTACCTCCGATGCTGAGACTGAAGACGGTGCCGAACCTGAAGGTAAGGATAAGGAGAAGAATGATCCGCCTGAAGTTCGAGAAGAAGAAGCACCTGACAAACGCAAGAAGTACACTAGAGAAGACTTCGTCGCAAGAATACATGGGAAGGAAAGAGAACCATGGATACAAAAACCCATGCCCTTTCCAGGTAAGTCTCTCAAATCTAAAGAAGAAGAGCATTACAATAAGTTTTGTGAGTGGATGAAACCTCTTTTTCTTCAAATCCCTTTGACTGGTGCTATTAAGTTACCTCCCTATTCAAAATATATGAAAGATATTGTTACTAATAAAAGAAAAATTCCTAATGAAGCAATATCTACTATGCTTGCTAACTACTCTTTCAGTGGCAATATTCCTGAAAAGCTTGGTGATCCAGGTATACCCACCATTCCTTGCTCCATAAAGAATAATTATGTCAAAACTGCTTTATGTGATCTTGGAGCAGGAGTGAGTGTTATGCCTCTCTCTCTTTACAAGAGGCTTTGTTTAGAGAAACTAATTCCTACAGATATCTCTCTTCAGATGGCTGACAAGTCAACCGCCGTTCCGATAGGTATTTGTGAGGATGTTCCCGTAGAAGTTGCTAATTGTTTGATCCTTACTGATTTTGTCGTGCTTGACATGCCCGAGGATGGGAGCATGTCCATTATTCTTGGTAGACCTTTTCTTAACACCGCAGGTGCTATTATTGATTGCAATAAAGGAAAGGTTACCTTCAATGTGAATGATAAAGAACACACGGTGTATTTTCCAAAGAAGACCGATAAGAGGCATGGCCTCAACTCTATAGAAAATATCGAGACCGTGAAGATTGGAGAATGGGACTATCCACTACATGTGCACCACAAATACAAAACTATTATGGTGGGGACAATGTCCATTAAAGTAAAAGTGCAATGATCACTTCGTAAGAGGTGAGACTTTTTGCTCTATGTATCGCCGGTTTGTTGGTAAGACTTGATCAACCTTACTAGTGAGCATGTTTTATATAGGTAAAAAGTTGAGCTTGTTATGTTTTCATTTGTTTTAGCGTTTGTTCTCCTTGCTGTACCAAGTGTTTATGTTTTTGAAGCTTCACAATACTAATCACTGCTTTAAGTTTTCAGAAAGTTTTGCAGCGTTTTGAACTTCGAAAAATTTTCAATAGTGAAGTTTTCAGAAAAATTCCAGAAAAATAAAAATAAAAATTTCCATGCCGGGAGTGACCCAGAGGCACCTAGGGCTGACCAGGGGGGCCACCAGTGGCCCAGGTGGCCAGCTGGCACGGCCTGCCCCCTGGCCGCGCCCATAGGGCGCCTGGGGCCCACAAGTCCCTCCTCCAGGTGAGTCTTCTTCCTCTCTCTCTCTTTCTCTCCGAAAACACGAGTTCTCCACCTGTTCTTGCGTCTTGCTGTTCTTGGAGGCAATTTTCGATCTCTCTCTACAGCCTATCATTCGAGCTGAGATTTTGAACAAATACTCCCTGGTATGCAACTCCTCCACCCCTCCAATTAGATTTCTGCTTGGTGGCTTCATTTGTGAGTATTTAGTAGTTCTTGGTGCTGTGTACATGAGCTTGCATGCATGTGTAGAAATTTATTTTCCAAGTTTTGATGCAAGTTTATGCCTTAGGTAAGTGAGTTGAGTAGTTTGCGTTAACCCACTTTGTTTAAATCCTTGTTTTTGTAATTTGTCAAAAATTTCAGAAATGAGTTTGTTAGGAAGGGCAAAGGGGTGGCTTGAGAAGAAGAAGCCCACGCGCTCCGATCAAGTTACTAGAGCCGCAGCTTCACCCTCGACTGCTAGGGTGAGCTACAATAAAGATCATGTGCCCCTAGAGTTGTTGGAAGACACAAGTCCAGCACGTGTTATGATGTTCCCATGTGATGAATTCCTTGAAGCTGCGGGAATTAAGGATGAGTTTTATAATCTTTGTGCTAATGCAGGTCTGACACGGCTCGTCACGTGCCGTGTTACTCAGTATCAAAATCTCACCTCCGGTTTCATTAACAGTTTTAGATATAACCTTGATACTGGTTCTATTGAGTTTAAAATTTACAATGATCTTTTGACCATGCCCTTGGAAAACTTTTGTGAAATAATAGGTGTGCCAAACGTTGGGCGGACGGCGAAGATGACCTCTCAGCCCTCCGAGCTGAAAACCGTCTTCAACTCTCTCTGCAGCATGGGTACGAGGGATATTCATCGGTCAAAAATCTCCAGCATCTTATTCCCTCACCTCAGGTATTTTGCGTATTATGTTGCTAGAGGAGGGTTAGCTCGTGACAACACGAGCAACACTTCTACGCCGGATATTGCTATCCTGGCAACCGCCCTCTCAGGGAGGTTTGATTATAATTTGGTTGCCTTAATTGCTCGACGCCTTGCTATGAACGGTAACAGGGGAGATTTATTTGGTGGCGTTTATGCCACACTTATCTTAGAACATCTTAAAGGCACCCCACACCCTGATGATAAGCCTTTTACTTATTTAAGTTTTGATCTTGCTGCTATGAAAAGGCATAAGTTTGTTACCATGACTTCTGAGTTTGGTAACCTTGTTTATATCTTGCGTTTCGGAACTACCGCAGAACGCAAGATCCGTCTACCTGCACCTCTTTTGTTTGATTTTTCTCGCAGGAACGGATGGTCCTTTGATGTTATCCAGTTCGATGAGTTCATGGTCCAACATCAGTTTCATAACCCCATGGAGGGGGTTGTGCCCGACGAGGAGGAGCACGATGAGTTACCACCTTTCCAGGGGGAGACCGTCACCCACTTTGGTGAAGGGTCTTCCTCTGCTTGGAGTGCGGACCCTTCTTCGTGGGAGGATCCGAGGAGTTTTGTGTACGCGTCGGAATCCTTTTACGACCCTTGGACTCACCAGCACCCCCCGGAGTAGGAGGCTCCTGGGGGCAGTAGCTACTACCAACTTGGGCCAAAAGCCTAAGCTTGGGGGAGTACGTGCCCTTCTCACTTTTCCATTGTATTATCCATTTTATTTTTGTTCGCTTTAATCTTTTCGAAGTTTTTGCCCGTTCTTCTTTGTTCTTTCTTTGCAAAAACCCAAAAAGATTTCCTTTCTCTCTTTAGTTTGCTTTGTTTTCAGAGTTCAGCTCAAGTCCGTGATGGCATCTAATTATATTTCCTATGTTCGATCGTGCAAGTGACGAGGCAGTAATGACGAAGATCGACGGAAGGGAAGCAACAAGGAAAACCGGTATGAACTCTTCTTGTTTCTACTTTTGTACATATGCATGTACTTATGATCTAGAGACCAGCTTGTAGCGACATAGTGCTATGTTTACAATGCTTTCCCAGTGGTTCATGCTTTCCTTGTGGCTAATCTCAAATAGCTAGAGTATATAATGTGTTATTGAAATGATTTACATGCATTGCATTGTTCATAGTTTGGTATACTAAGGTGGTATTTCCCTTTGGAGAATTTTTGGATTGACTTGGCACATGTCTACACGTGTTTAAGACTAAAAAGTCTGCTTTGCCTTGATGATCTTTGAGTTTCAGAATAGTTATATCACTTTCATGCCCAATTCAATGTTGCTTTGTCGCTCTGCATGATTATGACCATTATTGCTCTCTAGTTGGTCGCTTCCCAGTCTCTTGCTAGCCTTTACTCGCACTAAGCGGAATTCTGCTTGTGCATCTAAATCCTTTCAAACCAGTTATTCCATATGAGTCCACCATACCTTCCTATGTGGTATTTACCTGCCATCCTAACAAAGACTTTCTTATACCATCTCGAAATTATTGAAATTTACTCCTATTTTGTGCCCCTGTTTTAGCTCATGAGGAAGTAGTAGTTAATTCATGATCTTTTTAAGTTGGACAAGTTTTACCCCGGGATTGCATGACTAATCTGCAAACCCCTAATACAAGAAGGAACTGGCATGAGTGCGCCCGGCTCATAAAAGATAATACAACAAACAAACCCTCCTTCACGCTTTGTTCATGAGAAATCAGAAAACTTTTGGCAGTGATAAACAAAGGAGATTAAGGGGATGTGATAGTCCCCATGCGGGAGCCGTTCCTCGAAACTTGTCCAGCTCGAGAAGTAATTGGGTTGTCTACTAACATTCGTTGACGAAATATGCACCTCCCAAAATCATTTTTACCTCTGTTTTCAAAACCAAGAGCACTGGTACATGTTTAGTCTTTGCTTCCAACCACGGGTTTTCAACCTCGCCATCAAATTCCACGGTTCGAGAGTCTCCACCTTCCTTCTTCAAAGCACCAACTAGGAGAGCATAATTGTCATTCTGAGTGTAATGCGCATTGTCCCAAAGTATTACATTGTCTTCTGCATGCTTATGGTATTATTTATTCTGAAATTCTTAGTTGTAGTCTCCTTTAAAACTCTGGAGGAGTTTCTGCATTTATGTTTTGCTTCATTCATGAAGGCTAGCGAGATACCACTCTAGTATGTTCAAGCTATGTGCAATGTAATCTTGTCTTAATTTTCAGTAGTATATTATTTACTTTTAGGTATTTGTGATTGGTCACTTGAAAGAAGGATTGCTCCGTGCATTGTCCTCATAGCATTGTTTCAATACTTGCTAGACTCTTTTCGTAGTACATGCTTATATACATCTAATGAAGCAAAAGAGTTTGTCAAAGTTTTCTTTGTCGCGTCCAGTTCGTTGAACTAAATTGCTTGAGGACAAGCAATATGCTAAGCTTGGGGGAGTTGATACGTCTCAAACGTATCTACTTTTCCAAACACTTTTGCTATTGTTTTGACCTCATTCTTGCATGATTTGAACTAAACTAACCCGGACTGACGTTGTTTTCAGCAGAGCTGCCTGTATGGTTTTATTGTGTGCAGGAAAACGAATTTTTAGATGTCTCAGAAAATTCCAAGAAAAATCACAGAAAATCCACGCACCCGAAGGACCATTGTGCTAGAAGTGGGGCCAGAGGGCAGCCAGGGGGCCCCAGGCGCCCTGGTGGCGCGGCCCCACCCCTGGCCGCGCCGGGAGGCCGCCTGGGCGGGTTCTTCCCCCTCTGGTGCCCTACTTTGACCCGTATTTATCCCCGTGACGAGAAAACCCCAGAACAGAAGTCGTTTTCCCAGTTTCCGTCGCGGAGCCGCCGCCACCCTCGGTTCTTCTTCGGGAGGGCTAATCTGGAGGCTGATTTGGCCTCCGGAGAGGGGAGATCATCACCATCGTCATCATCATCACCACTCCATCCTCCCTCCATGACTTCTCCTTCCATGTGTGAGTAATTCCCTGCTGTAGGCAAAGGGGATGGTAGGGATTGGATGAGTTAGATCATGTAATAGTTTATCAGATTGTTGGGTGCATGTTGCCTATCATCTACTATGGTGTTTATCATCTTTGCTTCAACTTGTTGCTCTTAATGCTTGTCACTTAGGGCCCGAGTGCCATGATTACAGATCTGAACCATATGTGTTTGCATGAATATATTTGTGTTCTTGATCCTATCTATGAGTTGTTTGCACCTATTATAGTCCGGAACCGGCGATCCCAAAGGTGACAGCTTGGGACACCAAAGGGGATGGTCCATAATTTGAGGATTCCATGTATCCATTGAGTTTATTGCTTTGTTCCGGTGCTCTTTGACAGGAGCACCTTAATCTCCATAAGTTCCTTTTGGCCCCGTTCGTAGTGGGATGGTAGGACAAAAGATGTTGTGCAAGTTCTTATTGCAAGCACGTACAACTACCTGTGGGATGCATGCCTAATGTTTGATATTTGCCTAGATGATCATTACTTTTCTGTGTGCTTTGCCCCAAGTTAGATTCATGATGTATCTCATCCATGCAGCGCCCAACCATCCATCTGCCTAGCCTACAGTGTTTCAATCCTGCTGGTCATTAGTTGTTACTTTTGCTGTTTACTTTTACTGTCACCACCGTCACTATCATATCACCGTTAACACTTATCTTTTGTTGCAAGTAAGTATATTTCAGGTGCGGTTGAATTGACAACTCAACTGTCAAAGCTTATAAATACTCTTTGGCTCCCCGTGTGTCAAATCTATAAATTGGGTTATTCTTACCCGCGAAGACTATCTCGATCCCTTGAGGTTGAGGGTTATCAAGTACCGTTTTCTGCAGCAGCCTTGGCGGCGATGGCGGCGACCCCTGGCCGGCCGGGTTGCTCGGGGCGGCGTGGGGCGCTGATTGCTGGAGGGAGAAGGCGACGGAGGAGGGGCGCTGCGGCGCTGGAAACGGAGGTGCGGTGGTGATCATGGTCGTCGGCGGTGACGGGATGCACCGGGGAGATGGCGAGGATGGCGCGGGTCGCTGGAGGAGCGGCTCCGGCCTGTCCAAGGCGGCTGGAGGGCGCCGAAGAGGCACGACACTTGGGGCGCGGACGCCGGACGGAGGGGAGGCCGGGGCGCTCGGGGCCGCGGCCCTGGCGACGGAGGGCCGGCGCGAGGCGCTGGACGAGGGGGCTTGGGGCGCTCGCGGGAACTCTGGCGCGGACCGCGCTAGCGAGGGAGGCCACGGCACTCGGCCTGGCGACGAAGGTGCGGTGCAGGCCTGGGGCGCGCAAGGAGCGGCGCGGGCCTTGAGCGATGGCGAGGCGGAGGAGTCCCGCAGGCGCTGGGAGCGAGAGGGAGAGGGAGATGGGGCGCGCTGCGCGATGGGGTGGACGAGAGGAGGAGCGAGGGGGCCGAGAGGTGCGGGCGAGGGGATCGAGCGATGGAGTCGGGTGGCGGCGGCTGAGGGAGTAGAGGGGTCGAGCGGGTTCGGGGGATCGGCTGCTAGGGTTAGGTTAGGAGGAGGCGGGCCAGAAGTGGGCCTAGAGGCGCAGCTGGGCCTAGCCGCAGGCCTGGAGGCTGATGAGGCTGGGAGGGAAGCTGGACTGCGGGAGAAGATGGCCTGATGGGCCTGCTAGAGGCTGAGATGGCCTAGAGGCCTGGGCCCCTTCTTCATATATTCCCAATTACAGGAAAAAATGAGAAGAAAGAGAAGGATGGTAGAAAAGGTTAGAGAAGAGATTTAGTCATGGAGTTAAATTCCTGGACTCACACAAAATGTAAGGAATTAATTAAAATTGTTGGAGGGTTTTTGGAAGAACCTCGATAAACGAGAAAAAAATATAGGGAAGGTTTTTGACGGTGAAACTTGAATTAAGAGGCATGGGGAATATATGCAAGTGTGTTGGGTTAATTCCACACAAATGGAATATTTAATTATAATAGCTCCATAATATTAGGAGGATATGTTATAAAGAGAAGTCACGCTGCCCTCGATTTAAATGGACCGAAGGTCCACACAATTTATTTAAGTTGAGATGCTAAAGATTAAAGACATGAAGGCATGATGACATGATGCAAAGCAAAATAAATAACACAAGCACAAATGAAACACACGGGAGAACCCGGAACATCTGGAATCTTCTGGAATCTTCTGGGACGTCGGTCTTCGGGCGTCACAATCCATCTAAGGTTGCTGCAGTTACAGAGTGGGAGACACCCACAACAGCTGGGGAGATTCGCAGCTTTTTGGGCCTTGCGGGTTATTACAGGAGGTTTATTGAGAACTTCACTAAAATTGCAAAGCCTATGACCGAATTGTTGAAGAAGGAGAAGAAGTTTGTTTGGACTGATGAATGTGAAGCCAGCTTTCAGGAATTGAAGCAGCGTTTGGTTACCGCACCAGTCTTAATTCTGCCTGATATACATAAGGACTTCCAGGTATATTGTGATGCTTCTCGTCAAGGACTTGGGAGTGTTTTGATGCAGGAAGGTAAAGTTGTTTCATATGCTTCACGTCAGCTTAAGAATCATGAGCATAATTATCATACACATGATTTGGAGTTAGCCTTGGTTGTGCATGTATTGAAAACTTGGAGGCAATATCTTATTGGTAATCATTGTGATATATTTACTGATCATAAGAGCTTGAAGTATATTTTTACTCAGAAAGATTTGAACTTCGGGCAGAGGAGATGGTTGGAGCTTATTAAGGATTATGATTTGAATGTGCAGTATCATCCTGGTAAGGCTAATGTTGTTGCTAATGCATTGAGTCGTAGGAGCCATGTTAATGCAGTTGATATTAATGTTATGCCACAAGAGTTATGTGAACAGTTCAGGAATCTCAGGTTGGAGATGGTTCCTAAGGGATATTTGGCAACACTTGAGGTAAAGCCTACGTTCTTGACAGGGTTAGGGAAGCTCAAAAGGATGATAAAGAGATTGCTGCAATAAGAGAGAATATGACTAAAGGTAAGGCAGAAGGTTTCCGTGAGGATGAACATGGGACCATATGGTTTGAGAAGCATATTTGTGTAACGCAAGATGCAGACATCAGGAAGTTGATTCTTCAGGAGGCACATGATTCACCTTATTCTATTCACCCAGGTAGTACTAAGATGTATTTGGACTTGAGGGAAAGGTTTTGGCGGCCTAGCCTGAAGAGGGAAATTGCTGGATATATTGCCACATGTGATGTGTGCTAGAGAGTTAAAGCAGAACATTAGAGGCCAGCAGGTTTGTTACAACCATTGTCTATACTTGAGTGGAAATGGGATCAGATTGGTATGGACTTCATTACAGATTTACCCAGGACTCGGTCAGGTTATGATTCTATTTGGGTAATTGTTGATCGCTTGACTAAAGTTGATCACTTCATTTCGGTAAAGACTACTTATACCAGTGCTCAGCTAGCTAAAGTTTATATGTCTAAAATTGTTTGTCTGCATGGAGTTCCAAGGAAGGTAGTGTCTGCTAGAGGTACTCAGTTCACATCTAAATTTTGGCGTCAGTTGCATGAATCCTTGGGCACTAGGCTGGAGTTCAGTACAACTTTCCATCCAGAGACCGATGGGTAGACAGAGAGGGTGAATCAGATTTTGGAGGATATGTTGAGAGCTTGTGTTTTGGACTATGGCTCCAGTTGGGATGATAATTTACCTTATGCAGAGTTCTCATATAATAACAGTTATCAGGCTAGTCTGAAAATGGCACCATTTGAGGTATTGTATGGCAGGAAGTGCAGGACACCGTTGATGTGGGATGAGGTTGTAGAGCGACAGTTATTTGGACCAGACTTGATCAAAGATGCTGAGGAGAAGGTCAAGCTGATTCGTGACAGGTTGAAGATAGCACAATCCAGGCAGAAGAGTTATGCAGATGCAAAGCGCAAAGAGGTGACATATGAGGTAGGAGACCGTGCATATCTTCGAGTTTCACCACTTCGTGGAATTAAGAGGTTTGGAATTAAGGGTAAGTTAGCACCATGTTTTGTGGGGCCTTACATGATCTTGGAGCGTAGAGGAGAGGTACCTTATCAGCTGGAGTTGCCAGAATCTTTGTCTGGAGTTCATAACGTGTTTCATGTATCCCAGTTGAAGAAGTGCCACAGAGAGATGATGTATGTTCCATTGAGGGACACAGTGCCACTTGATGCTATTCAGTTGGAGAGCGATTTGAAATATGAGGAGAAGCATGTTAACATTCTGGAGACAGCAGAGAGAGTTACTCGCACCAAGATAATTAAATTATGCAAGGTTCAGTGGGATCATCATACTGAGGAAGAAGCTACCTAGGAACGAGAGGAAGATCTCAGGTAGGAGCACCCACACCTATTTCCTAGCCAGCCCGAATCTCGAGGGCGAGATTCATCTTAAGGGGGGTAGGTTTGTAACATCCCAATTTTACTAAATTAGGATGTTATTAGATCATTCATATGCATCTCATATTTTTATTGCATCATTTGCTATTTTTGAATATTTGGATCATTATGCAACTAAAGGCAATATTTGGAGTGGAGATAACATGACTTCTCCCCTATCTTTAAAAATGTTCATAATGTCCACAATAGTGTTTCCAGTTGATTTTATATGTTCTGGTATTTTTCAAATCCTCAAAAGTATTTTATTTGTGGTTTTATTTGCTGTTGGAGTGACCAAATGCATCAAATTGATTTTTACAAAATTGCATTAGTGTTGGAACTAGTGTTCCTGTAGTTTATATTAGTAGGGTAATTTTTACTGTGTGTCTATGTATTTTTTATAGATTTTATATTGTGACTTTTATTTTATTTATTTTTGCTGCTGGGGTTGGTGTTTAAAAAAAAGAAACCAGCAGGCAGCGAGCCAGCTAGCGAGCTGCGCAGCCCACCGCACCGCGGCCCAGCCCACCTCTCGAGCCGAGAAGCGGTACTCGCCGCACCGCACCACACCCGCACCCGACCCGCTTTCCTCCTCTCTCTGACCATGGGTCCCGCACCCATCCCCTTCCTTGAGCCGGACTGGGACACCGCCGCGCTCGAGCGCGCACGTCAAGACCGAGTTGCCTCGCGTCCCTGGCCTACCCCAGTGCAACCCGACGCGCCAGGCGCGAGCCAAGGACTAGGGAACCCTACCGCAACCCCTTCTCCGTCCTTTCCTCGTGTGCACGAGCTGCTAGGGCAATTTGGATCTCGTGAGGAGCTCCGTGTCCACCGCCGTTCACCGGACACTGTCGGCGCCGTAAGAGCACCCCGAGCCTTCCCTATTGACCCGTCCGATTCCCCTCTCCACACCTCTTTCTCCTGACATCTTCTAGTGGACAGAGAACCGCCGGAGCGAGAGCAACGAGCAAGTCTGCCGCCGCCGGAGCACCGCCACCGTTCACCTCGTCACCACCGCCTCTACTGACCACCCCACCGCCTCTACGAACCGCCCCACCACCGTCCAACACCACCACCACCTCCGCCACTCATCGCCGCACCCATCCGCCACCTCGCCTTCGTCGGAGACCCACCGGAGGAGCGCCGCCGTCGACATCCCACTACCGGTGCCGTTTCTTTTGTCGCCTAGTGAGCACGCGCCTCCACCCAATCAGAAACTGTCACGCGGCAGTTAGCTACACGAGCATCTACAGGAGTTTGCTACAGCGCCCAGGGGTTTTTCTGTTGTTTTCTGTTTTCTTTTTTAAAATTTCAGCTAAAACTTCAACTAGTTATATCTTTTATCCTATAACTCCAAATTAGGTGATTCTTTTTCCTATGCACTCACAAAAATCTGATCTTTATCACAGTACCAAAATTTCACATGCTTGCACAATTCAAGTTTGAATTTGTTTGAATTCGAATCAAATCCTCTGGAGGCCGTATCTTTTAAACTGTTTATCGGAATCGAGTGTTTCTTTTTGCATTGTGATCGTAGTGATGTGTAGGTGATCTGTACATGTTGTTTTGATGCTGTTGATGAATTTAAAAATGATTTTCTTGCTGTTGGCTTTATTTTGGTTTCTTTGGAGTTTCGGTGATTGATTTGTTGTATTGTGTGAAACTCGTAGATTGTCCGGAGTGCGATGTGAGCTATTGTTAGGAGTGTGACTTTTTGATCAGAACCAAGGCAAGTTACATGTAGATCATCCTTTACCTATATTTTTTCTATGCATTTGTAGGTTATGCCACACTATAAATCTATGCATTATAGGACTATTATAACTTGAGCTATATTGTTGAGCTATCTCCCGTCTTTTGCAAATCGTGGTAGGTATAGTTTTGCTATGCTTGTAAACAGGGTTGGTTCCTGTATACAGTGAGCTTATGTGAGGATTATTAATATTTAACAAACTGAGTAGTAATTCAGGTCTTAACTCACCTTTGGGCGGAAGTGGTATTGATGGGTGGTTTTTAGAACATCATGGTTTATACCCTATGAATGTAAGTGGACGGCCGCCCAGGCTCAAAAATATCAGACAGACTTAATGACTAGTAGCTTCCATGCGCGACCACTAGCTAAATGGGCTCTGGCTTAGTTGAGTAGGTTGTGGGATCCTCGCCCAGGTATGCTAGCAGATGTAGATATGGATAGGTGTACCGGCTGCTGGGGGTGGAGGTGACTACTTCTGAAAGACTTCGTCTCAATCTTCGGGTTGAGTCTAGTGGGTAAAGTGTGCAAAACTCTGCAGAGTAATAAAACTAATCATGATTAGCCGTGTCCCCGATTATGGATATTTTGAGCCACTATGCCATTACAGTTGTTGGATGATCTTGACAGATCTGACACTTAATAATATTTGTGGGTGTCGGTGTACTAAAGTAGGGGTACCTTAGTATCCCGACTTGTGCACGGGCAGTAGCAGCACCCCGTGGTCGGGCTCACCACGTGCCCGCCAAGGCCCGCTCTAGTCCCCTTTGAGCCATTCAAGAACAAAGTATACAAGTCAAAAGAACAAGGCCCCGGCAAGAGGAGCTCGCTGGGAAGGCTGCTCTAAGCACAAGACCACTCTATTTTCCCAAGACCCCGGCAAGAGGAGCTCGCCAGGAAGACTAGGAAACAGCATCTCAGAAGATATATCGTGGCGCATCATGCGCCCCGGCAGGACCCGGAGGGCGACAAGCTTCCGGGCCTGGAAAGATAGCAACCCCGGCAAGGTGCTTGCCAGGGGAGGCTTGCACTGTGTGCCTGTGCTCCAGCTCATCTGGCCACGCGTCGCCCTGGGGCCCTTCCAGGGGCACGTGGCAGATGGCTGTGCAGCCTGGGGTACACGGTGGCGAGCCACGGTGACGAAGCCATCATCGTGGCGAACGGAGACGCCCGGGCGGACGCTTTTGGGGTGACGGCGACGGGCATTCAATGCCTTTGTCCCCCCACCGTCTGGGTTAGGTATAGATCACTGTACAGCCACTGTGCATACACTGTTCATGCACTGTTCCATCTACCACCAATTTTACACTTTTACCCTCCTCTACGTTGACACCTGTCGGTGACCCCTTTGAGCTATAAAAGGAGGCCCATGCACAACGTAGAGGGGGTTCGATCCCAGAAACTTGATCACTCCCTCGCTCGGTGTAGCTAGTACTGTAGATCTTCAAGCTCCCGAATTCAAGAACTCAATACAACCAAAGCAGGAGTATGGTTTTACGCATCCGTGCGGCCCGAACCTGGGTAAACTGCCCGCGTGTGCCCCTCGATCTGCTCTTCATGCTCCCTCCGCTCCCTTGCCGTACCGTAGAAGGGGCTCCGGTCCCATAGGTGTTCGTGGGCGACCAGTTTCCCCGACATCTTTGGCGCGCCAGGTAGGGGGCGTCGAGGTTGTGCGAACCTGATCCGGCGCTCTCGCGGGCGCAATCTTCAGTAACTTTTCCAGCTTCATCAACCTCATCGACTACACCAGCATGCCGCCGAAGAAGAAGGCTTCGGAGGTCGGAGGCCCGTCCGCGTCTATCCCACCGCCACCAGAACCAACGGTTGGTGGGGTAGACGCCGGCGGAAGGGTGGGCGCCGGCGAGGACACTCACGACGCCGCCAAGTCCAAGGACAAGACGGACGACCGGGCGAACTCCAAGACCTCGGCGTCCGTGCACGCACCACGTCCCTCTTAGGAGGTGCCGGACCAGCAGCGACGTGGTACCGGGGGTACCATACGCTTGCTGAGGCGTGGACAAGCCGGTGGGTCGCGGGATGCTCAAGGCCAGCGCGCTGGCACGAGCAAGGCACGGTCGCCGGGACGAGAACCTGCTCCTTCTAACGATGTTAGAAGTCCGAGCATATCTCGCTCCTCGCACCACTCGCCACCGCTTCCCTCCTCTCCAGCAGAAGCTCTTGCTAGAGCCCAGCTGCTCCTCGACTTCCCTCCAGCGGCGGACAAGGCCGAAGACTGGAGGGCGACGATCCAGAGCCTCATCGCCTTCGCCAACAACGACACGCCGCAGCAGCCGGCAACATCACGGCCGCGGCAAGTCGACCAAGCGAAGGCCGATGGCGACAAGACCGCCGGGGGTGCAACTACTGTGCACTCCCCGCCGCGAAAGCAGAAATCGCCGGCTCGCCGGATCAACGTCGACGATGACTCCACGGCATCGTCAGATCCGCGAGCTCGCCGCGATCAGCGCCAAGTCCTTGACGACAAGTGACAAGAGGACGCTCGAACTCATATCGAGCGTCGAAGAGAAGCCCGAAGACAGTCCGACCAACGCGCTGGGACTGCTGTCGACATGCACGCGCCCGGTGAACCAGGCGACTTGCCGTACGCGGCAGGCTGCCCTACGTTCACCCGAGAGCTACGGCAAGTCCAGTGGCCCAGCATGAAGAACTTTAAGCCCGACGTACCCGAGAAGTACGACGGCAAGACACACCCCTCGGAGTTCCTCAACATCTACACCATTGCGGTGCAGGCTGCCGGGGGACGCGACGAGAAGATTCTAGCCAACTACTTCCCGCTCGTGCTCAAGCCCAATGTCAGATCCCGGCTCATGCACTTGCCGGAGAACTCCATCTCTTCTTGGGCAGATCTGTGCCACTAGTTTGTCGGCGCCTTCACGGGCGGCCACAAACCCCACGGCCAGGAGAGCGATCTCCACATCCTTGCCCAGAAGGAGGGAGAGCCCCTGCGAACGTATATCCAGAGGTTCAGCCGCGTTCAGCACAACATCCCCGATGTCCACCCTGCCGCGGTTATCAGCGCGTTCCATCAGAACGTGCGTAACCGCCGGATGAGGGAGGAGATGGCGATGACCAAGATCCGGGACGTCAGCGAGCTTTACGCTCTGGCTGACAAGTGTGCGCGCGCTGAAGAGGGGAGGAGACTCCCCGGAGAGGATACTGGAGCAGGAGGAACGGACAGCGAGGATGCCGCCCCGGCAAGGAAAAACCGGCGGTGGAACAACAAGAAGAAGAAGAACAAGGAGGTACTGGTTGTCGAGCAGTCCGGCAAGGAGGCTGCCGCCAAGAAGACACAAGCTGGTGGCTCCGGCAAGGAGGCCACCCCTGTAGCGGCAGCCGACAAGTAGGACGGCTCCGACAAGCAGTACTGCAAGATCCACCGCACCAAGGGCCACGATCTCCAGAACTGCAAAAGAGTAGAGTACCTCGTAGAGCAGCAGAAGGCTGAATACGAGCGACGCGACAAGGAGAAGGCCCAAGGAGGCGGAGGAGAGCCCAGCAAGAAGCGGCCGTTCAATGGCCGGGGAGGACGCCGCGGCAAGGCCAAGCAGCGGCAAGGAGACAGACCTCCCCGGGGCCGCGACAAGGATGAAAACGAAGACGATGACGAGGACATGGATGACGGAGATAACAGCGAGCAGGAGTTCCAGAAGGCCACAGAAGTTCTGTGCGTCGATGGGGGCGCCTCTCTGCACACTTCCCACCGCCAACTCAAGCAATGGGTGCGGGAAGTGAATGCAGCTGAGCCACCCGTCGAGGCGCGCAGACTGCTGAAATGGTCCGGCACGCCCATCATCTTCGACCTTGAGGACCACCCTGACCGCACAACTGCGGTCGGGTGCTTGCCGATGTTGGTTTCACCAACTATCCGCAACCTCAAGGTCACCAAGGTGTTGGTTGACGGCGGGGCCGGCCTCAACTTGATCTCCTCCGCTGTGATCAAGAAGCTGCAGATCCCCGACAGCGAGCTCGAGGAAACCGGGACGTTCCAAGGAATCAACCCGGGAAGGAGCAAGCCGAAGGGGAAGATCACGCTGCCGGTGACTTTTGGCGGAGAGCTTAACTTCAGGACGGAGAGGATCACGTTCGACGTTGCTGATATCCCATTACCATACAATGGGATACTTGGCCGTCCTGCGCTCGCCAAGTTCATGGCAGCCTCCCACTATGCTTACAACATGCTCAAGATGCCAGGGCCAATAAGCGTCATCTCTGTCCCCGGTGACAAGAAGGATGCGCTTATCTGCGTCGACAAGATCTACCGGGACGCAGCAGCCGCGGCAGACAGCAAGACACTTGCCGCCGAAGCTCCCGGGGGGGAGGACCAAGACCAAGTCCGGCAAGAGCTCTGGGGCCCACTCCGGCAAACGCACCTCTTCGGAGTACTGCGCTGCCGTCGAGGACGCACCATCAAGCTCCACCGGCAAGTGCAAGAAAGGAATGGCAGCTCCACCGGCAACCAAGAGGGTGTCCGCCAAGGAGGACGGCGCTGGTGGTACCTTCACCATCAGTGCCACGCTCGACCCCAAATAGGAAAGCGCGCTCGTTGCCTTCCTGCGGGCGAATGTCGACGTGTTTGCATGGCAGCCGTCTGACATCCCCGGCGTTACCAGGAAGGTAATTGAGCACAAGCTTGCTGTTTGTTCTCACGCGCGGCCCGTCAAGCAGAAGGTCGGGAAGCAAGCGGTGGAGCGCCAAGAGTTCATAGCTGAAGAGATCAAGAAGTTGGAAGCAGCAGGCCTTGTTAGAGGTGTACTTCATCCCACGTGGTTGGCCAATCCAGTTGTCGTGCGCAAAGCCAATGGGAAATGGAGACTTTGTATAGACTTCACTGATGTGAATAAAGCTTGTCCCAAGGATCCATTTCCCTTGCCGCGCATTGACCAGATTGTTGACTCTACGGCTGGATGTGAGTTGCTTTCATTTCTCGATGCATACTCAGGTTACCACCAGATATTCATGGCTGAGGAAGATGAAGAGAAGACCGCATTCATTACTCCATGTGGCACTTACTGTTTCATATGTATGCCCTTTGGACTGAAGAATGCGAGGGTGGTCCACACTGCTCAACATTTGCAAGGGTGGTCCACACTGCTTTTGAGCCACAGATACACAGGAATGTAGAAGCCTACATGGATGATATAGTGGTCAAGAGCAAGGACAAGGATACCCTGATACAAGACCTAGAAGAGACCTTTGAGAATCTACGCAAGATACAGCTCAAGTTGAACCCCGAGAAGTGCGTTTTCGGGGTCCCCTCCGGCAAGCTTCTCGGGTTCTTTGTGTCCCAGAGGGAGATTGAAGTCAATCCCGACAAGATCAAGGCCATCGAGCAAATCGAAGCCCCGAAGCGCGTCAAGGACGTAAGGAGGCTTGCTGGTTGTGTGGCTGCCCTCAGCAGGTTCATTTCAAAGTCTGCAGAACGCGCCCTGCCTTTCTTCAAAATCTTGAAAAAGGCAGGTCCTATGAAATGGACTCCGGAAGCGGAGGCAGCGCTGCAAGACTTGAAAGGATACCTATCCTCCACTCCAATACTTGTCGCACCTAGGCCACAAGAGAAGTTGCTGCTGTACTTAGCAGCAACCAATCAAGTGGTTAGTGCTGCGTTGGTAGCGGAATGGGAGGCAGAGGAAGAGCCCACAGCCCCGGCAAGCGCTTCCAGCGACAAGCAGGGGGCTTCCCCGACAAGCTCTGGCCCCGACAAGGACAAGTCTGCGCAGGAACAAGGAGAAGTGCGAAAGAAGATGGTGCAGCACCCAGTTTATTTTGTAAGTTCCCTCTTGCAGGGGGCTAGATCAAGATACTCTGGGGTACAAAAGTTACTTTTCGGCCTCCTCATGGCCTCAAGAAAGTTGCGCCACTACTTCCAAGCACATGAGATAACGGTGGTCACTTGCTTTCCGTTGAAGAGGATATTGCAAAACCCAGAGGCAACATGCAGGATCGTCGAGTGGGCACTGGAGCTGTCAAGCTTTGGTCTTAAGTTTGAGAGCACTTCAACTATACAGAGCAGAGCTTTGGTAGAGTTCATAGCCGAATGGACCCCAACTCCAGACGAAGAAGTTCCAGAGACAAGCATCCCCGTCCAAGAAGCAAGCAAAGAGTGGATAATGTACTTCGATGGTGCCTTCTCGCTGCAAGGCGCCGGCGCTGGCATGTTACTCATAGTGCCCACCGGAGAGCACCTTAAGTACGTTGTTCAGATGCACTTTCCCAAGGAGCAAGCGACGAACAATACTGCTGAGTATGAAGGTTTGCTTGCCGGCCTCAGAATTGCGGCCGAACTTGGGATCAAGAAGCTGGTTGTGCGGGGAGATTCACAATTGGTGGTCCGACATGTAACCAAGAGCTACCAAAGCCCTTTGATGGAAGCTTATGTCGATGAAGTAAGGAATCTTGAAGAACACTTTGAAGGTCTGCAAATGGAGCATGTCCCAAGAGCTCAGAATGATATCGCAGATGGCCTCTCAAAGTGTGCCGCAATGAAGTTACCTGTGGAACCAGGAACCTTCCTGCTCAAGCTAACTCAGCCATCCGTTACTCCGTCAGTTGGGCAAAGCAAGAAGAGGTAGTTGGTCTCCGGCGACTACTTGCCGGCGGATTTTCCTGAAGCCGCCACCAAGGTCCCCAAGATCAACAACCAAGATGCTGAGGAACAGTCTGCTCCTGCGGACCCAAGGGTCTGTACAGTTGAAGCTGGCGTTCCCGACAAGCCTGGCCCTGGCAGGCTTGCCGGGGAACACTCAGCTCCGGCAGAGCCGCAGGTTCTTGCCGTAGAAGCTGAGGTTCCCGCAGCAGCCCTGATGCCTTTAGTCCTTGCCGTTGAGCCTCAGGCTCCAGCATGGGCACAGCAAATCGTCCGTTTTCTTCAAACTGGAGAACTTCCCGAAGAACCAGAAGAGATAGAGAGAATAACCAGGCAGTCAAGTATGTATCAGTTCGTCGGCAATGAACTGTACAGAAGAAGACTCAATGGTGTCAGATTGAAGTGCATTTCCCGGGAAGATGGACAGAAGCTATTGGCAGAGATACATGGAGGCATATGTGGACACCACATTGGCGCAAGAGCACTTGCCGGGAAGGCGTTCCGGTAAGGTTTCTTCTGGCCAGAAGCCCTCCAAGATGCAACTGCACAAGTAACCAAGTGTGAAGCGTGCCAGTTCCATGCCAAGCAAATACATCAGCCAGCTCAAGCTGTCCAGACGATCCCTTTGTCCTGGCCCTTCTCGGTCTGGGGGCTCGACATCCTCGGCCCCTTTCCCCGCGCAGTCGGGGGCTTTGAGTACTTGTACGTTGCAATCGACAAGTTCACAAAGTGGCCAGAAGTGGAACCAGTGAGAAAGGTGACCGCACAGTCAGCAGTCAGGTTCTTCAGATCGATCGTTTGCCGTTTCGAAATCCCTAACAGGATCATCACCGACAACGGCACACAGTTCACAAGTTGCACCATCATGCAGTACGTCCAAGACCTTGGCGCCAAGGTCTGCTTCGCTTCTGTTGCTCACCCGAGGAGCAATGGCCAGGCAGAGAGGTCAAATGCTGAAGTGCTGCGCGGACTCAAGACAAGAACCTTCGACAGGCTGCACAAGTGCGGAAGAAACTGGATAGAGGAGTTGCCGGCGGCTCTTTGGTCAATCAGGACGACACCAAATCGAGCCACCGGACAGACACCCTTTGCTCTTGTCTACGGAGCAGAGGCAGTTCTCCCCACGGAACTCGTATACGGGTCTCCTCGAGTGCTCGCTTACGACGAGCTCGAGCAAGAGCAACTGCGGCAAGATGATGCATTGCTCCTCGAGGAGGAACGTCTCCAGGCTGTTGTACGAGCTGCTCGATACTAGCAAGCTTTGCGTCGCTATCATAGCCGCAAGGTCAAGGCCAGGAGTCTCGAGGAAGGCGACCTTGTTCTTCGGCGCGTTCAGTCCGCCAAGAATTCCAACAAGCTGACGCCGAAGTGGGAAGGCCCTTATCTGGTGAGACAAGTCACAAGGCCCGGCGCTGTCCGCCTTGAGACCGAAGAAGGCTTACCGGTGAGCAACTCCAGGAACATAGAGCATCTTCGCAAGTTTCACCCATAAGGCGCGGTTGCCGTGATCCGCTCCGGCAACCACCTTTTGTACAAGTCTTGCCGCTGTTGCATGTAAACCTTTGTACAAAGCCGGGCGCAGACCCCGTGCATCAGTAAAACTTTTGTGCTTCGCACTGTTTGTCATTTCATGCTTTCCTTTTTTACTTGCACGTATCATCTGACATTTTGTGCAACACACATCCCCGGTAAGCAGTAACAAGCCGCAAGGCTCCATACTAGTGTTTCCTCCTCTTTTCCTTTCTCTCTTAAACAAAAGAAGTGTTCCTCGCGCACAAGTTTGCCGGGGGGAAGGAGATAGAGGTACGGACCAAGTGCTGTTCAAGAAAGGGAAGCCTTGCCGGGAAGCAAACAATCCATGAAAGCTAAGTGGCCAGAGTTTGAGCAATTAAATTTTTAAAATTCTTAGTTGTCTTGCTTGAACAGCCACACTTTGTATGGAAAACCTGTGCGCGGAGGAACCTACCCGTGGCTAGCCGCACCCTTACTTTGTTTCGAGCACGCTCAATGGCTTAAGTGAGCTGCGACAAGTGTCGCGCCCTTACTTCGTTTTCGAGTTCGCTCAGCAATCTAAGTGTGCTGCGACTAGCTGCGGCAAGGTTTCCTGCCGGCAAGGGCATTGCTAGCAGACTGCTAAGAGTCCCGCACTCAGCGCTCGCGGCAAGGGTTCCTGTGCCGGCAAGTTCCCTAAAAGCGTAGGGTGGAAAGCATACAAAGTGAAGGGACTAAACAAGGGAGATAACACTGCATTGATTATCCAAAATAAAGTTATATTACAAGATAACTTGCCGCTGTTCTAACCAGCTACTACCCATGACCTAATTAACAGCGGCAAGGGAAGCAGAAAGAAGGGAGCCTAATCTTTTCGGTCTCCGTCGACCCTCTTGATCTTGCCCGCCTTGGCTAGGATGTGGGCAACTTGTGCCTTCAACGCCTCCTGGTCAGCTTCGGGCGGCAGGGTCCGGAGGACGTTTTTGAGGTTGATCCCGAGGTTGCGGTAGACGATCTTCGACAGCACCCGCTCCATAGTACCCGTGCAAAGCCGACGCGCCTCGTCAACCAGCTGCGCAGGGATCTTCTCCCGTAGCTGCGCAAGAGCCGGCGCCACTCCTCTGAAGAACAGGCTCATTTTGGCGCTGTGGGGGAGGCTCTCGTCGGGGGAGTACACGAGGTGCTCCGCCCTCAGCGCCACCAGCTCCTTATCGATGTTGGCGGCGGAGGCAACGAGCTCCTCGGTCCACTGCTCCACCGTCTGCTGGAAGTTGTTCTGCGACAGGGCGGCACTGTCCAGCAAGGCCCTCTCAGCATGGAGATCGTCCTTCAACTTCGTCTCGCGGTCCCGGGCGGCGTCAAGCGAATCGGTGAGGGTGGAAACCTTCAGCTCCAAGTCTGCGATGGAATCCCTGGCGTCGGTGAGCTCTTTGCCTTTCTCGGAGAGGCGGACTTGCAGCTCCGAGTTGGTATGGGCGTCCTTCTCCCGCGCCACGTTGAGCGCGGCGACCCTGTCCTCGCTCGCCTTCAAGCTCGTCTCCAACTGCGCCACCCTGGCCTCCAGATCCCTCTTGGCAGTCTCTGCGGCGGCAGCGGCGTCCGTCGCCTCCTGCAGAGCCCCGCCAATGGCCTGCTCGCGGGCGGTAAGGTCGTCCTCGTGACTATCGAGGTCGACCTTCCGCTGGTTGAGCTCTCCCTCCCGCCGAGACAGATCCTCGGCGGCCAGTCGCTGCTGCTCCTCCACCTCGGCCTTCTCAAGGAGGAACGCCTGATGTGCTCCGGCAAGCTCTTCGCGCTCCTCCGCCAAGTTCCGGAGGGCCGCCTGGTTGGCGGCACGGAGCTCCGCGGCACGCTTCTCCAGATCAGCACCAGCCTTGGCAGCCAGAGCTTCTCGGGACTCCAACTTGGCTTGCCTGGCCCGGTACAAGCCCAGGAGTCGACGTAGAAGTTGCTCCTCTTCGGGCTCGTCGCTGCTCCCGGGCGCGTCGACAACCTTCAACCCGGCGGAGGCGAGAACTTCTCCGTCGAAGGTCTCCCCCTCCACGGGTGCCCTTGATGAGGACGCCCACGGGACTTGGATAAAGACCCCGTTGGCGGCCTCTAGATAGACACCCGACCCAGCCGCGGGGGCGGAGGGGTCGGCGGCCGGCGCAGCGGTCGGCGCTCCTGCGGCCTCAGGGCCAGCAGTGCGGTCGTCGGTCCCTTCCCCGGCTGCGGCGTCAGAGGTCGGGGCGGTCTCCTCGGCGGCTGGCTCGTCAGCACCAACCATTCCTTCAGCGGTGGCGGCGTCGCCAGCATTGCCGCGCATGTCCTCCTCGGCGATGGTCTCCGTCTCCATCGACTCCGGGGCGGGCGGATCTGACAGAAGAAAAAGAAAAGAAAAATCGTCAAGCAAATATCCAAAAAGAAGAATCCAAGAGAAGGAAAGTACAAGGGTTTACCTGTGCGGGCCTCTTCGATAATGGGGTCCCTCGCCGGGGAATTCTCCCTTGGCGGCGTAGTAGTGGCCCCTGCTGGCGGAGGGCCGCTTGCGCCTTCCCTTGGCGGGGTGCCCACCCTTGTCGGGGTGCTCGCCCTTGGCGGGGTGCTCGCCCTTGGCGGAGTACCCATCCTTGGCGGAGCGCTGTCCCTCGCCGGGGAGCTCCTCCTTGGCGGGGAAGGTGTAACAAGCGGCTCGTCGGGGGCGACCTCTTGGTGCTCCTGCGGCTGCGGCTCCACTTCTACACAGACAACAAGCAAACAAGACATCAATAAGGGTAACAACCTCAAGCGCGCCCGTCAAGCAGGAAAAGTGAACAAAGGACTTACGCTGGGGGCTGCTCTCCGGAGCAACAGGCTGGTCCGGCAAGCTTGTCGCTGGCGCGTCACCTGCCGCTGCGACGGGCTCGTCGTCCTCAAGGTCAACCACAGGGATCTTGGCCCTCTTCGCCATCCTCTGGGTCAAGGTCCTGGAAGCCAAACAAGATCAGAACCAAGCAACAAAAATCAAAGGGAATAGAAATTGCAAGTGCTTACTCTTCCTCCTCTTCGTCGGAGCTGAGGGCGGAGAAGTCAAACTCCGCCTCGCGTGCTCCGGCGCGAGGAGCTGGAGGAGAAGGCTCCCTCGGGCGCTTGGCGGGCTCCGGAGCCGTGGGTTGTGAAGACCCCGCACCGGTCGTCCCCGAGGACCGAGGGGCGGAGGGAGCACCAGAACCACTCCGGGAAGATCCCCCTCCGCTTGTCGCTCGGGCACGGGGCGCCTCCTTGATGACCTTGCTCGTCGTGGTGGCGCGCGTCGCACGACGCTTCGGCTGCTGTCGGGGCGCCGGTGGCCTCACCGTCTCAGTGGTCTTGCGGAGGCGCTTCTTCGGCTGTGGCGGAGGACTTGGTGGTGGCGGAGAGTTTTCTGAGGATGAGGAGGCGTCGTCGTCGTCGAGATTCAGAGACCCGCCAGAGTCTTCGTCAGAATCGCCCGATTCGGCGTCCTCTTTGGCGGGCTCACTGGACTCGGTCCCCTGCCCGGCAGCCTCGCTCGTCCCGGCAGGCTCCCCGACAGGCTCCTCGGCGAGCTTCCCGGTGGGCATCAGCAGTTTGAGGATTTCTTCCTCCTCGGCCTGGCTCACCGCGTCCGCCGCTTCCGCTTCGTCCACGGTGTACCCAAACACACCTGCGGCCGCAGCTGCGGCGGCCTCCTCCATTCTGGTGGCTATATAGGCCACATCTCGCTCGGTAGTCTCACGGGTGAGCCCTTTCTTCTCTTCGGGGTTGCGCGGCTGTTCGACCAGATTATCAAAGAAGGTTTGGACGGTCTCCGCTGAAGGCGTCAGCCAAGTGGGAACAACCCCGTGGGAGTCACACTCAGGCATTGCCGCGCGAATGGCACTAAGAGCAGTATTGTTGCAAAATGGAACTACTTTGTCCGACGGTCTGAACCACTCCGGGTGCTTGGGGTCATGTTTGAACAGCTCCCGGACCATCCCCTTGAGTTCCAAGACGGTGAAGTTATAATTCAGCCCGGGGCGCAGCCTCATGCGGTCTGCCGCGTTGCCGAATTCCCAGGCAGGTCTCTTCCTTTCCTGCAGAGGATCAATGCGGCGGCGGAGGAAATCAGCCCCAACTTCACCTACAGTCAGGCTGGCGGCCCGGAGGCGAAGGATCCTAGTGAGGGCAATCTGCAGCTTGTCGTCCTCCGGGGCCAAATCACTCCAATCCTTGCCGCGCACTATTGCAGTCCGGCGCGGCAAGGTAAACTGCTCGGGTTCATCTTCCATGACCCAGCACCAACCAGCCCTCCACTCTTCCCACTTGCCGCGGAGCTCTTCGATCAAGTACGCCTCCTTCTTGCCGAGCCTGAAGATCCAGGAGATACCGCCGGAGAGTGGAGATCCGGACTCTACTCTAGGTGTGAAGAAATGGCGAAAGAGAGCTACGTTTGGATGGACCCCGATATAGTTTTCACACAGATGTACGAAAACGGCCAAAGTGAGGACGGCATTCGGGGTGAAATCGAGGAGGTGGAGTCCGTATGTCTTCATCACATCGCAGAAAAACTCTGAATACGGAGGACAGAGACCGCAATGGAAGAACAAAGCGAAGAAGTGGTAACCTCCCGGGTACATGTCGAGGGCTATGGCGGGGAGGATTCTGGTGCACGGGTGAGCCTTCGTCTCCCTCGCCCAGAACAGGTAATACTTGTCCCACAGCTCCCTCTCGCCGAGCCTCGGCGGGAAGACCACCATCCTTCTCCGCATGGCTGCCAGCTTCGCCGCCTTGTCGGACTTCTCCTTCTTCGCCTTGTCGCTCTTCGCCTTGTCGCTCTTCGGGGCCATGGCGGGGACGGCAAGGGAGGTCGACGGCGCTGCGGATGCTGGAGACGGCGGAGGAAGGGTGGAGCACGGCTCTCTGTCGACCTTTGGGGAGGCAGAGAGCGGCGGGGGTTTCTGGAGATTCAAGACACAATGAAAGCAATGGGGGGGAACTGCCCCTGCTTCCTCTGCTTTTAAGGGGGAAGTGGGGGACGTTCCGCATTTCCCCATTAAAGAAACAGGCCACGATCTCTCCCACGACGTCGCAATCGACGCGTGCTGTTAGGGAGAGATGCGGCAGATACGGAGAGGGATATGGCGCGCCGTGGGCCGCGCGTGCCCGTGCACTGTTTTGGGCCTGGCCCAACAGCGCTCGGCACCATGTGTGGCCCAGGCCCGGGGGCTCCTGTCGGTGTACTAAAGTAGGGGTACCTTAGTATCCCGACTTGTGCACGGGCAGTAGCAGCACCCTGTGGTCGGGCTCACCACGTGCCCGCCAAGGCCTGCTCTAGTCCCCTTTGAGCCATTCAAGAACAAAGTATACAAGTCAAAAGAACAAGGCCCCGGCAAGAGGAGCTCGCTGGGAAGGCTGCTCTAAGCACAAGACCACTCTATTTTCCCAAGACCCTGGCAAGAGGAGCTCGCCAGGAAGACCAGGAAACAGCATCTCAGAAGATATATCGTGGCACATCGTGCGCCCCGGCAGGACCCGGAGGGCGACAAGCTTCCGGGCCCGGCAAGATAGCAACCCCGGCAAGGTGCTTGCCGGGGGAGGCTTACACTATGTGTCTGCGCTCCAGCTCATCTGGCCACGCGTCGCCCTGGGGCCCTTCCAGGGGCACGTGGCAGATGGCTGTGCAGCCTGGGGTACACGGTGGCGAGCCGCGGTGACGAAGCCATCGTCGTGGCGAACGGAGACGCTCGGGTGGACGCTTTTGGGGTGACGGCGACGGGCATTCAATGCCTTTGTCCCCCACCGTCTAGGTTAGGTATAGATCACTGTACAACCACTGTGCATACACCGTTCATGCACTGTTCCATCTACCACCAATTTTACACTTTTACCCTCCTCTACGTTGACACCTTTCGGTGACCCCTTTGAGCTATAAAAGGAGGCCCATGCACAACGTAGAGGGGGTTCGATCCCAGAAACTTGATCACTCCCTCGCTCGGTGTAGCTAGTACTGTAGATCTTCAAGCTCCCGAACTCAAGAACTCAATACAACCAAAGCAGGAGTAGGGTTTTACGCATCCGTTCGGCCCGAACCTGGGTAAACTGCCCGCGTGTGCCCCTCGATCTGCTCTTGGTGCTCCCTCCGCTCCCTTGCCGTACCGTAGAAGGGGCTCCGGTCCCATAGGTGTTCGTGGGCGACCAGTTTCCCCGACAGTGGGCAACTTAATAAATGGGTAGGTTGGAGTTGATTTTGCCAACTCAACCTTGTGCATTCAATGGTAGTAATAAAAGAACTAAATGAAAAAGTTACTATTAGGTAGTTATAAGGATAAAATCAGCTTTCTGCAAAATAAACCTCCAAGCCTTCCTTTGTTGTTCTATGCATATACATGCATGTCTGCTTTATTAATTCTCCTGTGTAACTTGCCAATACATTCAATGTATTAACCTATACGGCTGCAACGTCTCATGTTGCAGGATTTTTAGACGAGGAGTAATGTACCGTTAGGGTCGCGAGTATGCACTCAGCATCGCCAGTTGGGCTATGATGGGACTCATCGTTATTTTCTGCTACTTTCCGATGTGTGATTGAATAATAGCTAGCCATGAGCTATGCAGATTGTTTTATTTCATATACTCTGGATCATACATTGTAATAAACGATGCACTTGTATTCTGGTATTCATCTATACTGTGTGTGCTAGCTAGTTCGATCCAGGGACTAGCACGGTAAGCACAGAGACACAAAATCTTCGAGGTTTGGTCGTTACATCTTTTTATCCTCGATGGCAACAATACAATACGTGCCTTGCTGCCCCTACTGTCACTGGGAAAGGACACCGCAAGATTGAACCCAAAGCCAAGCACTTCTCCCATTGCAAGAACTATAGATCTAGTAGGCCAAACCAAACCAATAATTCGAAGAGACTTGCAAGGATATTATAATCATACATAAAGAGTTCAGAAAAGAACCAAATATTTCTCATAGATAATCTTGATCATAAACCCACAATTCATTGGATCTCGACAAACACACCGCAAAAATAGATTGCATCGAATATATCTCCTCGAAGACCGAGGAGAACTTTGTATTGAGATCCAAATTGAGAGAAGAAGCCATCTAGATACTAGCTATGGACCCGAAGGTCTGTGGTAAACTACTCACAACTCATGGTGAGGCAATGATGATGATGTAGAAGAACTCCGTGGAAGATCCCCCCTCCAGCGGAGCTCCGGAACAGGCCCCAAGATGGGATCTCACGGGAACAGAAGGTTGCGGCGGTGGAACTAGGGTTTTCTCTGTTGTTTTGATGGTTTCGGGGTACGTAGGTATATATAGGAGGAAGGAGGGCACTGGGGGCCCGATGTGGGGCCCACGAGGCAGGGGGCACGCCCTATAGGGGGGCGCGCCCCCACCCTCGTGGGTGCCACGTGTGCCCTACTACGTGATTCTCAAGTCTCCCGTGTGTATTTTGCTCCAAAAATATCTCTCCCGAAGGATTCATTCCGTTTGAACTCCGTTTGATATTCCTTTTCTGTAAAACCCTGAAATAGGCAAAAACAGCAATCTGGACTGGGCCTTTGGGTTAGTAGGTTAGTCCCAAAAATAATATAAAAGTGTATAACAAAGCCAATTAAACATCCAAAACATCATAAATAATAGCATGGAACAATCAAAAATTATAGATACGTTGGGGAGGTATCAAAAGATCATTACCCTTTGCCTTTTATTGATCAAATGCTAGAAAGGTTATCCAAACACACTCATTTTTGCTTTCTAGATGGTTATTCTGGTTTCTCTCAAATACCTGTGTCAAAAGGGATCAAGAAAAGACCACTTTTACTTGTCCTTTGGTACCTTTTCTTATAGACGTATGCCTTTTGGTTTATATAATGCACCTGCTACCTTTCAAAGATGCATGGTGGCTATATTCTCTGATTTTTGTGAAAAGATTGTTGAGGTTTTCATGGATGATTTTTCCGTTTACGGAACTTCTTTTGATGATTTCTTGAGCAACCTTGATCGAGTTTTGGAGAGATGTGAAGACACTAATCTTGTCTTGAATTGGGAGAAGTCCCACTTTATGGTTAATGAAGGCATTGTCTTGGGACATAAAATTTCTGAAAGAGGTATTGAAGTTGACAAAGCTAAAGTTGATGCTATTGAAAAGATGTTGTGTCCCAAGGACATCAAAGGTATAAGAAGTTTCCTTGGTCATGCCGAGTTTTATAGGAGATTCATTAAGGACTTCTCCAAAATCTCCAGGCCTCTGACTAATCTCTTACAAAAAGATATTCCTTTTGTTTTTGATGATGATTGTTTAGAAGCATTTGAAATACTTAAGAAAGCATTGATCTCTGGACCTATTGTCCAGCCTCCTGACTGGAATTTACCCTTTGAGATTATGTGTGATGCTAGTGATTATGTTGTAGGTGTTGTTCTAGGACAAAGAGTTGATAAGAAAGTGAATGTTATCCAATATGCTAGTAAAACTCTAGATAGTGCCGAGAGAAATTATGCTACTACTGAGAAGGAGTTTTTAGCAGTCGTATTTGCTTGTGATAAGTTTAGGCCTTATATTGTTGATTCTAAAGTAACTATTCACATTGATCATGCTGCTATCAAATACCTTATGGAAAAGAAAGATGCTAAACCTAGACTTATTATATGGGTTCTCTTGCTGCAAGAATTTGATTTGCATATTATTGATAGAAAGGGAGGTGAGAACCCCGTTGCAGACAACTTGTCTAGGCTAGAGAATATTCTTGATGACCCACAACCTATTGATGATTGCTTTCCTGATGAACAATTAGCTGTCATAAATGCTTCTTGTACTGCTCCTTTGTATGCGGATTATGCTAATTACATTGTTGCTAAGTTTATACCACCTAGTTTCACATACCAGCAAACGAAAAAGTTGTTCTTTGATTTGAGACATTACTTTTGGGATGACTCACACCTTTATAAAGAAGGGTAGATGGTATTATTAGACGTTGTGTACCCGAGCATGAACAGGAACATATCCTACGCAAGTGCCACTCCGAAGCTTATGGAGGACACCATGCTGGAGATAGAACTGCACACAAGGTATTGCAATCTGGTTTTTATTGGCCTACTCTCTTCAAGGATGCTCGTAAGTTTGTCTTATCTTGTGATGAATGTCAAAGAATTGGTAATATCAGTAGACGTCAAGAAATGCCTATGAATTATTCAATTGTTATTGAACCATTTGATGTCTGGGGCTTTGATTATATGGGACTGTTTCCTTCCTCCAATGGGTATACACATATTTTAGTTGTTGTTGATTACATTACTAAGTGGGTAGAAGCTATTCCAACTAGTAGTGCTGATCACAACACCTCTTTTAAGATGCTTAAGGAAGTTATTTTTCGAGGTTTGGAGTCCCTAGATACTTAATGACTAATGGTGGTTCACACTTTATTCATGGTGCTTTCCGTAAAATGCTTGCTAAGTATGATGTTAATCATAGAATTGCATCCCCTTATCACCCACAGTCTAGCGGTCAAGTAGAACTAAGTAATAGAGAGCTGAAATTAATTTTGCAAAAGACAGTTAATAGGTCTAGAAAGAATTGGTCCAAGAAACTTGATGATGCATTATGGGCCTATAGAACTGCATACACAAATCCTATGGGTATGTCTCCATATAAAATGGTTTATGGAAAAGCTTGTCACTTACCTCTTGAGCTAGAACATAAGGCATATTGGGATATTAAAGAGCTCAATTATGATTTCAAACTTGTCGGTGAGAAGAGGTTATTTGACATTAGCTCGCTTGATGAATGGAGAAACCAAGCTTATGAGAATGCCAAGCTGTTTAAAGAAAAGGTTAAAAGATGGCATGACAAAAGGATACAAAAGCGTGAGTTTAACGTAGGTGATTATGTCTTGCTATACAACACTTGTTTAAGATTTTTTGCAGGAAAACTTCTCTCTAAATGGGAAGGTCCTTACGTTATCGAGGAGGTCTATCGTTCCCGTGCCATAAAAATCAACAACTTCGAAGGCACGAATCCGAAGGTGGTGAACGGTCAAAGAATCAAACATTATACCTCAGGTAATCATATAAATGTTGAAACCAATGTTATTGAAACCGTAACCCCGAAGGAATACATAAGGGACACTTTCCAGAACGATTCAGACTCCGAAAAGGAAGAGGTATGTGGTACGTAAGTAAACCGACTCCAAAACAGTTCTAATGGCAATTTTTCACCATTTTGGAATATTTAGAAAAATAGAAAAATAAGAGGCAGTCCGGAAGAGACACGAGGCGTCCACGAGGCTGGAGGGCGCACCCACCCCCTCTGGGCGCGCCCCCAGCCTCATGGGCACCTCGTGTGCCTCCCGGACTCCGATTTCTTGCACGTTACTTCTTTTGGTCGGTAAAAATTCACTATATATTCTCCCGAAGGTTTTGACCACCGTATCATGCAAAAATCCTCTGTTCTTGCTTCGAGCTATTTTCTGCTAGGGTTGACAAGGCCAGGCATCATGTCATCCTCCTCCTCCAACAATGAGGGCAACGATGCTTGGCTAATGAAGATAGAGCTGAAGAGGGAAGAACCCGAGGAGATTAACAAGGAGAATAGGATCAAGAAGGCTATGGAAGATCAGGCTCCGGCAACAAGAGAAGAAGACATCCTTCAACCCCTTCCAAACCTTTTTACTTCAACTAAGATTGAAGCTTTCAAGATGATTGAGTTATCTCAAATACAAAAAAAGTATCTCACAAGTGAAAATATTTTGCTGAAGGGGCATATCGCCCCACTCAAAGGTATTATACGCAAGTTGGAGGATCTCCTACGTTCGATGTATGATGATACGGCATCACTGCATTCAACTCCATCATCACCACCTCCGGAGAAGGAGACATAATCATATGGGTATGGGCACTCCCCTTGGAAACTGCCAAGCTTGGGGGAGGTGCCCCGGTATCGTATCACCATCACACTCCTACCTTTACTGTTTTTCTTAGTTCGATCCTTTTGGTAATATCTTGATCTAGTAGAATAAAGTTAGCATGATCTAGTTGTGAGCTTTTGCCTTATGATATTTACCTTTGTAATCGAGTCCGTGAGCTATATAATAAAGCTTAGTGTTGAGTCAAGGGCTTGATTTCATTGCTATGGTCATGAGGGAATGAAAGAAAATATAAATAGTATCAAAGAGATCATATTGATCTTATGGGAAGTAATGACTTCACATATAAAGAGTATGATGTTGAGAGTTGACAAACATAGTTTTGGTCATCGTTGCATTTAATAGGAAGTAATAAAGAAAGAGAGGTTCCACATACAAATATACTATCTTGGACATCTTTTATGATTGTCAGCACTCATTAAAATATGACATGCTAAAGAGTTGATGTTGGACAAGGAAGACAACATAATGGGTTATGTTTTCTTATATCTAAAATAAAGTATATTGTCATGGATCATACAACATGTTGGGCTTGCCCTTCCCCTCATGCTAGCCAAAACTTCTTGCACCAAGTAGAGATACTACTTGTGCTTCCATACATCCTTAAACCCAGTTTTGCCATGAGAGTCCACCATACCTACCTATGGATTGAGTAAGATCCTTCAAGTAAGTTGTCATGGTTGCAAAATCTCTAAAATATGTATGATTTATTAGTGTGGAGGAAATAAACTTTATACGATCTTGTGATGTGGAAGTAATAAAAGCGACGGACTGCATAATAAGGGTCCTTATCACAAGTGGCAATATAAAGTGACGTTCTTTTGCGCCAAGACTTTGTGCATCCAACCAAAAAGGCACATGACAACCTCTGATTCCCTCTGTGAAGGGCCTATCTACTATTCTTGCCTTATAAGAGTCAAGGTGAAAATCACCTTTCCTTTTTACATTTTATCCTTTGGCAAGAACATTGTGTTGGAAAGATCTTGACATATATACCCACTTGGATGTAAGTTATCATGGTCTATTACTGTTGACATTACCCTTGTGGTAAAAGGTTGGGAGGCAATACCATAAGCCCCTATCTTTCTCTGTGTCCGATTAAAACTCCATACCCATAAGTATTGCGTGAGTGTAAGCAATTGTTAAAGACTATATGATAGTTGAGTATGTGGGCTTCCTGAAAAGCTCTTATATTGACTCTTTCCGATGTTATGGTAAATTGCAATTGCTTCAATGACTAAGATCATAGTTTTTTGGTTTTCAATGAAGTTTCTGATTCATACTTGACATGGTGAATGAATTGTTACTTTAGCATAAGAGTCATATGATAATATATTTATATGTGTTGTTGTTATAAGAATGATCATGATGCCCTCATGTCCGTATTTTCTTTTTTTATCGACACCTCTATCTCTAAACATGTGGACATATTTTTCGATATCGGCTTTCGCTTGAGGACAAGCGAGGTTTAAGCTTGGGGGAGTTGATACGTCCATTTTGCATCATGCTTTTATGTTGATATTTATTGCACTATGGGATGTTGTTACACGTTATGTCACAATACTTATGCCTTTTCTCTCTTATTTAACAGGATTTACATGAAGAGGGAGAATGCCGGCAGCTGGAATTCTGGACTGGAAAAGGAGCAAACATTGGAGACCTATTCTGCACAACTCAAAAAGCTCTGAAACTCCAGGAAACACCGTTTCAAAAAATATGAAAAATATCCGGCGAAAGAGATCTGCCAGGGGGGCACCACCTGTCCACGACGGTGGGGGCGCGCCCCCTGCCTCGTGGGCCAGCCGGTGACCCCCCGATGCCCATCTTCTCCTATATGAGGTGTTTTGACCTGGAAAAATCATAAGGAGGCTTTCGGGACCAGACGCCGCCGTCTCAAGGCGGAACCTTGGCGGAACCAATCTAGGGCTCCGGCGAAGCTGTTCTGCTGGGGATACTTCCCTCCAAGAGGGGGAAATCGTCACCGCCGTCATCACCGACAACTCTCCCATCTTGGGGAGGGTTATCTTCATCAACATCTTCACCAGCACCATCTCCTCTCAAACCCTAGTTCATCTCTCATATCCAATCTTTGTACCAAAACCTCAGATTGGTACCTGTAGGTTGCTAGTAGTGTTGATTACTCCTTGTAGTTGATGCTAGTTGGTTTACTTGGTGGAACATCATATGTTCAGATCCATTATGCATATTAATACCCCTTTGATCATGAACAATATTATGTCTTGTGAGTAGTTACTTTTGTTCCTGAGGACATGGGAGAAGTCTTGCTATAAGTAGTCATGTGAATTTGGTATTCGCTCGATATTTTGATGAGATGTATGTTGTCTCTCCTCTAGTGGTGTCATGTGAACGTCGACTACATGACACTTCACCATTGTTTGGGCCTAGAGGCAGACATTTGGAAGTAATAAGTAGATGA
The DNA here is from genome assembly GCA_902687465.1 of Secale cereale. Lineage (NCBI taxonomy): Eukaryota > Viridiplantae > Streptophyta > Magnoliopsida > Poales > Poaceae > Secale > Secale cereale. Next base: position 866,270,090 of record LR738710.1, on the reverse strand, counting down.
TGGGTTGCTAGAGTGACAGAAGCTTAAACCCTAATTTATGCGTTGCTTCGTAAGGGGCTGATTTGGATCCATATGTTTCATGCTATGGTTAGGTTTACCTTAGTACTTCTTTTGTAGTTGTGGATGCTTGCAATAGAGTTTAATCATAAGTGGGATGCTTGTCCAAGTAAGGACATCACCCAAGCACCGGTCCACCCACATACCAAATTATCAAAGTACCGAACGCGAATCATATGAACGTGATGAAAACTAGCTTGACGATAATTCCCATGTGTCCTCGGGAGCGTTTTCCTTCATATAAGAGTTTGTCCAGGCTTGTCCTTTTCTTCCAAAAGGATCGGGCCATCTTGCTGCACCTTATTTACTTTTACTATTCGTCACTTGCTACCAATTACCTTATCACAAAACTATATGTTACCGATAATTTCAATGCTTGCAGAAAATACCTTACTGAAAATTGCCTATCATTTCCTTCTGCTCCTTGTTGGGTTCGACAATCTTACTTATCGAAAGGACTACAATAGATCCCCTACACTTGTGGGTCATCAACTGTCGGGCAATTCGTTATCCTTTGGAAGCTTCTTCTTCAGTATTTTAAGTAGCTTCTCAAATCCTTTGTCATGCACACCATTCTCTGCCTTCCACTGCCACAATTCCAGTACGGTACCGAGTTTCGTGTTGCCATCTTCACAATTGGGGTACAACCCTTTTTGTAATCCTCCAACATGCGATCGAACTTCAGCTTCTCCTTTTCACTTTCACACTGTCTCCTTGCATCAACAATGACCCGGCGGAGATCATCATCGGGCACAACATCGTCTGGTTCCTCTTGACCTTCAGCAGCTTCCCCCGTTGCAGCATCACCGTATTCTGGGGGCACATAGTTGTCATTGTCCTCTTCTTCTTCCTTGTCTTCCATCATAACCCCAATTTCTTCGTGCTTGGTCCAAACATTATAGTGTGGCATGAAACCCTTATAAAGCAGGTGCGTGTGAAGGATTTTCGAGTCGGAGTAAGACCTCGTATTCCCACAGCTAGTGCATGGACAGCACATAAAACCATTCTGCTTGTTTGCCTTAGCCACTTCGAGAAAATTATGCATGCCATTAATGTACTCGGAGGTGCGTTTGTCATCGTACATCCATTGCCGGTTCATCTGCTTGCATTTATATATAATTAAGTGTGTCAAAAACCATTAAGTGATCAAATTAATATAAGTTCATCATCACAAAATTCAAAGTACATGCATAGCTCTCTAGAGCATCTAATTAAACCATACATTAAAACTATATCACATCGGCGCGGGCGATCGACGACGGTGAAGACGGGGATGGGACGTGACAGACCGCTAAACCTAGACAAATCTCGGAGAAAATGGAGCTTGGAGTTCGAGCTTCGAGAGGAGAAAGCTTAACTAGTGTGGCTCGGGCATTTCATCGAACACCTCATGTGCATATATGGGAGGTGAGCTAGAGCACCACAAAGCTCTCCCCTCGCCGGCCAGAAAAAACAGAGCAGTGTGGAGTTCTCTGCTTGCCGGCGATGGGGTATATATAGGCAACCCATTGGTCCCGGTTTGTGGTTGGAACCGGGACTAAAGGCACCCCTTCTGTCCAGGTTCCAGCCACGAACCGGGACCAATGGGTGTGGGCCAGGAGCGAGGACCATTGGTCCCGGTTCGTGCCTGGAACCGGGACAAATGGGTCCAGACGAACCAGGACAGATGCCCCACGAGGCCCGGCCGCCCCCTGGGCGCATGAACCGGGACGTATGCCCCCATGGGTCCCGGTTCGTAAGTGAATCGGGACTAATGGGCTGGTCAGGCCCGAACCAAAGCCATGTTTTCTACTAGTGAATGCAGCGAGCCACTGGAGATAGCCTAATGGAACAAACATTCACAATCAATTTGAAGGTAATAATAATTACCTATATGGCTATATATTGTTGAATGAGGTGTCCCCCTGTACCTCTTGGAGTAAATTGGGTTCTCTATAATTGAAGTGCTTGACATCAATATGGCCCCCATTGAAGGATTCTACCAGGTGGAATTCATGTCCCTAAGGAAGGGCCAAAACCGCTTGTATAATTTGGAGACGAAACCGTTGAGCTCCGATGTGGTATCAGGTTTTTATCTCTTTGAATGTGAATTAGATCTCTTAACTTTTGAACAAGGTAGTTAGGGCTTCATTCTCCGTTTTGGAAATCATGTTATAGTTTTCCCATGCCCCAAGGAAATAAAGCCCTCCCATGGGCATTTTGCGATAATTCCATTCATTGTTTCCCCCCATTGTGTTTTGTAGGGTTTTTTGTTGGATAACATCTCCCATCAACTTTTTGTAGTAATTACAGCTAATTTCCAAAGTGAAACGGAGAGGCAATTTTGGCTAATTTTGCCGAATTATGAAGAAGCATCCTCAAGAACATATAAATGTTATAGTGATCAACATGAAAGTTTCCTTAACTTGTTGATACGAACAACTTCACTTTTTGGATCATCTCAATTTGAGGTTGTATGTAAAATTTATAGCCAAATCACGGAATCAAGATCTTAAGGTAGTGATCAAAAGGAAAGCCAATCACTAGTATGACTATATGCGGCCGTACAGGTGCTTGTACTGCGTCAGGATAGCTGAGCAAACGCCCATAACTTATATGTTCGATCACCACTTTGGTCTCTATTCAATGCCTTGGATTTGAGGGATGATAAGGAATACACTGAAGATTTTCGAGACCACCTACTAGACATTGGAGTTGACGAGGAAGAACAATGGAATAGAGATGGGATCGTATATACATATATTCATCACCAACCCTAGCCAGCACCTGTACACCAATTCCACGAAGAATATCACTCACATTATATAGAGAGGCATTTGGGGGTTGTGTCGACCTTCCATCTCCAAGATCCAATGCAATCCTAAAGGTGGACCGTTGAGGAAAATGATGCTTGCGCATCGCCCCATGGGCTGACGCCACCGTCACCACACTACTAGCTCCATCATCCATGCTTCCTTCCCCATCACGGCCTTCGTGATGGGTTGTACTTACCCTTGAACCACCTACCCTTGAACCACCTTTCATGCAATGTTTTTGAGCAATTCTTGGTTCTAGGTCATGTTGATCTAGTACATGGTTACATTGTGTTTGTTGTTTTATTATGTCTTGTGTTTTCATGTTAATTATCCAAGTCATTTGATATGGCCAATCCTTCGTGTGGTTGGAAACATCCAAGCCCCAAGGGATTGCATGAAGTTGATAGATGCGTGTGTGAATCGATAGAACTAATGTGTGATAGTCCTTGGTAATTTCAGAGGACCACATATTGTATAGGGCATAATGGTTTTCCATACAATCGTAAGGCCTTGTTCTATTCTTCTTGACCTTATCACTCCCACAACTATGCAAGATGATATTGACGGGAACAGAAAGTTGAGTTGCCTTATGAAAGTTGAGGCAGCATTGTAAGGAAGTCGCTTCAAAGGTAGTAGACTAACACCATTGATCACCCAATTAGCATTAGTGATGAAAAACCTAGACACCACCTTTTCTCCAGTAGACGTTGCGGTAAATTTGCCTAGTTTACTTCCAGTCTAGTCTAATTTTAGTTAAGGTTGGTTCATAGCTTTCACTCACTTTTAGTTATTGTGCACCAAGAAGTGGACAGAATGAAGAATTTTCAAACTACGGTTTGGGTGCAAGATGAGCTACATTAGGTGACAAGCATAGTTGTGGCATTGGTGACACCTTCCTTTGCTCCCTTAAGTTCATGGGCGGTGTTAGCCCACACACCGCGAACCATGCCTTCACCCTTGCCAATGGTGTCTTGAACTAGGGGGTACTCACCATTTCCTCTCCCGGGCAGGATGGCCAGGCTGAGGACCCCCGTGGCGGTTAATTACTAGGTCTCTTCGGGCAGCCCATGACGCATACAAGGAAAATTGCACAAGATTTGGCGAATAAGACGAGGACTCTTCTGAATCCTAGGACTCCGGTACATTATATAAACCGAGGCTAGGCTACTCAATAGAACATATTCTAGATATCCTAGAAATATTCATTCACACATACGATCTCCAGGTAGATCAACTTATACTCTCTACCCCCATCCACAAGCAGGACGTAGGGTTTTACCTCTTCGAGAGGGCCCGAACCTGGGGTAAATATTGTGTCTCTTCTTTGTCCTGTTACCATCATGCCAAGATCAACAACTCGGGACCCCCTACCCGAGATCTGTCGGATTTAGCTATGTCACTCACCGGATAGGGAACCCCCGCCACGAGCATTTTCAACTTGGTGGCGGTGAGAAACAATAGTGGCAACAGCGCGGGAGACACACATTGGGAGTCAAGAAGGGGCAATTTGAGGGTCGTATAGGCATATGTGAGGCAGTTTATGTTGAAAAATTGCCTCATGTACTTCCAAGTTGGAGACTCTTTTTGTTATGCCACCTCCTTTAATAGTGTGTTAGCATATTACTGACGGTTTTTGTTTCGTAAACCAGGCACTGGTAATTGTAACACATGAAACCACCTCTTTGAAACACCCTAATGCCCATTTATGTACAAGTGTTTGATTCTTTGGTCCCGCCAAAGCAGAAGATCCCGGTCTTGTGGAAGTTAATTTTCCGATCCAAAATTTGTTCAAATAAGCCCAACATGAGCTTCATACTGATAGTTTTGTCCATGTTGTTTAATGAAGACTGAAGTATCGTCTTATATTGGCCTATGGACACCCTATCCTCCACTATATATGGGATGTGTCCCCTAAGAGCATCTCCAACAGGCTCGCTTCGCCTCGGCGCACTATAATTCTTTTGCAACCAAAATAATCTTTTTGTGTGCGGGAGCGACGAAGATATTTTCCAGATGCATAAAAAACACGGCGCCCAATTCGGTGGCTCCACCTGCAGCAGTTCGCACGCACAATCCGGCGCCCAAAATTTACAGCTCGCAGCCCGTGCGTACACTTATGCGTTAACGTTTTTGAGCACGCTCTATTTTACAGCGATTGCTGGAGCGCTGTTTTTTTGTCTCTGGCGCAAAAAAAACTTTTAAAAGCGCGTGAGGCAGTTTTGGTGCGCATGTTGGAAATGCTCTTAACTTGACCAACCTGTTTAGCACATGCTATGAGGGTGGCTAGTATATTCATGACAATATCAAACAGAATCTGTCCTCTTGTCTTAACCCGTTTCTAGTCCAAAAACTTTCACCTATCTTGCATTTATCTTTAAACAAAACTTGGGGTCCATTTGCAGCCTTGAGGTGCAAAGCCTTTCATACGAAGGGGTATGGAACGAACCGTTGGAGAAAAGATCATTTCATCTTTGTGCTAAACCTTTAAACTCAATCTTAAAAATTAACTACATCCAGGCAGCTTCTTCCTATGACCTTTTATGTTTTGAAGGATAAGATATAATAATGGATGAACACATTCATGTATTCAACGTAGCGTACGTGACATATACATAGCTAGCATGATCCTGAACCATAACACTCTGACTTTTCGTTTATCAAGGAGAAAGTGGACCGTTTTTTCCCTGCATTGACTTGGTTGCACTTGCACGTCGATATCGATCCAAATTAGTAGCATCATGCAGGTTCCCTCAAAATCAAAAATAGTAGCCTCGTGCCTGTATATACTATTCTATTCATCCAGGGCGGCTTAGACTTCACCATACCATTCTCCAACTACTACTCCCTCCGTCTCAAAATAAGTGACTCAAAAGTGACTCAATTTTGTACTAATTTTAGTACAAAGTTGAGTCATTTTTGAGTCACTTATTTTGAGACGGAGGGAGTACTTTTTACTCCAGTTCTTACCGATGGTAGAGAATACCAGTACTAGAGATAATAAAGATCCTTCATGGGGTGCATTTGCACTATATAAACCAGATGATACCCCGCCCATTGTTGTGGGAATATTTTGCAAAATATTTCAACGTGATTCGTTGTATGAAATATGAATATTTGAAGTAATAATATAAAAAGCTAAAACTAAAAATACATAAAATTAATTTATTATGTTTGATTACTATATAGTTCTAATGTGTTTATTATATATATATATATATATATATATATATATATATATATATATATATATATATATATATATAGCATAGTAGAATGAAAATTCATATGTATGGTTGCATGTTGAGATGGATCTTTTTCCATGTATGTCATGATGAATTGGCATGCGGCCTTTTCTCATGTATATTATGTGATAATATGACATGCTTGCATGTTAAGAGAAATAGTTAATAGTGACTAGCTAGAAGATGTGTGGCAGTGCATGTCCCAACACACTGCAATCTGCATCCTTTGGGATCGACTAAACCAAGCAAAATGACATCCTTCCTTGTTGAATGCCTAGGATGGCTGATCGTCGTCCTCTTTTCCTTGTACATTTTCCAGCTGCTCCGTGACGCTCGCCGGCGTCTTCCTCCGGAGCCCTGGCCGCCGAAGCCTATCATCGGCGACCTCCTCGACCTCACCCAGAACACTAAATTTTCGGTAGCTAGCATGGCCCTCACCCAGACATAATAATGGATAAACACATTGATGAATTCTGCATACCGTGACATATACAGTAGCTAGCATGACTCTCACCCAGAACACTGAATTTTCGTTCATCAAGTAGAAAGCGGATCGTTTTTCCCTGCCTGTTGCCTTGACTTGGTAGCCCTCATGCATGTTCCCTCCGACGGAAAATAGTAGCCTCGCGCCATGTACTCGTACTACTTTTCTATTCATGCAGGGCGGCTTATTAGATTAGACTTCACCAACAACCGAATGCATGCGTCTCAACTGCTCCTTTTTTCCTACAGATCATTTTTAGTTTTACCCCCTGTTAGTACAGATAAGAAAGATCCTTCATGAGAGCTGTGTATTTGCACTATATAAACGGGTCGCAGTGCACGTATACTCCCAACTCACTGCAAGGTGCAAGCTGCATCCTTTGCGACCGCCTTAACCAAGTAGCTCGATCGCGTCAGAGGCAGCAAAATGGCATCCTTCCTTGTTGAATGCCTAGGATGGCTCATCGTCGTTCTCTTTTCCTTGTACATCTTCCAGTTGCTCCGTGATGCTCGCCGGCGTCTTCCTCCGGGCCCCTGGCCGCCGAAGCCTATCATCGGCGACCTCCTTGACCTCGGCGAGGACGGCCAGCAGCACCGCGCGTTCCTGCGCCTGGCCGAACGCTACGGCGGCCTCATGTGCCTCCGCTTCGGCATGGTGCCCCACGTGATCATCTCCACGCCGGACGCCCTGCGCGCCGTCTTCGGCGGGGAAGGCAAGAAGGTGGACAACATCGCCGGCCTCCCGAGCCTGGACGTCCTCAGCGCCATGGGCCACCGCGCGCACACCATCTTCGCGCTCCCGAGCCAGGACGGCAAGTGGCGCGCGATCCGCAAGTTCGCCGCCGCAGAGATGCTGGCTCCCAGGCGGATCTCCGCCGGGGCCGGGGCGCTGCTGCAGACAAAGATCGTCGAGGCGCTGCACCGCGAGGTGTCCGGCCACGCCGCGCGCGGCACCGCCGTCGTGTTCAGGCACGCGGTGCTCGACTCCATCCTGAGCCTGCTGCTGGGGGTGCTCTACTCCACCGACCTGGAGCCCAAGGAACGGGCCGTGTTCAGGGATATCATCGAAGATATCGTTGGGATGCTCGGGACGGCCAACGTGTCCGACATATTCCCGCCGATCGCCGCGCTCGACCTCCAGGGCCTGCGCCGCAGGATGAACAACCTCTTCGGCATCATGTACCGCCACTTCGACGATCAGGTGGCTCTACGGCGGCGTAGCCGGAAAGCCGGAGAGGCGCCCAAGAAGGACGTACTGGACACGGTCCTCGATAAGGAGGGCGAATGGAAGCAGGAGGGGTCTCTGCTAAGCCATGATGTCATGAGAGCACTCCTCTCCGTACGTCCTCGTCTCCATTTCTCTATCTTTCTTCTCGAAAAATCATGTCACTTGCATTCAGCTAGCTAGATAATTCATTCATGGCAAAATATGTGATTAACCTACTAATATGCATGCTGACCTTACTTATCAGGATTTGTACGGGGCTGGAGCAAGCACGACAGCGGCTCTCATCGAGTGGGGAATGGTGGATCTGCTTCAGAACCCAGAGGTAATGCGCAAGGTCAAGGAGGAGCTCGCTACGGTTCTCGGCGACAAACCGCTCATGGAAGAGTCCGACATTGCCCGGCTCCCATACCTCCAAGTCGTCGTCAAAGAGATCCTTCGTCTGCGGATGGTGGTGCCGCTAGTACCTCGCAAAGCGGAGGCCGACATCGAGGTGAATGGCTACAGGATCCCTAAGGGCACCAACGTGATCCTCAACGCGTGGGCGATCAACCGGAGCGCCGACGCATGGTCGGATCCGGACAAGTTCGTCCCAGAGAGGTTCATCGGCGGCGAGACCAAGAACTTCCAGCTGGGGCAGGATTTTGACATGATCCCATTCGGTCTTGGCCGACGCATCTGCCCCGGGATGCCGCTTGCACAGAAGCTCATACCCCTAATTCTTGGCACGCTGCTCCATCGGTTCGAGTGGGAGCTTCCTGCGGAGGTCAAGGAGACTGGGATAGACATGACAGAGAAGTGTGGGGTGGTGTTATCTCTAGTCACCCCCCTTACAGCCATTCCCAAGGAAATATGACTTACTCATATCAGTTTTGCTAAGTCTCGACTTAGATTTCGTTATGTCACAGTCGATGCTATATTCTTATATACGGTTCATTTCATCCTGTGCGTAGTTTTATACCTCTATCTTATATGAGAGATCTGTAAGGACCTTATATTAAATAAATACAGTTAAGCCCGGAAACACAGCACAATTTAGAGCATTATATCCTTTGAGATATGAGTGTGTGTTTATGTCTTATTTCCTATATTTACAATGTAATACCGTCCAAAATTTTGAAACTTATTTTCTTCTATCAATGCAATGATATCTTGCGTATTCGCGAAAAACATTTCGAAACATAACTCCTATATTTTACTTTCATTTTTTTGCAAGTATTTTGTTTTCACTTTAGTCATTTGGATCTGGCGGAATTGTCACCTATTTTATCGATTTGCCTGCCGAAATTTACTTCCCTCCGTTCTTCTTTTTGCAGGCCATATATTAAAGTTGACCAATTCTTACAAATATCTTTTTTACAGAAATTAAAAATTGCACATCGATCTTTGAAAAAAGGGACCATCTACACATCGGTTACTAAAATTAATTTATGTTTCAGTCATTTTTTTTTACAAAATGCGCACGCATTATTATACCAAGTAAAGGATACAACAAGCACGCAGACACCACCGCTAGAGACAATGGGAGACAGCGAACCAACCTGTGGTTGCATGGTTAGAGGGATTGTGGTATTCCCAACCCACCAGGGTTCAAATCCTGGTGCTCGTATTTATTTCAGGATTTCCGGTGATGCGCATTCAGTTGGAGTAGACGTTCCCGTCGACGACGAGGTGCCTACGATGACTTCGTAAATCTCAAGATGATATGCCGGCTCAGTCTTTCGGAGGTGCTCATAGGGCTAGGGTGTGCGTGTGTGCGTTCATAGGGGTGAGTGTTGCGCGGGTATATGAGCATTTGTGTCTGTACTGATGTTCAAGAGACATTGAGAGACAGGGCACATGTCCAGGCACAAATGCAAAAAGGACCCCAAAAAAAGACAATTACAAGAAGGGAAACCCTCTGGGATTCCAAGCTCCGCCAAAGTCCAAAGCCAATGGCGTCGTCCCTTCCCAGCGCTATCAAACGCCCGCCGGGAAGGACGAAGACGTGCCGCTTGTTTATTTTTTTCGTAGATGTACTGACCAGGTACACGTTAACCCAGCATCGGGGCTGGACTGCATCATGCAGAGAAGGCGTTGTATGCTAGCTTACCTCTAGGAGCTGATTGATCCACTCAAACCAAAGGCTCGTGACTGTCCCACCTCTTCACAGGTGCATGCATGTACATGCAGATGCAAGCAAGCTTTGCGCATGCATATAAACCCATCTTACCGTGGGATCCATGATCGTACTGCATCAACTTGTAGAAGCAAATTTGCAAACATGCTAGCTAACTAAAAAGGAAATTAATGTTGTAAAACTATGCCTAAGAAGAACAAATCATAAAGACTTATTTCAAAGTCGTTTCTTTTTTGCGGGAACTAAAATATTATACTCAAAATTTGCACACAAATTACAAAATCATGCATTCTTTTGTACTGTTAAAAATAAGTGTAAGCTAGTGCAACTTCAGTAATAGTTATGACTAGAAAAGTAATTCCATTTTAAGTTACGAACACAAAATTTAATAGTGTTACACCAATATAGTCAAACCGCTGCCACATGCACAAATATAGGAGAAAATTCGACAACAACAAAAATCTGTCGATGCTTATTTCTTCTCAGTAAACAAGGACATATACTAAAACAAATAAAACAAAACCTATGTTATTCTAAGGTAGAATGAATTAAGAGCATTTTGTATTACCTAAAAAGAAATCATAAAAATACGCAATTTCTTTCAACAAAAGAATATATTATGGGAGTGGTAAATCAGCAATAAATTAAAAATAATAAATATTATACAACTGTCCCTAACATGAAAAAAAACAAAACAACTTTTTATCAAACTCTTTCGTTATATGCAACAATTAGACTATATTAAAAACTTGCATATGAACTACCAAAACATGCACTCTGTTGTATTATGCAAGAGCAAGTATAAACTAGTACTCCCTAAGATCCATATTACTTGTCGCTCAAAAGGATATATCTAGACATATTTCCATGCTAGATTATATCCGTTTGAGCGACAAGTAATATAGAACGGACGGAGTACAACTTCAGCAGTATTAATAATTTAAGTTCATTTATTACATATTGGATTTTGTTTCATGTTTCTAACATGATATTAAGTCGTGTCAAAGGATTAAGCATCAAAGCGCTGACGCGTGCACACACAAAAAGCAAAATTCAACAACAACTACAACAACAAAAAAACTAAGCAGGGAAAAAATGAAGCTAGAGGCACAATTGAAAAAAAAACAATTTATATTCTCCTCATGGTTACTTTTTTCTTATCAATAGTCCGAGACATATATTAGCACAACAAAATAAATTTTATTTTAAGTACCCACCCTAAAACTAAGTAGTGTCATAAGATTGCAACATCAAACCACAACCATCTACACAAATATAGGAAAATTCAAAGGCAAAAAAATTGTTTAAGCAACAAAAAAGGGAAACATTTGCACAAGATAGAAATAATAGAAGTTTTATAGTAGGAGTCACTTTATTATTAATATTAACAAAACTATAAACATATATTATTAAGGATAATATAAATATCAATTAAAAAAGAAAGACTAATAGAAGTTGTGTTACCCGAAACAAAACAAAAATAAACACAGAATTTATTCGAAGGAAATTTTTTTTACGGGCATTGGTATTACCTAAAAGAAGAAATAAAAGGAAGACATGAAAATCAATATTGAAAATAATCATCTCATCCAATGACACATATGAAACTGACCTGTAACACGCACACACTTGCGGACACACACAACACATACACACGTGTGCGTGCGTGCACTCACACAACACAAACACTCACACATGTTACACACATCAGGCTATTTTTTATAGCAAAACACCTCTAACTAATTAATCCTTTCTCGGGCTACTCTGACAAATTAATCGATCTTCGTACATGCACTATTGGTGCATCCGAATTCAGCCGCTCCTATGTGTCGCTTTAAGCGAGCACAGGGGGCGTCAGTGGGAGGCCAGATGGGCTGGCCCAGCCACGCGGGAGGCCACAGACTGTTTTTTTATTTGTTTTCTGTTCTTAATTTTTACTTTATTTTTGCACATCTCCTTATACTTTAAAATATTCTACATATATATACAAAAAACACTCTTCAACAATACATTTGAAAAATGTTGAATAAATATTTGAGAAATGTTAAACAATTATTTGAAAGTGTTGGTTATGTATTAAAAATGTTGAACAAGTATTTGAGAAATGTTTCGCAATATTCAATTTTTTTATTAAGTGTTAAAAGTGTTGAACAAGTATTTGACAAATGTTGAATAAGTAATAAAATTGTTGAACGAATATTCAATTTTTTTTTACAAATGTTGAATAAGTATTAAAAATTGTTTAATGAGTATTCGAAAAATGTTGAATGAGTATTTAAAAATGTTGAAAAAATATTTAGAAAATTTTGAGTAAGTATTAAAATGTTGAACAAGTATTTAAAAAATGTTGAATAAGTGTTCGGAGAATGTTGAACGTGCATACAAAAAATGTTGATCATATATTAAAAATATGTTTTTTGACATATATGAAAATGTAGAGTGAAAACAAGAACAATAAGAAAAAACAAAAAAATGGAGAAGAAAAATGAAAACAAAAAATGGAGAAGAAAAAATAAAAACCAAACAAAAAAGAAGAAAACCCTGTAAAAAAATTGAGAAAAATCCGAAGAAAACGGCTGCAGTAGCCTCAAGTAGAACGCGCCCTAGTTCATACCACGAAGGGAACTTGGGTGGAATGGTTAGCGCGACGCTCGTTCCCCTTGGAGACCCCGCTTGAGATCATGAAAATTACAACCATGTATGCGGACCACCTAGCGACGATTACACATGCTGGAGTGAGCTGATGACGTGCACCGTTATCGCCCCTCATGTTGGAGATATGCCCTAGAGGCAATAATAAAAGCATTATTATTATATCTCCTTGTTCATGATAATTGTTTGTTATTCATGCTTGAATTGTATTGTACGGAAACAGCGATACATGTGTGAATACACAGACCACAATGAGTCCCTGGTAGGCCTCTAGTTACCAGCTCGTTGATCAACAGATGGTCACGGTTTCCTGACCATGGACATGAGATGTCAGTGATAACGGGATCACATCATTAGGAGAATGATGTGATGGACAAGATCCAAACTTGAGCATAACACGAGATCGTATAGTTCGTAATGCATAAGCTTTTCGGTGTCAAGTATTTATTCCTTAGACCATGAGGTTGTACAACTCCCGGATACCGTAGGAATACTTTGGGTGTGCCAACCGTCACAACGTAACTGGGTGGCTATAAAGGTACGCATCGGGTATCTCCGAAAGTGTCTATTGAATTGGTACGAACCGAGACTGGGATGTTGTCACTCCGTATGACAGAGAGGTACCTCTGGGCCCACTCGGTAATACATCATCATAATGAGCTCAATGTGACTAAGTAGTTAGTCACGGGATGATGGATTACGGATCGAGTAAAGAGACTTGCCATAACGAGATTGAACAAGGTATCGGGAATACCGACGATCGAATCTCGGGCAAGTAACGTATCGATGGACAAAGGGAATAACATACGTGATTGAGTGAATCCTTGACACGATGGTTCATCCGATGAAGATCATCGAGGAACACGTGGGAACCAACATGGGTATCCAGATCCCGCTGTTGGTTATTGACCGGAGAGTGGTCTCGGTCATGTCTACGTGTCTCCCGAACCCGTAGGGTCTACACACTTAAGGTTCGGTAACGCTAGGGTCGTAGAGATAAATGCACGTGGAAACCCGAAAGTTGTTCGGAGTCCCGGATGAGATCCCGGACGTCACGAGGAGTTCCGGAATGGTCCGGAGGTAAAGATTGATATATAGGAAGTCCAGTTTCGGCCAACGGGTGATCTTCGGGGGTCACCGGGAGCGTCCCGGGACCACCGGAGGGGCCCCGGGGGTCCACCGGGTGGGGCCACCCATCCCGGTGGGGCCCCTAGGCCGCAAGGGGAAGTGTCTAGCCCTCAGGGCTGGCGCACCACTAGGGGGCCCACCTCCCCATGCGCCTAGGGTTAAAACCCTAAGGGAGAGGGGGGGCTCCACTTGCCTTGGGGGCAAGGAACCCCCCCTGGCCGGCGCCCCCTTGCAGATTGGATCTGCAGGGGGCCCAGGCGCACACCCCTGGCCCCTATATATATGTGGGGAGGGAGAGGGCAGCCGCACCCTTGCCCTGGCGCCTCTCCCCTCCCGTTACACCTCCATACTCCCACGCAGGGCGCCCGGCGAAGCCCTGCTGCGATCTCCACTGCATCCATCATCACGCCGTCGTGCTGCCGGATCTCTGACGACTTATCCTCCCCCCTTGCTAGATCAAGAAGGAGGTGACGTTGCTGCACCGTACGTGTGTTGAACGCGGAGGTGCCGTTCGTTCGGCGCTAGATCATCGGTGACGAAGAACGTGAAGAGTACGACTACTTCATCCACACTTCGTTGAAAGCTTCCGCACGCGATCTACATAACGGTATGTAGATGTACTCTTACTTGCTCGTTGCTAGATGTCTCCATAATTGGATCTTGGTGAAGGCGTAGAAAATTTTGAATTATGCTACGTTCCCCAACAGTGGCATCTGAGCCTAGGTTTTATGCGTAGCATCTTGCACGAGTAGAACACAAAGCAGTTGTGGGCGTATGATCTTGTTCAACTTTCTTACCGTTACTAGTCAATCTTGATTCGGCGGTATTGTGGGATGAAGCGGCCCGGACCGACCTTACACGTACGCTTACGTGAGACTGGTTCCACCGACAGACATGCACTAGATGCATAAGGTGGCTGGCGGGTGTCTGTCTCTCCTACTTTAGTCGGATCGGATTCGATGAAAAGGGTCCTTATGAAGGGTAAATAGAAGTTGACAAATCACGTTGTGGTTTTGGCGTAGGTAAGAAACTTTCTTGCTAGAAATCCTATAGAAGCCACGTAAAACTTGCAACAACAATTAGAGGACGTCTAACTTGTTTTTGCAGCATGTGCTATGTGACGTGGTATGGCCAAGAACGAAGATGTGATGAATGATATATGTGATGTATGAGATTGATCATGTTTTTGTAATAGGGAATCACGACTTGCATGTCGATGAACTTGACAACCGGCAGGAGCCATAGGAGTTGTCTTAATTATTGTATGACCTGCGTGTCACTGAATAACGCCATGTAATTACTTTACTTCATTGCTAAACGTTAGCTATAGTAGTAGAAGTAATAGTTGGCGTGACGACTTCTTCAAGACACGATGATGGAGATCATGATGATGAAGATCATGGTGTCGAGCCGGCGACAAGATGATCATGGTGCCCCGAAGATGGAGATCCAAGGAGCAAGATGATATTGGCCATATCATGTCACTTTAATTGATTGCATGTGATGTTTATCATGTTTATGCATCTTGTTTACTTAGAACGACGGTAGTAAATAAGATGATCTCTCACTAAAATTTCAAGTATTGTGTTTCCCCTAACTGTGCACCGTTGCTAAAGCTCGTTGCTCCGAAGCACCACGTGATGATCGAGTGTGATAGGTTCTAACGTTCGCATACAACGGGTGTAAGACAAATTTACACACGCGATACACTTAGGGTTCACTTGACGAGCCTAGCATGTACAGACATGGCCTCGGAACACGGAAGACCGAAAGGTCGAACACGAGTCGTATAGAAGATACGATCAAAATGAAGATGTTCACCGTTGATATCGGATCGTGTATTACTTAGATGACTAGAGAGATGTCATTCTGAGTGGGAGTTCATTATAATTTGATTAAGATGAACTTAATTATCATGAACTTAGTCTAAATTCTTTACAATATCTCTTGTAGATCAAATGGCCCACGCTCAGGTTTCCCTCAACTTCAATGCGTTCCTAGAGAAAACCAAGCTGAAAGACGATGGTAGCAACTATACGGATTGGGTCCGTAACCTGAGGATTATCCTCATAGCTGCCAAGAGAACTTATGTCCTAGACGCACCGCTAGGTGACGCTCCCGCCCCGGCAAACCAAGATGTTATGAACGCTTGGCAGTCGCGTTGTGATGATTACTCCCTGGTTCAGTGCGGCATGCTTTACAGTTTAGAATCGGGGCTCCAAAAACGTTTTGAGCACCACGGAGCATATGAGATGTTCGAAGAGCTGAAAATGGTTTTCCAAGCTCATGCCCGAGTCGAGAGATATGATGTCTCCGACGCATTCTACAGCTGTAAGATGGAGGAGAACAGTTCTGTCAGTGAGCACATCCTCAAGATTTCAGGATTGCACAACCGCTTGTCTCAGCTGGGAATGAATCTCCCAGATGAAGCGGTCGTTGATAGAATCCTCCAGTCGCTCCCACCAAGCTTCAAGAGCTTCGTGCTAAACTTCAATATGCAGGGGATGGAGAAGTCCATTCCCGAGGTATATTCAATGCTGAAATCAGCGGAGGTTGACATCAAGAAAGAACATCAAGTGTTGATGGTCAATAAAACCACTAAGTTCAAGAAAGGCAAGGGTAAGAAGAACTTCAAGAAGGACGGCAAGGGAGTTGCCGCGCCTGGCAAGCCTGTTGCCGGGAAGAAGCCAAAGTATGGACCCAAGCCTGAGACAGGGTGCTTTTATTGCAAGGGAACGGGTCACTGGAAGCGGAACTGCCCCAAATACTTAGCAGACAAGAAGGCCGGCAACGTCAAAGGTATATATGATATACATGTTATTGATGTGTACCTTACCAGCACTCGTAGTAGCTCCTGGGTATTCGATACCGGTGCAGTTGCTCACATTTGTAACTCAAAACAGGAGCTGCGGAATAAACGGAGACTGGCGAAGGATGAGGTGACGATGCGCGTCGGGAATGGTTCCAAGGTCGATGTGATCGCCGTCGGCACGCTACCTCTACATCTACCCTCGGGATTAGTTTTAAACCTGAATAATTGTTATTTAGTACCAGCTTTGAGCATGAACATTGTTTCTGGATCTCGTCTTATGCGAGATGGCTACTCTTTCAAATCGGAGAATAATGGTTGTTCTATTTATTTGAGAGATATGTTTTATGGTCATGCCCCGCTGGTCAATGGTTTATTTTTGATGGATCTCGAATGTAGTGATACACATATTCATAGTGTAGATGCCAAAAGATGTAAAGTTGATAATGATAGTCCCACATACTTGTGGCATTGCCGACTTGGTCATATTGGTGTCAAACGTATGAAGAAGCTCCATTCAGATGGACTTCTAGAGTCTCTTGATTATGAATCATTTGACACGTGCGAACCATGCCTCTTGGGCAAGATGACCAAGACTCCGTTCTCCGGAACAATGGAGCGAGCAACCAACTTACTGGAAATCATACATACCGATGTGTGCGGTCCAATGAGTGTTGAGGCTCGCGGAGGCTACCGTTATGTTCTCACCCTCACGGATGACTTGAGTAGATACGGGTATATCTATTTGATGAAACACAAGTCTGAGACCTTTGAAAAGTTCAAGGAATTTCAGAATGAGGTTGAGAATCAACGTGACAGAAAAATAAAATTCTTGCGATCGGATCGTGGGGGTGAATATTTAAGTCATGAATTTGGCACACACCTTAGAAGCTGTGGAATTGTTTCACAATTGACACCGCCCGGAACACCTCAACGTAACGGTGTGTCCGAACGTCGAAATCGTACTCTGTTGGACATGGTGCGATCTATGATGTCCCTTACCGATTTACCGCTATCTTTATGGGGTTATGCTTTAGAGACTGCCGCATTCACTTTAAATAGGGCTCCGTCGAAATCCGTTGAGACGACTCCGTATGAACTTTGGTATGGCAAGAAATCGAAGCTGTCGTTTCTAAAAGTTTGGGGTTGCGATGCTTATGTCAAGAAACTTCAACCTGAAAAGCTCGAACCCAAATCGGAAAAATGTGTCTTCATAGGATACCCAAAGGAAACAATTGGGTACACCTTCTACCACAGATCCGAAGGCAAAGTCTTTGTTGCCAAGAATGGATGCTTTCTGGAGAAAGAGTTTCTCTCGAAAGAAGTGAGTGGGAGGAAAGTAGAACTTGATGAGGTGACAGTCACCCCTCCTGGACCGGAAAGTAGCGCAGCGCAGGAAACTGTTCCTGAGGTGCCTACAAGGGAGGAAGTTGATGATAATGATCATGAAGAAACAGATCAAGTTACTACTGAACTTCGAAGGTCCACAAGGGCACGTTCCGCACCAGAGTGGTACGGCAACCCTGTACTGGAAATCATGTTGTTAGACAACGGTGAACCTTCGAACTATGAAGAAGCGATGGCGGGCCCGGATTCCAATAAATGGCTTGGAGCCATGAAATCCGAGATAGAATCCATGTATGAAAACAAAGTATGGACTTTGGTGGACTTGCCTGATGATAGGCACGCCATAGAAAACAAATGGATATTTAAGAAGAAGACAGACGCGGATGGTAATGTGACCATCTATAAGGCTCGGCTTGTCGCTAAGGGTTATCGACAAGTTCAAGGGATTGACTACGACGAGACTTTCTCTCCCATAGCGATGCTGAAGTCAGTCAGAATCATGTTAGCTATTGCCGCATTCTATGATTACGAGATATGGCAAATGGACGTCAAAACAGCATTCCTTAATGGCTTCCTCAAGGAAGAGTTGTATATGATGCAACCGGAAGGTTTTGTCGATCCAGAGAACGCTAACAAGGTATGCAAGCTCCAGCGCTCGATTTACGGGCTGGTGCAAGCATCTCGGAGTTGGAATATTCGCTTTGATGAAGTGATCAAAGCGTTTGGATTTATACAGACTTATGGAGAAGCCTGTATTTACAAGAAAGTGAGTGGGAGCTCTGTAGCATTTCTCATATTATATGTGGATGACATATTGCTGATGGGAAATGATATAGAATTCTTGGAAAATGTAAAGGCCTACTTGAATAAAAGTTTTTCAATGAAGGACCTTGGAGAAGCTGCTTACATATTAGGCATCAAAATCTATAGAGATAGATCAAGACGCCTCATTGGTCTTTCACAAAGTACATACCTTGACAAAATATTGAAGAAGTTCAATATGGATCAGTCAAAGAAAGGATTCTTGCCTGTTTTGCAAGGTATGAGATTGAGCAAAGCTCAGTCGCCGACCACGGCAGAAGATAGAGAAAAGATG
The DNA here is from genome assembly GCA_902687465.1 of Secale cereale. Taxonomy (NCBI): domain Eukaryota; kingdom Viridiplantae; phylum Streptophyta; class Magnoliopsida; order Poales; family Poaceae; genus Secale; species Secale cereale. The sequence goes on along the minus strand of LR738710.1, from coordinate 866,251,137 downwards.
AGTGTCATTCCCTATGCCTCGGCAATAGGTTCTATCATGTATGCCATGCTGTGTACCAGACCTGATGTGAACCTTGCCATAAGTTTGGTAGGGAGGTACCAAAGTGATCCCGGTACGGAACACTGGACAGCGGTCAAGAACATCCTGAAGTACCTGAAAAGGACTAAGGATATGTTTCTCGTTTATGGAGGTGACGAAGAGCTCGTCGTAAAGGGTTACGTCGATGCTAGCTTCGACACAGATCTGGATGACTCTAAGTCTCAAACCGGATACGTGTATATTTTGAATGGAGGGGCAGTCAGCTGGTGCAGTTGCAAGCAAAGCGTGGTGGCAGCATCTACATGTGAAGCGGAGTACATAGCTGCTTCTGAAGCAGCGCAGGAAGGAGTCTGGATGAAGGAGTTCATCACCGACCTAGGAGTCATTCCAAGCGTGTCAAGCCCGATGACTCTCTTCTGTGACAACACTGGTGCTATTGCTATTACCAAGGAGCCCAGGTTTTACAAGAAGACCAAGCACATCAAGCGCCGTTTCAACTCCATCCGGAATTATGTTCAGGATGGAGACATAGATATTTGTAAAGTGCATACGGATCTGAATGTAGCAGACCCGTTGACTAAACCTCTTTCACGAGCGAAACATGATCAACACCAGAACTCTATGGGTGTTCGATTCATCACAATGTAACTAGATTATTGACTCTAGTGCAAGTGGGAGACTGTTGGAGATATGCCCTAGAGGCAATAATAAAAGCATTATTATTATATCTCCTTGTTCATGATAATTGTCATTTATTCATGCTTGAATTGTATTGTACGGAAACAGCGATACATGTGTGAATACACAGACCACAATGAGTCCCTGGTAGGCCTCTAGTTACCAGCTCGTTGATCAACAGATGGTCACGGTTTCCTGACCATGGACATGAGATGTCAGTGATAACGGGATCACATCATTAGGAGAATGATGTGATGGACAAGACCCAAACTTGAGCATAACACGAGATCGTATAGTTCGTAATGCATAAGCTTTTCGGTGTCAAGTATTTATTCCTTAGACCATGAGGTTGTACAACTCCCGGATACCGTAGGAGTACTTTGGGTGTGCCAACCGTCACAACGTAACTGGGTGGCTATAAAGGTACGCATCGGGTATCTCCGAAAGTGTCTGTTGAGTTGGTACGAACCGAGACTGGGATGTTGTCACTCCGTATGACGGAGAGGTACCTCTGGGCCCACTCGGTAATACGTCATCATAATGAGCTCAATGTGACTAAGTAGTTAGTCACGGGATGATGGATTACGGATCGAGTAAAGAGACTTGCCATAACGAGATTGAACAAGGTATCGGGAATACCGACGATCGAATCTCGGGCAAGTAACGTATCGATGGACAAAGGGAATAACATACGGGATTGAGTGAATCCTTGACACGGTGGTTCATCCGATGAAGATCATCGAGGAACATGTGGGAACCAACATGGGTATCCAGATCCCGCTGTTGGTTATTGACCGGAGAGTGGTCTCGGTCATGTCTACGTGTCTCCCGAACCCGTAGGGTCTACACACTTAAGGTTCGGTAACGCTAGGGTCGTAGAGATAAATGCACGTGGAAACCCGAAAGTTGTTCGGAGTCCCGGATGAGATCCCGGACGTCACGAGGAGTTCCGGAATGGTCCGGAGGTAAAGATTGATATATAGGAAGTCCAGTTTCGGCCAACGGGTGATCTCCGGGGGTCACCGGGAGCGTCTCGGGACCACCGGAGGGGCCCCGGGGGTCCACCGGGTGGGGCCACCCATCCCGGTGGGGCCCCTAGGCCGCAAGGGGAAGTGTCCAGCCCTCAGGGCTGGCGCACCACTAGGGGGCCCACCTCCCCATGCGCCTAGGGTTAAAACCCTAAGGGGGAGGGGGGGCTCCACTTGCCTTGGGGGGCAAGGAACCCCCCTGGCCGCCGCCCCCTTGCAGATTGGATCTGCAGGGGGGCCAGGCGCACCCCCCTGGCCCCTATATATATGTGGGGAGGGAGAGGACAGCCGCACCCTTGCCCTGGCGCCTCTCCCCCTCCCGTCACACCTCCATACTCCCACGCAGGGCGCCCGGCGAAGCCCTGCTGCGATCTCCACTGCATCCGTCATCACGCCGTCGTGCTGCCGGATCTCTGATGACTTCTCCTCCCCCCTTGCTGGATCAAGAAGGAGGTGACGTTGCTGCACCGTACGTGTGTTGAACGCGGAGGTGCCGTCCGTTCGGCGCTAGATCATCGGTGACGAAGAACGTGAAGAGTACGACTACTTCATCCACACTTCGTTGAAAGCTTCCGCACGCGATCTACATAACGGTATGTAGATGTACTCTTACTTGCTCGTTGCTAGATGTCTCCATAGTTGGATCTTGGTGAAGGCGTAGAAAATTTTGAATTATGCTACGTTCCCCAACACCTCCCTCACCGGAGTTAGGCAAACCTTCTTGTCGTAGACAGTCGGGAAGTCATTGTGCTAAGGCTCCATAGGACCAACGCATCAGAGTAGCAACCATCGCTGATGAAGAAAGCCCTAGATCGGAAAGACCAAACCTGTAAACACCCAAACGAAGACGAACTAAAATCGAAACCAAACAGATCCACCGAAGACCAGCACCGACCGAATCACACGAGATCCGACGGAGACATGCCTCCACATGCCCTCCGACAATGATAGTCGCACCATTTGGACGGGGATAGAATGTGCGAGACATTATTCCTACTAAGGGACCTCGTCGCCGTCACACAACCCCAACCAAGATGTTGAACCTAACAAAAATGAGAATGGGGTCCCTCCCACCGGCGGGGGAGAGGGCAAGATCCTCCGCAGCCTCAAGGCCTACAGACCATGGGAGATGAGGCGGACCGGCGGTGACATTGATGGAAGGAGAAGAAATTTTCTTATGGAGGGAGGAAAGGAAGATGATTGCTTTCTCCTGCACTTGCTACACGCGTCCAAAAGCTGGTAGCATCAGTCCCCTACCATAGCGCAGACGCTCGGCCGCCTCCTCGGCTTGGAGGTGGATCTCGCGCTTAGACTCGATCAACGCAATGTGAAGGAGTTTCTAGTTTAGCTGCCGACGGTAGGGTATCCTCCTTGGTGGTCTTGAACCGACTGAGGGCCCAAGCCTCTGCGATCGAGGGATCCGCAAGGACCCAGGGTGGCAACACCTGTCTCTTGGTGAATGTCGTCGTAACGTCAACAAAGACCTAGACCACATCTTATTCTATGGTACCTCGGGTCAGTTCATGGGGAGCTATCTTAGAGAATTCCGGGGCAATGGGTGGTGCCCAGATAGCTTCCATGAGTTCTATCAGTACGTAACCGCTTACTCTCACCAGGCCCGCAGAGTCATGTGGGTGAACTTTGGGGCCTTGGCCTGGTCCCTGTGGTGTATTGGGAATAAACTTGTCATTGAGCGCGTTTACCCAATCAGGGCCACTTATGCGATTTAAATTATGTGGGTTCTTGTAGTTATGAAAACCACTATGCAGGCCGTGGGATAGATCGACGGTCGACAAACTGATCAGGAAGTGCAAGGAGTTGGCGACGTGTCTCCTCATGGTCATTTGTCCTCCTTGAGCATTGTATCTTTTATTTCGGGTTGTTGTGTTGTTGCCCACACCTGGTTCTTCCTTCTTTTCTATGTGTACCCTTGTAACTTTTTCTAGACTTCCCTTTGTGGTTGGCCTTGTATTGTGGTTACTTCTTTACCTATAAAGCGGGGCGAGGAGTTCTTTTGGGCAATGCCGTCGTACCCCGCGCCCAGTGCCGCTCCGCCTAAGTGAGTCATTTCGAGCCCTCCGACGACGAGAAAGACAAGCCACGCGACCCACCACGATCGAGATAGTACTCAAGGCGCGTGCACATCTTCGGCGGGGTTGGACTCCACTGTTGCTTCACCAGGGTCGGGCAACAATTGGTGTCGGGGCGACGAGGACGGCTGCGCACGGCGTCCAATCCGGACACCATGATTGTGCGGAGGGACGACATCGTCGGACCTAGTCGATCAATGAGTTCCACATCATGATATGGAGGTGCTGCCGTAACCGGTAAGATAGGAATATACCCCCTCTGTTTTTATTTAGTCTGTGTATTAGCTTTGGTCAAAGTCAAGCTTTATAATGTTCGACAAAGTTTATAAACAAAAATATCAACATGTACAATAACAAATCAATACCATTAGATTCATTATTGAATTTAATTTCACGTCATACAGATTTATTGTGGTAAATGTTTATATTATTTTGTATAAACTTGATCAAACTTTACAAAGTTTGACTTCAGTCAAATTTAATATGCAGAGTAAATAAAAGCGGAGGAAGAGCTTTCTTTCAGATTTTTAGTTACTTTTCGTGTCGGGTTGCACTGAGGGTGCGTGCATCATAGGCCTCTTGTTAAGAAGCTCGAAAAAAAGTTGAAAAATAGTATAATTGGTCGCTGAGAGTCCCCAGGCTGGTTGAGCCGAGCCATTCCACTCCACGCGCCACAGCTTCGCACAGTCGGTCCCGAACAAGCCCGTCGAAGAGGCCCGACGACCCAGCCTCCCTCGGCCCTCCGTCCGCCGTGTGCCGCACACCCTCCAGGCCCGCCGTGTCCCACCGGTCATATGTTACGGTAGCTAGCTAGGCTACCTTCGATTCGGAGATCAGGGTTGGACGACGACGGGTCATGTCTCATGTCAAACGGCGTGCGCAGTATTCCTGTTTCTTCTTCTCCCACGAGCTGGAACATTCAGCCGAGCTGACAGACACACCTCTGTCCATGGAAAAACCGAGGAATAGTGCCGACAAGTTCGTGTCTGATTCGGCGCGATGCGACCGGGGGAGCTGGTGAGATTAGAAGCGAGCGGAGGATGGAACCTTGCTCAGGCTGGTCCCAATGGGGTGGAACTTAGGAGTAACATCACATATTTTAATACAACGTTGCTTATGTGGCACATATTTAATGAAGAGTGAGGTGCTTGTGGTAACTAGCTAAGTTACCGGAACATCACACACTTCAAGAAACAATGAGTCTATAAACTAATAAATGCATCGTTGCATGACACTACCTACATGTTCTACCCACTTTGGAGGTAGTAACATAGTCTAGATAAGTGTGTATGTTACTATCTTATGTTCCTGCCCATTGTGACCAGCCTCAGTCGTCGGACAGCGAGGTGGCGAATGGTTTAATGCATTTTTTGCGCGTGTGTGGCGTGGCGGCGAATGTTATCTGCGGGCGTGTTCGATTTGTCACGGGCATATCCGTAGAATCGAGCTAGGGTAACCGGTCTGGATAAGACATGCATGACACCAGTGATAGACAGCGACCAGACCCCGAGCCATTTCCGTGGCCACGCTCCTGACTTTCAAGAACAAACATACTACGAGTATTTGTTTGTTTGCTTGAGAACTGATGAAAACTACGTGCTCCTTGCGCTTAATTAACGATGGAAGTTTGGAACGCGCGTGCTGGCTCAAAGTCCACGTCAAAACCGTTGCTCCCGGGGCTTAAACTAGCTAGCAATGTACTGGGTCTACGCCAAAACAGCTGCTGATTAACTGGTGCAATTAGACTAGAGTGATATTCATTGGAAATGATAATGATTGAACGTTCTCGGATAACGATTGTGACGCGATGTGTTATATATGGTGCTCCAATATGTTCGTCAATCTCTGCATGACCAAAGTGAGGCGACTCGTGTGGGCGCACCGTTCGCTCTGTCTGCCACCTTGTGCAAACGACTCAAAATGTTTGTTTCATCTGTTAATTTTGCGCGACGCGGCCTGCGTCCGCATGTCCGGTGCTCGGTTTCTCCCTCTAGATCAGCTTTGATGACAAATTTCTGTGTATATAGATGAAAATCGTTGAACAAGAGACATGCTCATCAAGAGCAAGGCAACTTTTAGGCTTTTTATATATTCTCTGATGTAGCATGGTGATTTCTAAAATACGTGTGGCAATTTCTTTGATGTAGTATGACATTTTTTGTACGTATGTCAACTCCTGGACATGTGTACCACTTCCTTTGATTAGGATGACAATTATTTATGATGTAGCAAGTGTGACAATTTCCAAGCATGGAGGCAACTCTCTTCTGTACCATGGCAATTGCATGCTTTGCAGCATTCACATGTTCTAATATCTATAGCATGCCATTTTTCTCTAATGCAGTATCGTAGTCCCTGAATATATGGCAACTTGCTATGCAAGCATCGCAATTCTTACTGCTGATAACATTGTCAATACCATGGCAAATCTCTTTGTATAGCATGACAAAAAAATCAGAAGGAAAGGTTCATTTTGCTTTTGGGACGAAGAAGGTCTTGTGGAGGGGAAGATGGGGGTTATGGGCTGACGGCGGGTCTTTCGTGTTTAGCCTTCTCCAAGGGCAGCATCGTTGTTCGCTCGCTCGATCCTTCTAGCTCGCACACATCTGTCGTGCCATGGCTTAGTGTATTTTTCAAGAAGTATGTCTGTCATAATTCTTTTCACAACATAGACCAGCACCACACTCACATAATGCATACCCAAGACCAGAGATATGTAGTTTTAAAATTAACAAATTCAGCACAAGAAGCCTCGCAATATCTACCTCTACTATTCTAAAAAAAAAAATTGTAAGGTTTCCATTTCGTTTGTCCAACTCCACCCATGTTCTCCCCTACTCTCCTCCCGGTTTTGATTTTCCTCCTCATCGCCACTCACCTTATATAAAAAGAACGTAATGTTTGGTTTCGCTCATCCAACTCCACCTACGTTCTCCCCTTCCCTCCTCCCCATTCCGATTTCCCCCCCTTCTCAACTCATTTTTTCCTACAGGTTTCTCATCAAGACCGCCTCAAATTGTCTCACGCTTATGCACTAACCAACTAAACTTTTGCTTTCTTTGATAAGCCGACAAAGTTATTATCACATTAAATATATATTTGTAGTACACAATTACATTAATAATGGAGAGTCATGTATTTTCCCTCCGTCTAGGTGAATAAGTCATCTTAGGTTGTGCAACGCAACCAAAGCAGATGGGAAAACAAGAAATCTTAATGTTTATTTGCTAATTAATAGCATTGCATGTAATGAACCGATCACTGCATCGTGTTTGGTAGTCTCAAGTCATTGAAAGCACACACGTCCCACAACTATTATTGGTTGATTGCTTTATTCATGTCAAAAAAACGAGGTGAGAGTTTATTTGGTTTTTGTAAGGTAATTTATACACCTAGATGAAGAGAATACCAATAAGTAAAGGGACTAACATAATCTCTACCATTAAATGAGAGTTGTGGTCGCCGTCTGTTAGGGAAGCCTTGGACCCACGTCCTGGATTTATTCAATCAAATCAAAATCTTTTTCAGCGGCACCGTTGGTGGGTGTAAAGGTAATTGCATCAACTCAATCAAATCAAGTAAAATATTTTGCCTTATCTCAAACAAATCACATCTTGCATTAGAATATGATGGGTTCAAGGTAAATGTCCAACACGGTTGACGTTGAATCACTAGAATATGTAAGCAACTACTCCCTCCGTTTCTAAATATTTGTCTTTCTAGAGATTTTAACAAGTGACTACATACGAAACAAAATGAGTGAATCTACACTCTAAAATATGTCTACATACATCCGTATGTTGCAGTCCATTTGAATGTCTAGAAAGACAAATATTTAGGAACGGAGTGAGTAACTAGTAATGCATGGATACAGTGATTGAGTTATTAGAATAAATAAATATCTCAGTAACTCTTCCGGAAAAGGAAAAACTCAATAGCCTTTGCCGCAAAAATATTCCCCTTGATCATGTTCAGCATCTGAAAGATTAAAATCTCGTTTATTCACTCTTCCAAAACAGCATGGACAATTGAATCAAGAACTATACAACTAGGCAACTAGCCATACGTTGATCCGCTACCATGCACACATTATTGGCACATGGCAGGTACGTGCAAGCGGAGCTAGTTGAGGGTGTAGCAGCAGTTCTTGAAGGTGTTCATGTCGCGGCTGAAGAGTGGCACGTAGGCGTCCACGCTGCCGTCGCCCAAGAAGGACGGCAGCAGGATGAGCAGGCCCTCCACCGGCAGGTAGCTTGGCATGAAGAAGAAGGGCCGGCCGCCGCCGAAGTCCATGTCGTAGAACGGGATCCGCAGCCAACTGTCGACCTCGATGTTGGGGCTCAGCACCATCTCCGCCGCGTCGGCCGTCGCCAGCAGCCGCTCCTTCTCCACCGCACCGGAGTTGGCGAAGTCGATGAAGGACTTGAAGTAGCCGTCGTTGATCCGGGCCACCTCCCGGCTGATGAGCTCCACCGCGTGCTTCAACGGCCTGGCCACGAGTTCACCCGCCGTCGTGGTGGGCCGCGCCCAGAGGATGACGTTGCCGGTGTATCCGTCCGGCACCTGCGGGCTCATCCGCGCCCTCCCGTCCACCGCGATGGCGACGCTGGTGCTCTCCCCGGCGTCGAGCCCGCGCGCCGTCGTCATGCTCCGCCACAGGTGCGCCACCACGCACTGCAGGGTGCTGCAGGGCCTGGGCGCGCCAGCCGACGCCTGCGCCTTGAGCCTGGAGATGAACTCCCGGCTGAAGTGCACCTTGTTCACCACCACCTCGTCGTCGTCGTCGCCGTCGGCACCACAGACAACGTCGTGCACCTTCTCGCAGGGCTTGAACTCGACGCCACGGTGCTCGTACTCGACGTGCAGCGGTTCGCGGGGATGGAAGAAGGAAGCGCGGTCGTGCACCGGGACGGGATCGATGGCGGCGCCGCGGGTGGCCTGGCTCCAGGCGACGAAGAAGTTGCCGGTGGATCGGCCGTCGGACACGATGTGCTGCGTGGTGAACCCCACGACGAGAGATCCGCACGGGAAGCGCGTGACCTGGATGAGCATCAGCTCCTCGGGCCCGTCGTCGCCGCTGGGGTGCAGGCTGAGCACCTCCGGCGTGGGCTTGAGCGGCATGACGCTGTCGAGCGCCACGTCGGCGGTCGCCTCCACGAACCGCGCGCCGGCGTCGTTGAGCATGATCGCGCGGTCGCCGTTGGCGTCCACGCCGAGCCGGCCGGCCCACTCGCGGTAGTCCACCAGCGCCTTGGCCAGCCCGGCCTCGAGGACGGCGTTGGGCGGCGCCGGAGCGTGGAAGGCGTAGATCACCGAGATGTACGTGTCGAAGTTGGCCTTGTCGAGAACGGTGAGCGGGACGACGTCGGCGGTGCAGCCCGGGGCGACACCGCAGGCGCCATACTCGGGCTTGACGGCCTTGGACGAGTGCACGGTGATCTTCATGTCGACAGTGAAAGTGCGTAAAAAATGAGCTCAATTGCTAAGTTATACGTACAAACAAGGAGTCTCGGACGTGTATGGGTGTTCTTGGGGAAAGAGAGTGGATTTAGCTCAGCTGGTGTTCTTGCTGGTACAAGCAAGGTAGTGGTAGTGTGTGGTTATTGGATGGTGAGGCTGGATGAGCATATGTCGAGTGTTATTATATAGAGAACTGGCGGAGGGCGATGCATGCGTGCATGCATTTCGTGAATGTTAGAATCGGATTGGTCAAAGGGGAAAAAGAATTGGATTGGTCAAAAGAAATTTCTTTAGGTAGGTGGGGGCGTTTTGCTACTGGCGAATTGAGTTGACCATGCATGACATTTTCTCCCCGTCGAGATGAGAGGAAACCGCAGTAGTGGCAGCACCGTTAATAGTACTGGTGAGCACAGGATCAGATCGGGACGCCGCGTTCAGATATCAGACAGCGACCGCTGTGAATGTATAGATTACTAATGTGCCGAGGTCTAGACTGGCTTTTCAGCTCGTTCAGAGGTCGGAACTGGCACATTACAAAGGGCTGAGGTTTACATTGACCCGGTAAAATGCCCTTGATATTGTAGGGCCCAGTTTAGGTTTACTTTTCCATTTATTTGATTTGAAAATCCTATAAAGCGAATGAGCTCTTAGAGGTGTTTGCCTGTGGCGCAATCTATTAAAAAAGAACTCATGTTACTCCCCAATATAATATCTGTGATAGTTTTTTTTTAGATGTAGTGATCTAAAACATCTTATGTTAGTTTATAGAGATAGTATTTTATTGCAGAAAATTGGCTGCAAATATATTACCAAACGTATCAAACGAAGATCTGGATAGGCTAAAACAAATAGGCCAAACTGGATTGCCATAATCCATCGCAGTGCCAACAAACCATAAGTCTCACATTTGAGAAAATTGTAGCCATTATACCCATCTAGCAAACTTGTTGACACAATGTACCCCACCCCTATTTAGCAAACTTGCAAGACAATGAACCACTTTCAGCAAATTACCAATGAACTAGGAGGACTGTCAAGAAAATGAGGCATGCCACATGGACATGTATTCATGGCATACACTTATAAATATTCTTGCAGGAAAGAAATGGGAGTGATTCATTTTCTATAGTTTTGAGATTGACGAAGTCATCACTATTCACACGCATCTCGCAGTCAACGAGAATGTCATCACCAACTAGAGGAGTGTCGCCGAAAATTATGGAATAAATTCAAAAATATGAGCAACCCTCTCAGCTGTAGGGCGTCAACCCGAGTGAGCTACTTCCACCACAAGGAAACTACCATCTAAGCTAAGCTCACGTATCGGCTGGTTTTTATTAGATCAAAATACATTCCCCTTTTCAAGTTTTCTAGAGGTGTACTAGAGCAGGCCCCAGATTCTAGAAAGAACAGGGTTGACACATGAACACTCACCTGCTCCCTCCCTGGGGTGTTCTATCGGTTCTTAGAAACCTAAAGCCGGTTGAATCATACTTCCTCCGTTCCTAAATGTAAATAGTTTTAAAGATTTTAATATGGACTACATACGAAGTAAAATGAATGAATCTACAATCTAAATTATGTCTATATACATTCCTATGTACTCCCTCCGTCCTAAAATAAGTGACTCAAAATTGACTCAACTTTGTACTAAAATTAATACAAAGTTGGGTCATTTTGAAGTCACTTATTTTGGGACGGAGGGAGTAGTATATATTAAAATTTCTATAAAAACTTATATTTAGTAATGGAGGGAGTAGGTAACTAGAACTGGCAAAACGTTCGGTGAGTCAAAAAAATAAGACCAACCCAAAGGCTAACCCTCGTTGATTTTTTTTATAGGAAAAACTCCACGAGCACCCATGTCAAAGTCAAGACTTAAACTCGAGTGGGCTGGCAGCTACCCCAGCTGCCCAGCCAACGGGTCAACGCCCCATCCTCAAACGTTCGGTGAGTCAAGGCAACTCTGGCCGAGTACTACGTATGTATCCGTGCATGCAGGATGCAGCAAGAGGCTGGCAGGACTAGCACGATGAGTCGACGGCGAGGCTGCATGCATCCATGCATGCATGACACCGTACCGTAGAGGTTAGTAGGTGGGGGCAGTCAATCTACCTGAATACAGTTGAAACTTTGAAAGGGATGGACAGAGTATGCTAGGTTATCTACGGTTGAGGATCAGGATTGGACGCCGGGTCAAATGACATCAACATGCACGCTTACTGTTTCAACGAATGAAACGCTGGTCAAGGCCAAGAATGGCATTTTTCTGCTCTTCTCCCCCAAAGGGGAATGATTGAGCTGCGCTGGCCAAGCCGTTTTTCTGCCCCTTCCCGGAACAAGGAACGGCACCAGTGGCATGTGTCCAGTGTACGTTACGTTCAGCGCTTGCTTTTCTTTTAGCTACGTTCAGCGCTCGCTGGGAGTTGGTGAGCGGAGAAGGGGTCGGTCGGGACTCCGGAGGCGGCGTTTCACACGTTAGAGCATCTCCAGCCGTTCGTTTCTCAGGGGTTCGAAAAATCACCGCCCGGGGACGAATCGACGCTAAATTGGTTTGGGGGTGATTGGGTTAACGGGCGCTGCCCTCCAGACGGTAATATCGGCCCGTTGTGGCGCAAATGTGCCCGCTTTTCAGCTCATTTTGGGCGCAAAATCTGTCCTCTATCGTCGCAAATCGGCCCATATTCATCGTGCTTCGGCGCAAATTCAACGTAAGCTATTTTTTATCACATGATTCGTCACAGAAAATCAATAAAAATCAAATATTTCAAAAAATAGTTCAATACTAATTGCATAGTTGAACAATAGAATAGTTCAATACAAATTATATAGTTCAACAAATAAAAACTCATATTTCATCACACGTTGAGCTAGGCGTTGCCCTTGAGCCTCCATAGGTGCTCCATCAGATCCTGCTGCGGTTGATGATGCACCAGTGGGTCTCGGATCTCCTGACACATATGGAGGAAGGTCGTCCAGATTGCCAGTTGCTGGTGATCAACTTGAGCTAGAGGACCCTGCCTGTAATATGGTTCAGTGTCAAATTTGGCTCTTCCTGCTCGCGCTCAATGGTCATGTTGTGCAAGATGACACAACAAGTCATGATCTCCCACATTTGATCTTTCGACCAGGTCTGAGCAGGGTATCAGACAACAGCAAATCGAGATTGGAGCACACCAAATGCCCGCTCGACATCCTTCCTGCAAGCTTCCCGAACCTTCGCAAATTGGGAGTTCTTGCCTCCTAGCACAGGGTTTGAGATAGTCTGCACCGCGGGTACTTTCTCTGTCTAGGTGTATAAGTCATCTTAAGTTGTGCACTGCGAACAAGGTGGAGGAAAAAACGAGAGAACTTAATATTTATTTACTAATTAATACCATTAAATGCAATGAACTGACCACTGCATATTATGTTTGATAGTTTCAAGTCATTAAAAACATACATGCTCCACATCTCTTATTGGTTATTTATTTTATTTATGTCAATAAATAAGAAACATGGTGGGACTTAATGCATCATGCCTAAGTGTTTTCGAATTATATGATTTTCGTAAAATAATTTATACACCTATACGTAGGGAGTATATGCGGTCGATTTGGTCACGGGCACTATCCTCAATTCATTAATTAAACAGTGGTATGTGATCGTACTTGAGTGGGTATCGGCTGTATAAGACGACAGGGTTGATGGAGGGGGCTGGGTAGGTACCGTGTAGATAATTTAGTGTCTGTCATGTTTTTCATTTTTGCTGAAATTAAGATTTATAAACTTTGATTAAGTCTATAGAAAAGTAGTGCCTCTATCTCAAACTATAATACTAGCCTAAAAAACGTCTTATATTACGGGATGGAGACCGTAACCAAGATACTACTACATGTTCACACAAAACTATTTCCGATTCATCATATTAGCTAGTACTCCCTCGGTAAAAAATATATGAGCGTTTAGATAACTAAAGTAATAAATTAAACGTTCTTATATTAGTTTACAGAGGGATTAGTATAATTATTGCTTTTGAACATAAACTACAATCCGGTACCAGCTAGTCGCATATGTGCTCCTTGCTGCATGGAGTTCTTTTGAGTTTTCAAAAATATATAGAAAATAAGGTTCATGACTATAGGCTAGGCAAAAAAGTTCATCCATCAAAGTGGCCACTAGCATAATTATGCCTTGCTTTAAATTTTGTTAATTCACACTAAAATCATGTGAGCTTTCGCAGCCATATCGGCTGCTCGGAGCTCGGTAGTGCTCTTATTGCTTTCAAATTTCTTAACCCGCAACCCCAAACACCACCATAAAAAAAATCTAGTGTGCTTCATGACCTCACATTATCAAGAGTTACTTAATCTCGCGCCGCAAATCTTCAAAGTTGGAGGTTGAAGGAAGAATGGGAAGATTTCAGGCCGCCCGGCCGCCGTATATATGTGACGGGGAAACACGAACGACTTTCTTTGTCTCACCCACTAAGTCAGCATCACTGGTTCACTTTGGTCATATCTAACCGGACGTAACAGCTCGAGCTCAGATGCATTGTAGCACGTTTTTAATCAATTATCCAGGTTCACTGTGTATATGGTCCTTCCCCAACATTTAAGGATCGGAATGAAGGGAGAAACTGGTAGGCTTGAAGTTTCCCTTGACAAAGACAGATATCCTGGAAAATTCTCTGCCGTTTCACTTTTTGAAATATTACTACAGATACACTATCTCACTTATCTACGTGTACACTGACCCCTATGGATGTTTTGTAAGAATTGCAAGTTATTTTTTTTCGTTTTATCGCTGCATTTTCGAAATCATGGGAACCAAACATCTCTTCGGTCACAAGTCCTGTGTATTTGTACATTGCAAGAAACATCCTTTATGCTATTGTGCTAGTAGTTGTTTAAGCAGCGGTCATCTCAACAGACTGAACCGATCCTTCAGACAAACCAGGGAAGATCTTTTATTATTGCAATTGAATTGAATTCCCTGAAACTCCACTCACACTCACCTACTCCCGCTGGTCTTGAGTCTTGACTTGCGAGGCACGTAGTACATCCAACAGATTAATTTGATCGAATTTGAGTCGAACTGCCTGCCGCGCCTGGAGTGTGCTGCCAAACCGGATTCAAGTTACTCTGTCTACCATAGGAGACGCACTTAATTTGAATAATCTGCAAAGTAGGAAAAAAAAATGTTTGGTGTGGTCAAGGATGCCACTTCTGCTCTTCTTCTCCGCAAGTTGGGACGATCAGTGGAGCTGACCGCGACATTTTTTGGGCACATGGGAAGAAGGAATAGTGGTGCTAGCAGGGGGCCAAAACATTACTACTAATTACACTAAACAATCAGTCACTTCACCAGTCAAAAATAATAACTAAAGAGTTTTTACAGTACTCAAAACCTTCGATTCTAGTACTAGGTATTTGCACACCTTAGCAAACACACCTCAAGTCCACTTATGCGATGTATTGATTCGGAGTGTTAGGGCATCTCCAAATGCATCCCGTAATTTTTTTTCCGCATCCGTCCACGGGCGGGGACGCTGGGTCCAGTCTCCGAACATGGATGCGGGAGGCCGCCATCCAATCATAGTCGCATAAATTTCAATAACATTTTAACAAACCGGATGAAACTCGTACAAACACAGCGAATTTCATATAAACCGAACAAAATTCATTACATTTTGGACATATTTTAACTAAAATGGGTAAAACTATGTGCACGTCCGGCCGCGCGGAGTTCCACTCCCACGACGCGGATACTCTACATTAGTTTACGACCGGCCGCGGCAGATCCCATCTTCTTCCCCATGTCCGGCAGCCTGCTCGCCGGACTGCCGGGAGCCCCGGATGTATATTCTTCCCCCGTATCTTCCCTATGTCCCGCCGCGCCAAGCATCAGAGTGGCAAAGAGGGTGCTTCAGCTGGAGGGGAAGGGCCTCATCCAGTTCCGTGGAGCCTAGGAGGGGGCGACGATGGTCTGAGATAAAGAACGGACAAGACATCAGCGTCACCTTGGTGGTGGCCTTCCTGGGACCCCAAGCGGTGGCGGCCTCCCGTGTTCTACTTCTCCTCGATGTTGACGGAAGACGAGGACGCGCAGGCCACCGACTCGTCGATCTCCACGCAGCTGGCTTTTTTATTTGCCGGCAGGGCGCGGTGGCAGGCATGGGAGACGCGGTACGACATGACGTATTTCACGCAATCGACGATGCCTGTGCTGAAGGAAATATGCCCTAGAGGCAATAATAAAGTTGTTATTTATATTTTCTTATATATCATGATAAATGTCGTTTATTGATGTTAGAATTGTATTAACCAGAAATTTGATACATGTGTGAATACATAGACAAAACTGAGTGTTCCTAGTATGTCTCTACTAGACTAGCTCGTTAATCAAAGATGGTTGAGTTTTCTGACCATAGACATGTATTGTCATTTGATGAACATGATCACATTATTAGGACAATAATGTGATGAACAAGACCCATCCGCTAGCTTAGCATAATGATTGTTTAGTTTTATTGCTATTGCTTTCTTCATGACTTATACATGTTCCTCTGACTATGAGATTATGCGACTCCCGAATACCGGAGGAACACCTTGTGTGCTATCAAACGTCACAACGTAACTGGGTGGTTATAAAGATGCTCTACATGTGTCTCCAAAGGTGTTTGTGGTGTTGGCATAGATCGAGAATATGATTTGTCACTCCGAGTGTCGGAGAGGTATCTCTGGGCCCTCTCGGTAATACACATCATAATAAGCCTTGCAAGCAAATGACTAAAGAATTAGTCACGAGATGATGTATTACAGAACGAGTAAAGATACTTGCCGGTAACGAGATTGAACTAGGTATGATGATACCGACGATCGAATCTCGGGCAAGTAACATACCAATGACAAAGGGAACAACGTATGTTGTTATGCGGTTTGACCGATAAAGATCTTCGAAGAATATGTAGGAGTCAAGATGAGCATCTAGGTTCTGCTATTGGTTATTGACCGGAGATATGTCTCTATCATGTCTATATACATCTCGAACCCGTAGGGTCCGCACGCTTAACGTTCGATGACGATTTGTATTATGTGTTATGTGTTTTTGATGACCGAAGTTTGTTCAGAGTCCCGGATGAGATCACGGACATGACGAGGAGTCTCTAAATGACCGAGACATAAAGAATGATATATTGGACGATATTATTCGGACACCAGATGAGTTCCGAGGGGTACCGGATAACTATCGGAGTGCCGGGGGGTTATCGGAACCTCCGGGAGAACTAATGGGCCTTCAAGGGCTTTATGGGAGAGAGAGGAAGGGCCACAAGGGGAGCCCCCCCCCCCAATGGCTAGTCCGAATTGGAGTAGGAGTGGGCGGTGCCCCCCTCTTTCCTTCTCCTTCTCTCCCTCTCCTTCCTTCCCCCTCTCTTAATTCCTTGGAAAGGAATCCTACTAGGGCTAGGAAGTCCTAGTAGGACTCCCTTGTTGGCGCACCCATAGGGGCTGGCCGGCCTCCTCCTCCTCCTCCTTTATATACCTGGGGAGGGGGGCACCCTAGAACACACAAGTTGATCTTTTAGCCGTGTGCGGTGCCCCCCTCCACAGTTTAACACCTCGGTTATATTGTCGTAGTGCTTAGGCGAAGCCCTGCGCGGATCACATCATCAAGACCGTCAACACGCTGTCGTGCTGCCGAAACTCTCCCTCGAGCCTCTGCTGGATCAAGAGCTCGTGGGACGTCATCATGCTGAACGTGTGCTGAACACGGAGGTGACATACGTTCGGTGCTTGGATCGATTGGATCGTATATCAACCGCGTTACTAAACGCTTACGCTTTCGGTCTACGAGGGTACGTGGACACACTCTCCCCGCTCGTTGCTATGCTTCTCCTTGATAGATCTTGCCTGATCGTAGGATTTTTTTAAAATACTATGTTCCCCAACAGTGGCATCATAAGCCAGGTCTATGCGTAGATGATATGCACGAGTAGAACACAAAGAGTTGTGGGCGATAATAGTCATACTGCTTAACACCAACATCATACTTTTGTTGGGGAACGTAGTATTTTAAAATTTTCCTACGATCACGCAAGATCTATCTACCAGATGCATAGCAACGAGAGGGAAGAGTGTGTCTACGTACCCTCGTAGACCAGAAGCGGAAGCGTCAAGTGACACGGTTGATGTAGTCGAACTTCTTCGCGATTCAACCGATCAAGCACCGAATGTACGGCACCTCTGTGTTCAGCACACGTTCAGCTTGATGACGTCCCACGGGCTCTTGATCCAGTTGAGCTTCACGGGAGAGTTTCGTCAGCACGACGGCGTGGTGACGGATATGATGTATTCACCGGCGCAGGGCTTCGCCTAAGCACCGCGACGGTATGACCGAGGTGTGTTTCTGTGGAGGGGGGCACCGCACACGGCTGGAACAATTCAACTTGTGTCTCTTTGGGTGCCCCCCTGCCCCCGTATATAAAGGAGCAAGGGGGGAGGCCGGCCGGCCCTTCTATGGTGCGGCTAGGGGTGCAATCCTACTAGGAATAGGATTGCAATCCTATTCCTAGTAGGAACTACCAAAGAAGGAAGAGAGGGAAAGGAAAAGAGGGAGAGGTGGCGCCCCCCAATCCTAGTCCAACTAGGAACCCTAGGTGGGGCGCCGGCCAGCCCCTATGGGCTGCCTCTCTCTTTCCCTTAAGGCCCACTATGGACCATCCCCCCTCGTAGGGGGTTCCGATAACCCCCTCCGGCAATCCCGTTAAATCCGAAACTTTTCCGGAACACTTTCGGTGTCCGAATATAGTCGTCCAATATATCAATCTTTATGTCTCGGACATTCCGAGACTCCTCGTCATGTCCGTGATCTCATCCGGGACTCCGAACTACCTTAGGTACATCAAAACTCATAAACTCATAATACCGATCGTCATCAAACGTTAAGCGTGCGGACCCTACGGGTTCGAGAACTATGTAGACATGACCGAGACTCATATCCGGTCAATAACCAATAGCGGAACCTGGATGTTCATATTGGCTCCTACATATTCTACGAAGATCTTTTATCGGTCAGAACCGCATAACAACTGTGACGCCCGAGACTGACGTCCCAGAAGATCCCAGAAGATTCCAGAAGGTTCCAGATGTTCCGGGTTGCCCGTGTGGTTTTTTGTGCTTGTGTTATTTATTTTTTTGCATCGCATCATGTCATCATGCCATCATGTCATATTAATCTTTGCATCTCAACCTAAATAAATCGTGTGGACCTTCGGTCCATTTAAATCGAGGGAAGAATGTCTTCTCTTTATAACATATAAAAGCCTCCTAATAATTATGGAGCTATATTAATAATATTCCATTTGTTGGAAATCACCGTAACACACTTGCAATATTTCTCCATGCATTTCTATCTCAATTCTTGCCTCAAACCTTGCTATAATTCTTTTTAGTGTTTCGAGGTTCTTCCAAAAACCCTCCTCCTATTTTATTTAAATCCCTGACATTTTTGTGAGTCCAGGGATTTTTACCCCTTGCCCTAAGTCCTTTCCTAACTCCTCTTTTCTTCTTTTTTTCCTCTTTTGTTTTTCTGTTTTTTTTTGGAAAAACAACAGCAATTTTTAAAAAAAACAGAAGAGGAGCCCAGCAGCTTTCCCCTCCAGCCGCACCAGGCCTTCCTGGCCCAAACCTCACTCCGGCCCACTAGCCACTCCAGCCACTTGGCCCGCTCCATCCCCCATCGAACTAACCCTAGCCCGATGCGTTCTCCCTCCGTTCCTCCCTCCGCCGCAAGATGACCGAACCCTCGACCCCGCATCTCACCT
The DNA here is from genome assembly GCA_902687465.1 of Secale cereale. Lineage (NCBI taxonomy): Eukaryota > Viridiplantae > Streptophyta > Magnoliopsida > Poales > Poaceae > Secale > Secale cereale. The sequence continues at coordinate 866,232,037 of LR738710.1, read as the reverse complement.
ACCGCATCCTCTCCCCGCACCTCACCCTCTCCCTCGTCCGCTCATCCCTCCTTCGCCCGCATCGTCAGTCCCGCGCGCCCGACTGAGGCCGGATACCTCGCACCTCACCATCCTAGGCCGGCGACGCCTCCAGCGCCCGCCTTCCTTCGGCCTCCAGGAGCGGGCCTCTGCAGCGCCAGCGACGCCCAGGCCCGAGGCCGCGGCTTCCCCGCATCCCTTCCCTCCTCGTCGAGCCGTCCGTGAGCCTGCGTCCTCACGTCGCCCGGCCACCGAGGCCTCCCCTTCGTCCTCGCCCGTCCTGAGCCTCGCCTGGCTGCCCCGCGAGCCGGCCCGGCCCGGCCAGGGGGCCGTCGCCGTCGTCCAGCGCCGCGGCCAGGCTGTCGCCTCGCCTCTGGCCCGAGTGCCTCGGCCGCCCCGCTTCGCCCCTTCCATCCGTCCTCGACGCCAAGGCCGGTCCGCCGCCTCCTCTGCACCCTGGCTCCCGCGTCATCCAGCCGGCGGCCCCGTCCTCCCCGCGGAGGCCACTGCCTCGCGACCCTGCGCTGGCTCCTCCACGCGCCAAGGCCGCCTCCCTCCTGCCTTCCTTCGACTCCAGCAGCTCCACTACGAACGCCGACGCGACAAGTACCTCTTCGGATGCGTCAAGTTCCACTACTTCCACTACCGTCGCAAGGACGAGATCCCAAGTACCACGACGATGCGCCGAGTACCACTACGTCCGACGCCACGACAAGTACCCCTACACGGCGAAATGTCAAGTACCACTACCGTCGACCCTCGAAGACCCGTGTTTCCGGATGCGACAAGTACCACTACGCTCGACGACTCGAACTTCTTCAAACGACCTCGTGAACAACTACCGTCTCGGAGACGAACTTGTACCACTACTTCCGCTACCGTCGCCCGAGCACAACTACCGCCGACGGAACGACTACTTCCTCTACTTCCACTACGTCCCTCTACGATCTCGAACCGCCCGAAACGCACGCTTC